>PQWQ01000001.1:2267500-3467500 GCA_002943765.1 Psoroptes ovis
ACAATGACAAGTGACCGGCGATTCAATGGGCACACATTCACAGGTGTTCGGCAGGAAACGCCAAATACCTTTCGTGAGAATGTGCATCAAAGCCACATTTCGAATCACGTAAGGTCAGCAGCATCATTTGTTTGACTTGATTTGACGACGCAAAACAAATCGCGACGAGCAAATCTTCAATTTGTTTGGACATATTGTATACGACGCTCAGACAAACGAAGCCACCGGATATCCAGTGGCTGCAATGTGCGTTCGAATGTCGAGTGATCGGGGTGTCCTGCATTTCACACCGATTATCGCAGCTAGCTGCGTTCTTCCTCGACCAGCGAGCCGAGTGATCCACCACTGGCAGTAGTTATTCATTTCTTGTGCATTCTTTTAATGGCACAATTTATGATTATTCACAAATAACTTGGTTAAAATGAATGAAAAAAAGTTGCTTTGTGCCTGTGGCTTCGGCATTTACCTTTGTAAATCCGATATTTAAACCTAGCGGCAGCGATTAAACTGACACACTACATCCACGCTGTCAGGAACAGCAGGAACTGTAGACTAGGTACCGACAAAACACAAAGAGAGTCGCCGACATAGATACAAATCGACCAATGTCTGGCTCTATAATTTAGAAGTGTTCACGGCTTTTGCTTGTGTTGCCCACAAGAGCCATCGAACCTCTTCAGAGCATTCAATTTGACTTTGTCGATAGCATCAAATGTCAGTCGACCCATTTGTGATAACGGGCAACTAATCGTTCGAAATTTATAATCAATTGTTCAAAGACTCGTAGAGTCTCAAACACCGATAATGATCCTTCCGCAGGTTCACCTACGGAAACCTTGTTACGACTTTTACTTCCTCTAGATGTTCAAGTTTGGTCATCTTTCCGGCCGAACATGGCCACCACGAGGATGGCTACGTTGGCCCGTCCGAAGACCTCACTAAAACATCCAATCGGTAGTAGCGACGGGCGGTGTGTACAAAGGGCAGGGACGTAATCAACACAAGCTGATGACTTGTGCTTACTGGGAATTCCTCGTTCATGGACAATAATTACAATCCCCAATCCCAATCACGAAAAAGTTTCACTCGGTTTCCCGCTCCTTTCGGAGTAGGTAGACAAATGCACGCTGATTTTTTCAGTGTAGCGCGCGTGCGGCCCCGGACATCTAAGGGCATCACAGACCTGTTATTGCTCTTTTTCATACGGCTGAAACGCCGTTTGTCCCTCTAAGAAGCGTTCGGACAACCGAAGGTGCCCAACACTATTTAGTAGGCTAGAGTCTCGTTCGTTATCGGAATTAACCAGACAAATCGCTCCACCAACTAAGAACGGCCATGCACCACCACCCACTGAATCAAGAAAGAGCTCTTAATCTGTCAATCCTTCCAGTGTCCGGACCGGGTGAGTTTCCCCGTGTTGAGTCAAATTAAGCCGCAGGCTCCACTCCTGGTGGTGCCCTTCCGTCAATTCCTTTAAGTTTCAGCTTTGCAACCATACTTCCCCTGGAACCGAAAAACTTTGGTTTCCCGGAAGCCGCCAGCCGAGTCATACAATAAACTCTGGCTGATTGCTGGTTGGCATCGTTTATGGTTAGAACTAGGGCGGTATCTGATCGCCTTCGAACCTCTAACTTTCGTTCTTGATTAATGAAAACGTTCTTGACAAATGCTTTCGCTTTGGTTAGTCATGCGGCGGTCCAAGAATTTCACCTCTATCGCCGCAGTACTAATGTCCCCGTCCGTCCCTCTTAATCATTACCTCGATTCCGAAGACCAACAGAACAGAACCAAGGTCCTATTCCATTATTCCATGCAACAGTATTCAGGCGATGATGCCTGCTTTGAGCACTCTAATTTTTTCAAAGTAAACGTATCGATCGCCCACGACGCTCAATTAAGAACACCGTGGGACAATGCGATAAATTGCTCATCGCCACAGTAGCCACCGTCAAGTGGACCATGGCGAATAAGCTGAGATCCAACTACGAGCTTTTTAACCACAACAACTTTAATATACGCTATTGGAGCTGGAATTACCGCGGCTGCTGGCACCAGACTTGCCCTCCAATTGATCCTCGTTAAAGGATTTAAACTGTACTCATTCCAATTACGAGAACGCATAAGCGAAGCCCGTATTGTTATTTTTCGTCACTACCTCCTCGTTCTGAGAGTGGGTAATTTGCGCGCCTGCTGCCTTCCTTGGATGTGGTAGCCGTCTCTCAGGCTCCCTCTCCGGAATCGAACCCTGATTCTCCGTTACCCGTTACAACCATGGTAGGCATATAACCTACCATCGAAAGTTGATAAGGCAGACACTCGAAGGATATGCCGCCGGCACGAGGCCATGCGGTCAGCTGCAGTTATCCAGAGTCACCACCGTAAGGTGTTGCCACCTTTGGTCTTGGTCTAATAAATGCGCTCCACCACGAGGATGAAGCTTTTCGGCATGTATTAGCTCTAGAATTACCACAGTTATCCATGTAATTGGTCAACATCCAATGAATCATAACTGATTTAATGAGCCATTCGCGGTTTCACCTTAATGCGGTATGTACATAGACATGCATGGCTTAATCTTTGAGACAAGCATATGACTACTGGCAGGATCAACCAGGTAATAGCAGACGTTTCAGACCTCATGCTATGAACCTCCATATGGCTACTGTAGCATCGACCGAACACTGCTTTTGCTACACGATTCAATGAATCGATGCAACATTTGGACATGACGACTGCATCACACATCACTGCTTAGGTGGAAAGCTAGTCTTACTATCGATCATGTCCATTATGATGATCGTACTGAGTACGATCTAAAGCCAAATCTTAACGATAACAGGCTCCATCGTCGATCTTCTTCAGCTTGTAGCAATAAACGATTGGCTGTTCCGCCGTTCAAACCGCACATTTAAGCACGACAAGCGAAAACAAGCCAAGTTCTGGATCCATCCACAACCACCACGTATCCATGAATCGGCATTCGGCTATCGAGCAATACCAAGTTGACAGGAATCTTCAGCTTACGCATGCATCTCTGACTATAATTTCAGGGTGAACCGATATTAAAAGCCAGTAATGCATAGCACTGATACGAAATCTGCATTAAGCAAACTTCATACGCTTAGGTACCTGAACGAGAAGCCGAAACTTCTCATCCAAGCCAAACACGTCGAAACGCGTTTGCCAATTTTTTCGAGCAAGATAATCGCGATTTCACCACTCCGAAGGAGAAGGTTACTACTGCAATCATCGGCGAGCGAAAATAAATTGGTAAATCGCTCAACCGAAAGCCCAACATGCAAGCAAAATTTATGCTGATTGCCACTGACAATCAGCATTAAATTTTGCTGGCATGAAAGAGACTTTTTTTCGACATTCTAGTCGATCTTGCCACAAATGTAGCAAACTTCGACAAAAATTTTGGGGTGAATGCGATCCTCATAGGTGATCATTGCAAATCATCGGCTTCAAGCAAGTAGTCTATGATTTAGTTACATATTTAATGATATTATCACCAAAATAGTGGTTAAACTCATAGAAAGCCGAAGATTATTGCCACAGTAACTATCATCAATCATTTTGAGAGACTTCAAGCCAAACTAGATATCATATAGCTTACCATTATTGTTAAATGCAAGCACAAGCACAAGCAACAGTAACAACAATCATAAATTTAGCTCTGTTCAAGGATATCAACTCTCATTGAAATCAAACATGCGCACTGCAAGTTATCATGCTGATCATAACTTGTACAAATTCACACCATTCACTGAATATATAATATAACCATTGTAAACAACACTCATTGAATCACTTGCAGAACACATACAATCCCACCTCAATACAAACACATTGCAATCTTTTGTATAAAATCAATGGATATGAAAAATGGAGAAAAAAATCAAAGTCGAAAAAATCCCATAGAAAATGAATGGAGAAAACACCGTCATAGAAAAACTATGGACAAAAACTTCACAGAAAATGATCATGAAATTTTCTAAAGTTCCTTCTTTTTTAGCAAAAACAAATTAGAGAAACTTACCTGAAATTCATCTATGTGCTTATAATTTCCTGTAAAGTTTCCCATTAAAGCGCGAAAAAATTTTGAAAATACTTCTGAAATTCCAAAAGATACGGATTGATAATTTCCAGACAAGTTTCCCAGTTAAGCATGAAAAAAATCCGAAAAACTTTCCTGAAATTCATTTCGATAGTTGTTATAGGGTAGAAATAAGAAAAGGTAGATTTCGAACTTATTTTTGTGAAAGAGACTTCCGTTTCCTCTGTTATAGTGTGGCACCAGTGCAAAACAACATTTTACTTTATTGTAAAAAAACATTTTTGTAGCCATGATAGCAACTGATATGGCTAAAATCAAAAATGAATCGATATAAAAAATTGGCGAGTATGGCAATAGAATTCAGCGAATTTAACGAGTTCGACATCGAACGCGTAAAGGGCAAGGATAATGTCGACGCCGACGCCCTCTCGCGCATTGAAATTGACGCAATCCATTACGATGAATTGTTGTACCAACGAAAACGATAAGGTGTTGGACAGCTCAATATGAAAATGTCCACAATCATTCTCAAAGATTAATAATTTATGGCATGTTTGGCATGCAAAAATGATGCAGAACGATTATGCGTACCGGCAACACAAGTGAAAAATATTTTCAAAAAATGTAATGATGATCTAAACCATGTTGGTCAACATACATGTTTAGACGTCATTTACAATCGATTCTATTGTCCTAAATGGCGCGACGACGTTAAACAATGGATCTGCAGATGCGGTTGCGTCTCAAAATACGATATACTTTGAAGCGAAACAGTTTGACATTAATACAGCATTTTTAAATTCGAGATTGGATCAAGAAATTTATGTTTGTCCTCCGCCAGGAGTGAGAGACAAATTCTGGAAATTGAACAAAACGCTCTATGGTTTAAAACAAGCACCTAAAGCTTGGTATCAAACATTGACCAACTATCTTAAGGTCGATTTAAATTAGAGATGTTCCCTGGCTGATCCATGTGCTTTCTATGATTCTAACGTGATATTGGCCGTTTACGTAGACGACATTATTGTCGCAGTAACAGATGGATCAATAGTTAACACCATCATTGACCAATCATTAATATTTTAGTTTTCAGAAGAGCCTCATGGTCTTAGAATTTAGTTTAGTAACATTTTAGTTTTTAAAACTAACTAAACTGTCAAAGAAATTAGTTTTAAAATTATTTTTATAGTAGGAAACAATTGTAAGACATTTTCACTATTTTGTAATTTTTGTTTATGATTTTTTAGAAATAATAAAATAATTTTTGTAAAGAATAATCAAGTGGATGCGTGCGTAATGGATTACATAATCCCGAATTACTCCCAAAGTCATATCCCGAAGGTGCTGTTATTGCAGGCACTAAGTTTCAACAACTGATTGAATTTGTAGATAAGCGATTACAGGCTGAAATTGGCGACTGACACATATCACTACCAGTAAATCAAGTAAACGTATGGAATTGCATTTATAGATTTGCACAATTTGGTTATGATCCAAAAGTTTTACACGTTCCTTTCATCATCATAGATAATATCATCAAAATCGTGACAAGAAGTGAAGATTACAAACCTATTTGGATTCCGAAGGAATCGAATGTAACTCTAGCTCTAATAAGATATCATCACTTAAAGATAATGCACGGCGGTATTAGATCGACTATCGCGGAAATTCGTTCAGAATACTACATTCAAAGTCTACATAATCTAGTCAAGAAATTTATTCATTTCTGTTTTGATTGTCAAAAAATGAAAGCTAAAAAGATCAATCAACCTTTGGCAATACTCCCCGAGGAGAGGCTGAATTTCTCAGCACCATTTCAAGCCATTTGTATTGATGTATTTGGACCATTAACTTATCAAAATAATAGGAAATTCTACGGCTTAATCGTCACCTGTCTCACATGTCGAATGATAAAAATTGAAATAGTTAATTCTTTGGGATGTAAGGACACACTTATCGCGCTCAACAACATTTTCTTAAATATGGGTACTCCAATTAAGATTTTTTGTGATAATGGAAGAAATTTTGTAAAAGCACAAAAGGAAATCAATAATATTGAATCCAATTTATTCAATTTAAGCAAAAGCGACAACCGAAAAATATCCTGGACATTTTCAGCGCCACATGCTCCTTGGTATAATGGGACAGTTGAAAGAATGATACGAATAGTCAAACGATGTTTAAATGTGTTCGAGAAAAATTTCAAATCATACATCGAAGCTCGTAATGTATTGTTACAAGTTGAAGCTGTAATTAATAATCGTCCATTAATTGCTGATGAAAATAATTTCATTAGTCCTTTCGAACTATGTTTCTTCAGAAAAATGAATCCAATACTAGTAGAAATAGATCATATTAATATTAATAAATATTTGGATCGTCAAGCACAATTACGTTCATCATTCGTGAAATATTGGAAATCCCAATATTTATATGAATTGGTCAACATTAAACGTAATAAATATATCGAAATTAAGCCGAATGATTTGGTAATGGTACCTAAATTAATGGTAAAACGTAGAGATTGGCCATTAGCAAAGGTATTGGAAACATATCCTAGCAAAGACGGCATTATACGGACGATAAAAATACAGATGATTGACAACAACTCAACTCATATCGTCCCTTGTAATGGTTTAATCGCACTTCCGCGCCGGGCGGAATGTAATGAAATTAATGAATTGTTCGAGTTCGACTAATTATCGAACTAATTCACTGGTTCAATATTTAAATCGTGAACGTAATTCATGTTTAATTAATTAATCATTTTTTGTTATTTGTTTTTTGATTGATTTATATCAAATTTTATTGAACCATTAGCATTCATTGAAATTATTAAAGCAATTTGAGTTCAAGTTTAAGCAAATCGTCCATTACAATTAGTTTAAAAGGCTTTAATACTTTACTGATCTTTACAAACTGCTAATTTTTAAATTAATTTGAGAAAAACAAAAAACAAATTTTGTTGAAAAAATTGCCAGTACCTGTGACAAGTATATGTAGATGCTAACTACGCGAATGATGAATCCAAGCGATCCGTAACCGGAATCATTATAGTCATTTATGCAACGGGTTTTATAACGTTATCACAGTAATTAACTATAGTTACAGTCATGCATTTCAAGGATTTATCAAGGGAAAGTTCTGCATTAATTGATAATGTTTGTGTTTCCGCTATAAACGAATACAAAATAGAATAAAATCTTCAGCACAAGCCACAAACAATGAAAAAATAATGAGAAGTCAAAACAAAATAAAACCGAATATGTTTGTGTAATGAATCAGTCAAAAATTCTTTGTTTAAAGGTTCGTTGTCAAGAAAAAAATTAGTTCCAAGTCGTTTAAAAATTAACAAATATATTCTTGTTAAAAATGAGAAATTTCTATTAATAAATATCCATTGGAAATTGATTGTGAGAAGCTGGTGCCTATACAGATTTGCGGGTGAAATAATCTTTGAAACCATGTCACATCAACGAAATCATAGTGAGCAGCAACTAGATGGCGGTAGTGTAATTTGTTTATTTAGCCAATATGTGCGGTGGCTAATTATACCTTACAATTTAATCCAACCCAATAGAGCAGTCATTCTCAACCGGTGTTCCGCGGCACTTTAGTGTTCCGCCAGATTCCAAAAATGTGCCGCCAAATTTCGGAAATCTAACTCATTCCTTTACTATTCCCTTACTTGGTGTGCCGCAAGATTTTGGAAATAAAGGCTTTTCTTTTTTTCAGTGTGCCGCGGCGAAAAAAAGGTTGAGAATGACTGCAATAGAGTCTACCACACAGAGGCAATCGTTGCATGAATAAGATAATAGTGAACAATGACTAGATGGCTGGAGTGTACATCGTTTATATATGAGGGGGCTATTACTACCTAATAGCCTATTACGACCCAATGGGGTTCACCTCACAACAGCAAAGATGTCGTTTATGAATGCCGCTTCAAATACCTTTGAAGGTTGAATCTTGAAATTTTGCGTCTTTAATAAATTATTTTGAATTATTTATTCATCTGTAAATATAAAAAATATAGAAATGTTGATAACAAGAATTATAAACTCACCTTTGCTGAATCGAAATAAAATATTGGCTACCAGTATCGCAAAGCAATTGATAAAAAGAAATGAATCAACATTTTCGAAAGAAGCAGAAAAATTCATGGCAAAACATTCAAAACGTGGCAGTCCACAAAGCCCTTATATGTTGGGTCTTAGTTATAAAATTCAATTAACATCAGCATTATCATTAACACATCGTATTACTGGCGTTGGCTTAGGTTTAATTATTTATGGTTTCGGTATTGCTGAATTGTTATTCAATGATAAAAACTATTCGCAATTATTAGATTCATATGCACAAATAATTCCATTCAAAGCTATTTTCAAAGCAATGTGCGGTATGTGTCATATTAATTTATTCAAATATGTAATTTAATTGATTATCTTGTCTGAATAAATAAGGAACTGCATTAGCTTATCACACATTCAATGGCGTTCGTCATTTGTTTTGGGATATGGGCTATGGTTATACACTGCAACGTTTATATATGTCTGGCTATGCTGTTATCGGTATTTTAAGTATTTTCATTATAAATACAAATAATTTCAATCACTTCTTAAAACACAAAATTTAGGATTAACTGCAGTGGCCATGGTTTTATTTCTATCTCAACAATATTAATTCGCAAATATGAATCAGATTGGAACCAAATTTGAAAACAGCCCAATAATAATTATGATATAGTTATATTTGTTCAAAAAAAATTTATTTACAAATATTAATGAATTCTAATAAATTTGAAAAAATTTTAGCTTCGTTTTTGAATAATTCAGAATGAAATTTTTAATATTGAATGCTACGTTGTGTTTGTATATCATCAAGCATTTGAGCCAATTCATCATCGGTAAATCGACCTTCTAAACTTGGTATCAGACCTTTAGCTTCATCAGGTGTTTCTGGTGCTAAATTTGCGATTTGAGCCATTTCGAATTTATGCAATTTTTTTTGTCCTAATATTTGCCGTATGGTGTTGATTGTTTCACGATTATTAAAACGACTGAATCTTGTCGTATAATTTACAGTTTTATTAAATACATCCGAAAATTCTTGTTCTTCTTCAGAATTTTCATTCTGTTTAATGCGATGTTGTAATAATAAATTTACTTCTGATATCAACAATGTTTCAGTCATTGGATTTTCAAATTCTCTTGGAAATTGTAATTCAGCTGCATTTTCTTCTTGTATATCTTGTGAGACATTCGATGACATTTTTCAATTATAATTACGATGAGTTTTTGATTAAAAATTAAAAATTTGATTAATATGAAGTTCAAATAATAATCCAACCACATGAGCACCGATCAAACAATCGATATTCGTTTGTAATCGATGTAGTTGTCCATCACTTTTAGAATACAGCGCTCACATATTTTGCTTTATGTTTGTTTGCCCTTTTCTCATTAACTTTTGCGAATTGAAGCAATTACAAAGGACGATCACAATAAATTAAATCAAATTTTGGTTAGTATTTGGTATTTTTCATTAAAAAAATTTTATTGAATTTAATTTAATTAACAATTCTCAACATTCCATAGATTCATATATTTTGTGAATAATAATAATAAAACAAAAACAATATCATGTCTGCCGCTGCTGGACGTTTGGCCAAACCGAAACTTCGCCGTGTATTGTTGGATTCATTACGTATACACATCCCGGTCGCAATTGGTTTAGCAATGGCGACGCAATTTTCTTTGAAATTCTTTTTCAAAGATGCTCGTCGTGACAAAATTGCTGAATTTTATCGGTATTTCCATGTTAAATTGATTGTATTTATTAAATTTTAATTTCATCTATTTGTCTCCCATCCGTTAGAACATATGATCCAGAAAAAGAAGCTGAACGCTTAGAGCGTCTTGGTTTTTTTGAGCGTCAAGAATAAAATCCATATAACATTTCAATTATAGTTAAAAATGATATAGCCATTTTTATTATTATTAATCGATTGCTATTGAAATTATGAATAAATGAATTATTATTATATTCACATATGTAATTTTACTAATTAGACAAATATGAAAACATTCATCAAGAATTAGATTTTTTATTTTTAATTTTTATTTCCAAGTTTGCTACTATGAATTCCATCATTATTGCTATGTTATAAATTGGCGGAAATTTTTAAATCATGAGAATTTAATTTAATACTCATTTATTAATAAGACAAATGATCATTGATAAAATATATTTGGTTCATATCCGTCATCAATCATTCATTATATTGATGAATATGAATATTTTATTAATATGATTATTAAAACACATAAATAGCGTCAAATGTTTTCAATCAATATTTTAGGCTAGTTTATTAGCAATTGTTTAGTGTTTTCATTGTAAAAAAATTCAATTGGAAACAATAAGAAGTAATTTCACGATCATTTCACACATCTTTAGCTGGCGTATCAATACATTTTATTGACGTTGTTTGCACAACTATTCAGTGATCACATTCATAAAATTACGGCGTTCAGTGAATCGAAATTTTCTACCAACCTCATTACTCAAAATATTTCAATAATTATTAGAATGACTAATTATTTCGTTTCTTGAATAATTTCATGGTTAAACAATGTATGAATATTGAATGAAAGGAAACGGGATATTTAAACATAAAATTATTAATTATTTTAAGAAATTCTTAAATTGTCATTCAGAACGATACTAATCATTTGATTTTATGATTAATTTTTTCAACGGAAGTCTTAAGTTTATAATTAATTATATTCTTATATCAATCAATCAATAAATTGAAGGAAATTTCGAAATGATTTACATTGAAAAATCGCAAACAAATCATAAAATCAATTTGATATGATTATTAATCATTATTATGTTTTCCTAATGAAATGTCATCTTTGTTTTTATTCGCGAATGCTTGGTCATTTAATTTTATCAACCAAAATGTTAATCATGTTAAGTATTGGTGATGCCTACATTGAATTTTGGAACTTTTAAAATAAAATTATCTCGTGTTTAATAGACATTTTTAGATGCAAAATCAATGGTAAATGAACAAAAATTTATTTATAAATTAAAGTATTTTGAAACTAAAATTTTAAAATACTAACAACGAATAATCATAATTTGTGTAGATATTTACAACAACTAGTTAATTCAAAAATGCTCGATAATCGCTGATGTACATCTATAACCAGCAATCATCATATCAAAAATATTCATCTTGACAAGTAGGTTGGCATTATTGTGTACTTGTAATACTTTTTACTTTCTATTTTTTGAATTCCATGTAAAATTGTCTTTCATTTCATCAAACCAACAACACATACATGTGATAGTGTTAATTTTAAATTATAACAAAATTTGACCTTTGAATTTTTTCATACAAATCACAAAGGTTATGTTTTTAGATTTTCAATGTTCACACAGATTCTCATCGAACCATTACGAAATAAATGTATTTTAAATGTGAGTGTGTGTGAATCGATTTAGTCTACTGAAATTTCAATCAATTTAGAAAATATTTGGGCGTTGGTTATGTCAAAATTCAAGACCCATAATAATGAAAATTATAGATATCACCGAACAAATGACACAGATGGTCATTTCATTTGTTGCGCAAGGTATTCCAGCCCAGAAAACAATTAATTTTTTTAGGCCGAATATAATCTTAATTGTTTTGTTTTCTCATATGGCTAGACATTCATTGAAATATTCAATTAGATGATTTTAAAATTATCGATTTGAATTTGATTAAATTTTATTCATAACTTTCGGATATGTTTCTTTGAATTGCAGTCATCGAAGTGGCAGATGATGATAGCGATGATAATTTTTGTTTTCGTCTGCGACTTTTTGTCTTAGGTCGACGAGATTTTGGTTTTTTGGTGGCGACAACACCCAATTCGAAACCCGATCGACCGTAATGTAATTTACATTTTAGGTTTGATTTTTCATTAATTAATGGCGATCTAGGTGATCTAGACGTTTTTGAATGTCTTGTTTTTGACTGTATATTTCTTGCTGTACGACTGATTACCGATGATGCTATCGATGACGATAATGATAATGATGATTTTTTTGAAATTAGTGATTGATAATCATTGATTTCACTTTTTAATTTTTTCTTTTTTATTTTCATTCGTTTTTGACGTTTCGAACGCTTTACGTTCTCATCAAATAATTGCGTTTGTTGAAATCGATGCTCATTCATAATCGGTATATTTCGTCGTGATGGCATTCGTTGCGTTAATGATGGAAGAAACCAATCCAAAAAGCTTTGATGATTTCTTATATTCGATTTAGTAGCTTTAATATCATCATTGATTTGTAATAAACTGAATGGTGGACGAAATATTTTTGATGTATTATTATTGGCCACCATTGATTTTTTAGCTTTGACTGGTGATAATTTTGTGTCCGTAATCATTGTATCTGAACGCATTGATATGTTTTTTGCCGTTGATTTTGGTTTTCGATTTATTTTCAATTTTGATTTCATATCAGTATCAACGGCAGTTTTTTCCATTAATAATAATTTTCTATTTGATAACGAAGATTTTTTAGCGATTATATAATCTTCATTTAGTTTATACGCGTTCGGTTTAGCTATAGTCATTGTGCTAGATGCTTCTCGTTGTGACTGCTTGAAGATTTGCGATTTTTTCGTACTATGAACCAACATTTTTGTCATTTGTTTCGATGCTTTTTTAAGAGTATCTTTCCCCATAGTACTTAAACGATTTTTAAACATAGTCATTTTTGTTTCTAAATCAGTATCATTACCATTGATGTTATGCTTGTCTTCTGGTAATTGTTGTTGTGGCAGATTCTCAGCAATTTTATCATCTTCGATATCGATGATTTCCGTTTCAAGCTGTTCATTTGGTGATGGTGGTGATGGTTGTCCATCATCATTTTCATTGCTATCACTATTATTTTCGATTTCATCAGATCCAACAATAACTTCATTGACATTTACATTCGATTTAGTTATTTTTGATTGTACCTTTGATTGTTTGAATTTTAATTTATCTTTCTTCTTTTTCATTTTCTTTCTATCACCACATAATATTATTATCATCGATATCGATATCAATAATAAGATTATTGGGAATAAATTTTTGAAAAAATTTATTTTCTTTAAATTTTCAAACAAATTAAATGATGATGATATCCATGACAAATGATTTGAGCTGTTTTTCGATCTAAACGATTTATTATCATTAATATTTGGTATGATTTTCATTGGACCATATAAAACAATTATTTATCCAATATAATTATTGACAATCTGATTTTATATTGAATGAGAAAAATTTTCAACAAAAATATTGGAAAAAATCGATCCAAATTTTTATATTTGAAATTGAAATTAATTGATTTAATTTTATGATTTAATTTTCGAAAAAAAATTTCAAAAAAATTTTTCTCATAATAGTCTATGAAACATCCAATGCTACTCGTTGTAACGTACATAAGAAAAAATTTAATTACAATGTAAGATTATATAATGCTTTTATGTATGAATAGTTGAGATGCATAAATACATTGAAATAATACACACACAAACACAGCTGTATGCTACTTTTTTTTGCGAACAAGAAAAAATGTAATTTCTTAAAGAAAAATTCAATTCTTCTTCTTATTATTATTTAATTCCAACTTATAATTATTACACTGGTTGAAATCAAACCTGGTCAACTAGCAACTGAAGATAACATAATAATGAATAATTGTGAACACACCTTTAAATCATTGAACCATTTTAAAATATATTTGAGATCAGAAGAAATTTTTACATTTCTTTAGTGAAAATTTCGATCATTATTCAATAGAATTATATGCAATTGTATTGAGCATATTTTTCTACATATTTTTACACACACATACATGTAAGATATAAGGCTTCTGGCTTTTCATTGAAAAAAAAAACAGAAAATGTTAAAGAATTGAATTGAATTATACACAAATAATAATTACCAAACAAATAATCAAATACTAATCTTTAAAATCTTCAGTGGCCATTTTTATCGAAGAACAAAATCAAAATCTGATGATAATCAAAAAGTTGGTCAGCAAAATTTAAAAAAAATGTTTCAATTCTTCAATCATTCTTCAGACATTCTTCATTCAATAATCGATGAGAGAGTAGAAAAAATGGAAAAATTTCGATTTCTTCGAATTCATCTCACATTTTATATGTGTTCAATTTTAATGGGTTTTTTCTCCATTCCATTTCATTTTTTTACTTCCACCATGTAAATAAATATCAAGAATTTCAATCAATTATTATCAGGTGGCAGGTTAATTTTTTTTTTTTTTTTGAATTAACCTTTACAAAAATAATCACTATAATAATAATGATGATGATGATGACCAAAAAAAATCTTTTACCCACCGATACCAAAGATAAAATGAAAAGATCGTAGCTTCATTCATTTGTTATTCGGTTGACCAAGCCCAAATTTATTTGAAAAAAATGATTTGTAATTTTCATTTTATTATATTAATGAAAATAAAATCAAAATAAAAAAATATTTGCTAGGTAAAAATCATTTTCATATGATTATTTTCAATGCAAAAATGTATGCGTATGAATTCAATTCATTTTCTTCTTTATTTGGACTTACGAAGAAAAACTCGAGTTGTTTTTTCTTTACAGAATTGAATTGAATTGCAGAACCAAAGAATGACGACAAATGATAATGATAATAACAATAAATAATTGAAATGAAGTGAAATGAAATAAATAAAAATACCACAGTTGATGTTTAGCATTCAGGGGCTTAGGAGGGGTCGAATACAACAACAACAACAGCCACAGAAAATTCGCCATATATTTGATAATGAACACTGATATATACACACAGATATACATTGAATAGCCTTAGGCTTTGATTATTGTTTATTATTACTTTCGCTAATAATAATAATGATAATGATAATAACAATGATGATAATGGCCAATCACTTCAATCGAATAATGAAATAAATAAATAAAATTTTTATTTGATATAAAAAACAGAATAAAAAAATGGTCGGTATTTAGATATGTTCGGTGAAATAATAATAAAATGAATTTTTTGAAATGAAAATTTATATTTTTATATCTTAAGATAATAAGATAGATAATATACGCAAATATCTACAGGTGTATGTAGATGTTTGTGTTATATATTGCAGCATACACAATTGTTCATATATAAATGTAACAAATTCATTTAATTTATAAAAAATACATTATTTATGCTTGTCAAAATTCTTATTGATTGCACAAATATATGAGTTCATGCATTTGGTTTTCTGTAAGAAATTGACTAAAAAGATATTTGCCAATTATAATTATTGTTATTATCTGAATGTATGTGCTTACAGTGAAGAAACACTGAAATATTGAAACATACGAGCAAACAACGTCTCACCTTTTATTTTGAAATAAATTTTTCCTTTTAACTTTTATAATCATTATCATTATTACACTGAACCTCTGTTGTGTCTCTATGTTTATGTAGATAGAATTCCATTCTGAATAGATAACAACACAAAAGATTGAATGAATATAATTTGTGTATGAATTGATATATTCAGCGGTAAACAACCACAGGATGATGATGAGCTATTTGATGATGAAAATGGACTCGAATATGAGTTGAAAATCCTCTGAAATGAATGGCATCGGCTTATCAATGACTTGACTGAAAAAGATTTCATTCGCTAAGTTTGGGAGCCACTCAAAATCTTTGAATGTATATATCTTGGGTAAATACGAATCTATGAAAACATGAAAGATGAAAGAGAGAAATTTTCGTTTACAATCTACTCAATAAAACCAATAAAAAAAATTATCATTATTCAATGATGATGATGAAGATGATGATGACCTTAACCTTTTTGAAAATTTTTACCGACAAAAAATGAATCAAAGTGAAGTTGAAATGATTTTCAATTCAATTCAAAAAAAAGCGAATTGAATTCAACTTTCAATAAAAAAAAAAATTTTCATCATCATCAAGAATCCTAGCATCATTTATTTTTTATTTTACAATACTTAATATGATCAGCATTTGTTATTTTGAACAGGCAACAGGTAAACAGGCGAAACAACGATAGGAAAAAAACAAGCAGCAATCATTCCGATTGTTTGACCAGAGAAATAGATGAAAAAACATGGAAAACATCAATAAAAAACATTGAAAACAACAAATTGTATAATCAGGGTGGTTAAAAATGAAATTGTATATGTAAACTAAACATATGATTGCAATTTGCAATTGTCATTATTTCAATCTTAAATCTCTTTGAAATCTCATTCAAATTGGTTTATCGCTGTTCATCGATTGATTTGCGTGTGTCTTCGCCTGTTTGTATCAATATTATCTGTAATACCGATTCAATAGTATTTGATTGTGTGTAATCTCAATTTTTTAAAGAGTAAAATTTGTTCGATGATGATAATGATTGCATCTCTCTGCCTTATTGTGTACAATCAACACATATGTTTTGCTACAATGATTTCATATGATGGGGTTGCATGCAATTTTAATTTCAATTATTGCTTGTGTGTTGAGGATCAATTAAATTTATGATTTTGATGAATATGTGTGTACCCAAAAGACATCATCATTTTTATATTTATGATATCATTGTTTATAATGATATGATTTTATTTTGTCTGAGAAATGATTGGAATTTAAAATATTTTACATTCTTTCACTAAGGAAATGTAATTATATAAATAGTAATATAATTAATTAAATTGAATTTGAAATAAATGAATGATGATGAATAAGAAATATATTTCAAATATTGAAATATTGAAATTCAAAACATGGAATTTAGATGCTTATTTGTCTGTTTATATTTGTTTGCAATATCCTGCTGTTTTATGATCATCAGACAAACAAACAAATTGAAATCCACATTACACAAATACACGTGTTTTTATTCATTCAATTGAATTCTTTCCGATTCAATTTCATTCTGATTTCTTTGTATTTACAAATTTACAAATCAAAATATTTGGCTTCTGATATTCAAAAGATTGAAATGAAAATAAAGCCAATTTATTTAGGAATTCAGTAATCAATTTTGTTATTTTACAAAATACAACTAAAGGAAAATTTCTTAAGATTTCAAGAATTATTAATTAAGACATTTGAATCAAGACAAAATTACAACAATAATAACACCAGCAACAACATGAAAATTTGTTTTAGATTTTTGTTAACATTTTTGTTAGCATTTAGGCATGACTTGATCAATCTGAAATGAATTTTATGCTTCAATTCATTTCAACTCAAATCAAAATGAGATCAATAAGATGAGGAAGATGGAAAAGAATAATTTAATTCAAATTCAAATTGATTGATCGATTTTCTTTTTCATTTTTTTGAATTTCTCTTTCTATTCTTTCTATTAAATTTCTATTCTTTTCAAATCGTTTGATTTGAATTATCGATTATCTCAATCAACAATGAATAGGATGAATAAACAAATAACTAAATAAATAAATAAACAAATAAACAAAACAATTGAATCGAATTTTGTTTTTTTTCGATAAATTCTCAAAGATTTGAATTGATTTGATTTGAAAAATTTGATTTGAATTTTCTGATTTGAATTTGATAATTTGTACAATTCAAGCATTACAACAATCAAACAATTGAATAATATTGTTGTTGTTGCTGTTCATTTGAATTTCTTTGAAGAAATTGAAATTCTTTTCAACAACGAACGAATTCAAATTCAATTCTAAACATATTAACATGTCTTCAATCATCATCGTCGTCTTACACAGACACAAACAGAAACACACACACTTTGTTCATATGTCTAAAACTTTGTAAAACTTATAATTGTTACTTTTGCATTGAAAAAAATAGCCAACAACCACCAAATAATTGTAATGATAACATGGTGATGCTTCTGATGATGATGATGATTCGGGCATTATAAATATTTTTATTTATTTTATCTCTGGTTCTTATGCTTGTTTCGAATATTGTTTGTCCATTCAAATCATAATCAAAATCAGATGTACGAGTACAACAACAAGTGCTTGAATAACACACAAATAACAATGAAAATCATTTGTTTTTCTCTGGTCATCCTCGTTATTATTTACAATAAGAGATGAAACTATACATGTGAATACAATATTTCAGTGCAAATAATAATAATAAATGAATAAAGAAAAAAGAATACCTTATAATTATCAATGACAGGTAAAGAATAATGATGATTACGATGATGATGGTGATAGAACATGAAATGAAAAATTGGAAAAAATTTCAAAATTCAAAATGAAAACATCTCGCCCATTTTTTCATTTTATTTTCTTTCAATGAAGAATCTTCAATCAATTGAATCAATTTTGAATGTAAATTTTTTGATTCAAACCACCAAATTTTGTTTGATTTCGTTTTGATTTTCTTTTCGATTTTGTAAAAAAAAACATTTGACATTTGTACTTTCGATATTATTATTATTTTATTTGATGATGACTTTTCTTCAAAAAATAAATAAATAAATCAATGATGATGATAATGATACTTGACCTTTGATGATGATGAAGAAGATGGAAAAATGATGTTTTTCAATGTATATTATTATTATCATTTGATGTTCTTCATGATCAATATTTTATGGTTACCATGAAGAATTTAATAATGATAATAATTGTTTGTGTATCAACTTGGAAACTTCGGAAAATGCCGTACTTTTAAACTTTTGCCTGGTCATTCGGTCAGCGCCGGACAGAAAGCGAATCTTTATTCGCTTTCAGTGATTGATAGCATCAGAAAATACGTCAAAAAATATTCAATGATTTCTTAGAAATTTCAATTTTTGATTTCGCATCATGAAATGCTTGGAATCGAAAAAATCTTACCACTGTTATTGTTATTGCCATCATTATTATTATTTAGATTATCATTACTTTCGATTTTATTTTCTTCTCTTCGATTAAATTGTTCTTCCAATTGATAGTTATGATGATGATTGAAATTATCAAAAATTTACCAGAAAAGAAGAGAAAAATAATGATGATCTAAATAAATAATAAACAAAATTATAACGATTATAATCAAACTGGTGATGATAATAATTACAATTACAATCGATGATGATGACCTTGCCATAAATATAATTTTTTGAAAATGAATTGTGGTTAGCATGAAATGATATGAATAATATAATATTGATTGATGTCTACTATTCTCATTTGTTAGTTACGATCAACAGACAATTATAGAAATATAGACAATCATACAAATCAATCAAATAAATCAATGATTTAAAATTTCAAAAAATAATTTGAATCAATTTTTTCAATTAGAAATTTTCATTAATTATCAAACAAATTATTTAGAATCAAATCCAATCGAAATTAATTAAAAAATGAAAGAAAAAAGAAATTAAAATTAAAACCAATCAACAGGTGTTTTTTGTGCTACAGTATATTTTACACACATTTGATACATTATTTATCGACGATTGAAGATGATTTTTTTTCTGAAAAAAATTATGATTTTAATAGCTTTCAAGTGTATTTATTTGATTGAAAATTCTTCCCAATTTCAGTAAAAATGGTAGAAATAATTTCCATTTGGTAGTCATCTTTCAACTATCATCATAAATTATCAGTTAAGAGACACACAGAGAGACTCTAGAAGGCAGAAAAAAAATTGGAAGAACCAATTTACCTTGAATACAGTCGTCGAACCTTTATGGTATGATCATTATTATTATCAATATTACTATTGAGTAAAATGATTTTAATCGACGAAAAAAACAATATCATCAACAAACTATGGTGAAACGACCCGAACTTCACTACAGAAAATAAAAACCGAATCGAATTTGTATCAAAATTTGTAATTTTTTCATTTAATTTCATTCAATTCAATCTATATTCATTCATTTATTTTATCTTTATGATCACTGTCAAGGTTATGTGCTGATATGTGTGTGTATACCTGAATTCAATACAATCTTCGATGCACTGATATAAATAATTTCCCATCTGATAATGAAATGAAATGATACCAAATTTTTTCCTTGAATCAAATTCCATATCAAATTTTCAATCAAAAAATAATTAATTTACTTGATTAATTCATTGATTCATTAATTTATTTTAGCTTAATTTTTATATTCACATTCAAATCCATCACAAAATGGTTCATTGATCCATTCAGTTAGGTCATAATCCAATCAGTTGGTCCATTGGTCAGAGGATCTGATCAATTCGGTCATTGTCATCATCGATGAATATAATTTCAATGATTTCTCATTCATGTAAGCATTCTTGGATGGGGTCATTGAATAAATGATAATCAATTTCATTTTTTTCAAAATAATTATTTTTTGGTGCAAACATTCAATAATAATCATATTTGTATGTGAAGTGTACACTTGAAATTTTTTCAAAATTCAATTTCGAAAAATTAATGGCAAAAAATATTTTTCTGAATTGAATATTTTGCTTATTTGTCGATGTTTGGCTGAGTGTTTATGTGTATGTATGTTTATATGTTTAAACCAGTTTGATCTATTTTCATTTCATTTTTTGCATTTTGCAACCAGAATTCATTTTTGAATGAATTTTTCCTATACTTTCTTCTTCATTTAATTTTAATCGAAAAAAATCCTATAGCTTAAGGCTAAATATGCAATTTGTTTGGATGAATGGTCGGTCGGTTGGTTGGATGGTTGTTTGGTAGATCGATCGAACGATTCGTTTGCTGGCTTTGCTGGTTGGTTGGTTGTTTGACCGTCGACCACTGAAAATGCTGAGAAATTAAAAAAAAGGCAAAGACCATGGCTATTACCATCACCGCCGCCGCCATCATCGTTTCACCTTCCATTTAAAAAAAATTCACATTTTTGCTTCTGATCATTTCAAGGTTTATGTTTTTCTGGTCAATTTGCTGCAGCACATCGAACAATTTTTTCCATTTCTCCATTTCACTATCTCTTCATCTTTCTCTCTCTTTTTTACAATTCTTCACCATTATTTACCTTGATTTTTTTTTTCTGGTTGATGATAATAATAATTTTCGATTTGTAAGAAAGCAAAGAAAAAACAAAAATTCGTTTTTCACTTGCCATTCAGGTATTGCATGTGAAATCAACAACGATAATAATAATTGATAATATAAAATACAAACACATGTGCATGCAACACTGATAATTTTGTTTTTTCGTTCAAAATTTTGGTTGATGTGATAAAGGTCGACATTTAGTAGTCACATTTGAAAATACAAGATCAGAAATTTATTTTATCGAAATTTTTTTTTTTTGAATGTTTTCTTATTAAAATTTTACTCTGAAAATCAAATTATCGACATATGAAAATTGAATTTAGATTCAATTCAAGATATTTGAATGTTTGATATCGCAGTGTTTTCGTCTTCCAGTGTTTTAAATTATTTTCATACACAAAGATTGTCAAAATTGTTGCATTGTGACACACAATGATTGAATCAAAAAATCAAAAATGAAAAAAAAAAAAACATTGAAATCAAAATGAAATGAAATCAATTCAAATCAAAAATCAAAGGTAAGAATCAATGAATGGTTGAATGATTTAAAGAAAATAATTGAAAAATTTCTTTTATTCCAAGACATTTTTCTTTTCATTTTCAATTTTTTCAATTCACTTTCATTCCAAAAGAATTCAATTCATATTTTTTTCCATCTAACATATTTTCTGAATTGCCGTTCAAGTCTAATTATTTTTGAGATTTTTTTCCCTTTCTTTTGATGAAAAATACAAAAATTAATGAACCAAATTCATAATGATTGCATTGAATTAAATTTCAGTCCATAAAACAATTGATTCAATTTGATATTATTTACTGGTATGAATTGTCAATTTGGTCGCATAAATTTTTGTAGATATTAAATTTTATAACATTGTATCTGCGAATTTGTCCAAAATGAATAAAAATAAAATCATTTCAAATATCAATTTCTAGAATTTTTTTAAAAAATAATCGAATTTTCTAATTCATAAGATTAAATAATAATTCAATAATATTAATAATAATGAAATTAAAATAATTTCAATAACCTTAATGCTAATGAATTGGACATATTTATATATTTTGATTCGGATTATGAATAAATATTAAGAAAAAAAATTATCAATGAAATGAATGAATGAACAAGTGATTGAACAAGAGAAGTCAAAAAAACCGATAAAAAACGTGAATCACGTGAATGTCGATTTCTAATGAAAATATTTGAAAATTTATTGATCATAATCACGAAAATCATATATATTTTATATAGATGATCACAATAATAATAATCAATATCATTAATATTGACTAAACGAATTATACAAAAAAAAAAAACAAACAAATTTGGTAGCTTTTTGAATCAAATTTTAAATTTATATATTGTTTCAATTAAGAAGTTATAAAATACAACAAAGCAATAATAACAATAATTTCTTTGAAAATTTTCAAATTTTTTCAATATAAAATTAAAATAAAACACAAAATTTATTGATCTTTGAATATATGACTTGATTTTTCGTGATTCATTTGTGAATCACGAGAATTTTTTTTTTCGTTCAACACTTGCTCAAATACAAGTACATTGTTGCTGTTGCTGGCTTAAGTTCTTCGAAACGACCGCATGCAATTTGCTCCCGTTTTCATTTTTCTTAATGGTTTATCTTCAGTAACTTTTTCTTGAAAATTAAGAATTTTCAAGAAACAAAAATTCGTGAAAAAAGTATTCGATTTCACACATTTTTATAAGTTTTTTCCCTAAGTAAATTAGGTGTTAATTGAAATTTGTTTTTTTTTGTTTTTCTTCCAAAGAGCAACTAATTATTAGCGATCATTATTTCTGATTGCTGTTATGTAATGTCTAATCATATAATAATAATTATATAATGATTATGTTTCCGGCCGTAATCATATCAGGATTTACATGAATATTTGTTTATTTATTTTACCTTAAATGTAATTGCTTATGATTTTTTTTTCAATATTTTACATATTTTCCATGTATTTTTCAAACAGCCTGAATCAACCTAAAAATATTTCACAAATTTTTTTTACCAATAATCAAATTTCCATAAAAATTTTACCATTCAATTTTCCATAAAATTCAATCAAAGAACCGGAGACAATCAAGACCTACTTATACATGCATACATCGTTTGTTACAATCAAAAAAAAAAAATTTTCTCCTTATTTTCTCAAAAATTTTACAAAAAAAAATAAATGAAAAATTTTTTATTTGGTCGATTGATTTGATTGTTTTCTTCATTAAAATCAAATAACAAATTGGACTTACACACTAATAGACTTACATCTAATTGAAATTGTGTCCATCTGATTGAGTCATTTTGATTGAAATGAAACCAACATTTTCAAAGAAACGAGTGAGAGTAATTTCATTCAATTTTTTTAATTCTTATTCACCATTCACAGTCAAAATAGAATCATTGAAGCAATTATTGATTATGATTCAATTTATGAAATAAATTACAATTTGCAAACATTTAAAATGTAAATCGAAAAATGATTTCATTTCATTTTTACTTTTGATTAATTAAATGTTTATGTTTCAAATTTTACAAATTAAAATTGACAATTGACAATTTTTTTGGGTAAGTTTTCCATTTTTTGCAAATTATTAAATTGCTTAGTTTTTTTTTTTTTTTTTTTTTTTTTTTTTTTTTGAAATTTATGTGCTCATTTTGCACCAGAAAATTTCCATTTGATCATTGATTGATTGATTAATCCATCTGTGTGTGCGTATTGATTAATTGATCATTATCTGATCAAATATAATCAATTAATTAATCAATCAATATAATAAGTTTAATCAACTAATCAAATCACATATCATGTGACTTTATAATCCATTTATTATCATTGATTATAATGATTGATAATACTAGATTTATTGGTACGATTCATATTCCATATTTCATGTCTCAAGTATAAAAATTGAGGCAATATGATCTAGACAAGTTCAAGTGTAAATCATTGAAGATTGTTTCGCGAGGATCCAAGCCATGATAAATGGTTGCAGAAAAAAACGCTGCAACATGAAAATGGTTGCGAAACACTGATTCAAATGTCTTAATATCTATTATTTGAGATTTTTCTTCTATTTTGAAATATACAAATTATAATTAAGTAATCATTATTTCTTATTGGCTCAATTCTTTTTTCCATTTTTATTGATGACAATTGCATCGGTTTATTTTTGAAAAATCAAACTGTATTATAATAATTATAATAGATAAACTCACCATAAATTTTAATCTTATCTAAAAACATTGAAATTTATAATTTATTCATTTTTTCTTTTGATCTTTTGATTTGGTCTGATTTCACTCTTAAAATCAATATAT
This sequence comes from Psoroptes ovis, assembly GCA_002943765.1. Classification (NCBI taxonomy): domain Eukaryota; kingdom Metazoa; phylum Arthropoda; class Arachnida; order Sarcoptiformes; family Psoroptidae; genus Psoroptes; species Psoroptes ovis. The sequence continues at coordinate 2,291,968 of PQWQ01000001.1, forward strand.
AATGAATAATTATAATGAACAATGATGATGATTTTAAAAATGTTACCAAGTGTTACAATCAATTATCAACTATCCGTTGTTCATTTGTTTTTTCTTTTTTGATAATCTATCTCAATATTGATAATGATGTATCCAATTTCAAGAAACACATATTTATTATTGTGTTTGTATTTAAATACAATCGAAAATTATTTTAGATATTTGACATTGTAATTTTCTCAGATCTTAAATATTTTTTTTTCTCAATTCAAAATTTTTACTTGAACTTGACATTTAAAAATTAAGTGAAATGTAATGTATTCGAGTATTGAATATGTCATTCATATTTCAATATGATTGATGATTTAGTGATTATCACATTTACATGATTTTTCTTTTTTCATTTCTATCATTGTAATACCGGTAGTTTTTTCATACCTTGTTTATTTGTATTTAATTGTAACTTTCTGTCAAAGAGTTTATAATTATTGATTCATTTTTTTCAGTGATTTGTCATTGATTTCATTTAATAATGCAGAAAAAAATCGTTACAATGTATTTAAAATGGTCAATTTTTTTTCTTTTTCTTTCAATAATCATAGATCAATTATAATCTTTTGACCGAAGACCGCACAAGTTGAATTCTTTTCCTTTTTCGAATCGAATAGTTGGAATAAATACCTTGTCTTGAAGATAAAATTTTTTGTGACCTCGCCTTTCAACAATAATCATCGCTTAAAACCTAAGGTCTATATATCAATGGTATATGGTTCAAAGAGAAAAAAAATTCATGAAGACCTAAAACAAAATTTTGATTCAAACAATAAACATATCTTAATTTTGACATTTAAAAATCAAAGAAGACAAGATTTTCAGTAAACAAAAATGGCCACCACGATAAATGTCTATCAACAAACACAAAATTTTTGTTCAAACACCGAACGACTTAATCATAATGATCAGAATCGGCAAACAGGAAACATCATTTCAACAATGACATTTACCACACAACAACTAAATCAACAGCCAAATTCGGCTTTAATTAATCAATTTAATTATCAACAAAATAATGAAATCAATTCTCAACAACAACAACAATCTGCATATAACAATATTGATAATAATGAATTTCAACCGATACGTATCAAAAATGAAGATTATTCAAATGATTCTCCGTGTTATTATCAACAATCATATTATAATGATAATAATCCAAATCAAAATGATGATTATTACAATTTTACATCAGGGCCACCATCATCGTCATCATCACCATTATCATCTGGTTCATCTAATGATAGTGATGTTGGTTATCAATCATCATCACCAATGGCTAATAGTCGAGATTTTATGTCCGAAATTGATCAAGCATGTAAAATGTTTGCGATATCAGCCGGTAAGAAATGTTTAATTGATTTTGTAATTAAATTTCAGAAAATTCAGAACAAAAAAAAAATCTATTTTACATAGAATTTATCACATCAAATGATAATATTCAATCTAGAACATTTTGATGTCTTATCATTAGAATGCTACTTAGAAAATCATAAATATTTTTGCATAGATTTAGGTGAATGAGTGATACATTTTCGAATGTAGAAAAGAAAACTTGATTAATTGATTTATGAATGAATATTCGTTTATTTCAAATGAAAATTAGATAAATAACTACAATCTAGCCACTAATGAGCAAATAACCGGCTCCCATTAGCTACTATTTGAATTTTTTTATATTAAAAAATTTATGCATAAAAATTTGTTTCTGTTGTTAATAGATTATCTTATATTATTTCATTTAGTCCAAATGTATATTACTGAAATAAAAGTTAGTTGTCACCATTAGTTTGATGTGGACAATGTCATCAGGTCATCGGGTCATGAAATTCATTGAAATATTGATGGAAGATGTGTGTATGTATAAATTGGTAACAGTATGTGCCATACTTAATCAATGAATGACGATCATCATGACGATATCATCATGATGATGGTGTATATGTGAATGAAACATTCGGAAAAAAGGAGCACATCAAAATAAATGATGAAATTGATGATAAAACATATATTTATTTGATAAGCATTTAGAATTTTTTTGATCTTTAGCATTCATACTTAGAGAAAAAAAATTCATTAATTTTGATCATAATTAAATGATTGAAATTTATTTACCTAATTATTATTATTGAAATAGTTTTAAATATTTGACATTTTTAAAAATGTTTGCCAAAATGTATGTCAGTAGAATGTACAAATGGTTTAAAAGTGTGTTTTTCGTTCAGTTTATCGAAAACTATCAAACATAAACCAAATTCAATCCGATGCAATGGTTTTTTCTGGACAAATTTATTTTAAATTAGTCCAACAAAAAAAAAAACATTCTTCACCGGAAATTCTTATTTATTTTGGTGTGTAATCATTATGTATTAGTATGAGTATATGAGTTGTGGGCAAATATGGTTCAATTTGCCGTATTCAATGATGCATTCTGTTTGTAATTATTATGTTCCGTGTTGAAGTAATAATTAAATTTCAATTGTTTTTTTTCCTTTCATTTTTTCTATCGTATTCCCGAAAACATTTGTTTACTCGAAACAAAACAAAAACAAAAAAAAAAAAAAAAAAAAAAAAAATAGACCCATACAATTGGAATCAAACGGATGTACGTAAATGGCTTATGTATCAACAAAACTTGCATCAATTTAAATCATTTCGTATTAATAATAATTTTTGTATGAATGGAATGGCATTATGTGAATTAAATTTAAATGATTTCCACAGAAAAATTTTAGAATCATTTGAATTAATTGATGAAAATGATAATAATGATAAGCATGAAATTACATGGAATTATGCGAAAATTTTATTTGAAGAATTAAATATTTGGCGCAATGGTTAGTAGATTAATATTTTGATAATCAATCGATTCAATCCTCTTATTCCATTGAAATTGAATATTTAGCTATCACAAAAATTATCAAACCTGATTTTTTCGATTCATCAACACCAACCACCCCCGCAATACCAGCCACTATGAACCTTGAACAAACACAAAATTCAAATGAACAATTTTCGATGCAATCAACATCAATTATGAATAATAATCAATCGAATAAATTTTCATCATATTGTTATGGTGATGATCAAGATGGAGATAATCATCATGTGAATCATTATAATCACCAACAGATGCTAAATTTTGTTAGTCATAATAATAATAATGAAAGCGAAAACATGTATCAATATGACAATAACAATATTAATTCAAATATGAATTGTTATAATGATGATAACTTACAATCACTGCCAATATTATATGATCCATTATCGAATAATTCTGTGTATTCCAATAGTAGTCCATCTAGTTCACCCCAACGTTCATTATATTGTTCATCACCTGCCGGTAGTATATCATCATCATCATCATCAATAACGAATAATATTTACATAAATAATAATGTTATCATTCCACAACAACTACATTCAAATATTCATCAACAACTGCCACAATATAAATCATCCAACCATATGATACAATCAATGAATGGGAAAAATCAATTATATCAATTAGAATATGAGAATATTTATAATAAAGGAAATGATAATTGCCATTTCGTTCAGCCTGCTCAACATAATCCACAAGAACATATGTTTCAGTCGTTCGAACATCAACAAAAATTTCAATTCAAAAGCGAATATGGAAGTGATGGTAAAATTTATTAATTTCTTACTATCAATTGTTTTAATTTATTTGTTTTTTTCACTAATTTTTCCAGATGACATGATGAGCGATAACGATGATTCAATCAATAATAATAATATTTCATCGAAGAAATATCAACAAACAAACGATTCGACAAAGAATTCTAATCAATCAATAAAACAATCATACAATGGCACAAGACCACATGGTTCATCAACATCGATACAATTATGGCAATTTTTGAAGGAATTATTATCACATCCAAATCAATATGAACATGCAATACGTTGGTTAGAGCGTTCACGTGGTGTATTCAAAATTGAAGATTCAGTACGTGTTGCGCGTTTATGGGGTGAACGTAAAAATCGGCCAGCAATGAATTATGATAAATTATCAAGATCAATACGACAATATTATAAAAAAGGTATTATGAAAAAAACTGAACGTGCCCAACGTTTAGTATATCAATTTTGTCAACCATATGCTGTTTAAATATGTGTGTACTTGTTTGAAACCTCGTTATTTCAAACATTCATACATATTTTTAGATATGGACAAAATAATTTGTGTAAATACTTGTGTATTGAAATTCATAATAATCTTAAATTGTCAATCGAATCTAATTAACTGTTACCAACATGGAAGTATAATCCATCACACAATTATCCTTTCAAATATTTAAAGTTATTAAATATTTGATGAAGGACTACTATCACTAATCTTCAAAATCAAACAAATATTCGATTCTCTGATCATATTATCAAATAGCGAAGGTATTATTCGTTCTATTTGTATGTAACAATGTCAATTATTATCGTTGTTATTTTACAATGATAATTGACATTTGAACAAAATGAACAATCAAACATTTGATTTAAACAAATCAAATGTTTGAATTTTTTTTATTTAACATATATTCTTCATAAAAGTTTTCAATTTTCATTTATTGAAATTGAATTTGATGAAGAATGTATAGAATTTTAATTATCAGTAACTGTTCTATGAGCAGAAATTCACTTTTATATACATGATCATTCATTCACAAATTTATCATAAACACGCACACACACACACACATAAATGTACCATTCTGAAATGCACGTGTTCACAAATACTAAAACTAAAACAAAATTCATATCATTAAAACTATTTTTGAAAACAAAAAATATCATTTAATTGATCTCTTGTATTTTTTTAATTTTTTTTCTTTATATTCTGAGATTTATTCGAATAAAATCCATTTTATTTTTCGATTGAGAACGATTGATTTTGTTTCTTATGATTCACATTTTCATGACGGCAAATCGACCGTAAATTAAGGATTGATGATTTTGGCTGATCAAAAATAAATGAATAATGGTGATTCTATGGAAAATTTTTGATATCAACGAACCTCATGCCTCAGCGTATTTCATCTTATGAAGATTCAAATTCACAAGATGGCAGCAAAAAGGCGAAATTAGATCATATTTATAATTGAAAATCGTTATTTAATTGAATTTATTAAAATTTAAAATAAAACTACCACCTAATTCAGAATTATCATTAATAAATTTGAAATCATTGAATTGAATGGAATTAATTGATGAATAAAATTAACTATCTGTATTGGAAAATGTTTGAAAATTAATTACATTTCGATATCAAGCATCAGGATTATTATTATGATCAAAGATTTGTTTATCAGTGTTGTTTTTGTGTTTCTGTTTGATTTGTTTCAATGTATTCTGCATTCGCTCAATTGCATTCACCAATAATAATTCATTTGTTTTCATATTATTATTTTCATCATTGTTTTCATTTGTTTCTAAAATTTGATTCAGGATTGATTCCAGATCATTTTTAAATTTTAAATTACGAGATCGAAAATCTGTTGTAGCATAAATTGGACGACTTCTATCGAAATTTATTTCATCTGACAAACTACGCGTATATGTTGTTGATTGAATCAATGTTTGTGGATTATCATCTTCATCAATATCTTCATCATCTTCAATTTCCTCATCAATATTTTCATTATCATCATCATCATCGTCAATGTCATTAGAGCAATTGTTTTCAATATTATTTTCATTCATATTGTCGAGAGTATAATTGGAAGATGGCTGCTTAATTCGTTTACGACGATGTTGTTGCTGCTGCTGCTGTTGTTGTGATGTCCAAGCTGAAATCAATGTATTTTGATGTTGACAAAAATTATCATAATTATCATCATCGAAATCTAAATCATCATCACAATCATCATAATGTGTTGTTATTGTCGAAAATGTTGATGATCGATCATCTTCTGATAACATTTGATTATTATGTTTCAATGATGATGTTTTTGCAGTTGTATCATTTGTTTTAATATGAACATTTTCACAATTATTATTATCGGTGTAAATTTTTGATAATCGTTTTGATACATTAACTGAATGTTTGTCATCTTTATCATAATTATTATTATTATTATTATTATTGGTTTCATTGATTTCATGAACATTATCATCATTATTAGAATTATTATTATTCTTATTTTTATTCTTTTTCCTTTTACGGCGTCTTTTTCTTTTCTTACTTCTTATTGCATTATTATTACTTGTTAATGATAAAAATATTGAATTTGTTGATGTTGAAAAACCAAATATAGGCAATAATTTATCCGATTCTATCAACGTTTTATTATCATTAACATTAATTTTACCAGTATTCGACATGATTGATTCGGATTTTTTAAATTCAATTGGCAATGATGTTTTAGTTGATGATGATGATGATGATGAATGATTGATTGATTGATTTGTAGCTGTCGATGATGGTAATTCTATCGTTGCTGATGTTGCATTAGTCGATTGTTGTTGTTGATATGATGCTAAAAACAAAGCTGCAAGCTGTTGTCTTAACGATTCTTTTTCGATTAACAATTCATCATTCTGGTCTTGTAATAGCTGAATAAACAGTAGAATAATCAAAAAAAGACCATATTAATATATTGATTAAAAACAACAACAGCAATAATAATAATGATGTTTATTTTTGCTTTCAAACACACAAATAACAAACCTTATTCTGTTCTTTTAGTAATTTCATTTCGTTTGTTAATTGCTCTAAATTTTTACGATCTTCAGCATTCTCAATCGATTCTAATTCGGCAATCTGTGGCCAAAAAAAAAAAAAAAAAAATACAAACAAAAATCATTCGAAATCATTGGAGAAAAAAATGTAATTTAAAAAATAAATTGATTGAATGAATGATTGAATAAACAACAGAACAAAACATTAACATAAAAAATGCCAATTGAATCAAGCAAAATAAATAAATAAAGTGAATAATTGAAGAAAATAGAAATAATTAATTGATTCGTACTCATTCATTTAAATTAATTGAATTCATTAATTTAAATTCATTGAAATTAACTAGAAATAATAAAGACAAAGAAAAATGGAGAACAAAACATACTTTTGCATTTAAATTATCCGATTCTTCAACATGTCGCTGTATATCGATAAAATTCTTTACCAATTCATGATTTTGACATTTCATTAATTGACAATCTGATTCTAAACGTTTATTTTCCTATTATTATTATGATTGAGAAAAAAACAGAACGAAACAAAAAAATCGATTAATAATGTAAATTCATCATATTGTAACATTATAAATTGCAATAAGTGTTTGTTTATTTGTGTTTGTGTTCATTTTAGTTTCAGTTAATCTTAAATGTTATGTAAAGAAGAGAGAAGAAAGAAAAAAAATCATCGAAATAACATTATTTAAATATATATTTCTCGGGGTAGATGTGATGCTTTATATGGTGTATATGGTGATAAATGTATTTTATTTTATATTTATGTTTAAATATAAATAATAATAATGAACGAAACAAAACAAAAAAAAAATCGACTGACTGAAACTGACAATTACAAAAGATCATTGTTTATGTTTGTTTATGAAGATTTGAGAGAAAAGAAAGCTGAAAGAATAAAATCAATAAGTAAACTAAAACATTTATTTGTTTGCTATTTTTATATTCAACTTTTCTTATGTCAATAACATTTATATTAAAGTTGAATTTAATAAATGAATGAATGTTTAAATCAGTGAATGAATGATGGTCTGATAGGGTCTGATGGGTATAATGTTGAATGGTGAAAATTTGAAAATATCTTTGTATATTGGAACAATAGCTTCAAACAATAGCTCTAAATCAATGAATCAATTGTTTTTTCCAGTGTGATCACATCTATTAACATCTTGTTGGTTCAAAAATACAAAACGAATAGAAATACAAATACAAAAAAGTTTATAAACGAAATTTTACGATCAAAATTATCGTTTATCGATCAATATAGATCGATATATATTTCTATAAATTTTTATATAAAATAAATTGATTGAAATATAATATATATGGAAAATGATTGATTAAGATTGAAATGATATTGGAATTGTATTGAATTTTTCTTTTTGTTAAAAATAAATGAAATAACCCTATTTTGTTGTTGTTATCGCTGATTGGGTAGTGTAAATTTTGGTAAAATTGAACAAAAAATTCAATTTAAAACAATCGATGGAAATATTATTTTGTTTTCCAATCGAAAATTGGCAATCAATTTTTTCAACAAGAGCAGCAAATAAAATGAAATGAAATGAAGGAAAAAATCTGATAATCGATCGATTTTCATTCATTATTTCAACGCCATTTGTTGTTGTTCATTGATTGTATTTGTTTTTATGTGATATTTGTTATTAATATCGATGATTTTTGTAATATTTGATCATTGATCAGCAACAAAAATGAAAAAAAAGTTTATCATTGTAATACTATGTGTTTAAATGTTCAAATGTTCAAATTGTACATTGGAAATACAACACCCCAATAATAACAATCAATATAATAATTACCTCTTCTAATAATTTGATATTTGCACGAAATTTAGCTAATTGTTCTTGTACATCTTTCATTTGTTTATCAATATCTTGACGCATATGATATGATTGTATGATCATCATTTCATTTTCACGCAAATAATCCATTTCAATTAACCGTAATTGTTCTTGATATTTTTTCTCCAATGAACTATTTATTCGGATCGAATCGTACACGAATAACAATAAGAATAAACGCCCATTATGTAATTCATATATGTCAAATGATAGTAATAATAATAATAGAAATGAAAATTGTTATTATTGATAACTTTCCGAAAATAATAACAAAAGAAAAATAATCAAAAAACTTACGCCAATTTTGTTTGTGATGCTTTCTCCAAACGTGAATGTTGTTCATCAATTTCTTGTGCAAGCATTTCTGTACGACGATTCGCTTGCTCTAATTGTAATTCCAGCCGTTCACATTTGGATATTATTTGTTCATTTTGTATCCTGATATTGAAGAATTATTATGGGAAAAATAAAAATAAAAATATCAAAATTTCATCAAAAACTTGTTTTTTTTTTGAAACATTGCATAATGTAACAAACAATAATGATGCATGAAAAAAGTTATATAAAATCTTTGAATTCTTGAATTCAAGAATATCTTTTCGAACCGGTCGATTTTGATAAATAACATTCAATAAATGAAAAATATCATTGGAGAATATGCAAATTTAGCATTCAATGAAAACAAACATAGATTGACCAATGCAATATCGTATAAATTTTTTGAAAAATATTGAAAAGTTTTCAGCCAAAATCTTCCTCACATCTTTTGAAAGATGAAAGATATCGTCTTTAAGCTGTATTTGAATTTATTGATGTGAATGTTTTATTTCTGGAATTCAATGAAAAATTCCAGGAAAATCGAATGAATTTAAAACAAAATCGTTAAAAAAATAGGAATAACAAACCGAAGTGATGCCAGAAATCATTGATCAGTTGAATAAATCTGAGTATTTTTAGCGTTTGACGATGGTTAACTTGATCAAACATCAAAGAAAATATTTGAAATTCAACGTGTTCAAGTGACGGAATAATCACTGATGAGGATTATTTTCATTAACATTGAATTGGAGAAAAAATAAATTTTTAATTCAAAGATGATAAACCTTAAATTTCAAAATTTCAAATTCTCTAAAACGCATCTTATCTAAATTACCATCAAATAATCGAGTAATGAGAAATCGAACAATATCATCATCATCATCATTGAATGGTATAAAAGAGAAAACAATATCACAAAAGATTTTTGCAACAAAACAATTTGAATCGCTTAATATCTAACAAACAACTTAATATCATTGATTTATTTCATTTCATTTTTTTTTCAAAAAAAAGTTTTTCATTTTACATTTTTGTTTTGGTGAAAACGAAAAAAATGTAATAATATTTTTCAAAGCAAAACAAAAAGAAAACAAACGATAACATTTGGTTTTTAATGACTAAATCGAATTTATCGATTAAATCTTCAGCTCAGAACATTCGCATCAACATTGCTTCATCGGATGTTTCAATGAATTATTTTTCAAACATTTTTCAATGAGAAGAAACAAAAAATTTATCCAAAGTTTATTCTCGATTCTCTTCGATTGTATGGCTTTATTTTTAAACAAAAAACTCGATTGTGTATGTGTGTTTGTAGGATTTCACAAGGATTTAAATATTATTATTATATCATTATATGATTGTTGTTATTATTATCATCATCATCATTATTATTATCAGTGTTTGAAATGTTATTTGTAGCAATGAAGAATTTTTTTTTGAAAACATTTTGAAAATTTGATAATTTTCGATCGGGTCGATATTTATATATGAATGTGTTCGCGTGTGTTTAAGTTTCATTTCAACGATTATCTCATTTCGAAACCATTTTCAAAATGATTGAAATCGTTGATACGCATCTGAAAAAAAGTGTTTGAAAACTTGAATAATCCTTAATTGTTTGTAATTTTTCTTCAATTTTTTTTTTTTTTTTTTTTTTTTTTTGATAACCAAAGCTGTTGTTTTACAAACGTTACAAATGGCTTTACGAATTGAATCGATTGGCATTTGGAATGATCATTGCGAGCAATACGATGCATTTGAATGGTAACATGGTAACATTAGTTAAGAATTTGCCAAAGAAAAAAGCTCAAGATTTTCTCCAATAAATAAGATTTTTTCCAATATTTAAAAAGGAATAAAAACTTACTTTAATTGCGAAAATTCATTCAAAATTGTGGCCAAAGAAATCTGGAAAAAAAGTAAAAAAAAATGAGAGAAAATGAAACATTTTTAAAATTTGAAATGAATTTAGATTAAAATGCTGAAATCTTTTTTCGGGGAATCAAGCTAGAAAAAAACTTATTTAATTGTGAAAATTGATTGAGAAAATTTAAATTTTAAAATAAAATAATTTCAAGAGAATTTCATTAAATTCAAGATAAAACTAAAACAAAAACTGAATGGTGTTTCGGGAGTAACATTTGGGCGTCATATTATTCATGGTATTTAGAATTTTCATGATTTAATTCAAATTTAAACAGCCTATGGATGTGAAGAGACCATGGAAAATTTAAAACCCGAAAAAATGGTTCCATTTTCCAATTTTAATTTCAGTAAAAAAAAATTCAATGAATGAATATGCTTGATTTTTAAATAGAATTTTCCTAGATAAATTTTTCAAATAAATTTAAAAATTATCTTCAATTCCATCAATGTGGAGAATGATTTTGATAAAACAATTTTGAAATATAAATTAAAATATATTCAAGCGTAAAAATGATAGATATCGTAGATAATTGATGGAAAATTGAAATTTTCTCTAAAATACCAATGCATCAAATACTGTTCATGCTTTTTAACCCTTTGATTTTTGTTTTTTACAATTTTTTCTCCTTGAATTTTTTTCATTGAAACCGCCGTTGGCGTTTTGAACTTCAAAATTAGTCCTAAAAACTCGAAGTTTACCAAAACAAAGAGGTTAAAATATTTGAAAAAAAATGTAAAGGAGTTTTTGTAAAACTAAAGGATTTTAAATAGTGAAATTAATAGAATAAATGAATGCAAAAAGTATAAATTTTCAACAACTTACTTGAAATAATCGTAATGAATCATAATCACGCTGCTGTTGTTGCAGTTGTTGTTGAGGCATGGATAGAACATGATATAACATTTTCGTCCATAATTGTTGCAGATTTATATGATAATTTCTATAATTCTTGAGATTATTATTTTTTTGAGGTTGTTGATGTTTGATTGTTATTTTTGTCGCCGTATCATTATTGGTATTATTATTGGAATCAATATTAATGCTATTTACAGGGATTATTGAATATCCAAATAGCTATTTGGCGGCAAAAAAAGAAGAAAATGAATCAAATAATTAATTAAATGGACCATATTAATGAATGAGAGAAATTTCATAGAATTTATATAATAAATATGATGATTCTTAGAGAATTTCAATATTTACTGACTGATAAATAAATTGAATACATGTGAATATATGAAATGCTAGATAAATACACAGATGATCATCAAAAATATGCACAGCAATCATCACAGCAATTTTGCCGATTTCACAGATGAACTTGGTGAATTGAAAATTAATTAATGATGGCCGTCCAACATACATTTTCATCGGTTGTATGCATTCATAAATGAATTTATTTTAATTATTTTAATCATTTCAATTACACATTCATTATGTATGCATGAATATTATGTCATATAATGTAATATTTGAATTTTACGTTTGAATGTTGTTATATTTTAAATTTGTCCATGATCTAAAATTGAATTTATTCAAAACATTTTTCATATCATTTTTCATTTTGTCCAGAGATTCTATCTAGGAATCATTACAAATTATTATCATTTTCCATATCTTAATTCTATTATATTTATTTTATCTCTTCATTTAAATTGACTGAAATTTGGATCATTGTCTCATGTATTCATATTAACATTTGAAAATAACATTTATAAAACATTTTATAAATTGCTCCATTTATATTCTATCTATTATCATTAATATTATCATTATTTTATTCAACCAAATAACTTTATTATTATTATTATTTTTCGCTAAATTTGAAAAATTTGAATCATTTATATTTGAATCATATATATTTAAAATAATGAAAAAAATAATAATAATGATGAAAAAAATAAATAAAATTAATGTCCACAAGCGAGCAAGCAAGCAACGACAAACGAAGGAGAAAATCGGACGACGGACGTTGACATCACGATATCCACCATACATTCATTTTTCTCTGAGATTGAAATAACAAAATTTAACATTATTATTTTATTTTTCGTTACAGAACCCAAAAATCATACAAACAAACAAGCAAAATTGAATAACATTGAATTCCTAATATTATTTTTTTTTCGTATAAATTTATGCTTAAATTTGTATTATAATTCTTATGTAAATTTTTTTTCAACACAAAGTCAAATATACATTGTATTAATATCTTTATTTTCATGATACGAATATATTGATATTGAATAAAAATTGAAAAATCACCATGTGTTCAACGAAACTATGGATGAAAATAAGCGAAATAATGAAAATATAAGGAAATATATTTCCCAAGTTAAATATGAAATAAAAAATATCCAAAAAACTTTGAAATCGAATAGCGAGTTTAGCGATATTGGCCGAGTAGATTGGTGGAATGATATATTTCTGAATTTTTTTCGTTTTTTTTGTTTACCGAAAAAAAAGAGAATATCTTGATTCAATGTTTATTTATTTATTTGTCGTTTTGTTGTTGTTGCTGATATTTTCATTGTTTTCAAATATTTTTTTTTTAGAAATATATCAGCTGCGTGTATTGTATTATTTTTGGTGAAATATGAGACAAATATTTTTGCAAATATGGACAAAATCCATTATACATTTTTAGGTTCAGGTTTTTTCATTTTTACTTTGGGTCGAATCACAACTGTTTATGATGAATGGCAACAAAACATTAACAGCAACATTGAATCGGAAATGCATGTGAAATTATTCATTAATCGTATCCAAAAAAAGAGGAAAATTAAAATTATAAAATGTACAAAAATTTAGAAATTAATAATTTCTGATATTTCACGTGAAATAATAATGATAATAATGTCAATTATCATTTTTATTAATCAATTTATTTGAAAATGAATTAAACTGATATATTTCAACATCAAAATCAACGTAATACTGTCGAATTGAAATCGCCAAACAATGGATACACAACACACATGTGTTGCAGTTAGTATGGACTATTTCGAAGCAACTTACTATCAGGGTCGATATAGAGGCTTCTCAGGGAGACAACATAACAATTCATAGTCATTTAATTGAACTGATTGATTGTCTGAGTCATATACGTTCGATTAGCATGTTCGAGCTCTGAAATTATTATATTAAGGCATGCTAATTGATCAGAAAACACTTTTCAGAAAGTCACAATTAGACGTCATCATGAGCATCATCATTGACATCAACATTGTTTTTAATTATTGAATTTTAAAAGTGTTTTATTTAAATTAATTTATATCGTTTATTTATTATTAAATTTATTTCCAAAATCTTAGATCTGAGTTGTCAATTGTCAACACATGGACATGCATTAACAGTGCCAAAAAAAAGTACAAAAATTTATTTTTTATGAATTTTCAAAGTTTATTGAGCACATAATGGGGTAGATTTTAAAGGAAAGTAAAAACACATAAATGCAAGTAAATTTCAAAATTTCGAATGAAACTTAACTGAAAAACTTTGAAATGCACACAAAATATACTTAAATAGAAAATGTACGAAATTCAATTTTATTGCACAATAATAAACCTTAATACACGAGAATAAAGCACGGAATAATAGAAATAAAATGCAAAATTCAAATTATAAACAAACAAATAATATGAAAAAATAGAAATTAATTTCAATTCCGGAATATTTCGGAAATATTTTTCATTTCAATTTTCATTTGCATACGATTATTATAATTATGCCAGCAAAAACAGCCTAAGAATATATTTTTCACAAAACAATATGGGTGCTTGTGTGTTTTATTTTAGAATTTCGTATTTTGAATTTAAATCATGTAAAAATTAACGTTTTGAAATTGAATAAACAAATGGAAATGGTAAATATACAGGGTTTCAAGTTTTGATTCGGGGTTTTAAAAGTAATTTTCGGAGTTTTCAAGTTGATTTTCATAGTTTTGAATGTAATTTTAAACTGCATAATTACGAAATTTAATTTAAAAACTATGAAAATTAATTTTAAAACTCCAAATCAAAACTTGAAACCCTGTATAATAGTAGAATATAGAAACTTAAAATTTATTTGAAAAAAAATTGAAATTTCAAATTGAAATTTTAAATTACAATTCCGTAATTCAAAACAACAATTGAAATACAAGAAATTCTGCTGATTGCTTGCAAAAATCAATTTAGAAATTCAGAAAATTTTGGAAAATTCTGAAAAAAAAATCTTGCTTGATTACTTATTTATTTTTGTATTTTATTCAAATTTCATTGAAAACAAAAGTTTTATCTTGATTTGAATGAATAAATAATCTAAATAATGACTGGAATGATACAATTAAACCGATTGAATTGTTTTGATTTCAATTTAAGTAAAAATCATCAAAATAAATTGAAAACAATCAATCATTTCGTTGTTGCTGTTGATGTCTATGGGTTTTAATGCTGCTAAAGGTTATTCATTGTTTATCAGGATTTGATGAAAACGAATAAACAAAACAAGAGAAAATTCTTTCAAGAATTAAATCGAAACGATGATGAAATTGTGAATGATTCATATAAGAGAATTTTAATTGAAAATGTTAAATCGACCAAAATATATTGCATATGTTTTGCTTTATTGCTTTGGGTTTGTATGCATATTTGTTTTCACTGTTCAAATCGCTTTTGATATTTTCTGTTATTACATGTTTGAATATTTGTATTGATGATAATAATAATAAATTCCAATCATGTGGAATGATACAAACATGTTTGGAAATATTGAAAATGAAGAAATTTTTGCCGGTATTTGGAATTCGAGAATTTGGTGAAATGCAATTTTGATACAAATTCGATGCCATTACGATACTCTTATTAGATTCTTGAATCATTGCCAATCATCGGAAAAATATTGACAAATTTCTGCCGAAATTACAAGTATACAATCATTGAACTAATAAAAATCAATCATCGATACAATTACATTAAACAATTTTATTTACCAAAAAAATTGTACTTCAATCAATCTTAATTTGTCATTTTTTTCTCATCTTCTAAATTAATTATCAATTGACAATTAGACACGGATTGTTGCTATTTCATTATTCGAGAAAAAAAATCAAAGATATCGATAATATTTCATAATGAAAATAATAATAACGAAACATTCATCAATTATTTCACAGAAAAATATTCCTATCAATTCTTCTATATGTATTCTTTCATTGGTTTGCCAAAAATTTTCATTTTCCTTTCAAATATCTGTGTATGAATAGGCGATCCTTATTGAATATATTGAAATTGAATGAATGATAGAAAGAGAAAAAAATCAAATCAAATACAATAAAAAAAATATGAAATGAATGGAATTCGTCATTTTATACAAATATGGGAAAAATATTTTTTTTATTTATCAAATCTTTTCGAATTGATTTGGATTGAACAACAATAAATAACAACGACGATGAATTCAAATGAAAATAGAAAAATATTGAATGAATTGAATGTATTTGTATGAATATTTCAATATTTGAAAATTTTTTTCACGAATATGGAATAAAACTGGAAATAAAATTTGAATTGTTATGAAATGTATGTTAAAGAAATAAATAAATGAAATAAAATAAAATAACACTGATCAATATTTGTTTTTTTTTTTTTTTTTTTGTAAATTCTTTCAAACAAAATCTATATGCTTTCAATGGATCGATTCATTCATTCATTTTTCATATGTATTTCCATAGGATAACTATCATTTTTTGTTTATTGCATTCAAATCGTTTAAAATGTTGAGAAAATGAATTCGCATAAATCTGTGAAATGTTAGAATCATTTTCATTCAAAGAAAAATATTTTTCAAATCTTTCAAACCTTTTTAAATTTAAAAATCTTGAAATTTTGAATGAATTTCTAATAGAGAAAACAATGGAAAACAAAATCATTAATGAGAACCACCTTAATTAATAATTAATAGGAGAAAATAATAATAATAGGAAATATATGATTCAAAATTGAACAGTAAATTGAAAATTATTATTATTATTATCATCAACAAGCATCTAAACACAATCAATTTTTGATCATCAACCCGAAACAATCATCATCATCATTATCAAGCTTTATTTAAAAAAACGACCATTGAGTATTACTTGTTATTATTATTATTGGCCATTTTCCATCGTTATTATTATTATTATCTTTATTTAAACTAATGAAATAGGCGAATATATTTGGTTTTCGTATATCTACTGATGTGATATATATGATATTTTCAATAATAATCAATGTTTATTATTGAATGATTATTTGAATTTCTCCCACTCTCGCTCTCTCTTTCTCGCTTTCGCTTACATTTCATAGTAACAATTTCCAATCATCATCATCAAATTGATGGGTGCAACGGTTATTTTTTTATTAAAAAACAGCATTGAATCGAAATAGTTTGGCTATTATTTGACCGAACAATATTGGAATATTGTTAAGAATAATATTCTATGCCTATACACAGCCTACCATTCATACATTTCAGATATATATATCAGAGTTCTTGCTCACGATATTCTAACATGGTCTATGGTAACGATGACGATGATGATGACTATGATCACCACTATTCATATGAAAATGTTGTAGAAGCATTATAATCAACGGATAATGATAACGATAGTAATATTCACATTTATGTTCAATTCTATAATTGAAAATTGAAATACAGAATCCAGAATAACCAGAATATTCTTGTGTCGAATGGAATAAAAAAAGAACAAAAACAAATTTCATTCATTCTGCTACTGCTATTTGTATGGATAAGAATTCAGAATAGAAAAGCGAAAAATAATTTTGGTAAGAATAATTCAAAAATGAACCCCGAAACGATCATAAAATTTTGAAAATTTTTGGTGCATTACAATTCTACAACGTAAATACGACATTTGAATACGTTTAAATTGATTTTGTCAAAAAGAAAATAAAAAATAAAAATCAAATCATTTCATTGATATTTTCATTTGATATTCCATGTGTATTTTTTAATGCAAAAAGTTTCACTGATTTCAATCATTTTTTCAGCCATTTTCAATCACATTTGAATCTTACATTTTATTCTGTTCAATATTCTTTGATGATTTATCAATGATAAAAATATTTTTTAAAGCCAAAAATTCAAATTACCTTTCAGAAAAAATATTGAAATATTTTGGCGCATATGTTGTGATTGTGTGTATCATAAAAGCTTTGCCACAACAATTTATGTGTTTTACGTTTTTATGGTGATTATTATTATCATTTCAACAGTCATTATAATCGATATTTTTATTCAGAAATATTCAATTTGAATAACTCTGATTTACAGTAAGTTTTAATATCATTCGTTTATTTATTGATATTTTATCACTGAAGCCATTTATTCGCATGAGATTGAATCATTTTATTTTATTTTTTAATACAAGTTCAAATCAATCAAGTTTTGAAATGATTGAAATTCATCCATAAATATTCAATTTTTAATTCTCAAAAAAATATATGCAAACGTTTGTCGAAATAAATGTTTGAAATGTTTGTTTTTTTATTATAATATTCAATATATTGTCATTTTCATGATTATTATCATTATTTTGAACTATGATATAACATAATAAACAGTTCACGCTGAATTGATTGTTTGTTATTTGAAAATTTTTCAGATTAAAATTGATAATGATTATCGAAATGGATGAAAAATAAACGGATGAAAATGAAAATGGGCTGAAATGATAGGAAAATTATAATTTACTCTCTCTATGTTTGCTTATTGACACGTGCCATTTATGTTTATATTTAGTGAATTCATATTTTTTTCAATTATATTTTATCTGAAAATTTAAAATAAAAAAAGCGATTGCAATTGACAACCAAATGAAAAAAATAGATGAAAAATAAATGCACTGAAATGGTTCCAGACACATTGAGTGGTATCACACACTCAATATAAAATGTCGTCATTGTATGAGCATCTATCTACCCATTTATCTACCATGCCAATCATAGCTGTGAAATAATAATAATAATGTAATGATGTAATGATGATAATAATAATCGAATTGAATCATGAATTCAGAATTCACAATCCAGAGTCGAGAATCGATTTTTCGATTCTTCAATTAAAATTGTATTCTATTCAATATGTCGATGATTACGAATTTTCCATTTCGTAATTTGTTTGGATTTTGATTGGATTGAAAATGTATAATTATTCTTGATATATCTCTATGTATGATTATTTTTATGAGTATGACAATGATAATAATCATATTGATAATTTTAACATTCAAAAAATAGACATTTCATTACAACAACAACAGGAAATAATATTGTTCAATGAATGAAAAAACATTGAAATTTGTTTTCTATTCAGTAATAATAAAAAACAGTGAAAATTTATTTGTGTGAAAATGAAATGTATGAAAAACTATTTCAATTCCAATCGTATTGACAAACAATGAATTTTGAATGGGAATGTATGAAAAATAGAATTGAATCGGAATAGAAACAATCATTAGAGTGTGAAACGTTTCCGTTTCCTTTTTGCTTAAATATTTATATTTTTAGATTCTCATTGAATTTCATCATCATTTTCATTTTCATATATGTGATTCTCATTCACACACAATTCTATGCGATTTTTTCTGAAGAAATCCTCCACACAACAAAACGTAGAAATACGGATGTTCATCATCAAATAATGATGTTGAATTCAAGACGAATGATAATAATTTTGATTTAGTTTAATTCTGTTCTGAATTGTTCATTTCATATTTTTTCTTATCTTTGGGTTCTTGATGTTTTTTTTTGTTGTTGTTTCTTCGCTGTTCATATTTCAAGCAACTCAAAGAAATATATCTGCAAAGAAATTCGCCAAGAAATGGTCTGTAAAAATTCTCGGAATTATCTTCGAAAAATGAACGAAAAATATATATTCAAAGATAGTTATGATGATAATGATAATATAATGAAAATGATATGATGTGGATGATGTCAATGATGATGATCTGATAACCTTTCGTAGAAAAAAAAATTTATGATTGACCATCATTTTTTTCAGTTCCATCATTTCTTATCAATTTTTATTCCATGAATGCATCCATATTTTTTTGCTATTCCTTTTTGAAATGTGAATTGTTGAAATTCTTGACGTTTGAAAATGGTGGAAAAATAAGAAGAAAAACTACTTCTTATCTAAGGTAATGTCAGTTAAGAAGAAGCTAAACAATTTTCTCCGACATATTTTACTGCAATTTTACATTTTGTTATCAAACATTTCAATGTTCCAATATTTCAAATGTTCGATATTCAATGTTTTATGTTCAAACATAATGATGATAACAACAACAATAATAATAATAATATTGAATACTGAATAGTAAATGGTAATAAAATTAAATTTACTTGAAATTTTATTACATTATTCTATTTTATTCTTAAATAGAATTGTATTGAATTTGTTGTTGTTTGTAAAAAAAAAATTCTCAACAAAACAAGCGAATAGAATTCATAGAATTACGAATGAATAAATAAAAAAAATAAGAATAAATAAATTATGGAAACAATAGAGTTTTCTATGAATTTTTCTGAATTTTTCCCTTTTAAATTTGAATTTCTTTTCAAAATTTAAATTCTTCATATTTTTATCTGAGAAAAAAATCAAAGCATAAATACTTATGAATATGCATAAATATGAAGAAGAAATTTTATTTACAAAATAAGTCGGTTCGAGTCCTCTAATATGCATAAATATGAGCATTCATAATTTGGAATTGGGTGATTTTTTTTTCTAGAATTTTGCTTGAAATTTTGCTTCACATTTTCGTTTGTGATCCTGATTTTGATTTGATTTTTATAATTTCAAAAATTTTTACAATTTGAAATTTTCAATTTCAAGAAATCGAAAAGGATTCATCATTAATTGGTGATATCAATGGTACTATGAATTGAAATTGTGCGAAATTAAGAAAAATGACTATTAATGACGATTTCAACAGAAAAATGAATACTTTTATCTATAAATCATTTGGTGAATAAACAATCATTAGAAATTTTTAATCACACAAATTATTGACGAAAAAATTATAGACTTATGATGAGTTTTGAAAAACATGCTATCTGATTGTTGAGCATGCTTTTTTAAAACTGATTTTTTTAGTAAACGGACATTCGATTTTAACATCCTTGACTCATATGCTATTTTAACTTATCCGGTCAGTCATCGGTAGAAATAGACTTGATTAAACTGCAACAATATATATCATTCATTATAAGGTTTCTATGCATTTAATGAATGATTTTTTGTTCAATATTTTAATATTTTTGGCTGTCCAATAATTCAAGGTTACTGGTTAATGGTTACTGACAGTCAAAAATATACTGAAATACCGATTTTCAGACAAGAAACTTGTTTCCGGACAGCGTAATTCGTGTACATTTTTTTTGTATCTCTGAACTTAATGTTTTCACCAAATAATTGAGGAATGAAAAATACCATGAATCATAAGGAATATATTTGCTCAATATTATTATATTTTATTTGATCGAATAGAATTGAATTGATTCGGAAGAACGAAAAAAAAACATTTCGATTCATTTCATTTCATTTAATTTTTGATTCATTCATTCGAGAATCTCAATATCTTTTCTATTTTGCCCAAACAATAATCAAAGAAAAAAATTGTAATTCTAATAACCGATTACAATGATTCAATGTTTTTCATTAATTTATGTAAATGTATGAATGGAATTTTTTTCATTATGGCAAAATGAACATTTTTATATGTTCACATAGCGAAATTGCAAAGCAAAAAAAAAATTAGTGTCAATTGAGCCTGAGAATTATGAGTTTAGGGAGAGAAAAATGATGATTTTCTCATTGGAGAATTCAGCGATTTCAAATTCAAATTAATAAGAAAAAAATTAACATTTTCACAACAGAATTCTTTGATTCTATGATTTTAATATTGAAAGAAAACATTCATTCAGCATAGGAATGCTAATAATGAAAAGCGATTTCATTTGTTTTCTCACTTGTTCACACAATATTTTGTTTGATGTTTGTTTGTTACATTGAAAAATTTCATTTAATTGTTTTTTACAGTTTCAAAACAGCGTGAAACAAAAACTCCTTTGAGGTCACTTACATTTCAAAGTATTCGCATCAAAAATCAATGGAATTCAATTCTTACACAGAAAAAGTTTTGTAAAAAGTCTAAAATTGTTTTGTAAGTTTTCAAGTCAACTTTCCGTAACAATTCAACTGTCAATTATCGAAGAAATTATTGTGAAATATTGGAATTTGAAATCGGTAAGTTTTATTATTCTCCCAATTTTTCTTTTGATTTACTCATTGATAAGCGTCGTATTGAAGCGTTTTGAATTTCGCTGTTATTTTCTCGAAACAAATATTCCCAAGTGCCGTTGACGTAGCGATCGGGCATTTTGTTATCATTTCATGGAAATGAACAATGTTTAAGTTGTCTAAATTTGCCCCGATTTCCATTCATTTTCAATAGAAATAAACACATCGGACACAACTCAAAGCACAAGAAATCGACGATAGTCGATACACACTGGAATTTTCAATTTTATTTAGCAAAACTTAGTAGTAGATATAATTAAAGAATTACTAGAGAAATAACGAAAAATAATTTTTTTTCATTTTCTTGAATTCAATTTTGATGTTTGAGAAAAGAGTTTATTACAATTATTAGAGCTATTTCTTTTATTATTATATTCTTTTAATTTTGTTGCACAAACACACACACACATTTACGCTCAATTAAATTTCATCTCTGATGCAAATTATACGAGAATACATATAAGTTTTGCAAATATGTTGTACACACTCCTGTTAAAGAAATGTATATGATATTATTACATTTCAAAAATAGTTCAAAGATGGTTGTTTCATTTCATTTCATATTTTTTTATTAAGGAATTCTATTTTTACATTGAATTATCTGGTTTTATTATGATAATAATAATTTTGACAGGCATTTCATTTTCAAGAAATTTTTGAAATTTCAAATTTTCAAAATTTTTTTTCTATTTTCAATTTCAAATCTAGGAAATTTTAAAAATTTCAAACAATGAGTTGTTCATTTCAATTGAAATAAATCAGCCTTTCTATAATCAATCATTACAATCATTATTTTTATAATTTTACAAATTTATACAAATTTTAAATTGATTTTGATCGTTGCTGTTCATTAATTATTGTTATTCAATTATTAATTATTAATTAATTATTATTGAACACAAAACAAAAAGTTCCGAAATATTTCAATTGAAGTTGATTTTGTTCATTTCATTCATTTTTTGAATAATTTTAAAAGGAAACGATCGACAACAATGCAAAAACACAAGAAAAACTTTGATCCATGAATTCAGTGAAAAATTTTTCAGCCATTTTTCATATATATCAATCGAAAATTTATCAAAAATACCCCTAAAGCCATTAGAAAGAAAAAAAGGAAATATATTCATCAATATTGAACATTGACTTCAATGATGATGACGATGAAATTTCAATGATCCAAAAAAAAGAAATATTTGAAATATAATTTTTAATTTCGTATCGATATTTGTATGCATGTGTGTTCATGATATATTTCGATAAAACAAAAAATTATTCTTTATTTACCTTGAGGATATTTTCACCATATGATTCGATCAATTTTGATTGCTGCTGGTGTTGTTGTTTTTGTTGCTTATGATTATGAGGATGATGATGATGATGATCAATATTATTTTTAGGATAATTTATCTTCGATTCAAATGTTGATTGATGATGGTTATCATCATTTATGTTAAATATGGATGTTGATGATAATGATGATGATGCGTGTGAAATCGAATTTTTTCCATTTATTTTATCAATATTTTGTTGATTATTGAAGTTATTATCATTATTTATGCTATCTTCGATGTTTAATCTGCTGTTGTCATCAATATTGTCATTATTCTCTTCATTATTGAATCCGAATGATTCCCATAAATCAATCAATGTACCAGAATCGGTATATCTAGACATGGATATGGAATGATTCAGAAAAAAATCAAATTATTAATATTTATTACGATTATTCATTGAATGTGATGAAAACAATGAATGAATCATATATTGTCAAGAATCAGAAAGAAAAATCGTCCAAATGCAAGAGTTTGGTTGTAAGGCGAAACACTTGAATCAACATTGCAAACATTTAACCCTTTTGTCGAACAAATTTTGACGCCTATTTTGAGCTACCCATTGACACCAAATTATCAGTAATCGATTGGTTCTATTTCCGGTATGAAATCATAACAATTCACATTTTCTTACCAATAAATATGAATAAAATAAACGTTGAAAACTTTCTGAAATTTTTCTTTGGCAATGTTGGGCCAAATTTCATCATAGACAACAACAATAATAATAATAATAATCATAAAATGATTTCGAATAAATTGAAATTGAATTTTTGCTTTTTGCAATTTTCAATTATTATCATTAAATGAAAAAAAGGAATTATTATTATCATGAGGTTGTCCGGAAAGTTCTTGCTGATTTTTAGCAGGCATTTCTCAATTTTTACCAAACAAAACTTAATGGACAACTATTAAGATTCAATGATAAATATCTGAATAAAAAAAATAGGAAGAAATGGAAAATGAAAATCCAATTTTCAATCAATAATTGACTCACAAAAAATAATAACAATAATAATAAGAAATAATTTCACATCCAAAAATTGTATTTATTTTTTATAGTTTATATCGAAACATTGAAAAGAATTTCCATGAATGAATGATAAAAACAGTAAATGAATGTTGCAAGGCAATTAAATAATTGAATATTGATAATAAATAAAATGAATTCATTCATTTTATTTATTTATACATTTACTATAGTTAAGGTTTGGATTATCAAATCAAATTGATTTTGTTATTATTATTGTTGTTGTTGCTATTGATTCATCAACATCATCATGGATAGTGTTGTTTATTTATTTTTCATTCTGTGTGTTTGTAGAAACGCAGACAAACACACAAACACATCTCGAATATAATAAAAGAAAGATACTATCAAATTCATCGAATCGTTGAATGAAAATTGTTCAAATGTTTGACTTGTATTATTTCATTATTATTTTATTATTATTTCTTGTGTTTATTATGTTTATTGCATCTTATTTCATTTATTTCATCTAGTTTTTGTCTATTCAATCGTACGTGCTTTCATAGACAAATGTAAATATACGGAATAATACAAAAACAAACACAAACAATACAAATATATTACAATTTCAAATGTATTTACAATCATTACTTTCTTTCTGAAATAGAAAATATGTAAACAACAGCATTTACAAACATTTGAATCCGATGAATCAATTCTTGTATCTTCTTCTTTCATATCTTTTTTCTAGTTATCTAAAGACATTAAATTTTGATGACACTGGTGTAAACCAGACATATATCTACGATTACTATTACTGATTGGTATATTCAACTATATATTTACAATATTTCACCATTATATACATGGTAATGATGATGATAATAATTCAAATAAATGAAAATTTATTATTTATTCACCAGTATTTTTTCACTTTCTCATTTTTAATCATTTCGTCGTACGTGTCGTTTGTAAATTTTCTATTTTCTAATTTTTCATAATAGCAGAAATTCATCGTTAATATTGTTTTGGGTTGTCCAAAAAGTTCCGGCCGATTTTCAGCATTGAATAGTATTGAAAATCAAGAAAAAACTTAGTGGACAACCAAATATGATTATATTTATATTCCATAAAATGTCATGGAATTTTGAAAATTTGTCAATCAAATTTCTATATTTTCTATCTCATTTCACTTTTCCAGGCGTATGAAGAATATTATTAATATCATTCATATAATGAATGGATACACTATAGAGATATTTTGCCCATTTTTGGGGTTATAATCATATGGAATCATTCAAAAAAATCTTGACTATCCAAAATTAATGACATTGCATTGGGTGCAATATAATCATACGCATAGTGAATGCATTTTGCTTATTAAAAACAATGAGAAAAAAAATGAAAATTTGAAAATATCAAATGAACTAAAAAACTAAAACTAAAACTGAAAAAAAGGATTATTTATATCATTCCATTTTACTTGTCATAATTTTATAACATTTCATTTTTTTTCGCTGTTTGTCTTTGTATTAAATTTACCCAGCAATAATATATGTGATGCACTAAATAAACAATTGATGATAATCGTGATGATGATGATGATGATGAGCACGATGAGCAAGATGAAGATGGTTCAAATATAATGGAATAATGACAAATTTAAGAAAAGACTTCGAAGAAAAATTTGAAATTTTCTTCATTTTCTTTGGCTGAGTAAAAAAATGTTTGAAATAATTCATTTCAAAATTTTTTAAGGATCAATTTTCCTTAAAGAAAATTGAAAAAAAAAAACGAAAAATAGAAATGAAATCTTATTATTTATTTATTTATTTATTATTTCTCTTCTTTTCTTGAAAATTGAAATTCTTTTGAATTGAAAATGAAAGAATAATTTTTTATTTGCCAAAAGAAATTCTTCTCTGAGAATTTCGTTTCTCTTGAAACAGACAAATACACACACACTGTGGACACTAAAATGCAGTGCAATGATTGAGTAAGGAAACGAAAACAGAAAAAAACGAAGAATTTCGAAATGATTCATTTATTCTTGTATCACTTTAAAACAAAGACACATGGAAGAGAAAAGGGAACGGAATAAGGAATGAATTCCAGAGCTTTTCTCACACATACACAAGGATGATAATGGAAGAAGAAGAAGAATAAGAAGAAATTTAATCGGATTCTCCATTCAAGTGTGTTCGACTCTGCTTTCTAGTAAGGAGAGTAATGAAGAATATTGGATGAAAAATGAAATGAAATGAAATCAAGTTTGAATTTGAAAAATATCAATGATTTTAAATTATTAAGAAATTTCGCATAATTATTTATGAAAAAAAAATGAAGATAAATGATTTATATTTAATTGGATTCGAATAATATTTTTCTCAATAATCAAATTTCATAATGAAGAATTGCGGGAATTCAATGAGATCAAATAATTAAGAATTGAATTGAATGATCAAAATCGATTGAATTCTTGGCATAATTTTTTGCAATTTTCACTAAAACAATCCTAGAATATTCGAGGCTTCATTTGATTGCATCAATCGATGATTGAACTTTGAGTTTTATTTTGTAAACTTTGATAAAACACAAAAAATTCTCTGATATTCTGGTTACATTTCATTCGACGATTTAAGCTTGTCATTTGTTTGATTCATTTTTCTTCTTTTTTTTTGCTGACTAGTTTTTGACTAATTCTGGCTATGTCTCTCATTGTCTCTCTTGTCTGACTATGCAATTGTCAAATGTACTTCAAATCCCAAGAGATGTTTGAGAATTGTTATTTTCATTATTTTCATGTGGCTTTTTTCCATCAAAAAAAAAATCCTCAAATTATATTGAATTGAATTGCATGAAATGGAGAGTGTATGAATAAACGAAATGAATAATAGATAAACACGTGTCTGATTAATGAAAAAAAAAATGAAAAGATATGGCGAAATTCACTTTTCTGAATTATTCTTGAATAGATTCTTTTCAAGTTTTTGGTAGAATAAATTCATTATCTGAATGGGTCTAAATATTTTTTTCATTTTCATTATACCTTAAGGCTATTTATGCAATTAACATTAAATAACATTATTGTCAATGACAAACTGAATATCATTTTTGAAACAAGGTTTTAAATAATGATGTTGTTATTTATGTTTGTGTCGAATACGAAAAACAACAACAATGAATGAATGAATGAATGATATCAATTGAATTGCTTTAAATATAAAAATTGAAAAAATTATCATAATTTCTTTTTGTAATTTAAAATGCAAGAATTTTGATAAATAGAAACATTATTGAATGAAAATGATTATGTTGAATGATAATGATGATGAATAAAAAATTATTATTAAGAATAACAATGAGATAAAAAATAAATAAATAAATAAAGTAACATCCTAAGGCTTTTCTAAGACATATTCTTTTAATCATATTATCATCTTGAACATTCATGAAACATTTATGAATCATATTATTGAATCATAAAACTTGATTCAAAATTCAAAAGTTTTTGAAATAAATGAATAAAGAATTTTTTTGCTTTTTACTTTATTTGGTTGTCCGAAAAGTTTGTGCGGATATTCAAAGGGCATTCACATTGGTTTCTATTGATTTTCACATGAACTTATTGGACAGCCCAAAATTTTTTACCAGCATCAAAAACCATTCAGAACCATGATTTCACGAAGAAGTGTGAAAAAAAAGTTCCAAGATTCTTCGAATTTTTCCATATATGAATCTTTACTCATAAAAGTTTGACCAAAATTTATTAGATTATCATCACAAACACATTCACTGATGTTGGATATGTTTTTTTCTCTGGCTTTATTCCATTATTATCCATAAGAAAACAATGTTCATATTTTTTGTTCAAACGAATAATGGCATTAATATTTACCAAACATTTTTGGGAAAGAAGTGAAGTTGTAAATATAACAATTTATGAATTGTTATAATAATAATAATGATAACAATAATTCCATTGGAAAAACTGTTTCTGAAATAATTGAATTGATAAAATGATTTCATACATATTAAGTTGTCCGTAAAGTTGTAGCCGATTTTCATGAGCAACTCTATAGATTAAACGGCCAGAACTTTTCGGACAACCTAATACATTCAATTCAAATGTTTCATTTGAATCATTCAAGTTTTTTTTGGTCAATCGTGTTTTTCATTTTAGAAATCAAATAAATATAATTTTATCATTATTTTTTCTCGAAAAATAACAATAATTTCATTCCATTGTTGAAGAAGAGATTCACAAACTATTCCAAAATGATTTATGAACATTTTGAATGAGGAATACAGATCTCCACAAAATAAAAATCAAAATATCTTCAAAGAACAAGTTTGAAAAAAATTAAAAATTTGAATGGTTTTTTTTTTGGTTGAAAAAAATGGTCTCGTCTTTCATCATTGTTATTATTATGATGGTGTTATATACAGAATCACACTTGTGATAACACGTGCTATCATCAATAATTGAAAGCTTTCAATAAACATTCAATGAGCCAATAGGCGAATTCAGCAAAATATTCAAAATGATAATACAAAAAATAAAAATAACACGAAAAATGAAACATTCAACGATTGGTTATTGCAATCATGTAATGTATTCAACGATACCATTAGTACCATAAATACACCAAACATTTGTTATCTTTTGAACCATAATGTAACATGATTATGGTTGATAGAATGGTTTTTTTTGGATGAGACGAAAAATGGAATAGTCTAAAAATGCAAATGATTTTGTTTATTTTGTAGAATAAAAACAAATGATTATAATAATAATAATAATAATAATAATAATAATCAAAAAACAAATACATTGATTGTAACAAATTATAATTAAATTTATGATCATCATCATCATTTTTATTTTCCTGCCTTGCATTTTCATAAAATTTCATGATTTTCATAATTTTTCATAATTCAAACATTTTTTATTCATCATTTATTCAACATTATTTAACCGTACACTTCGTGTTTTGCAGTCGAGTACAAACAAGTCACAAATTGAAAATTCAAATAATTTTACATGTAAAATTTCGCATGCAATTCCCCAAAGAAAAGTTGTCCACAAAGTTAGCGCCGATTTTTCCGTAGATTTTTAGTGAATTTATAGCAGGCAAACTTTCCGGACAACCTGGGAACAAAAGCAATCATCGTTAAACAAACCAGATGTTGTTTAATATTTTATAATAATTTTTTTATTTTATAATCAACAGAAAACAAAGAAGAAAAATTTGATTAATAGTTTATTTGTACAAAAAAAAGATTAAAAATGAAAAAATCCAATATCAATTATTATCAGGGTCATTATCATTATCATTATTTGTTTCAAGTCAAGTGATTAGATAATTTTTAATCAAAATATCATAATTCTTCGCTAAACGATTGCTAAAATTTAGATTAAATCATATTCATTTATCAAAAATTTGAGCATATTTGCCTCTTTGACACTGTGGAAAGGCATTATATCACTGGGTTGATCAGCTAAATTTAGTAAATAGCTAAATTGCTTTGTTTGTCTATGGAATCGTTATTTTTTATGAGGAATTTTCGCATCAAAATTCTTTGTTTGCTTTTTGATATAAAATTTGATTCATGGAATGATGGATCATTCCATGAATTCCGCGAGATTCAGCGGGAGAGAGAGTTGGGAGTCAAAAGAGGAAAAAAGTCATGAATTTTTCAAATTTTCATTATCATCATCATATATGTTTTAGTAAACATATAAATATTTATTTAGAAAAAATAGGGGAAACATTTCATCAACAATTTCATTGGGTTCGTATGTTTTTTGTATTTCATTATTATCATTGTTAGACTG
The DNA here is from genome assembly GCA_002943765.1 of Psoroptes ovis. Taxonomy (NCBI): domain Eukaryota; kingdom Metazoa; phylum Arthropoda; class Arachnida; order Sarcoptiformes; family Psoroptidae; genus Psoroptes; species Psoroptes ovis. The sequence goes on from PQWQ01000001.1 coordinate 2,322,317, forward strand.
TCCGAAAAGTTCTTGACGATTTTCAATGAAAAAATCTAGGTTGATTTGATTAAAAACTTTACGGACAGCCAAAGCATTATCATTTTAGATTAGAAAATTTATTTTATAATAATAAATAGATTCTCATTTTTTCTTCGTTCGTTTACATTGTTTTCTTCCATTCTTTTATTCTGCCTTTATATAAACATTATTTACATTTTATAGATGTGAACTCATCAATCTTTGAAATAGTACATAATATATTGGAATATAATATTATCATTTTTTTTCTTTTTTCAATGAATAAATTTAATGTAAATATTAAATGTTTGATACATAAACAGAAGAAATATATTGGTACAATTTTCTATCAATATTTATTTGATAAACATGGAAAACAAAGATATCTTATTTTTTATTGTTGTTATTGTCATCAATATTATCATACAAGTAAATGCTATTGTTGCTTTTGTCATATGAAACTTGGAATATAAATAAAAATAAACACATAAAAAACTTGGCTTTTATCTTATTTTTGAAATTTTCATAATCATTTTTTATTCTTGGTATACAAACACACAATAAAAACATAATGACTCAAATCCGTTAAATAAATAAATAAATTGAATGAAACAATTGAATCAATCAATAGAAATGATGATTGAATAGTTTGAAATTTCATTTATTTTTTACGGGGAATGAATTTTTCTCGTTTCCATTCAATGTTTTAATTATTAAATTATCTCTTTGTTTTCAATAATTTCCAATGATTTTCAACTTTGTTCGTTTATTCGAAGATAAACAATTGAATTTATCAACTTTGACATCTATTTTCGAATTTCCGTTTCAGGTTATTTTTGAAGGCTTACGACGGTTTGAACTGACGGAAATTTTCAAAAGCTTACATAGCACCTTTGATGGCTGTTGATTTTTGCATTTTTCAATTAACATTTTTGCCGATTGACAAAAGTGTTTTTCCAACCATTCATCTGATATAATGATAATAAATGATGATAATTATCATAATTATGATCAAAAGTGAAACAAAAGCAAAAGCCAAAATTATGAATATATGAGATATGAATTAGGATTGCAAATTTTTCTATGCAAAATCTCATTGTATTCGCTCATTATTAATGTTGTTTGTATTTTGATAATAAACAATGATAATAAATAAAAGTAATTAATTAATAATTAATAATATCATAATTATTTTACAATGAATAAATCATTGTGTTTTGATTACTTTAATTATCATTTATTTGTGATTATTATTTTAGATAGAAAAATAAATGAATAAATAATTGAATGAATAAATGAATAAATAAATGAATAAAAGTGATTCAAGATGAATGAAACAAAATAAATGTCAATCGGATGAATTTTGCGTCCAAAGTTTTTGAATTAAGATTAAAATTATTCATTGTAATTAAATAAAATGATTGTTTATTCATTTGATTTTCATTATATGAAATGAAATTCCATCAATTATTAATATTTGATTATGAATTTATATAAATCATCGATCATTAATTATCTGATAATCTTAAGAAAAAAAATCTACATTTTTGTTCCGAATATTCAGAATTATTTGCATCAAAATTTCAAGCAAAAGATTTGGCTGTTTTCAATTTATTTTCATTTCAATTTTAATACAAATCAATAATCATCATCGATTATAATCATTATCAAAAAGGAAAAAAAACGATAATTTTTTTATTTAAAATTAATGAATTCAAAATGAAATTTAAATGAATACGAAAAATTCAATGAATTTTTTCGTATTCGATGAACCAGAAGATTTAAGAGTTTTCCTCAATTTTTTCATAAATTTCAAAACATTTGAAATCATTGATTGTCAATATTATCATAACATCATTATCATGAATAATCAAATTGATAAGACACTTTAAAGGTTGTACGAAAAATTCGTACGCATCATCAACATAACTAATATAAAAGGCCATTTGGATTCGAAACGAACAAACTTTCCGTACAATCCAATGTTTCAAATGTGAATACATTGTCATACAGTCCTCATTGTTGTTGTTGTCGTTTATATTTCAATGATTCATTATTTTTGCATATTTTTTCATTTTCCTTGATATTTCATTTAAATTCAAAATATTCAAATGACAGCGTTTCACTGAACTGAATTCATTGTGCACAGTGATTCTGGGCCTATTTTTTGGTCTATTTCTGGTCTATTTTTCATTTTCTTTGGAGGAAATATTTTCCGCGACTAAAAAATTCATATTTCATAATTCATTCTGATTATTTATATTCTGACTATTCTGAAAATTATTATTCATTTATTTATATTTATTCATTTTACAGCAAAGATAATTTTTCATTTCAATGAATTTCCATGAAAAATTTACACTTTCAGTCATATTCTCAGTTGAGGAGCAAAGGAGTAGAAAATTTCAGTTTAATGAATTATTTTTTCGTCGTCGTAACTTCTTTGAAAAGGGAAAATAGTCAACCCGAAAATGATCAGACAGACGACTGCTTTGAAATTGTATAGAAATGGCAAGCGCCGGTGATTTTCAGTGAATTGTTCCAAAAGGTCTTTACCTTACCGAATTAATGGTTTACGATGGAAAAATGGAAATGGAAATTTCGAAAAATTTGTATCAATACGTCAACCGCATATTCTCTTCGAGGTCATCGAAGTATAATATTGTTTGTTGATCATGAATTTGGTGAAAAAATTGTTTGATGATCATAACAATAATAATTGTGAAAATTATGTCTCGCCTTATCTGTACCCTGCCCAACTCATATTCAATAAATTTTAATACCATTAATAATAATCATTTTTCACACTTTTAATTTTCAATTTACTTTTTTCATTATTTAATGATATTTAAATGAATGAGTAAAGTAAACATCGCACATAAACATCAATGCTGAATGGCTTACAAAATATTTGAAGCCATCAAATGATAAAGATAATAAATTTTCTCATCCCCAACCTCTTATTGCAAACTTGAGACTTTAAAACCCAGTACCCTGTGTCCACCCTTTACAAACTTTGTTACATCATCATCGTCATCACATTAAAACATTGTTCAAAATATGTCTTTCGGGTTTTGAGGGTGCTGGAGGGTGGGTTTGGTTAGGCTCAATCGCCCATTGGAATAATTGAGGATAATATGATTTGATGATCGAATATAATTTTTGTCGAATCAATGATGTTTTATTATTATTATTATTTTTTTTGTTGAATGATTAAACAAACAATAGATATTGATGGGAAAAAATCGATTAAATTGACTGACTGACACCCATTCTCCTACCATCGTTATTATTATTATCAGTAGTATTATCACTTTTCGATTATTTTTTCGAAATTGATAGGTGATATTTTTTTCGGGTTTGACAGTATCGAAAAAATACCAAATTAATGATATATTTATATGATCAATATCATTAATACATATCCAAAAAAACTATGGAAGATGATTGCTTTTTGTTTTTGTTTCATTTAAAATGAAAAATTCATACAACAAAAAATTCGTATCGATGATGCTGCTTCAAATAATAATAATGATGATACTGATTAAAGTGTATGTGATTTATTTTGGAAAACAATTGAACCGAAAATTTTCGTTTACGAATTATAAATGAAAACTATACATTCAATAGATAGATAGATAGATAGATGGGATAGAAATGGAGATTTTGATGAGTCTTGATTCATTAAATTTATTTATTGGAATGAAGCAAGAAAAAAATTCAAATAATTGATTGAAAATGATCATCATCATCATTGATCCTATTGCCATCATCATTATTATTATCATTAATCTCGATGAGTTTATGTTTTGGAAATATTGTTATTGAAGAAAATAGAAAAATTTCCAATACATATTTGTTCATTGTTCAAATGTTTTTTTCAAATATTGAATATTCAAATGATTGATTATGATCGATAATCAAATTGATGGATTTTTATTTTTTGTTCTATTTTTTTGTTTGTTAATGATATTCGTTCTTTGATATGTTGGAATTAAATTTTTTTCTTTCGCTTTGTTTTGTTTTAATAAATGACTCTTTTTTTGTTTGAAATTTCATTTTAGATTTAAAATATTAAATCCTAGTTATAATCGACTATTTCTAGATATTAACCCTTTACCATTATTCATTGATGATGACGTTTCTCGACCGCCTGAGTATGTCATAAAGACGATGTCTGATTCAAATGGGTTGAATCCGAGAAAAAGATATTTTTCGAAACTCGATTATCCCTTTCAATTATCTGACAAAGCGAAACATTAAAAAAAGTGAATTTCCTCTCTTTCCATCCTATCTGTGTCTGATCATTTGTCAAAAATTGTGAATAATGATGTCTGATGCATGATGTTAATCTAGTTCAGTCATTCTCAACCGGTGTTCCGCGGCACTTTAGTGTTCCGCCAGATTCCAAAAATGTGCCGCCAAATTTCGGAAATCTAACTCATTCCTTTACTATTCCCTTACTTGGTGTGCCGCAAGATTTTGAAAATAAAGGCTTTTCCTTTTTTCAGTGTGCCGCGGCGAAAAAAAGGTTGAGAATGACTGATCTAGTTTTTCTCGAGAAAATTTCAACTTTTCTATTCAAAAAATAAGCTAAAAATATATGTTATGTAATATTGAATTCAATCAAATTTGATTTAAATCAAATTTTTTTCTTTATTTCAATATAAAATTTCCATTTTATACTAAGCTATCAAACTTTATTTTATTTGACAGCCATTGATTGGTATGATTTCAAAGTAAAAAAATAAAAAAAATTCGAGAGAAAAATAAAATTTTTTGACATTTCAATTTCCACTCAACTGACAATATCAATGATTTTTTTTGACTTTTTTCCTATGAAAAAAATTTTTGATTGAATTTTCTATTGATTTTTTGCTATTATTATTATTATTATTATTACTATTCTCAGAATACAAATACACAGATCCATGCAGTTTAAAATTTCTGGGTACACACAATTAATCCTGTCTAGTTTTTACCAGTCACTTGTTATTTTATACTCGTCACTTGTGCTTACCAGTTTTATATTTGACATTCTAAAAAATAAAATAAATGTAAATTCTTTGATACTTGTCATCGAAAGTTTTGACGGTGATTTTTCATTTAGGAAAATTTGATATTTTTTAGTTTAATGAGAATTCGACAATAAAAATTTTCTTTGAAAAAAAAGTTTTCAAAATTTTTAAAATTTTTTTTTTGTTTCAGTTTCAAGCTATTTATCAAAGAATAATATGTGTTTTAAATGTTGTAGCAAATGTTACTAAAGACATATATTATTATTTTTCACAGATATGTGCTAAGAATTTAAACCATAAAAATGAAAAAAAAAAATAAAAAAATTATTCATGTTTCAATTAGAAATAATGACAATAATAAAATATTGCTCAATCATTATTTATTATTCAATTATGAACTTTTTAAACTTATAAACTCTAAGTTTCACACAGCTTTGACATGTCTTCATATTCATCATAATGATCGTCAAGTCTATGATCTTATTAGAATCATGACAAACATTATGGACGGAATCATGTCTTTGAATCTATGATAATCATTAAAACGGGTGAAAATTCGTTTATATCACTGATCAATCATGAATTAGTGATATGGATTCAATTTGAATATCAAATTAAATGGTTTTTCAAACAAATCTGGATCTTAATCGCTCATAATTTTTTCATCATTATCATTATTTTTCAATAGATTTTCATTGTATTAGATACTGTTAATCACACAAAATAATAAAGAAATAAATGTATTATTTTCCACACATATGGTAAAAATGTTGTTATTAAATAGCATTTTAGCAACAACAACAAAAAATACGAAACAGTAATATCATTTCATTTTAAACATTAAAACATTTTGATAGCTGATTACTGATAAAAACAAAGATAATGACAATAATAATAATAATATAAATGATAATGATGATAATAATTATTATTAGCCATATAATCTCTGATATCATTATCAAATTGTTTTATGATTCTTTAATGTATTTTTTGGTTCTTTTATTATTCTTCAATTTCATAATTTTCAGTTCCATCTTATTTTCAGGATTTTATTTTCATTTTTCGATATTAATAACAATGAAAAACAAAGAGAAAAATGTATAATATTACATAATATTGTTTCAACGAAAAATTGCATCTGTGCAAAAATGATGCTTGTTTCATTGCTTTCTAAGCAAATATATTTCAAATTAAAAAGAAATCCATTCATTAATGTATTAACGAGAGTGATGAAAATTATTAATTTCTTTTTTTAACAACAAATTACATTTTTTTTAGTACTGTTAATTTAGATTCTCATAGTAATGGCACTAATAATGATATTAATGCTGATAAAAGCTGTCAATGACATTGCATTACATTGGGACCATGTGAGAATATTGAGTGATAAAAGTCATGTATTCTGGTATTCATATTCGTGTTGAATTTAAAAATTTTCAAATTCTGCATATTCGAATATTAACCCTTTGCGTTCACAGGGCGCGGTGTCGCAGGCAATTATGGTTGCAGCTCGATCGATCCGCAATGCTAGTAAATTCTTCACCAAAACAATGAAAAAGGCTACCGAGCAAAGACGTGAAAATGGCAAAGTCGAAGGCTAAAGAGTTATTAAATATATTCAAAGGGTTATTAAGTAAAGTGAAAAAAACCATTATGGTTGAAAATCCTTGAATTTTTATTTGAATTTCAAGTGTCAAATTATTATTATTTTTTCCAAAAATAATAGTATCATCATTATTCGTGAAAAAAATTAGTCAATGAAATCATTTGAGTATCTAAATATTCAAACATACACATATAGAAATGCGAGTTTCAATTTTAAATTAACAATAATAAAAAAAATGAACAGATTCTGTTTCGAGTGCATTTTATTTTATTCATTTAAATTTGTGGGTTTTAACCCTATTATTATTACCATTATTGTTATTATTACCATCATGATCACACAAACAATGCGAAAAATCTCGAGGGAAATTTTCATTTTGTTAAAAATGGAAATATATCCTTTCAAAATACACACACATTCTTTATCATCAGTGTTATTTTATGTGTTTTATTCTCTGCTTGAATTAAATTCAAACTAGATTCAATTCAATTTCCATTCATAATTCTATTCGAAATACAATAGCGGTTTCTCGATACAATAAAATAAAACCAAAAAACACATTTGAATGGTGTGAATGAATGGATTTTTTCCTTCTTCATTTTTTGAAATAAAAACCCATTCACCAAATGAAAAAATTCAATTTTTAGATTTATTCAAATCTTCTATTGTTCGTAAATGATTATCATTATTATTTCTTCTTTTATTCAGCTGTGAATATCGATTATTATCAATTATTCTTTGGTTTTGAATAGCTAATTCTTAATCGCTTGAATTTGATTCACATCTTTGATGACTACCCATAAAATGTTGGGTTCACCGCAAAGCATTTTAAAGCTATTTTGATCAGTCATTTCAAAGTTTAAGCATTCAAAGTGTTAATTCACAGTTCATTTTCGGCTATTTCAAGATATTTTCCGCTGAAAAAATTTTCCATGTTGCTCGATGATTGATGTGAATTCAAAAAAAAAAAAAAAAAAAAAAAAAAAAATAATCTTACGATCAATTAATTTTCGCTATTCTAAATATCAAGAAGTTATGATTAACCTTTCGAAAAAAACTTTATGAAAATAATTAAAGGAATTTCAGAAGGTCGAAATGCTCCAGAAGAAAATGGTAAAAGTGCCAAGTTTCTCAAAGAAAAATTTTCACCTCAATAACTTGATAACCAAGTTATTCACAAGTTTATTTTTCTTAATAATCAGCTCTTCATTATGAAAATATTCATTCTTAATAGAGTAATGCTAGCTTTAGAAACTTTTAATCAAAAGAACAGAAATATCTTCAAGGCAATTTAAGTGCGAAAAACAACAACAACAATAATAATAATGATACATAATTAAGCCATTTGAAGCTGGTGATAATTCTTAAAGTCAACGAAAATCATTGTTAACCAAAACTTGAGTCTTAATAATAATAATAATAATAATAATATTCATAACAATACGATAACATCTTAATGATCTTTTTTTCACTGCTAAAAAATTCTTATAAATTCTTACGATTTCATTGTTTTTTTTTCGTTCTCCCCCACATTCACCACCCACCAACACTAAGAATTTCAAAACAATAATGGACAATATAATGATTCTGGGTGAAAAAATATCCAAAAATTTCATTTCATTATGTTTGATTGTTGTGTTCGTTGTATTCAAGTGTGATGAAATGTATTTTTTACATTTGAAATTCATTCCAAATTCATTCAATTGTTGTTGTTGATTATTTTCAATTTAAAATTTGAGAATATTTCTTTAAATTTCTTTGAGAAAAAAAAATGGAAAAATTTTCAAACAACATTAAGCAAAAAAAGAGAAAAACAATGAAAACGTTATATTTTCGCCAGAAAACAATCCTAAATGTAATGAAGAATCAGATTTTTCTCCTTATTTCTCTTGGCCTAAATTATTATTATATCTCTATGAGAATGTTTCATTAATATTTTGATTCTTTGATGATATTTTTATTTTTCTATCTTCATTTTCCGCTAACCGAATGTGAATAGAATTTGATTTTGATGTTACCATCTTATCTCAATGTAAAAATCGGAAAAGTATATAATATTTGAAATAATATAAAGGAATGAACCAAGAAAAAATAAAATAAAATTCTGGGCATAAAAAATCGCAAATCGTGCAAAATTCTTTGAAAAAAAATAAAATAAAAAGGAAAATAGAGAACCTTTGCTTTCAATTGAAATAAGAGAAAAAATCTTATTTATATTTTCACAAACTAAAGATGAAAAACATCGAAACAAATGATAATTTACATTTAGATGGTTGTCCGAAAATTTCATTCAGGTTCATGTATGTGATCCGTACAAAAAAAACCGAACGAACTTTTCGAACAATTCAAATAATATAATTTTCAATGATGTTTTTTTCGAAAAAAAAGGAAATACAAAATTTAATATATATTGAAAAAGAAAATTACAAAAATAAGATATTTTTGAAGCGAAAATTCTTCGGTAAAATCGTAACCCAGAAAAAAAAATTTGAAACGATTTCGGAATAATAATATAATTTCATCGTAATTTAAGTTTCATTAATTCTTCAATGTTCGTTCGTTTTACGAAGATAATTTCATGAAATACCAATTACAAGATGTTCTGTAAAAAAAATAATGAATTAACCTTTTGATTCAATTCAATTAAATTTGTACGAATATTTTTTTCGAATTTTTGATTTCAGATTTCATCATTGATGAAATGCTTGTTTCCATCATCGCAATATTATTATGTCATCATAATCATTTCGGTATAATGGAAAAAGCATGATGACATTTCTATTTGGATTTTCCTTTGATGACATTTTCCCGCTCAATATTTTAATAATAATCATTCTAACAATTGAATGTATGAGCATGTACTCACTATACATTTGTTGTCATTGTCAAATACAAATGATGATAGTGATTATGATGATAAATCAAATTGAAATTGTATTTTTCGTTTTATTCTTTTCCATTTTCACTAATTATAACACACAAACATTAATTTAATGAGCTTTTATGTAAGTGAATAATACATTTGTCGATTACAAAAACATTTGATATCTTCAAAAACGATTCATAAGTATTAATATCCGAAAGGCAAATGTTAATTCGGAAAATGTATACACTTCAACAGCATATAAGATGAGATAAAGACAATACTTGACAATATTCAGTTTCCGTTCAATGATGATAATGTCCAAAATATTAGAACATATATCACATATATTTATTATGATAATGATAATGGTGTCCATACATTATCATCATCGTCGAAATTCCACTCGTTCCATGAATTATTTTTCAATTTTTTTCTCAAATAACTTTTAGTTAAAGAATCAAAGAATGAAAGCAAAATAACAAAAAAAAAAAAAAAACATTATGATTTTGATAATATCACATTTCTTTTGTGTATGATGCTGTCGAGTTGTCCAAAAAGTTCTTGACGATTTTCACTGTACGTTTCCATTGATTAAATACAGGAACTTTTCGGACAACCTTCAATACATTATTATTATCAATACAATTATTATTCTTGAATTTTTTTAGCTTTCAAAAAAAAAATTTCGCTTTTTTGATTTCAAAATAGAGAGAAATTTCAAATTATATTCATGAATTCATTAACATTTTGATGATTTAGATGATTTTTATTTTGCTTTTTATTGTTGTATATTTTTTTCGTTATTTAAGAAATTCGGTTTGATTTTGTTACAATATAAAATAATAATAATAATAATAATGATAATAAAATGAAATGTGATTATATTTTTTCAAAGAAATTGAAATTGTAAAATGAAATTATCATTTTCATTTTTTTTAAATTGCTTTTTTTATATTATTCCGGTATTTTTGATATTTTTTTCGTTATTTTGTTAAATTTAAAATTGAAATTTTCAAGTCAATTTCAAATAATAATATAAAAATAATACAACAATAACTTTATTTAATCAAAATTTAATTGAATTTTGTGAGTATGAAAAAAAAAAAAAAAAATGGAACGAAACGAAATAAAATTGTCAAATCGCTGCGAAAAAGCCTCAGGTATTTCACCAAAAATGATATTTTGGTTAAAAGTTTTCGTTTCTCATTTTGAATGTAATTTTGGTAAAAAGTTGACCAAAAGAATCCAAATGAAATCAAAATGATTATAATAATGATAATAATGATAAATCAACTTGGACTCTTGGCAATAATATCCCATAATTGATAAATTCTTAACATAGAACTAAATTGGAAAATTATGATTTTTTTTCTCATTTGAAATCAGCAATTATTTTTATTTTACAATCAATTGTTTTCCAATACTCATTTGAAATAATTGATTTTGATTGTCAATGATTTGAAAATCATTTCGATTGTTTACAATTGTTTTCAATCATGATTTGATGCTTGGACAATTGAATTAGTATCACACATACAAGTCTTCAATAAAAGTATCTTCAATAATAATGAGAAATGCCTTAGGATGCTTCCATTGAATACATTATTGCCACAATTACAAAAATATATAAATGAATTCCAAGATTGAATGTATAATGACAAAGAATAATACTAATAATTACATTGTTCAATAGAGAATACATGTTTACATTCTTGAATCGATCAGAATAATTCAAGAAATTATAACAAAGTTTTCTTGAATATAGTATTTGAATAAATAATAGATATGAGATTCAAAATTTAGATATTTTATTCTACTATGATCAACAATAAAAATGATTTTGATATGAATAATTCTGAATAAATAAACTTGTCAAATTATGAAAAAATGATTTTAAAAGATGAATGATTCAGTTGAAATTTTATTTTATTCAAAAAATTAAAATAAAATAGAATGAAATGAAAATAAAATAAAATTCTGTCATCAAAAACGGAAAATCATTATATTTTGAATAATAAACATCTGTCATCATTGAAAAATAAATGAAATGAAATGAAAAATTATTCATAGAATTAAATTTTTCAAATTTATTTTTAAATGGAAAATTGATTAAAAAAATACATTGTTCTTCACTCAATTTTATGAGTTGGAAAAAAATTGACGAATTCAAATTTCGTATGTTTTCAAATGTGATTTTATTTTTTTCAGAATTATGGTAAAGTGAAACGTATTATTACGCAAGCGGCGTTGTTCATTGATGTTCTGTTTAGAGATGAAAACCATAAAATAGCAATTCAAATAATTAAACAGTTTAAAGATGAATTTAAAAACGAAATTCCAGTGGAAAAATAAAACATTCATGACAAAAACAAAAACACAGACAGACAAATGAATGGCAATAAAAATGCATCTAATTAAAATTTGATATAAATTGAAAACGAAATAATTTGCGATTTCCCTTCCATTTATGCATTTACATTCATTTCTGTGTAAAATGTTGGAAATTTTCGGAACGAAATGACATTTTTTCATGTGAAATTGTCTTTGAAAACATTGAATCGTGAAATTTAAGAATCGTTTCATTGTTTTGTGTGTGTTGATTGAAAACATTTGTTTTAATAAATTTTTTTCAAATGTTCTCAGACAATTAATTAATTAAGTTTTTTTATGTTTCTTTGCAACATCAGCAACAGCCGTTTATGAATATTATGAATGATAACAATTGAAAGCATAATCGTAAAATTATTATTTCAATATTTCAATGCATTCAATGAATATAAAATTGAATCAAAACAGTAATAATAATATCGATAAAACATTATCACATTTTCAGAAGAAACAACAACAAAAACAATTGCTTGGTACTACTACGCCCACTTTGATCAATTCGATTCTGATTAATGATAATAATCATAATCAAAACATGTATAGATTAAGTTCATTTAATGAATCATCAACAACAACAACAACATCATCACCAACACCATTGTCATCGAAAAATAATAATAATGTAGGCATTTCTAATCATAATAATAACAATGAATTTTCAGCACTAATGACACCAACTTATGAATCGATTGATGTAAATAATTTAATCGACACACATCAACACCATCAACAACAACAACAACACCACCATCATCATCATACTCATAATATTAATAATCATAGACATCATTCAACATATAATGATAATGATCCAACAACATCTGTAATGTCTACAGCTGTTACTAGTACTAATTTGACAGCAGCAGCAGCTGTATATGCTGATTCTAGTCAAGGAACTAGTGAAAATGGACATGAAGAATCTACTGGTTGTATGTCCGATAATCCAACTGTCACAATACCGGACAATCATCATTTATATCCGGCAGCAAATACTAATAATAATAGTCATTATTATAATCGCACATTAAATTCAATAATGCCCATCAGTGGTTTGATGACACCATTACAATCATTGGCAAATAATCAACAAAATTATCGATATTTTTATCATAATAATAATTATAATAATAATCACAATTATAATCCATATTATCATCACTATCCATTCACAATGAATGGTGGTTATTTGACACGTTCATCAAATTATTACTATCATTATCCAGAATATCATGAATTAAATAATCATCAACAACAACAACAAATTGATATATCATCATCATCGACATCATCACAAAATCATCAAACATCATCATCGATATTGTATGGTCAAAATATGATTGATGATACATGTTTATCACCATCATCCACAACAGCTAATCGCCCACCATTTTTGTTATCCTCACCATTAATTACAAAAGAAGAAGATTATGATATATTTAATGCTATATTTGCCTTGATATCATTGATGCTATATGTCTGTTGCATAGGATCAACATTAATATTATCATATTTTTTATGGAATCATGAACAAGATTTAATATTATTTTGGTTAACAATTTTAGCATCAATAGTGCCATCCATAATAGTCAATATTATATCATTGAAATGGTAAGTTATTTCAGAAAAATTTTTTATTCAATGATTTTCCATTGAAACTTACTGCCATAAGAGGATATTTAAAAAGGTCAAATTGAATTTTTTTTTTGTAAATCAAATTTATCATTAGGACACAAAATTTTTTTGAAATATTTCAAGACTTTCTTTTTCTTTATAAAAGTAATTTCAGTCGACATTGTCATATACACAGTGTGTCAAAAACAATAAAGTGAACAAGTTTTGATGAATTAAGTTCTCATATGTGCATCTCTTTTTTCATCGTTTATTTTTACTGTTGTTATTATTTTGATATTAGTCAATTTCAAGTAAATTATTGTCATTTATTTTAGTTGTTATTTACTATTATCATTATTGTTGGCACATTTTATACTTTTATTTTTTATTTTTTGGATTAGTATCGCATCACTGATCATCAGTATGGACAAACCTTTATTTAATGGTTCACTACAAGAATAGAAATAATAATGAAAAACACATACTATTCAACGAAATTTACTTTTTCATTGAAAATTCTTTTTGAATGGACCATTTGTTTTCTTCTCGATTCTATATGTAAAATTATTATTATTATTTTCTTCTTCGATTCTTTACTTTTATTATGGTTGTTTCTCTCTTTTTTGTTTTCATTCAACAACAACAATTAATCATTTGTATTCTTCGGAAAATAACGTAAAAATAATGTACGATAAATTCATTCTGTTTGCGTGTGTGTATATGTGTGTATGTTGGTGCCTGTATTTTCATATATTCACAATTTAAAATGGTAGAAAAAATCACAAAAATCAAAAATAAAAAAAAACGAGAATACACAAAAATATATTCTCTATTTAAATTTTATTGATTCTTTTTTCTTCTAGTAAGAATTGTATATTCTTAAATATCAGTTTTTTCTTATTTTTATTCGCTCATTTATTGTTTATTTGTTTGTTTGTTAAGATTAAAATACGAAAAAAAGCTATTAAAATGTTTATTCTTAGAAGAAACATTTATTCAATGAGAAAATATAAAATTTCAAGTTAATTCTTTTATTTTTGAAATGATTCTAAATGATTCATTCTACTTTATTTATGTCGAAACACATAAAGTATATTGTTATTATTACTGGTTATGTACGGCAATTATTATGGTGGACATTAAATGTTTATTTAATTGATCGAAGAAGAAAAAATAAAATAAAATGATTTTGATATCAAGAATAAATACGAACAAAAAAACGATAACAATAAAATAAATTGAAATTGAAATCGTATAATCATCAAAATGAGTCGATTAATTTGATTTCAATTGTTTTTCTCGATATATTTCTGACGAATTTCAAATCATTTGGAATCTTTCCGATTCGAAATTCTAACTAAATATCGAGTAAATCTAAATAATGAGAAATAAATCGTTGAATATTTTTTTTCAGAATCAAAATCATTTCGATAAAAATCATCATCGAAAATTATAATTTGTATTGTGTATAGAGTACAGAAATTTATCTGCATCTCAGGTCAAAGATGTTAATTTTGCTTACTCAGAATCAATTTTGCAGATTTCCGGTGGCTCATTACAATGAATCACAAAAAAAATCAATTCGTGATCGAATCATCATTATCGAAATTATTCGTAATTGAGAAAATAGTGATCTTCTTGAAATAATGATATTCAAATCGAAACGTTTCTGTTCTCATAATTTCACAATTTGATTCGATCACAAGACCATCGGATAATCATAAAAAAATTCATGAGCAAGCAGTTATTGAACTACGAAGACTTCCATTTGTGCTTTTGCACAAAATGTACAAGGTATCAACAAGAGATTCATCAAACCAGTCATTTCGGTTTTGGTAGAATGACTTATACTTGAATGACAGGTAAATCTAGTGCTAAGGGAGATGAAATCACTGATATTTAGAGCTACTTTTTATTAATAATAATGATTCTTTATTTATCGGTGCTCTGCTCAAGAGAGCACTTTCTATTCGAACCTAACATTTTTGGCGTCATATTTGCCAAAACAGCTTGCATCGATTTTGAAATAAAATAATTCATGAAAGCGCTTTAATTTTTTAAACTTTTTTTCACAAGTTTTTGATCAAAAAAATTTTTTTTTTCTTTGCACGCTGCACCAGTTTATCACTGTAAATCACTGTGATATTACAAGTTTTTGTCAATAAAGACAACTTTATGAATTGAGATGGAATTTCAGTGTCATAATCGTAATTGTAAACAAATGTTTCTATTATCATGAAAATAATAGCTGCATTTTTTCATTATTATCTTACCAGTAGTAGTTTCTAAAAGTTTACATTGTATCATTGAAGATATTGAAAAAAGGGTTAATTTTTATTTCTACAGAAAATCAATTTGCAGAAAAAACGAAGCAAAAGTTACATTCATTCTCTAATGATGACGATGATAATAATTATCAATTTACCAAATGTGACTGGTAAAGACTATATACAAACAAATACAAAAAAAACTTGTGACAAAGTTATGACTGTAAATATTTGATTATTTTTATTATCGTCATTATCATCAGCTGTTGTCATTGTTTATTGTTTTTAACTGAAACAAAAAAAAAGTTTTCAAAATTACAATGTATTTCATTGTTTTATTATCTACTTGCGATGATTCTTTTATATTTCATTGATGAATAAATTTGTTCGATAAAATTCCTCAATAGCAGCTTTGAAATAAGTTCGAAAATTTCGATTGTTATATAGTTTTAATTATTTAATAAAATGGAAATAATTCATTAACAATTATTTGATTTCAAATTCAGATACAAACTATATTTTTCATGAAATCGATTGTAATTATACGAATGGTCACATTGTTGTTGCTTTGATCGAGACAACAGATTTTTAGCTAGTGTTCACTTGAAATGATTGTATAATTCAATATAAAATGAATGAGATGAAATATTTCATTTTGGACAATACGAAGATATTTGAATTGAAAAATGAAGATATATTCGAGTTATGTTTGAGAGTTTAATCGATTTTTGTTTTAATACTCTCATATTAATCTACCAAAGAGAAGAAAACGAAAAAGATTGGTCACCATTTGATAAATGCAGTTCATCAGCAGCATTTTAAATTGATAATATTGAAAAACAATGAAAAAACTAAGAGAAAAATCAATTTGTATTAAGTTTGTATTAAATGACCCAAAACATTTGTTCATTCTTGGAGTTATCGTTTGGAATTATTTATATTGATTCCAACTAATCAATCAGTTGTATTCAATGTACATCGGTATTTGTTTATAAGTGGAATGATATTATAAAAAACTTTGTCAATAGGGAAATAAAGCAAACATAAATTCTAAACGTATTTTTCTATTTTTTTCGTGTTTTCACACAATCATTTTATTGTTTTCTCATTATTTATTCTTAATCGAAAACATCTGATTAAAAAAGAAGAAAAAATGATGCGAAATGTATGAATAAATGAATAAAATGCAATAATAACAATAATACACGAATAATGATGATAATAACAATGAATGATAATAAAAATTGAGAAAACATTTGTAAGAACAAATGTTTGTGTGTTTTCTTTGTTTTATTTTTAAATTCATATAAGAATTATGGCTGATCAACCAAAACAACATACCGAATTGTTTTTGGTGTTTTAACACAAACACACAGAAAGAATAATGAATAAATAGATCGAAAATATATTCCGATTATCATTGACCAGTATATATTTCCAGTTCATTCATTGCATCACTTGTAAATATAATAAATGCATCCATTTTGTATTAATTCTATTTCTATTTTGATGATTTGTATTTGTATTTCATTCATGTTTCATGTTCAATTAATATTTGATGTCATTATTTTATCCATATAATAATCTATCAACGAATAGATTAGTATGAAAATTTGATAGAAATGTAAAAAGAAATATTACAATTTTTTTTTTGAGTGAATGAAATTGAAAATGAATAAATAAATATAAATAAATTAATGAACCATTCATTGATAATAACGCAAAGATCATTATGAATTATTATTATTCATTACTAAATTGATGATCATTGATCATAAGATTAAAAGATGATGTGTTTGAATTGTGTTTGGAAATGAATAAATGGAAATAAATTTTCATTTTAAATTTACATTTGTTAATGTAGACAAGTTATTTTGATCTAATTGACTATTTAATTTTAATTCAAATCCTCATATAAATGCAGGGGTATATTTTATATCATTACTCATGTAATTTTGACATACTTTTATTCATAAAAATTTGATGAAAAATTTAAAAATTTCATTTTTTTCATAACTTTTTAATATTTTTCAAAGTTTTCAATTGTAAACGATTCATAAATCAATTTTTTTTCAAATATCATTTGAACATTAAAGGTTATTGAATGATAATCAACGTCAACAACAATTTGAAAAATATTATCATCAACAGCAACAAAAGCAGCAACAACAACAACAAAATTTAAATTTCAAAACAACTATTGAACCATATTTTTTACGACGGCCAACGATTGGTCCATGTGGTTGGATGTTACGTTTATTATTACACTTGATTCTATTGGGACCAGTATTAAGGTAAATAAATGTTTGTATATTTACATTTATTCGTTTGTTTGTTTTTCATTTTATATTTTTGGCCTATTAAAATCTCAAGAGATTCCAATACAAATGATCATTCTATATTTTTATTTTCATTATTATTATTATTATTTGATTAATCACATTTTGTATAGTGAATAATGAATGAATGAAAACACAGACACAGCTAAAAATGTCAACATAAATTTTTTTCCATCAATTTTCAACGATATCAAAGAATAATATCGTTGAATTGAAATTGAATTCCAATTTGATAAAAAAACAATTTTTGAAATAATTTTTTTTTCAAACACAGAAATCGTGAATCGCAAATGTTGTTTAAAAATAAATTGAAAAACAAAAATTCAATAATCATTAATCATTGAAATTCAATTCTTTTGCTTTCGGTTTTGTTTGAAATTTATCAAGAAAAATTTTACGAAAAAATTGAAATCATTTTTACTTCATTACTTGTCAAAATTTTCAAATTCAAATGATAATCTCAAAATCAATCAAATTGAAACTAAAAAAATCCAAAATCAAAAAAAAAAAAAAAAAAAAAAAAAAATTCAAAAGATCAAACAGAATCAAAATGAAAAAAATCCAATTGTCATGACTAATTCATTATTATTGTCATTGTCATTATTTATATTATCAAAGATATGATAATAAATCAGAGCCGCCATTTTGAACTTTGAATTTTTTCTTCGTTTTATTTTTCGAAATTGAAATTGTCAAAGACAAGATTTCACATAGCATAAAGAAACATTATGTGTCTCTGTGTGGGGAAATCATTAAAAATATATAAATAGAAAGATAGAGATATGGAAAAGAATAAGAAGAATTATATGACAAATTCAGATTTCGCTATATTTTTCGGTGACTTTTTCTTCGGGTGAAACACTTTCATAGTTATTTAGTCAGTTAAGCAACTTCCATTAAATTCAATGTTGCTGTCGTTGTCGCTATTTTTTGCATTATGATTCTGATTCAAATTTTGATTCACATTCTGACTTGAATTTTGATTCTTTTTTTTTCTTTTTTTTGCTACCAAAAATGATAATAATAATGAACCGGAATTTCATATCTTTGAAATAAGATTGATTCATAGATACAAGATAGAAATGGATAGATGGATAGATATAAGCATTAACTGATCTATGATATAGATGAATCAGTTCAAAGATAATAATAATAATGATAATGATGATTCTGTACTCATATATGAATGGTTTATATCGTTGATTCATAAATGAAACTATTCATCTATTTTTGCCGAAATATAAATATGAAATTCAGCGATTTCCATTCATATGGATTGATTCTGGAATATTTTATATACATTTTCCATTTGCTTGCTTGTTTCAAATAAAAAAAGCATTCTCTTAAAGCATTAATGTAATATTAATCGAAATCAAAAATAAATATATAAATATGGAAAATATAAATCAAAAATCATCAAGGATTAATTGAGTTATTATGATTATCATATAGACATATAATCACCATGGTTATTATTATTATTATGATTACTTATTATTATTAGTTTTACATTTTGTCATTTTAATGCATGTGTGTATTGTTGGTTTTGTTGATTATATTGAAAATATAAAAACAAACAAATTGGAAACAAAAATGAATGAATGAATCAATTGATATGCAATCAATCATAAGCGATGATCAAATAAAAATTTTGATCCATTTTTTTCCCATATAAAAATAAATGATAAAATTGCAATCATTTCGATTCAATAATATTATTAATCAAACAAATTCATTAATTTCAAATGATTGAAAATGATTCAAAATAATTCTTGATATTAATTAAATTTTTCAAGAGACTTTCATTCATTTGAAATTCGAATAAATAAAAAATTTGATTTACTGATCCTAGCATTATTATAAGGTTGTACCGATTAATTTGTACCGATTTTCAGTAAGCATTGATCGATTGCAGTTGAGGACTAATTTTTCGGACAATCCAATACACATATAGATATTAATTTTTAGTTTCAATTTCCAATTCAAATTCACTTCTATGGAAATGTTTCATTCATGAAGTATCAATGAGGAAAGGTCGTTGAATTTTCAATAACATTATTATTGAATTCGATTGCTTTCACCATTCATGTCAATCAACAACAGCAACAAAAACAAAAAAATTTGTCATCACCATAAAAATCAAATATTCAATATATTTCAATGAAAAACAGAAAAAATTCGTCCATTTTCGATTAATTTATTTTCTGGTTTTTATGGAACACAATATTCGTCCATGGACAATCAAACAAGAAAACCAAAAAAAAAAAAAAAAAAAAAAAAAAAAAAACCAAAACAAAAATTCTGACAGAATGACAATATGACTTGTAATAAAAAGAACCAACAAAAAACATGAAATGAACTGAAAGTGAAATGAACATTTTCATTCATTCAATTTTAGTCAATTGAATCATGTTCATTTTTTTTGCATAATAAAAAAACATTAAAAACATTGATGTGAATGGTCATTTCAAATTCATTTATTGTTGTTGTTGTTCTTCATCATTATTATGCCATAATAATTGCAAACATACTTCTATATATATTTCAAGAAAAATTCAAGTATGAATTCAAAATAATACGTGATCATTATATTTCAATTTTTTCTATTTATTTATTTATTCCACTTTATTTGTAAATATTGAATAACAAACTTATTGATTTGTACCAAAAAGTCTGTTCCTTTCAATTTAACCGAAGCGTCCATTGAAAATCGGTGAAAACTTTACGGACAAGAGCCCTACAATTCAAGATAGATATTGAATTCAACAAATAAATATTGAATCTTTAATGATACAAAGGGAAAAATGAAATGAAATATTCTGGTATATTTTCAATGAAAAAAAAATGAAATATTTTTAGAAAATTAAACGATTTCCATAGTGAGCCAATATGAATGAAAAAACATTAAATTGAATTTCAATATTGCATTTGTTTTGATTATGACGATATTAATGATAATATTCTACAATTTATTTCGATATATCTGTATGTCGTAGCAATATTGATATAAAATTCAATATTTTACACGTTCATTTTCTTTCGAAAATTTTTTCAAATTTAAATCTCATTTTCTGTTTATCGTTGTTTATTGCTATTGTTGTTGTTTACATGCAGACATATTTCATTCATACATATTTGATTATTCTAAACGAAATGAAATTCTGTAAATTTTGAGAATCATGTTAATCTTTCTATGAATTCTATAAACACAAAATTCCGCGGAGAGAGAAATGTACAAAGCAAATGTGTATTCAAATGTCCATTGTAAAGTATTGTAGAATATTTGATATTGTATTTGGAATTTGAAAATTTTGATTTGAAAATCAATCTCTTTTAATACATTGAATCGAATAAAAAAAAGAAAACAAACGAATCTAATCGATTTTGGCTTTTTTTCGTTGTTTGTTGTTCTTATATTGAAAATTTTTGAAGATTGATGCAGTTGGAAATGAAGCAACAACAACAACAACAAATATTCAAATATTCATACAACAACAACAATAAAATTTTTCAAATGTGTTTTGCTATGTCTTTACTATGTGCATCAATTTCATATTATTATTATCGTCAATTCAAACACAACCAAAGGAACCAAAGCCAAGAAAAAAAATCAATATTACTCTCAAGTGATCGAATGTGGATATGATGATTGTGAATATTTATACATTTTTTTGTGTTTAGTTTTGTTTTGTTTTCGTTATCATTATTGTCATTTATTTGAATCCTTCAAATGAATATATATGAATCTTTTCAAGTTGTTTGACAATACATTTCATTCATACATGCATACATGGTATGAATTATTGGAAACAAAATTGGAAAAGAAAAAACCAATTGAATTGATTTCTTTTCCTTTTCATCTGATTTCAATGGAACAAAGTAGTACATGAAAACAAAAGATAAAATAATAATAATAATAATAATAACGGAGAACAATTGAATTTAATAAAATTCAATAAATTCCAATACGAAAAAAGAATAAGAATATCGACTTAAAACATTGATTTCAACATAAAACTCTCAAACTTGATTGAAAATTAAAGCAACTAAATTCCTCTTCATTGCTAAATTCTTTGAAATAGTCTGCGACATTTGAATATATTATTATTATTAAAACATTTGATTAATTTGAATTTATCAGTAAGAAGAAAAAAAATTGGAAATTGAAATCAGAATCAATTTTGTTTTAATAAATGACATTCAACAAAGAGAGGAAACCATTTTATTCCATTGTCAAGTGTTAGATATGAGTGCATGTATGCATATATATCTCAGAGTTATGCTAAGTTGTCGGAGAAGTTCTTGTTGATTTACAATGCATTACACAGAATGATAATAGGAATAAACTTATTGGACAAGTTCTTAAAATTCAATCTTTAGCTAGTTCATTATTAAAGGATATTGAATTTGGTTTTTTTTCGCCTTGTTTTGTTTTGTTTTGCATATCTGACACAATCGATCGCTACATTTTTCTTAAATAAATTGATTTCTTCGTTTCATTCTCTCGCTCTCTATTTTCCGATATAATTTGAAATAGTTTTGATCTAAAAGAAATGGTAGGAAGAAGAAAATGAATGAATGAATGAAATAACCGGAAACAAATGTTTATAAGAGATCAAATTCAAAATTTTAAATTATTGTCATTATCAATTTTCTTTTATTTTCTTTGAATGTTTCAAAACAATGTTAAGAGAAAATTTTTGTAATTTTTCAAGGATATTTTTTACTAATTTCGCCATTTTGTATGGAAATTTCCGGTACTCTTTTCTCATGTTCTAATATTCACTAGATTCAAAAGTCTATTCGTATCCAAAGATCAAGCGGATGGCGGCTGTTGCATTTAGCCGCATTAACAGAGTTTCAAGAGTTGGAATTTGTTTCAAAAATATCGAAAGACAAAAATAAAATGGATTCAAAAAAACACGGTGTCGAAAACCCGGTGATGTTCAAATCAATTGCATTGAAAATTGATTAGAAAATCAAAAACACACATTTACCGAAAGTTTCCGACACCTAATCAATAGTTAATTGTAAAAATTTTATTTATATGATTTCGAAGGAAATCATTGAAATTGTTACGTTTTTTAAAGCGTTTAAAATGATAAAATCTAGAATTGATAAATCATGATGAAACAATCAAAGCATATAATGCATATGTCACACGCGGATATATTTGAAAAAAATTCAGTTCAGTTACACTTCAGTGTAACTGAAACAATAATATAATGATTTAGATGCATAATCTTATCTATTTGAAAAATATAATCATTTGATTTATACACGCACACACACAATTACATTGTAATAAATTTGATAATAACGACAACGAATACAATATTCATTGCGGTTGCCATTATAAAATGTAAAATGGCATATAAATTTTAATTTAATCCTATTATATAATAAATAATGAAAAAATGCTAAGACAAAAGCAATTATTGTTCCAAATTTATTATATTTTATTACTATTATTGCTATTATCTTCATCATCATCATTCAATTCAATTCAATATCTGTATCTAATGCCATTAAAATTGGATTATAATCATCGTTATAATGCGAATTATTATATTATTTTGAATTATTTTAGAATTAAATCACTATTTTTTTCATTTTATTTCATTTTGTAACAAATTTTAATTTTATTTGTTTCATTTTTTTTTTTTTTTTTTTGAAAAAAAAATTATAATTTTTCATCATTAACTAGTGGAAACATTGAACAAAAAACAATATTTTACATTATCATCGTTAATAAGTAATTTAAGATATTTTCATCATTATTTTCTTAGAGAAAAAGGAAAAATTTTAAAAGATGAAATCCTAAAGAAATATCTGTTTCAAATTTCTTAAATTGATGATTTTCAAAACGTTCAATTCTATTTTTCGACAAAAACTCGATAAAAATTCTTTCAAGAATTTTGAAATGACTGCTCCGACATTTACTTCAAAGAATCCTTATTCTTTTATTCTCATCTTATTTTGAATCATAAATAATTCTTGACTTTGAATGAAAATGATGAAATTATTAATTAATTATTGATCAATTGATAAGAAAAAAATTGAAAATCTGTAAAAAAGGATGAGAAAAAAATAAAAGATTATTGATGAATTTCATTGGGAAAAAACATTATCATCAGTAAACATACCCTTGTGAACAAGGGAACAACCGTTATCCTGCTTGTTCATCATCATCATCATCATAATCAGAAAACATTAAAAAACATATAAAAATAAAAATAAAAATTGTAAATGTGTGACATATAACAAATATAACCTCCAATGATCAAATATAACAAATGGCTATATCATTAATTTTCAATATTTTTTTGTTTTTGTTAATTTCAAAGATAATTTCATGTTTTCCTGCTTGCTTGCTTTGCTTCGGTGTATGTTTCAATGTAAATCGATTAAAAACGAAATATACGATGAAATATAGTTTTCAACTGGCTTCATTGAAAAAACATGGCTAAAAACATTTATTTTTTTATAAAAAAAAAATTTATCATTTATAATGTGTGTGTGTGTGTGTATTTATTTATTTTATTCTATTTATTTCATTTCCATTATATTCAAAACTAATCAGAGTTCAGTTTCAAAAACCAGAGAATCCTCAAGAGATAGAGAGAGAGAAACATGGAAAAATATTTGATGCAATTTTTGCATTCTATTTTTTGTTGGATTTTTGTTTGTTTGGAATTGATAGAAATTCTTCATTAAATTCTTTCTGTATTAATAGAATTACGATGCAATTATTATTATTTTTGTCTGTATATCAAAATGATGAAAATGAACAAACTGTTCAGGCTGCACAAACAGACTTTAAGAGATGATATCATTTAAATAATTAATTAACTGACTAATTAATTTTCATAATAAAGCACAGAAAATACAGAGAAACGAAAAAAAAATTTCCTAAAACTAAAAAAATTTTGACACTAAAAAAAATAATGAATTTTTGTTATCATTATTATTATCAGTATGATTTTGTTATATGTAAAAGGATAATTTTAATTTTAATATAAATAATAATATTGATTATGATAATTATGATAATAATAATTTTGTCATTAATATAGCATAACATTGAATGAATGAAGCGATTGAAATTTCTGAAATTTTCGTTTATCTTTGAGAATTGATGATAATGATTTTAAATATAGACGCAAATTTTAATGCATACAGATAGATGATTCGAGTCAGATGATAATTTGCTGTTGCATCGCTCTTATCTTTTGATCTTCAATTGTTTTCAAAGATAATTCTCAACTAAATTAAATTCATTTCAATTTAAGCTTAATTTTATCAATCAAGAATTAATTTCAAATTTTAAAAATTTAAATTGAATATCTAATATTTTCGAGTCCTAAGCCATCTGTCGACTTTTTTTTCAACGATAATTAATTGATTATTGGTTTTTTTTTGAATTTTTTTATTTTGAATATTAGATATGTTGAATTGCTTAGATACGGTGTGAAAAGTTGGTCAGATAAACGTCGTCGTATTGATTTTCATAAAAAAGATGGCATCAATAGTTGGTCAACAATAGCATCGACAACATTACCATCACTGTCCACAACATTGCCTCGTACACGTTTCAATCAATCGACTATTAATGGTCCCGGTGGTTTACCAGATTTTGAACCAGCGGTAAGTTCATTTTAAATTAATATTAATTTCATTTTTTAATGATGTTTTCGTGTTATTATTGATAGATAAAATCGAATAAAGATAATGAAAAAATACCGTCATCAACATCATCATCAGTGTTATTAAATCGTATTGATTATTATTTATTGACCATAGCTGAAGATCGTGACACATCATTATTGAGTTTATTTCATTGTTTGATGCAATCTACAATTCAGATAATATTACATTTATATTCAATCATAACGCATCGATATTTTGAACATCATCATCATATAAATAATTATAATCATAATTATACTGGTAAGATGAATATTATTGAGTTTAAAATAAGAAATTTGTGTCAATTAATACAATTTTGATCATATTTTTCAGAATATCTTCAAATAACAGTGATTGCATTGGCACTGTTTGAAATATCATGGTCAATCAGTTCCTATCATAGAGCCTTACGAAGAGCTTCATTTGATAAACGTAATTTGTCAGCATTTGGTACTATTGCACAATCATTTTGGCATACATTCACAATAGCATCAAGATTATTGGCGATTGCATTATTTTTACATCAATTCACATATTGGTTATTACCAATAGGTATTGGTCATTGGGGCATTATGACTATTTGGATAATGCATCAAGGAACACATTTTTTTGACACCGAATTAGGACAGCCTAACCCATGTCAAGAATATTTATTCAACATGTTGATCGGTTTAATTTATTTATTTGTATTTATCAATCTAAAAGATGAACCAACACGCTACAAATATACATCATTTTATACAATCATAATGATTGAAGATTTAACATTCGCTACATCATGGTATTTACGCGTTGAAACAGATTATTTTTGGTCATTAAAATCATTATTATTTATATCAGTACCAATGTTATTCATATTTGGTATTATATTTATGCTATTCTATTATTGGTTTCTACATCCAAACGGACGTCCATTAATCATAAACAAATCAGCACGATGTTGTTGAATGAATACAAGAAAAAGACCCAGAATTAAATAAATTTCAAATTGATTTCTTTACTATTTTTTAATCAAAGACATTTATAAGTGATATTTATATTAATTACAAAATTTATGTTATAATCCTTTTTTAAATTGGAAAATTTTCAATCAATAAAATACCGTGCACATACAATCAGATTAATTATTTCATGGAAAAAATATATAGAAAGATTGCACTTACCCATCTTTATCATGTTTAATTGTAAAAAAATTTGAATATGATGCTAATTGATTATAAATAATTGATAATGCTGATGATAATTGTATCGATGATGAGGATGGTGATGATTGATTATTATTACAAATATTGTTTCGTTGATAATGATGAGAAAAATTATGATTCAATTTGAAATGTTTGTTGTTCAAACTTGTTAGTGGCACATTTTCATTAATATTGTTGCTTTCATAATCTTCAATATCATTGTCTAACGATGACAATGATGATGATTCATTGCTAATTATTGTTTGATTATTATTTTGATTATTGTAACACAATGATTCTATGACGCTATTTGTTGGTGATGTTGTTGCTGGCTGATCATGTAAATATTTAAATAAACCATCAACGAATTCAGCTAATGATACACGACCATCTTGATCTGAATCTAATTTATCAAATAATTGTTCAATCATTTGATCACTTTGTATTGTCATGCCTATATGTTCACAAACACGATATAATTCATCCATAGTTAGATAGCCATCATGGCCAACATTTAATTGTTGCCATATATCACTTAAATATTTTTCGTATAACGTTGTTTCATTCATATCACTTGTTGTCTGTTGTTTATCATCGTGAATTAGATCAGACGATACTGTTGATATGGTATCAGTTGCCACTGTAGCTACTGCTACTGGTGGTGGTGTTGACGATATCGAAAAAAATTTATCCAAATAATCATCATCATATTCATATGGTTCATCATCATTTTTCAATGATGATGTATTACTAATTAAATCCGAAGATTTCGGTGTAGATGGTGTGTTATTAGCGCTCACAAATTCAATTATTGAATCATTATCATCCATTTTTGAAACACTTGCTTTTGTCTTTGTCGAGTTTGTTGATAATTTTCGTGAATTAGATATGGATTGATTCGTTGATGATATAATTGTAGATTGCTGCAGCTGTTGTTGTTGTTGCGGACAATCATAATGATCAACATAATAATCATCATCATCCATTTTCGAATCCATATATCGTAAAGCTATTCAAATAAAAGAAAAAACAATCTTTACATAAAAGGTACAAGTATAAATAAATAAATAATGATATAAAATAGAATAATCACATATTCATCATTGTGATGATGATGAATTGATGGATTCATATTTGTATTATGGAAAAAATTGTATATTTTTATACACTTAAATCAATACATTGTTAGAGTATTGTCGTATTTCTCTTCATCATTCAGCCATAACCATTGCGTTTCAAGTCAAATTATTTTTGTTTCCATTTATTGTTGTTGTTGCTGCTGTAATTGTCATACAGTATATAAATAAATACGAAAAAAAAATTTCATTCATGGATACATTTTTTTTCTTTTTTACTATCATGAATGCTATTTTGATCATAACTAACATAATAACGAGGACGCCAACTCTTTCTTTTTGTTTCTTTGAATAACTAATGAAAATATTACGTTCTGGTTGTTTCGATGATATTCATTCATCCATTGTACATTACTATTATCATTATTATCGTTGTTATTATTGTCATTTTGGATTTCAAAAAAATAGTAGGAAAGAGAGAAATTCACTTCGAAACAACAACAAATTCTCTTTAAAAAAAAAATAATTTTACAATAATAATAATTCATATTACAATTGAATGAAGAAATATTTTTTTCAAAGAATCACTTTTGGATAACATTTAAGAAATTAGACTTCAATCGAATTGGATTTAGTTGTTTGTAATTTTTTGATTCAATTTAAAATGTTTTTCGTTGTGGTCATTCATCTATTGCCTGTGACAATCTTTCCATCACTAGTGCTTTTAGAAAATACATAATTTCAAAGTTTGAAAATAAAAGTTCAATGAAATTAAATGTAAAATTCATTGTGCATTGCACCTGATAACATAATGATGATGATGATCATAACCATTACCATCGAATCATCATTATTATCATGATTGAATGATTGTTATTCGATGCATTCATGTGAAAATTGAGCCATGAACATTTGAAATGACAAACTTTCAATATTTTTATTTATCGATCAACTTACCGAACGATATGATTAGAATGTAAAATAATATTGATTTAAAGTTGATCACATTATCATCAACAATGGCTGATGATCAAGATAAATAAAATATCATTGTTATAAAATACTATCATTCCAACGAATCACTCAATGAATGAAATAGAAATTTTATGAAATCAAATAAATTTAAAAAAATTCAAAATGATGGAATGTTGCAATTATATCATCGATCATGGAAAACGGATGCAAAGTATTGAAAAATTATTATTATCATCAACTTATTGAAATACTATTATTGAATTTTACATGGAACGCAATGATTTGCTCTGAATGAAATCTTGCAGATACACAGCATTGAAACAAACACACTTTGAAACACCTTTTTTTGAAGCAAAAAAAAGCGCCTTGAAAGTAATTTCGCCTCAAGAATGGTTATGTTGTAATGATTAACTCAATAAGACTTATAAAACAATAAGATATAAGAAAATTAAAATAGAAAAACAAAACATACAAGTACATGAACATACATAAATACATACCTTTAAATTAAACAATAGGCATAACTATTGGATGTTTAATCGAATTGAAAAATGGCCATAATATTGATGGTCATTTACTTTGAGAAAATTATTATAATCAGTAATTATATTCTCTGTTTGATTGAATGAATCGATTGATGATAATGATAATGATGATCATTTGTTGGCCTTGAATTCTGAGCGATGCATGTGATTGGTGTAAATTCTTTTTTCGATTTGATTCAACAAGATTTTCGATTTCAACTACGAATATTTCACTTTCATTTAACTCTTTCACTAATTCAATGGGTTGGCATATAAGATTTAAACTAAAAGAACTGGTAATTCTAGTAATCTTCTAGCAACAATCAATCATACAGAAATACCATCAAGAGGTGTTTGACATCGTATGTCGATTGAGGACATGATCAATTTCGATGATTTTCTTAGACACCTCATAGATCATCATTGAAAAAATAAATCAGCTCAAATCATCATTGAAATTGAAATCAAAAACTCACTTTCATTTTTGCTATTTCGACTATTTTTTTTCTGGAAAACTCATCAAAATAATGTGACATTTTCACCATTAATATTTTGGAGCTGATTCAAATACGTCATTGAGAAAAATGGTTTCTATATACTGTTCATTTTGACCAGGTGTAGGCTGGCTACAATTATTCACCTGTTTTTTGAAGAATACAACAGTCAACAATGGATATTACCCATGGAAACACAAACAAAAATTCACAATTTTCAAAAATCTTTATTTATAATAAAATTAAAAATAAATAAATAAATAATAAAACATTATAATATTTCCCTCAATAATAATATTAAATTTACAATAAAATTCTATACTTCAATTAGCCATTAATGTTGAATTATTCAAATTAAAACTGGCGCGAATTTTCGCTAGTTCTTCGGCACTCATTTCGGTTAATGGACGTCCAGGAATACTGCGAACAGCCTGTCGAAAATCTTGCTCGATCGATGTTGAATTTTGAATCATTTTAATGATACGATCTGGTAACATTCCAGTTGATCGAAATTTTTGTCGTTCTTCATCACTTAATTGTCCTAATGAAAAAATTGTTTGTACAACTTCTTCATCATTTTCAGTTTCATCGTAACTATCAGTTGTAATTGTTGTCGTTGGTGCTGATAAATTTTTATTGATTTGACGGATAATACTATCAAAACGTTCTGGAAGTCTACCGCTTGCTTGGAATCGTTCAATCTCTTCTTCAGTAAGTTTTCCAACAGTTCGACGTTCAGTCATTTGAGTAAATGTATTTCGAAAAAGTGATTCATTAAGATTATTCATTGATTCGATAATATGAATAGGAAGTACGCCAGTAGATTGAAATTGTTGTACTTCTTGTTCACTCATTTTGCCGACTTTTACATGAGGATATGTACGCAACATATTACGGAATACTGTATCATTATGATGGCTAAGTGTTTGATTAATACGAGCAGAAATAGTACCATTTGTTTGAAATTGTTTCAATTCAACATCAGTGATATTTGATAGACGAATGCCGGTAATATTACGAATTGAATCACGAAATTCGGTACCATTCACATCGATGACAGCAGCATAAACAAATGGTGATGAGGCCAATATCACAGCTAATACACAGAACATTGATACTGAATTCATTTTGAGTTTATTTTGATTCAAATTTAATTAGAATTGATTCAATAGTTTAAAAAGTGTTTAAAAAAAAAATATTAGTGAAATGTTAAATATATATTAGAAATTGAACTTTAAACTATTTTTATACAGTCTTCACTTACATTGTTTCATTAAAAAAAAATTTATTTGATTTAATTTCAATTTATTTTTTTTATTTTTCAAATCACGCCAATCAAATTAAATTTTTTTTTCAGCCAACCAAGCGTCATCTGTTAATGAAATATTGAAATGCTCATAAACCTCATGTCTATGATTCACGGAAGATAATGCCAGCATTTTTCGATGTAGGAGAAGCAAAGGCAAATTTTTTTTTCGTAGGTCCTACCACAGATTGAGGAGTTAACAAAATCGAAATTTGAAAATTCCAATTACTGCGCATGAATGGGCAGCGCTTAATTCAAAAATTGTAAAAAAAAAATATTCAGAGCCGTCCATAAAGACGTTTTCGCAAAAACAGCTGAAAATTTTTACCAACAAGTGTTTATTTTTATTTTGAATTAATTTAAATCATATTATTTTCATCAAAATTTAATTGAATTTCGGCAATAAATTTAATAAATTTTATGTCAAATTAATTACAATCAACTTATTCGATGGTTCTAAAAGTGCTGTAAGTTGAATATTATGCAATACACCACCCTATGGACAAATCAAGCAAACATATTTATATATGTTCAATCATCATAATTGGCTAAGTTGATTTAAAATTTAATTTTTACCAGATCTTTTTGTTTCTTTAAAAGATTATTTCTTTAGCCCAACAATGATTTTGAATGCATTTTCGGGAGAATCGAGGATATTGAAACGGCAAAATTTAATGGCTAGGAACATTGTAGCTTATGTGCGTTCAATCATTGATAATGCTTGATAATCAATTCTATTCGGAGTAAAAATTCAAGGTAATCAAATTTAATCTGATCTTTGATAACTTTTCCAAATTATTGGAACAGAGCTTGATCCAGGCCATCATTTGAAATTCAAGACAAGTTTTCAATTTAATTGTTATCGATCCATTGAAATTCGATGATGCAACAGTTGGTGTAAAGATGAACATTGTGGATTATTGAAATTATTGATTGACCCTCATTGACGTTTGTTTGACTTGAGCATTTTTATTTGGCCATTTGACAATAGGGTTTTGACTTTCGCTTCGACAAGGCCATTATTTGATAGGAATTTCTGTAATTCTAAATGTTCATCTTTGTCTTCAACTGTTCAATCAGAGAATTTTGATGATCGATCGCAATTCAAAGTCAAAACATGGCTTCAATTCATTTGATGATCAACTGGACCGAATCACTTGTAAATTTCTCATCAAAATCAAAATGGTAAAATGTAATCAATTTAATTGTCTCGAAATGTGAATTAATTTTTCCTCTCTTTTCGTTCCAACATTTCTAGCTCCAACATTGAATTCAACTTGATCTAACTCTGAATGTTTTTTGTTCGAAGTGAGTTACGATGATTGTAATCATTGTGTTAATACTATTTCTTTTTCTGATCAGGACCATGTCAGCGATGGTGACGATATTTCAGATAAAGGTAAATCCTAACTACATATTAAAAAGATTTTAATTCTCCTTCATTTCTTTATTACAGACTTCTCATATTAAACTTATTCATCCTAATGGCCGATTTTAGGTAATTTTAAAATTGATTTCAACATCTAATCATTAATCTCTTCTCGACTTTCAGATTCATGTCAGGAACAAAGTCCGGCAATCATTATCATCATTGATGGTTGAGTAAATATTTTGAACTTGATTGTTGATTAATCATTGAGATTCTTTGATTAAACTGTTGAAGTAAAAATGAACATTGTGAATCCGTCTGATCAAACTTTGACGTTTCTTTGAACAGGCCACTTGTTGTTTGGGTTTCGACTTTCGCTTTGACTTGGCCACTGTTGACTTTTAAATTTGATCAATTTGTCTTGATTCCAATGGTTCATTTTTCTTCATCATTTTATCAAAAAATCAATAAGATTGATAAATTATTCAAGTGATTGATATTAACTCAATTTCATTGATGATTGGATCAATTGGTTGACTAATGGATGCATTCAACGAAAATCTTCAGGTAAATCACTAAAGTTTTTCAAAATTATTAATTCTATACTTTCTATTTAACATTTTAGATTCAACGTCTTATTAATGGCCGATGAAATTGGCACAATCTTTGATTATTTTGGAGAAGTCAATCAATCAATCGCTTATTCCGGAAGAAAACGACAATAACGATTGGGACATTGAAGATTTCAATTGGTGGCGATTTATATCTTTCATTTAAGCCCGTTAAGATCATCAAGACTAACCTAACGATTTGGATCAATATTTGTTGCATTTTATCATTAATTATAATTTGTAATCAATTTTTTCATTAATTTCCATTTGATTTTTTGCAATTTCAATAAAATACATTGAAATTGCATTAAAATCAAAATTCGTACTTTGCAAATTTTTAGCAAAGTATGAATTTTGGTTGCAATGCAATTTCAATAAATTTCTATGCAATTTTTCCGGGATTTTAATTAATCATATGGACGACTCCCCTCTCCCCTGACGTCATGACGCGCTTGCCCGGTAGCTGCTTGTCGTATGCAATAGGCGGGATCTGCGGCAGCAAGCAGAGCTAACAGTTACAACTGTTGGCAATACAAATTTTCGCTAACTATTTTCAATACTTTTTTTAGGCCGCTGTTTTCTTGCGTGTTCATTGAAAAAAAAATTGCGTAAACAAAAAAATCAAAATTTTAATTTGCCGCCTAAATTTAGATATTAAATCATATTTAGAAACAACTAAGGAAATGGATAAATTATTCGATCCAGATTCTCCTACCCATGATGAAGTGATCGATAAAAAATCATCGATTAATGATGAAGATGTCGACGACGATGATGATGATGGTGATGATGATAATGATGTTTATGTTGATGGATATTTGATTGGTTATGCGAAATTGAAATCATTTAAGAGTTTTTCAAAGAAAAATGATGAAAATAAAATGGAAAATCAACAACAACAAAAAGATGAGAAATTATTAGACCAAAACAACAGTATTGCAGAATCATCATTCGATATTGAACAATTGTTGGATAAATTTGATAATGATATGAAAAAATGTATAGAGCAAACAGATGATCCAGATGATTCATCATTTGTCCAAAGTTCTGATCATGAAGATTATCAACAAGAAAATCATGTAGAAAATTTATCTATTGTTGAATGTGATACAAAACAGCAGAGAAATGATACCAACAATGATGATATAATTGTCGACATTGATGATATTGATATAACACTAATGAATGATTTTAATATAGCAAAACATTTGAATTTAAAATCAAAAATTCAATCAACATCAACGCCGAAAATTTCGAGATTACGGAAGCATTTATCATTAAATAGCAAGAGTGAATTGATGAAATCAAAACTTGTCAATGAAAATGACTCGAATATTGTAAAATTATTATTACCAAAATCATCATCAAACATGTATCGTAACACAATCGTAAATAACAAGAAACAAACAAAAACTGATGATTATCAATTATTAACATTAGAACAAATAATTAAAATAATTGATAAAAATTTAAATTGATTTATTTAAAATTAATAATAAATGTTTAATTCAGTTTAATAAAAATAGGTAGGATTGGTTATGAATATTTGTTATGTTATGTATTTTTGTTCAAACTGTTGATGTATTTTGCAGAAATTATAATTTTAATAATAATAATTGTAATAAATCAAATGTGATAATAATAATTATAAAAAAAATTAATTAATACAATCAATGTGTTTAATGGTATTATTTTGATTGAATGAATCAAAATTATATCATTTTGTTTTGTATGTATATAAAAATTAAAATATAATTAAAAATAATTTTTTTCTATACTTGAAATTGTAAATACAAATATTTTGGTCAATAGATTTATGATGGAGGTGATTTTTGAATTGAATTATATGGTTACTTATTTACATCCAGAATTTATTCATTTTCTTTATGTTGTTGATGTCGTTCGGTTGGTATTTCATCATTTGAATCAATTTCATTTTTATCAAATTCAATTCCTAAATTTCGATGTATCGTTTCCGGATCGATCAAGTGTTGTGGTTGAAACCATTGTCTTATTATTTCAACTAAATTTGTGGTCACTTTTTCGGCCATTTCATATTCATCATTCGATGGCTGTAAAGGTTCATGTGTTTTTCGCAATCTATCCAGTTGTGTTTGCTCCAAGTTTTCTATGTAATTTTTTGTTTCGAATAATTTATGTTGAATTTCATCATTATTATCACCATCATTTTTTGTGCATTTTAATTTGTTTTCGCTGGAATCATGAACATTTTGTTCAATATTTGCATCAATGGTTGATTTTTTATATTCACCATTTGATACAACCGTTAATAATGAATCAACATGTGCATTGTATAGATATGTATCATCGTTGGCTATTCGTTCAATTTCTTCGGTATATTTGGATGTTTCATACTGATCAAATGTATTAAATAATAGTACTGTATCATCATGTGTTATAGTTGAATTACTTGAATCCATAAATGGTAAATACGAACCAAATGGATTTTGC
Organism: Psoroptes ovis; assembly: GCA_002943765.1. Taxonomy (NCBI): domain Eukaryota; kingdom Metazoa; phylum Arthropoda; class Arachnida; order Sarcoptiformes; family Psoroptidae; genus Psoroptes; species Psoroptes ovis. The sequence goes on from PQWQ01000001.1 coordinate 2,358,112, forward strand.
AATGATTCTTCAATATATTCAAATGGTTTAATGCAATCATCTTTAAAAGCTTCTTCATTTGAATTTGATATGGATGAAGCTGTGGACTGTTTAGACATCACTTTATCTTCATTCTCCAGAACAATTCTAGACAATTCACCAATTGTCATTTCATTATTGAAACTATTATGATTGATGATGAAAGGTAGTGTTGTTGTGCCATCAATTTTTTGTCGGGTGACTTTTATTGGATTGTTGCTATTTTTTAATTTTGATAACGTTAATTTTGGGATACTATCATTAACAATATCATGATTGTTAGCGAAATTTTGCTGATATTCTTTCAATTTTTTCTCATGTTGTTCTAAAATTAGTTGCGGTGTTTGTTCTGAAAAATGATGACCGCTTTGATGATCATCAATTAATGGTTCACATTTGGCATCGTGTAATAGAGACTTTAAGGATAAATTTTTCGACAAAACTGACAATGAAGTGGATGGATTAGATGTTGTCGATGATTCTAATGATGATGTCGATGGAACGACGGATGCAGATGAGGCTGAAATACCATTTGTAATGGGAACATTATTCATTAACTTTAAATTATCTTTATTTTGTTCCAACATTTTAGGATCGTCCATTCCTAAATCTAGAATGGTCAACGGAGGAAATTGTTTTAATTGTTCTGCTAATTGATCACGAGCGAATATTCTTGTTTTTGCATAATACCATAAACGAGATGCTTCACAATAATGAAATCCTGAATGACGATAATAGCGTATAGCATTTTCACATAATAATCTTATATCATATTTCAATTCAGCAACAGATTTATAAAGGTTGTGTTCAATTTTTTTACGTATCGTATTGAAATCCATCGGATGACGAATCACTTGTGAATAACCAGGCGTTAATGAATCAATAACAGGCCATGCAAAAAGTTTCCTTGTATCTTTCATTTCTAAACGTTTCAATAATGACATTAAAAAATTTTGAAATACAATTTGATTTGAGGATTCTGATGTTGAGGATGCATTTGTTAGATGATATTTAGATTTGGAATTTATTTTTTCACATCTTCGTAAATGTTCATATAAATTGTTTGAATCACATTTAACTTGTTTATTTCTTAATAATTGCCGATATATTGATGATGTGGGTTTTAATTTTGTACGTGTACGATGTTCATCACTATTATTATTAGATGGTTCATTAATGTTTGCATTATTGATAAGATTTTGATTATTATTATTGTTAAGCTCACTAATCATCATTTCATCACTGACAAGAGCTGATATATCTAATTTTGAACAAGAATCAACATCAATCAAATCTACAGATGAAAATATAGAATCTTGATTTATTGACATTATAGCATCATCATCATCATTGTTATTGTTAACATCTCCAGCATCTTGTGCATTATTATCATCATTGTCGATCGAATTCTGAGGCTGCAGCTTATTGATTGTTTTTCTAACAAGAGAATCGGATTCATCGATTCCTTTTAAAGATAATGATGATGAATCTTCATCATCAATTTCCATACAATTATTACTGCTATTATTTACATTATTTACAATATTATTAATAATAGTACTTTGGTCAAATGAATTATTGTCATTAAAAATAACATGATTATGATTATGTTGATAATTATCATCTCCAATATTATTATGATTATGATGATGGTGATGATGATGATGTTTCTTTTTCTTCTTTTTAGCTTTACGATTATTAATATTTATACTATTCACATTAATGATATTATTATTGTTATTACTTAGGTGCAAGTTGATATTTTTATTATAAGTATCACTATTTAATGGTAATAATTCTGGTGGTGTTAATACAATATTGTTGCCATTTTTATGATTATTTTCATTGAAATTATAATTAATATGATTGGTATTATTATGAAATGAATTTATTGTTGTTGAAGATGATGATGCTGGGGAATATGAACCAGAATTACCAACTTTTAATACAATTTTTAATGGTTTGGTTGCTGCTGCTGATGATGATGCTGGCGATGAAATCGCTGATGGTGATTGTCCATTGATCATTGGTGCTGTTTCAATAGTCAAAGCATTATGACTAAATAATGTAGAATTATTATTGTTATTGTTTTCAATCATTGTTGATGATTTATTATATCTTTTTTCGTATTTGATATTATGATCAATTGTGGATGAATTTATAACATTATTATCAATATTCAAAGATGATGATCCAAAAGGTTCAGTCATTTTCATTTTAAAAACCAAATAAATGAAAATTCTTGAAATTCATCAGAACCATTAAATCTGAATTGGAATATCTGTGAAATAAGAATAAATTGTATTCATTATGATAAGAAAAAGAATATAAATATTAAACCTTTAAAAAATAATACACGAGGAAGACCGTATGGAAAATATAAATCAAAGTTTATCAAGGCTTTTGAATACATTCAAAGTTAGCTAATTGAGTTGAAATCAAATTCTATGTTTACACATCAAATACATGATCAAAGTTTATATGATGTCATAACCTTTATCAAGATCTTCATTCATTCATCAATTCAATTATGTAATTACATTTTGCATGTTGCTTATTTTTATTTAAATCATTTAATTGAAAATTAATTCAATAAATTGTTTCAAAATACAAACATAAACAAACACATGAGAATAATTCAATTTAGTAGAGAAATATAATCATTGATTATGACAATATTAACCACAAAGAAAACGAAAAACCACCACCATCACCACTAATACAATCATATAACACACGATAATAATGAAGATGATTGTATAATCATCGTAAATAATCATTCACACATTTTATTATCACATTAATAGGGCGGGATTCATTATTATTATTATCATTTCAATATATAAAAAAAACACATTACAAAACATTTATATATGATGATAATGATGATTAACTGGTTGATTTCTATATATAAATGTGTTGTTGCTGTTTTTTTTTTATCAATGATGGTTTCAAACTTGGGTTTATTATAACTTTTTATTTTTTTTACGAATGAAAATGATCGTTGATGAGATGTTTTATTTTTCGTTGTTGTTATTGTTGGTTATATCAAAACTGGTGTCAAAGAACCAAGCGCGCCAAAATCATTTAACTATGATTATACTGTTATGGATTTTTGCATGTAAAATTCTGCCAAATTGTATTTGACATCAAATTTGATGATATTATTAGAGAAAACTCGGCGAACAAAATTGATTATTCAATTATGAATAATACGAACAATAAATACAATTATATCAAAGAACAAAAACTGTATGAAGATAATGAGAACCACAGGTTTGCTTTTTACAATTACAAAATAATAGCTTATTGTTATATTAGTTGTCGTACAAACAAATAAAAAGGTTTCGAATCAGTTTTTTTTTCTTTGAAGCATCTCAATTCAATATTATGAAACAACGATGATGCTTCTGCGATTATCAGTATCATTTCACATTTACAATTGATAAACGGCTACTTATTTATCAATTTTAGCTTTCATTTAGTTCATATCACACACACATTATTCACATAACGAATTGTAAGTAAAAAAGAAAAAATCCTAAAGGGAACCAAATAAATGAAAAAAAAGAGATGTGTAATTACACAATGTTTTCATATATAAATCTTTTGTATATATCAATACATAAGCGTGTACGATGCATGTAAATGTATATGTGCATAATTTGAGCCAAAATGAACATATTTTTTTTGTTTTTTTTTTTTTGGTTTTGTTATAAACAATGAATAATTCACTCAATATTCAAGCATGAATGAGAAATGCATTTTGTTTGGAGAAATACTCATGATACTATTGATAATAGTGACAATCGTAAACAAACGATTGTACACACAGAGAAGGATGAGTCAATATGTTTTGTGTATATGTATGCGCCGATGGCAAAAATATATGAAGAAATATATATTATAAAACGTAACTAAACGTTTATATAAAAACATGTTTTTATGCATTGCAATGCCATTAACAAGGAAAAGAAAAATGAAAAGAGTAATGAAGAGTTTGCTCATGAGAGAAAAATGAATGATAGGATACGCAAACATATTACTGTGAGTGATGAATTAATTGTTGGTTGCTTGGTTTGGCTTTGTTGGTTTGATTTTTTGATGATTTGTTTGTCACAGTGTGTACTGCTACTGCTGCAGCTGCTGCTGTGATTACAACAATAATAATTTTATATCCTTTGCCATTATGATGTATTGAATAAATGATTTTTTTTTTTTTGATTGATATATTCAATATCGCGATAGATAAGATTTATAATGATTCATAATGAATTTAATAAGAAAGAAAATATATTAATTTATTCGAATTGTTTTGTTTATTTTGGGGAGGCAGTAGAAAAAACAAAACAAAAAGTTTAATTCATAAATGACATGTTTGAATTTTTAATTGTAATTTTTTTTCGATAATGGGCGTATTTAAAAGCGTTGTTTTCATTCGACAGATGGCGCTAAAATATTTAAAAAATTCAATTTTGAAAGAGTTTCCTTTAATAACATAGTGTGATGCGGCCCCTGGAAAAAAATCAGAATTAAAGTTATCGCATCATGTTTTTGGTCAATAGAGATGAAAAAAAGTCTATGACCGTCACCTCCGAATCTTGACCCTTCCGGTCCAAAAAGGGGGTCAAAAGTCAAAAATTGCTATATCTCGGCCGTTTTAAGAGGTGAACTCTCAATTTTTTCAATAATTAAAGATTATCTAGTTATTAATCATCCGTGAAAATATCATTGCTTAACATGATCGGCAAACCGAAATATATCCATTTGAAGTTACCATTTTCATTATCATATATATCACCGAGCACTTCAGTTTTGACGTGTACACGTCAATTGGCAGCTCAAATGATAATGACAATGGTAACTTCAAATGGATATATTTCGGTTTGCTGATCATGTTAAGCAATGATATTTTCACGGATGATTAATAACTAGATAATCTTTAATTATTGAAAAAATTGAGAGTTCACCTCTTAAAACGGCCGAGATATAGCAATTTTTGACTTTTGACCACCTTTTTGGACCGGAAGGGTCAAGATTCGGAGGTGACGGTCATAGACTTTTTTTCATCTCTATTGACCAAAAACATGATGCGATAACTTTAATTCTGATTTTTTTCCAGGGGCCGCTATTCTAGGTAACTCTTTGAAAAAAATTTGAATTTCTATTTCATCAATTGATTCATTATTTGATTGAATAATATTGAGATGATAATAAATCACGATTTCCTGATGAATGATTCAAAATTTATTTAATTTATTTAGTTTAAAATTTATTACAAATCGAAAGAAATATTCTTAAACCAGATTCTCATTCAATATTCTTGAATATTTATACAAAATAACAGAAGCAACAAAAGCAAACCAAAGAAGAAATCGATCGGTCGAAAACTTTGCGTCTGATTCCTGCTGAAATTTGCTTTTTTGTCCTAATTATTCCCGATCGTAATCATCGATATTTTTCATTATTCAATATTTTTTCATGATTCACATTAATAATTACACATACTTACATGTGAATGAATAAATGAATGAAATGAATAGATAAATAAAATCATCCCCGAATTACTCGTCTATTATGAAATTTTCTTTTTTAGAACATTGGCCTAATACCTTCATTGCATTGTTACATGATTTCATATTTTTCATATTTATTTCATTATAAATCATCAAAATATCTGTCTATTTTGAAACAAAAACAAAAATTTCATTGATATTCATAGCAAGAATCGCGATGGTTAATCGTTCAAATTGCTATTATTATAATCATTATTTAACCTTTTATATGGCCACACTAATCAATTTCAAAATTCAATTTATTATCATTAATAATAATAATTTTTTAAATAAATAAAAATTGGTGTCGAATGAAATATGATCCATTTCGGTCAATTTTTTCCAATATTCAATATCTTTTACTCCGAATGAAAAATTGAGCCATAATTATTAATAATTATAGCTCATTAATAACCGCGAGTATGTGATGATAATAAAATTTTTGAAATAATCATCTATTTATCTATCTATATACAATTTATAAACAACCACATTACCTATGATTAACCTCATTACCTGGTCATTTTCATTATTAGTTATTTGATATAATTTGTACCCTTTTTCTATCTGCAGCTGGATCAAGTACCGCCACTATCATCCAACTATTACCAGTATATGCTCGCCGATTATTATATGTTCAAGATAATTCTACTAAAATAAACCTTTGATTCTCTGTCTCCATGCGTGTGTGTGTGTGTCTGTATTCAAACATGACCTAAATATGGCCTCTTAATGAATTTTTTGAATGATTTTTTTTGTTTGTTGAATCATATTGGTCATTTGAGAATCAAGGCTCAAAGAATCCAGTCGACTGAGTTTTCTGGACTGGAAATCGCTGAAAAAACTTAAATTCATGAATATTGATCGGGAAATTCAGCTGTAAAACATCTAAATGGTGCCAAAGATCAGAAAACAAGTTTAAATTTAAGCGTTCCATGACTCATTGGTAAGTAATTCTCCCGTATTTTTTCCTTGATAAAACAATAATATTCGCTTTTATTGTGAAAGATTTCTGTGTTTCAAGATATGAAAAAAATTGAAAATTTTTTAAAAATTTCTACTTACATTTTACAACAATAGATGGCTCTATTTTAGCTCGTTACAATGTTTATGAAAAACTTTTTTTAATTTTGCAAAAACTTTCAATGCTCTTGTTATTCCGCTCTGGTTCCATTAATTTCACCTGCGGGAAGTTTTTCATGAAATTTTGAAATTCTTCGGTTGCTATAGTATTCGGTCAATAGATTCGAAACAATGATTGTTGTTTAACCCATATTTAATATGTTGGACTTGCTTGTCCATCAAATGAATTTAATCTGATTTTTTTTTCATTTGATTCTCAGAATGTCTATATGTCCCATACGCAATGGATAAATCATTGAAAATATCGAAACATGATGTTACACCATATACATTTCATTTACATTCACAATTCGCTCAATTATTATCTCTAATTCGTAGAGGTCATTATGATGATTCTATTGATCTATTGCGAAGAGAGCCTAAAATACTTAAATTACGTGATCGTATGGGACGTTCAGCTTTACATCATTGCGCCGATTGTTGGCCAATGTCACCGAATCGTCCAAATGTAAATGCTGATATTGGTCAAATATTGATACGTATGATGCCAAACATTGTTGAATGGCAAGATCAAGAAGGAAATATTGCACTACATTTGGCTGTGATCAATGGTGATTTACCATTTGTTCGAAAATTACTTCGATCAATGACATCCGCACAAATTAATATTGCCGATTATGAATTACATACAGTCATTCATTGGGCTGTGGTCAGTGGCCAATTAGACGCCATGACAATGGCAATTGAGCATGGTGCCGATCCATCAACGCCAGATATTTATGGTGCATATCCATTACATTATGCAACACAAAATTTTTTCGACATGGCAACCACTGGTAACAGCGTACAATCATCGATAAAAATTGGATCAACACGTCATTTATCCTCACAACAATTACAACAAATGCAATTGTTTGGTTCATCAACAAATAATCTTCATCAATTGGAACCAATTCCGCTACTATTACCGGATATAAATTCAAAATCATCTTCTATTAGCCATCTACAACACCAAAAACAACAACCACAACAATCAACAGCACAAGCAAGAGCCGAATCATTACGTATACTTCATTATCTATTGACTAGACCACAAATCGATGTTAATTGTATTGATAATGAACAACGAACACCATTAATATGGGCTGCTAGTTCAGGTAAGTACTCGATTTCAAATATACAACCTTCATTTACAATTTGACCATTCATTTATTTTTTGTTTTGACCAAATTTTCAATCTTGTTACCATAGTATATGCCAGTTATTAATGGAAACAATTATTATTATTATTATTACAATTATTCATATACTAATGCACAACTTAACTAAATAATTAATTTTTATTTCATAGTTACAAAGTTTTGTGATAGGTAATCTTGTATTGTTTTCTATGTACATGTGTATGTGTTTTGCTCCATTTAACTGACCAAAATTTGTCCACAGAATCAGAATTTTTAATTTTTTGATGATTTTATGATAAGATAGGCGTTTTTAGCTGCATGTATTCATATTCATATAATAATTATTTAGTCCAAGGTAATTTTCTTTTGAATTATTAATAAATGAATAATGAATATTATATGAAATTTTGAAATAAAAAAACAAAACAATGCAAATAATATTAATTGAAATGAAATCATTTATGAATTCATATCGATACAATTATTATTATTATCATTGAATACTTTCAAATGAGTAAGTCTTTTTTCGGTGAAATAAGAATCATATAAAATTTCATTCTGGTCAATTTGACTAAGCATAAGAATTTGTGAAATTTTTTTTCTTGTTTTTGAATAATTCATTATAACCTCATTAATCGGTAAATTTATACCTTTAATGCTAGACGAATTTTCATTTGATAACAATCAGGTTATGAATTATAATTATACACATTCGTACACACACAGTGAATAGCCAGAATCCAGAATGTGCCTTGACCTCGATTCTTGATAATTACATAATTCAAAATTTATAATTATCAAGAAATGAAAATTTATTGAAATCAAAACTCATTCATTCATTTCATTTGTTGTTTGAATGTTGTTGTTACACGCTTGACGACCATCATTCAAAAGAAAAATACATTGAATTTGTGTGTGTGTATTGCAGTAATTCTTGAATCTTTTGTTTTCAATTTTTTTCAAATCTGCTTTGATCAAAGGCAATCATGATGCATTATTAGTATTGGTCAAATCGGGTGCCGAAATTTCACAACAAGATAAAGACGGTTTATCAGGTAAATCAATGATATGATTCTAGATTCTTTTAGATTTAAATTATTCAATTATTATTTTCTATATTTTATTTGAATTATCTGACTATTAAGCATTGCATTGTGCATCAAGTCGTGGACATTATCGCTGTGTTCATACATTGATTACAATGTGTGGTGCTGATGTACATCAATTAGATTCAGGCGGTTGTACGCCATTATTTTATGCTGTTGCACTTGGTCATCCTGATTGTGTTCGTTTATTGATGGAATCAGGTGCAAGATTAGATCATCAAGATAATAAAGGTCGTACAGCTGCACATTGTGGTGCATCAAAAGGACAATTTGAAACATTGAAATTGTTGCATGAGAATGGTGCTAATTTATGGTTAAAAAATGTTCGCGGTGATTTACCATTACATGATGCAGTTAAATCTGGAAGAGTTGGTAAATTTATTTTTAAATGTTATTCTTTTTCCCAAGTACAACTAAATAGATTTAATTATTTAAGATCTTGTCAAATGGTTTTTGGATCAATCACCTGAATCGGTGAATGATGCGAATCATTACGGTAGAACTCCATTACATATTGCTGCATTTAATCATAATTTAGAAATGTGCAAATTACTCATATCATATGGCGCTAATGTAAATGCAATCATGAAAATACGTAATCAATATTTAACTCCATTAGAGGCTGCATTACAAAATGGTAACGATATACGATCAGTAAATTTAGATGAATTATTAGAATATCTTCGAAGAAATGGCGCACAGTCACTATCACAAATTGATCGTCATCTAGTTGATCATAATATCGATAAATTAAATGAAACCGATATAGATACGAATGCTAAATTCTTATTATCACCATTATCAGATAAAAATATGCCGACATCAATTAATGATCCACTACCACAAAAAGATTCATCGATCGCATTGGATCCATCATTATCGAAAATAAGATCACGAAGATCGCATGAAACGAATCGTGCCGAAGATCAAAGGCGTACTGGAACAAAAACAAAATCAGCACGGTTTGCTGATAGCGAAACAACTAAACTGCCTAATTTAGTACAAAATGGCCATGATAATAAAAGCCGTAATATTCCAAATTCAGACTCTTCATCATCAACATCGACATCAACATCATCGCCACCAAATTCAATTATACATTCTGCTTCTTCACATCATCATAAGCATCATTTCAGTGAACATTTGAAAAATGTTCGTGAATATGAAACAATTTTAGATGATGATAAAAACAAAGATAATTGTCATTTGAAACATCATCCAACACATTTAAAACAAGCAATCATTACAAATGTTTATTTGACAACTGCCGCACCAATAGCAACAACAAATGGAGCAATACCATTGACACCAATAGAAAATAAAGATGGTGAAATAACTTCGACTGCATCAATAGCTACTGGCACAGCATTAGTACCGGTTTATTATGTCAAACGTGTACCACAATTGAAAAAAATTTCCACGTCACAGAAACGTACTAAAAAATTGAAAAAAACACGTATTATTGGTGATGGACAAGTTTCAGTGAAGCTTGAAACGCGCGATACATTTCAATCAACTTCTGGTGATTTACAACAAAAGCAACAACATCATGAAGAACATTTGTTCATACAAAATGAAATAATTTCTGATAAAAGTGCTATAGATTCGCGCGAAAATGACGGTGAAAATAAAGATGAAGATGCAGGGGATGAAGATGAAAATGAAGATGCGGAGGAAGAGGAAGGAGAAGATAAATTAAATCAAGAAGATGAAGAAAATAGTGAAATAATGATGACTGTTTTGGCCACAAAAGAGCATGAAGAAGAAGTAAATGAAGAAAATGAAGAGGAAACTATCGAGGATAAAACACCAGATTCTGGTGCTGCAAATCAAATCACAGAATCGCAAGAAGTAATCGAAGATAAAAAAGATGATGGTGATGATGTAATGACTAGAGAAAGTTTATCGGCATCGTCATTTGAATCTACAGCCATGGATACTGTGCGTAAAGATTCAAAAATTATCAGTGATGATGATAATTCTAAAGATACTCGGCCAGAAATTCCACATGAATTGATACAACGTGACTTTGTTCAGTCTATCAATCATGATGACGATCATGATCATGAAAATATCGATGAAGACAAAGATGATGATGGACGTAGAAAACGTTCTATCGCGAATATAATTAATGAGCCTAAATTAACAGCTCAAAAATCAGTGGAAAGTTTGCGATCACCAAAGTTATCAGCTGCTAATTCTGTAGAAGAAGCAGAAGAAGAAGCGTCGACATCAATGAAAGATGATGCGAAAGAAGATGCGAACCAAGACTTGGCAGATGAACAGCGGCCACTTTTAATTATTAAAATGACACAAAAAGTTGAAAAAGATGAAGACAGTGAACCAAGAATTGTAGATGTAACCAATGAGCAAGATGCGAATAATGCGAAGACGATTGATGATAACGTTTCGAAAAATGAATCAACTGATCATCAAACAGAAACTGATGATCATTCGGAAGTGCATGAGATGGAAATTCGGAAAAAAGAAATTATATATAATGTTATTGATGATAATGTAGCATCAAAAACGGATGAAATAGCTACTCAATCAGCTGATACAATGACTATCAATGAAGATGAAAATGAAAATGAGAAAAAAAGTATGGAATCGATAGTTGAACAGAAATCTCTGGAAATCCGAGAGGATCCGAATAAAATGGCGATCGAATCAAGTAGTGCACCATCATTGCATTCAAGTGATGTGGATGATAATTTAGATGATCAATCTCAGCAACAACAAGGTGAAGAATCGCATTTAAAACCAAGCGACGATGATCAATCATCTGTTATCAGACGTGGCTCATTTACAAAAGGCTCGATCGGTGAAATGAGTGTTGTTGATCGCAGAACAATCAAACAATCGATCAGTAGTGATAAAATCGTTGATAATACTGATGTAGTAAGCGATAATAAACAAGATTATCCCGCAGCTTCACCCGTAATTGAATCATCATTTGGTCCTGTTAAACAATTGAAAGGAAAGAAAAAATCTTATGATTACGTACGGCCAAAAGTCGATACATATTGGTCGGATGATTATTATCAGCATCATCAACAACAGCATCATATGAATCGTCGAGATCATTCACCTGGACAATTGATGGTAGCTAGTAAATATCATGATCGTTGTAAACATCCTTACCACCATCATCATTATTGTCATCATGATAAATATGGAAGTATGGGATATTTAGCAACATCATCACATGATGATTATGCACGTATTGATCCAAAAATAATCAATCAAACGGTGGAAAAATATTTACGAAAGTTTGTAGAGATATATGAAAATTTTAATTGTTTTCATATATTTGATTGAAATCTTTTTTTTTTTTTTTTTTATTCGTAACAGATATTATCTGGAAAGACAACTGTTTGAAGAATTGTATGATTTAAAACGCTATCAAATACGTACAGGACGTACAAATGAACCACAATCGGTTCGGCGTTTGGTCGATAGATTTCGTCGTGAAATGAAAGCACCGGGAATGGTCGATTTCAAAGGCCCATACACTTATCGTGCTTATGAAATGTATCTTTATGGTATGCATGAATTTTATTTTATGATTAAAATAATGAAATAATCCAATTTTTTTTTTATTAAAACAGATTTACTTCGACAATTGTCTCGTTCTAATCATAAAAAAATAGCTTATCTAACCAAAGTAAGCAATTGAAATTAAATAATTCCATGGAATGACTATGAATTTTTTGCTATATGATTTTTATTAGTCAATTAGTTATGATGATTTAGCATCAAGTTTTGAACGTTTACAAGCTGAATTAAATGAATCTGCTGCCGCTGCTCAAATCTGTGATCATGTGCATCATCATCGACCAAAACGACAACATGGCGAATATTATGCGAAAATTGCAGGCGTAAACGCTTCGGATATTTCATCTGAAACATCCGATTTTCCAAATGATCAACATCGACGTGAATATAATGAAAAAAGAAAACGCGAATCGGCAACCACACGTCATCGTAGTCATTCAAGATATGATCCATTGCAAGATTATGATAGACATCCGCATGGTTTAGTTGTTGATTACAAATATGAATATCATAAATCACAACATCGTAGAGGGGATGATAAACGAGGTGAATTGGTTGATGTGATCTGTGAAAATCTATTTAAAAGCACTGGTCTTCATGGATCTAAAATGGACGAAATGGCTGTAACAAGAAAAATAGTTCAATTATCAGGACAAGAAGATAATGGTAATAATAATAACAATGATGATGTCGACATCAATAATGCTAGTGATAAGCCGGAAAAATCATCAATGAATGATATGAAAGGTGATGATGGCAACAGTGATCATGTAGCAACCACCGAACAAAAGGTAAGGTGGCCTAAACATTGTGATTGTAAAAATAATAGTTATAATAAGAGAGAATGTAATTACACTAATAATAATTATATGAATGACTATGATGATGATGATGATGGATATAATTTATCTCGTTGTTCTATATATGGCCACCAAGGACTTTCACCATTAAATATAATTGAATCAAATTCAAATAGTCCAGTTAATTTAAATCGTCGATTGAAACGTTTAGCAAATAATAATTCATCAAATTCAAACAAAACAATTTCAAATGTTAAAAATAGAAAACCGAAAAGAAAAATATATTTCTTATCAAATGAGCCATATAAAGTGAATATACCTTGTGAAAATGCAATACATCAACGATGGCAACAAATTAAACAACAAGAACGTAAACGTAAATTGAATTCAAATTTTCGATTCAATAATCGACGATCTTCGTATACATCATCATCGATTGATTCAGATGTAACGCTATGGTTTGAATTGAATCAAAAATGGCGATCATAACAATGGCGATTAATTTTCAAAAATTTTTAAAAATTCAATGGATTTAATCGATTTTAGATTTTTAGATTTTCATTTCTCAAATACACAAACAAACAATTATCAAATGATACAAATTTATCACTTGTTAACATTTTATGTGATAATTATCATCATTTTGGTTAGCAATTTTAATTTTTAATCAATTTTTTGTTTCGTATTAATTAGAATTTTTATCTTAAATAATAATAAAATACGAAATCTTAGATTTGAATTAGAAAATTTAATTGACTGGACAATTGTTCAGTGTAACTTCGCCTTCAATTTTAGCATTGTTTAATGCTGGCACCATACCATTGATGCTTTCGATTCGAAGACAGCCAATGAAATCATCTTTCACATTATTCAGTTGTGTGCTTTTTTCTTCTTTCAATTTTGCCGGCAAACCACCGATATACAGAGGATTTTGCGTATCAGTCGATGATATACCTGCTTGTCCATAACTGATTTTTGTTATTTGTTCATCGATCGTTAACATAACAATATTTTTCGTTTTGATCGCTTTAATTGTATGCCATTCACCGTCACATATGCCAGCATTATTAACATCATCACTTGAGATGATTGGATCCTTGATAATGATAACAAGCAAAATTAATAAATGAACTAGAAGATGTCAGTTTACACAAATACTTACAGCTCCATTGTCAACTGCAAAGAAAATTCTACCATTGTCCATGTACAGCACGAGATAGTCCGATTTGCCAAACACAGCGGCGATAATACCTGATGTGCTTCGAGCTCTTAATTTTACAATCAATGTGAATTCGACGCGAACCCTGAATTCATCATACAATCGTATGTAACCACCGCCATAATGGAAGAAATGACCATTTTCAATTTGTGATGAACACGGCGAAACATCATATTCACGGCCATCTTTGAATTTAAGATCATAATCACGTACTTTGACATCGCGAATACAGCCAGCAAACGATGACATAGCATAATTGAAATTATTTTTATCGGCAGATTTCAAATGATTTTTTATCTGTGATCGCAATTCTTTCGGTATGCCACCAACAAATATTGGTGAATTAATATTCAACGACGTGCTACTACCAGTGGCCGATACATCGATTTCTTCTTGATCAACTCGTAACATACCGTTTTGTGATTTACGATTGAATGTAGCCGTATGCCATTGATCATCGCTGAAATTTGTATTAAAAACGCCAACAGCACGGCCAGAACCACAATCAAAACCATAATGAAGTTTATTGTCCAAGAAATAAAGTCCAACAAAGTCAATATTATTTTGCGATGTTATGTAGAATAAAATACCAGTGGATTGAGTTGTTTTGAATTTAAGCTGAAAGCCGCTTTCACTTTCTAATCCTTTAGCGATATCACTCGGAATAGTAAACTCATAACGACTCCAGAGTGTATTACCAAATCTTTTTGATTCGGGATCAGAATCGATTTCTTCTTCAGGTATCGGTGATAAAACACAATTTTTCATTTTAGGTATATTCATTGGACGAGTATGTGATTTTGGAGTAGTATCAGGTGTGATTGCATCTTTGAAATCGGTCATTAATGAAAAGTCATCCTCATTCGCTGATAGTGGACATTTTTTAAGCACAGCATTCATAGAATTATTTGAATTGGCAAAATTCAAAAATTCATAATTAATCGAAATATCACCAATACAACCGACAAATTGTGAAAATAATTGATCATATCGATCATCAGGTATGCCACCAACATAAATGGTATCCATGCGTGATAAATCCATTGGATTATTAGCATCAATGCTAAATGAGTTTAAATCATCCACATCCATATCCAGTGTTCTTTGATTGAAATTAATAGTAATATAATGCCACTTATTATCATTGTAATACAGTGAATCTGTACGTAACAATTGATTATTACTTGTACGTAATATCAGCATACCTTCCGATAGATAAATGTTAACGAATTTATTCATATCAGAATCGGTGATGTGCAACAATAAACCAGATTTGATCAATGTACGGAATTTGAATGTTATTTGTATTGTGTCCATCAGTTCATTATCATTTTTAACGAAATCGAGTGTTCGATTATTGAATTCAACATATGAACGTGTTTCCGCAAATGATGCAATACGTATGAATGTTGTACAACCCGTTGTTACACCGTAAGCTTCTTTATATTTCGATAGATTACGTAAAGTTGAACCAATTTGTAAATCTTTCAAACATCCATCGAATCCTTCTTTAGTGATTTCATTGTATAATGCATTGCCAGTATATTTGCCGATCCATATTTTATCATCGGTATTCAATTCACTAGTTAAGCCCATGGCAAAACCAGATTGTTCATCATAATTGTCCACTGTAATCAAACATTCTTTGCCTTCACGATTGATTTTAACTAAGTGCCAATTTCCATCATTATATGTTTTATCGGATGATACTTTAGTGAATGAACTTCCACTACCAAAATCATATTTAGCGACAACTTTACCATCATTCAATTCGATTGAAAAATATGATCGTTTGTTTGGATGACCAATCAAAAAAAGCAAACCATTCGATGAAAATGTTCTGAATTGAAATGATAAAAATATTGTATCTTTTGGATTTAAATCTTCTTTGGATAGAATCATATAACTATTTCCATTGAATCGTATATTGTTTTCCGTAAATAATTCATTATCTTGTTCAGCACCTTGTATATTTTCGGATGTTTTTGCATTCCAAAGACCAAGTGGTTCATTATCAAGATATACATTTGAAATAATACCGTAAAAATTACGATTACGGATTGTTGAGCTTAATTTAACATTTTTCGGCACACCACCTATAAATATTTTGGATTGATCTCTATCCAAATTAAATACACTAGCCGATCCGGGCGCAATTTGCTCTGATACGGTTTTAACATCATCAGTAATTACAGTCAAACGAATCAATCGGCCAAAACGTTCGACAATAATTTGATGCCAACGATTATCATAGATATATTGTTGATCTTCAATAATCAACGGGTTACCAGCGCCAAGATCCCAAATGAGCACAACTTTACCACCTCTTAATTCCAAACACATATAATCATAGATGATTGATTTTCGTTTTGTTTTCGACAAATCCTCTGTTTCGATTACATTACGTTTTACTAATTCATTCGAAGCATGATCACCAATCGGATTACCAATGTATGTCAATAAACCTTCAGGATGTTCTCCTTTGAATCGCATTGAGAATTTATTGTATGTTGATGATTCAACTAAATTGGGTGGATTATTCAATTCAAGTACGGAGTTTTCACCAAATCTAACACCAACACGCATATTGTTCGCTTGATGACGTGCTAATTGTATACGTTTTTTAAGATCAGCAATTTTATTGGATATATTTGATTGTTTACGAGCGAAATTCTTGTCCATTTCATTTGTTTCGTCCCATGTCGACAATTTTTTTATGCGTTCATTATCTTTAAAAAATCTATCGATATAATCTTGACTTTCTTTAATGTCATTCACGAATTCTGGATAATTTTCAATATCTTTGGTGCGATCTTCTAATTGATTGATAGAATCAATTATGTTATTCACTCGTTGTTGTATGTCTTGAACGGTTCGAGTAGCATTTTCAATATTGCTAATATCATTTGTAGCATCATTCAGATTGTTAAGATTTTGATCAATATTTTGAAATTGTCGATTATTTTCATTCGATAATAACTCAGCATTATTGATAATTGATTCTTTTTCACGTAATTTACTCGATAATTCATTTAAATTCCTATCAATTCTCGTTGCTATTGGTTCTTGATTAATTTCATTCAAATTCATTAAATCATCAGCAAAATCTTTTGAAGTATCGACATTATCTTTGAATTCATTCAATATTGTTTCACTTTCATCAACAATATTGCTGATATTATTATATGCATTGGCCGCTTTCAATGGATGCATTGCTTGATTTTTTGTCGATAATGTTATTTGATTCAAATAATCACTTCGTTTAATTTGATCATTGGCATGTTGTTCAGCTTCAGTAACAACCTTATCTAAATCAGCCAATGAATCGATTGAATTACGCCGTTCTTGCAACAATCTTTCACTATCGATAAGTCGTTTTTCTTGTTCATCCATATCGATTTTCATATTTTCTAACTCTTGAATGTTATCATATGTTTGATTTAATAATTTCGATGAATTTTCTGCGCGGACATCAACCTCATTCATCAATGATTTGACGGTATCGATTTGTGTATTTATTTGATCCAATAGTCCACTATGAATGATTCGTTCAGCATCACTCATATCGATACGAGCCATTTGTGTATAATTTTTCAATTCATTGATAGCATTTGTGATATTATTCTGTCGTTCACCTGTCATATCGATATCATTTTTCATTTCAGACCACAAATCATAGAAATTATTGGCGACCCTCAATGTGTCATCAAATTCAGTATTATCTTTATCATATTGTGACATATAATCATCGACGAATGGCTTTTTGAGATCAGCCAAAATATTTTCACTTTCACTAAGCATTGATTGCATATTTTGATTGATTGGATTATCAGCCATATTATTTTCGAATAATTGTATCGAATCTATGATTTCAACAGTTGATTGAAGCAATGATTTAACGTTGGTGCTAATGTTAATCGAATCATTATATGAATTCATTGTTTTATTTAATACATCGATCGAATTTTTTTCTTGGCCATCAGCTTTAATATCCATTATTTCGGTATTATTCAATAATACTTCAGAATCGGTTTTAATTTTAGTAAAATTTTGTATGGCACTTTTCCTATCGTCGGTTTCAGAAAATGTATCAGCCATTCTATTTTTAATTTCGAGGATTTGATTATTAACACTGTCCAATTTACGATATGCCAATACGGAACTTGATGTATTAGATGTTTGTGCATCAATGAATTCAATATCTTTGCCAATTTGATCAGCATCATCTAATAATGTGTGAATACAGTCGCCACATTCTTGACAACCACTTTCCGGTATCAATACCCAGCGATCTGGACATTTTTCGCATTTAGCACCGACCACACCAGGTAAACATTGACATTGACCAGTGAATTGATTGCATTGTTTGACACGTGAATATTTTTCGTTACAACCACAAGATGTGCATCCATATTTACTGTAACCCCAGTAGCCGGGTGCACATGTGTCACAATTTTTGCCAGCAACACCTGTCTTACATGGACATTGACCTGAATCATCACAATTGATATCATTCGAAGCTTCACCACAATTACACGGCTGACATCCTTGACACGTTGAAAATCCATAGAAACCGATGGCACATTGATCACAATTTTTACCTATCACATTTGATTTACATTTACATGTGGCCAATTTATGATCACAATATTCTGAACCACATTGATTGCATGAACATTCAGTGCAATTTTTCTGAACAATCGAATCACCGTAATGCCATTCAGCACATCGTTCACAATGATCACCAGTCGAATTGAATAAACATTTCTTGCATACTCCGGTATAAAGATCACAGCTATCCACATCAGTTGGATCAATATTGCCGTTACATTCACATTTTTGGCAGCTTTGACCGACAATCTGCGGTTGTCCCCAATGCCCAGCAGCACATATTTCGCACCTAGTTCCATTGTAACCATTTTTGCATGTACAACTCAACACTGAGCCAAGACTCGATACTTCACAACTGGTTGCAAAATTATTCGATATTAATGGTAATGGACATGCACAAATCATGCAGTCATTTGGTGTTCCTTGTGTCGCATTACCATAATAACCTTCTGAGCATCGTTCACACTGATCACCTTCAGTATTGAATTTACAATTGAAACATTTTCCAGTGATCGGATCACAATCATTTGAATGACCATGACAGCGGCAAGGTACACAAGCACCTAAATAAGGTCCATTTTGCATCCGAAAATAGCCTTCAGCACATTCTTCACACGATGTTCCACGATAATTAGGTGGACAAAGACATTGTTCAACGCTTGTAGCTGTACGTTTCGATATCGGATCAATAATTATTCGGCCAACACTTACGGCTGTTTCCATTTGAAATTGAAATTCGATGCCAATAGTGTCTTGTGATGAATCAAAATATTTGATTCGCACATAAATGGCATTCAAATCTACTAATGTCATCATCAGTTGTTCACGTGTAACGCGTGAATTGTCTAATTTTTTGAATTCGTTCTCCAGTAATCTTATATTTACGTTATATTTTTCATTGATAACAGGCGCTTCAATGTTTTCATATACTAATGTATAATTTTTGCCAATCAAAATGATATCGGGCATTGACGATGCAGGAACATATTCACCATTATTTATTATTTTATTGATGATTTGATATTGAAATTCACCACCATATGAATGAATTTTATTGCCCAAATATTCATCAGGCAATGATATATACATTGATGATGAATGTTGTTGTTCATTGGCATCGTATTCAGGCTTCTCTCTCGAAAAACTAGTACGTATTATGAATTTATTCGATTCGTAATCCATTTCATAGTCCTCATTGATTTTTAATTGACTTATGTCCAAAATATTATCAATTTTTGTGATATTAAGTAAATCGAATTTTTCTGCAGACGGGATTTGAATTGGAACGAATTTCATCGATGATCCAGTGCAGCGATCAGTGTTACCAAAACAAAAACATTTGGTACAACCGTTTGGATTATTTTCTTCAAGATGATATGAATCTGTTTTGCAACGATCACAATAATCACCATCGACATTTTTCTTACAATGACACCGTCCAGAATTTTTATCACAAATTTCTTTAGTGGTGCCACGTATATCGCAACGACATAATTGACAATTTGGAAAACTGAAAAATCCTGGTTTACATCTATCACAAGTGCGTCCATCGATATTTTGCCGGCAAGGACATTGGCCAGTTTCAACATCACATCGTAGATCACGATTTCGTACACCTCGGGGATTACAAGCACAATCAACACAGCCAATTATACGATCAAAACCGAATGTAAGTGGTAAGCATTTATCACAATCTTTGCCAGTCACACCTTTGGGGCAAATACAATCACCTGTTTTCCAATGACAAATAGCCGTCGATGGACAATCACATTTTTTACAATTTGGCCAACCATAATATCCAGTTTTACATCTTGAACAATCACGACCAATAACATTTGGCTTACATTTACATTGTCCACCAAATTTTTCACATTTATGATCATAAGATCCATCAATATTGCAATCGCATGGCAGTGCACCACCATTGAAATCGACAGTTGTAGAAAACACAAGTGATCGACAAAATTCTGACGTATTATTTGGATCCATATGATAATTATTTGTTATACACTCCTCCATTATATTCTTATGTGCATCTAATGGTCCAGATTGCAGTGACTGATCATCGAAATTTTCAGCCGGAACAACCATCATATAATCTATGTAAGCATCAGATATGTTTGGTGAATTTTCATTGGCCGGGATTTTGAGTGTAACTTGAAAATTTTTTTGAATCGTAAAAGCAGTTGAATTCCATTCAGAATCTTTTTGCTTAAGCGCCACACGACATCCAATGTTATTAGGACAATGCTCTAGATTTGCAACACCACTATAGAGATGTCCATTTTGAATCAAAGCATCGATATCGAATTTAGGACTGTTGGGTTGATAATAATTAAGAATAAAATAATATGGCCCCGGTTTTGGAACTGTACCACGTATGTCTATTGATTGCATTGAATCATTGAGATGAGCTAATGATGGTACCGCATCGACTCCCGGATTCACATGATTATATTCAGGAAGCTGCTCAACTTGCGATGGATTATCATTTTCAGCTTCAATCTTTATAGCTTCAGGAATCAGTGGGAAATTCGATGGCGTACATTCGTTGTTTTTGTAATTACAAACGAAATTCGGCCTGACATAATCATATGACCAACGATTATCGAACGGTATTATGGAAATTTGATTAACATTCAAATCTTCTAATTTTTCATTCGATAATGGTTGATCTATCTCATTCGATTTCTCATTTTCATACTTTGTTTCTCGTTTAATGCGCAATCGAAATGGATCATCTTGGACGGCATCGAAGGATAGTATCTTGCCATCATCCGTGGTGACCGCTTGCCGACAAACAAATAAATATGGGCAAGCTGATAAAATATTATCACTTGATATCGTTTGATTGCGATTCAAATTCGTCAATTCCACTGATATCGGAATGGATTTATCAAGATTATCGGGTGTATGATAGTTAAGAACAATAAGATTTGTACCATTTTGTTCGGCAATAAATTCAAATTCTAAATTTGGATTTTCTTCATTGATCTGGGCAAATTGTTCTTGGGAATTTAATTTTTCATTGTAATCGATTGATTCGAGAATTTGTGGTTTACTTTGTCCATCAGAATCATTCACAACAAACGCTTCCGACACTGGTAAATGCTTACTATTCTCCGGATATTTAGGATATGAATGCAATAAACATGTTAAATTATTAGGTGGATTAAATAGACATGGACCGGTTCTCTTCTCTTGAAATAAACTTGGATCATAATATGCTTGAGGAATCAGTACAATATAATCAAGGAATAGATCAAATTTATCGGCTTGAAACGATAGCTGCCATGGTCCAACACCTAAAGATACCATTCCATTTGGATTACGTCCATTAATGTATAAAAGTTTTGGCTGAAGACTTGGTTCCATTGAAATTGGAACTGATTGTTCTTCTTCATTCATCCATTCATTTGGTGTGAATTTCAATACAGCATTCACTGGTTCACTATTTTTGTTGACATAATTAAGAATTATTTTGTAAATACTTGTCCTTGTTATGGTAATGTTTGTCAATATCTCCTTCTGTAATGGGTTGAAAATTGCATAACCTCTCCATGAGTGATTGGGGAAAATTTGTTCATCGTAACCGAATCTTGCCGGAGAGCCAGTAGGATTATACCAATCTTCAGCTTCATATTGAAATTGATAGAATGTTGGAAAATATGCCGCATCCAAGGTTTCCGAGCAAGTTTTTCCTTTGATTCTTGATTTACATCGACATTGGCCAGTATATTTATCACAATCTGAACTAATCGCGCCGCCAACATCACACTCGCAATCAACACATCCGAATAGTCGGGCCGAATCCAATTGATAAGTGTTAGGCTTGCACATATCACAATTTCGACCCTGAACATTGGTTTTGCACATACAATCACCAGTTACAGTATCACAAATGCCTATACGACTAATTGTTCCATTTCGATTGCATTGACATTCTTCACATCCAAATGGATTACTCATTTGAAGATTCCAATACAAATCTTTACATTGGTTACATATGCGACCTTTGACACGTTCTTTACATTCACAAAGTTTACCAATTTCAACTTTATCACATCCACCAAATTCAGCAACGAGACCAGCCGGATTACAATTACATTCTATCCAAATACAAATACACAAATTATTTGAGAAAAAACTAAAAAACATGATTATTAGACTTACCTTCACAATATGGAAAATTATAATAACCTTCTTTGCACTGGTCACATTTTTGACCTTCATATCTGTCTTGACATAAACAATTACCCGAGTGATCACAGGAGACACCGGTCGATCCACGCCAATGACATTTACATTGTTCACATTTAGGAAAATTGAAATAACCGACAGCACAATCATCACATTTTGTTCCACCAAAATTAACCTTGCAACGACATTTCCCCATATTGTCACATGTATTTGATGTTGAGCCTTCTGGATTACAATCACATTTAACACAATTAGGGTATCCATAATAACCATCTGCGCATCGGTCGCAGAAATCTTTTTCATAACCTTCACGGCAAAAACATTCACCAGTGTTGGGATCACACATGTCCTCATTTGAACCTTCAGGTCTACATAAACATGATTCACATTGGGGATAATTGAAATAACCTTTGTTGCATTCATCACAACCACGGCCACCAAAATTCTGTAGACATTTACATTGGCCAGTTTCAGCATCACAAACATTATCAAGTGAATTGCTTGGATTACAATTGCAAGGTTTACAATCAGGAAATCCATAATAACCAGGTTGACATTCTTTGCAATATTTTCCACCGTAACCTTTCATTGGAAAAATACATTAGACTTAAGCTCGAGAATATATAGCTTGCAAACTGACCTTCTTTACATGGACAAGTACTTCCTTCAGGTAATTCACACAAATTATCCAATGTACCGTTTGGAAAACAATGACATTCTTGACAGATGGGATAACCAAAATAACCGATACTTTTCAATGGAGAATATTCGAATTAAAATCAATCGACATATCAATGACTTGATATTTACCTACAACGATCACAATCCGGTGGTTGAAAATTTTTCTTACACTCACATTGGCCAGTTTCATCAAAACAATTACCAGTGGAAAAATTCAGATCACATTGACATGGCTGACAAACGTCGATAGCATCTAACGACTTATCGATTGGCCTGTAATATCCATCACGACATTTATCACAATTGATGCCAGTTGTATTATGTTGGCAATTAGTACAAACACCACCACCTTCATATTTACCGTAAATATTTTTACTTTGATTTTTAGCGGCAACATCTTCATCAAAATAGCATTCATTCGAATGGCCATGACAATTACATTTTTCACATTCAAACGGATCATCGACTGTTGCGCGTCGCCATTTATATTGTTGATAGCCATTACAACATTCTTCGCATTGTAATCCACATGTGTGATGTTGACATGCACATGATAATTTCAATGGATCTTGTGGTGAACTTTGATCACATTGTGAAGCATGGCCATTACAAACACATTGTCCTCCAACGTTTATATCTTTAATACTATAAAAATACTGATAAGATAAAATAAGCATCGTCAAAAATATTAATGAATGATTCGATGATAAATTATAATGATTGATTTATATCTAAATACATACACGTCGAGTAACAGTCGGTTCTTCACGCGATATCGAGAGTAAATGGCCTAAGGTAGTTTTTGGTCTTAAAAATCTTAAACGAATATTTGTTGCCGTTGTCCATTCTTGTAGTACGGTAGACATTGAGAAATTTTCAGCACTTGGACGTCCATTGATCAATGAAATAGCGATCTTTTGAATTGAGAAATTGTGAGAAATAAATTGAGCGAAATTCAAGAAATTATTTACATACTTCACCATTTTCAAGCGGTACCAGTTTTGAAAACTTTGTTTCACAAATGACTGAATCATCTCTAGTAATTGGCTGTAACGTATGTTTACCGAAAAAATGGCTACAATCTTGCGGTGTATCGGCAAAATATTGCCATGGTGTATATGTTTTACCATAATCTCTAGATCTTTCCAATATCCAT
Source organism: Psoroptes ovis (assembly GCA_002943765.1). Taxonomy (NCBI): domain Eukaryota; kingdom Metazoa; phylum Arthropoda; class Arachnida; order Sarcoptiformes; family Psoroptidae; genus Psoroptes; species Psoroptes ovis. The sequence goes on from PQWQ01000001.1 coordinate 2,383,280, forward strand.
ACACCTGGCCGAGGAGAGTTGCCCATTTTAATGAAAACATAGGCAACATTGAATTCCTGTCAATTGTAAAGGAAGGAATTGTTTGAATTGTTTCACTTGATCATTACATTCATAGCACTGAAAATAATGGAATATACCTGTCCTAAATTGAGCGTAAGATTAACTTTACTATACTGTGGACCACGAGAAAGTGGTGGACTTTGCCACCAACTTTCAGTACCATCAATGGCGTATTGAGGAGGATGAGCGCGTCTTGGATCATTTGGATCACAATAGTCACATGCTTGTCCTTCGATTAGATTAAAATTTTCCGATTCTTCCAAATGATTTGAGCCGACAATTTTACAAAATAATTCTGGTTCAGGTACATTTTCACCGCAAGTATCACTGGCCGTTATCTTTTGAATTAACATATAATAATCAATAAAATAGATCAAAAACTATTTCAACAATTCATAATGCTCACATTTCTGCCTTCGGCAATATTGAAATATGGTGGATTCAATACTTGTGTGAATATACCATCCAAATTATGAAATATCAATATTAATAATAACAATAGTTTAATTAAATTCATTTTTTGATATTCATTTGAGAAAGATTGAACACATTGAGAACGATTTATGAATTGAATATCAAACAATTAATGTAAAACAAGCTATGAATTTTGTTCGGAAAATTTTTCTCGAGTCAATCACACATTCGGTATCAATCAAATGAATGAATCGAAAGTTTTCAAATAGCTAAAAATCTAATGAATCTTAAAATAGCCATAATTATATCAGAGGAAAAAATTGAAGACTGTGTTATCACATTATAGAGTAAACATATGCACATTTCGAAAAATTTGAAAGATAATCAAACATTTCTGAGTGTTAAAATAAACCGCTACAAATTTTTGAAAATTTTTTTTTCTTGGTATAATCTCATTAAGGACAACGCCTATTTTGTTTTTAAAGAAATGAATTTTCCATTCATTCATCTATTTGAATGAAGTAAAATCAATTCAATAATTGTACAAATTTGATGGCAACATTTTTTTTCGGTCGGCCATATTGGTAATTTGAAACCAGATTTTTACGAACAAATCAAATGTCAAATGCCAAAGTCAATCAGATTTTAAGTTTAAAATTTTATTGACTTTTTTTTACATTCACAAACAAATTTTTGTGATTGATTAAATTATATTTTTCACCAATTATCATGACTATTGACTGATTATCAGGCATTAAACAGATGATATTTAGTTGAACATTGAGTAAAATGAAATTTTATTTAGACAAAATCATTTTTTTTTTTTTTTTTTTGAAAAGCTATCAATTGATGAATCGATTTGATTTATTCAAATTGGTTTGTCTTTTAAATATCTTTGGATATCATAATCATTATAAATATATATGTAAAATGTAATTGCGTTTCGAAAACATCTTTGATTTGTCAATATTTGAATGAAACAGAATAAATTAAATTATATTATACATTTAAATTTTAAAGATAAATGCTAATAATAATAAATCATTAATAATAATAATAATAATCAGTAATAATTATAATAATAATTTTTTAATGACTTGTATCAATAATGAATGCACTCTTAATTGATCACGATAGATTGATTATTTCCATTATATTTATTCACTTTGATAGATATTTCAATTTTTCAGGATTTTTTTTTTTTTGATTTACGCAAGAAAATCCATAGAATTAGTCATTCGATCTTGGTTTAAATGATAATATTTCATTATAGATCAATTCTAAAATTCGGGATAATAAAATAATTGATTATTATATCGATTCATTTAAATTAAAACAATAATAATTACTTTTCCATTCATAAACGGATAAATCTTGCTCTTCAAATGAATCATCGAATGGATCTATTGAAATGGTTATCAAGCGAGATAGAAATCAATTTTATGAAGAATATGAATTAAGATCAATGCAAACCTGAAACTGGCTCATCACTTGGATCAGCATAATCAGCCAAATAAGGATGTGCCAATGCTTGTTCAGCAGTGAGTCTATTTTATTGTTTAAATAATAATTTATTACAATTATGAATGAAAATTAATTATGAGATCAAAATTACCTTTTATCAAAATCTAATTCCAACATTTTTTCCAATAAATTTATTGCTAAATGTAATAATAAATATGTGTAAATAATTTAAAGATTCAAATAATGAAGTATTCAATCAAAAATTTACCAAGTGAATCAGCCGTAGGAAATTCTTCACGGAAATTTTTCTTCTTCATCGGTGGCAATGATTTAATATAATTTCTTGCCTCTTGACTGGTTATTTTTTTCATAAATTCTTCATCGGGTGTGCCACATAATCTCATAATTTTCAACAATTGATCAATGTCTATGCATTAAAATTAAATATTGGTGAGATTTCAATTCTTAAAATAATTTAAAAGAAAAATTACGATCACTGCCCGGAAACAATGGTCTGCCAGTAATCATTTCGGCCATAATGCAACCAACTGACCAAATGTCCACTAAATAATCACAAAAATAAATCAATTCCAAAGATTATATTCATTCAATATTTACTTGTAGAATTATAATGCATCCAATTGAGCATTACTTCAGGTGCACGATACCAGCGTGTTGCAACATAACCAGTCATTTCAGTTTCTGATTGTCTTGCTAAACCGAAATCAACAATTTTAAGATCACAATTTTCATTAACAACAATGTTACTAGGTTTGAGATCCTTAAAGTTGACAACAACCATGAATTAGAAATAAAAAATCACAAAAATAAATGAAAATATTACCCGATGTATAACACCAGCCGAATGTATGTATTTCAAACCACGTAAAATTTGATAGACTAACAATTTTATATGATCATCATTCAATTTTTGGGCTTTAATAATACGATTTAAGTCTGAATTCATCAATTGGTTCACTAAATATACTTCACGAAAATCACTTAACGAATTACCCGGTGTGAATACATCCAATAAACCGATTACATTTTCATGGCACATATGTTTCAATAATTTTAATTCACGATAAGTACGTTTCGAATGTATGGCTGTTTGAAATGGATTCGATATTTTTTTTATTGCTACATTTTGATTCCTTATTTTATCGGTTGCTGAACAAACTAAACCATAGGCACCTGATCCAAGAATTTGTAAATTTTCATAACGATTCGGTACTTCCCAAATACTGTTACCAAGATCAACACGTACAAAATCTGGTTTCATGTTAATAAAAACCTCAAATTTTTATTCAGAATGAAATTGAATATTCAATTCAATATTCGTGACGAATCGTTTTCTTAAGTTTTTACTTGAAGTTTAAGTATAAGACTTTTTATACAAACTAACGGAAAAAGAATAAATTCAATGAAAATTTTTAAAATAGAAAATATGAATATGACAATTATTAGCAAATAACTCACAGGAATAAATAAACACACACGAGTTTCATGCATTCATTGAATTGAATTATAAACACGAATATATATTCAATAATGACAATAATGATGAAAATGGGAAATTTTTCTTATTCTTCTTCGTATTCTTTATTCTAAAAAACTGATTCTCATTTACCAGTACTGGCGCTATTGCTATTTAATAAATTAATTTTCAATAAACAGAAATAACAACACTAAAACAATTATAACTAACATTCTAATTATTATCAAGAAAAACATACCATCAAAATCAATTCAATTTAAAATCTCAAAACCAAATAAAATTTGATAAATTCCAAATCAAATGAAACAAAAATGTAACAATGTACAATGCTGATTAGAATTAAATAATTGGCTGATTAGAATTAAAATTGAATTGATTATCAACAATAAATTAATACAAAATAATTAGTCAATTGAAATTTATATTGATTAATGATTACATAATGATTATAATTATTTTAAAAATAAAAATAAACGTTAAACAATTTTTTTAAAAGGTCAGAAATGATTTTTTGAAACATTTAAATTGTTTATTTATTTATTTATTGTTTAATCGATACCAATAAATGCATACATTTGTATATTATATATGCATGCACAGAAATAGGTACGACGACAACCATTCATGTATATCCAAGTTCATTGATGAAAATCAAAAAAAAAAAAAAAAATATTGAAAAAGTTTCTGGGAAACTTTTTTATTTATTTTTCTCTGGCAAAACAAGAAAAAACATGCTCACATTTATTTAAATATTGTTTCATATTCACAATTGTATAAATCGTATATTCATATATATCAATATATACATGTATATATCGTTAGCACACGCTATAAGCAACACATTCTAAAGATTTTTCTGGAAAATTTTCCATTTTTCTTTCAATTTATTCGTTCATGATCATTGCAGTGCATGTGATTGATGTTATTATATTCAAAAATTTACCATTTTTTAATTAATTATCGTGTATTTTTATTATAATATTATTTGAATAAAATGGCTAAATGGGGTGAAGGTGATCCGCGATGGATAGTTGAAGAAAGACCTGATGCTACTAATGTTAATAATTGGCATTGGTAATTATTTGATTTTATCATTATTATTATCACCGTTTTTTCCTAAATTGATTTTATTTTCATTTTTTTATTAGGACCGAAAAAAATGCATCACATTGGTCTAAAGACAAATTAAAATCATTATTGGAAGGATTATTGGTCGATGAAAATGGTTTAGGACAATGTAAAATTAAAGAAGTTAATTCGATTGATGGAGAAGCTGTTGCTAATAATCGTAAAGGTAAATTAATATTTTTCTACGAATGGGTTATCAAATGTACGTGGTCTGGAAAATTGAATGGTAATGATACAGAATATAGTGGTAAATTAGAGATTCCTAATTTAAGTGAAGAAAACAGTGCCGAAGACATTACTATTGATGTATCTGTAGATGATACAAGCAGTTCTGAGGCTGAAATTTTCAAAGAATTGCTTCGAAATAAAGGTCTTTGTATTGTACAAGAGAAAATGAAACAATATATTATCGCTCTACGTGATGAGTTTGCTAAAGATATGATAAAACCTACAAAATTCAATGATAGTAGTAATATCAATTCATTTCAAACGGAAGTACAAATGAAAGAAAAAAACAAAACTCCAACACCCCAGCAAATCATAACGAGACCGGTGAAATCAAATGACGAAAAATTGATCGACCAATCCAAAACATCCTCATTGAAATTAGAAGAAAATTTCAAATGTAAAGCTGATGAAATATATCGAACATTCACTGAAGCGTTGTTTTTACAAGCATTCACTAGAAATAAAGTAGAATGTGAATCACATGTCGGTGGAAAATTTTCACTCATGGATGGTAACATAACTGGTAAATTTACACATTTAGAACCAAACAAATGCATCAAACAATTATGGCGTTTAAAATCATGGCCAATCGATCATTATTCTGAAGTCGAAATAATTATTGAACAACAAACAGATTCAACAAAAATAATATTAACACAAAATAATGTTCCAGCAGCGAACATTGAAAGTACTGAAGAAGGTTGGAAAAAACATTATTTTGAAAGTATTAAGCGTACATTTGGGTTTGGTGTTTCAATTTATTGAAAAATATCGAAATTGAAAGTGATAAAAATAGGAAATACCTTAGATTTTCTTTAATTGATTGAATATTGAAATAATAACATCCATTAAAAAAAATTATGTAAATATTTGATAGGAATATGCTTGAAACAAATTATGAAAATTTGAATTTTATGAATTAAAATTTTTCCCAAACTATTTCCACACATACTTGTTCACACACATGTAACACATGTGATTTTTTTTTGAATTTTCAAATTTATTAAATTTTGATTAAATCATTTCTGAATAAAAATGTTTAATTCTATTAAATTATGTCTGACGACAAAATCAATTTTTGTTAATGCAAATCGAACATTCTCACGCCGAATCGTGCAGCCAAAAGTGATAAGAATCGTGAAAGCTAACGAAAGTCATGAGAAAAGTGACAACTTTGTTCGTGAAGAAAATTCTTTCAAACATATTGACCATGGTTTCACTGCTGCCAAGCATGATCATAAACCCTTTGAAAATCGATTCGCTTACGATGAAAATAACAAAAAAGTCGATAATATTCCGAGATATGAAAAAAATGATCGTATAAAAAATGAATTCAGTGAAGAGATTGTCAAAGCAATGGTGAACAAAGATGATAAACACACGGTCATCTTTGAAGGAAAAAGAATGATAAACGATGCAATCGAAAATAATTTACATATAACACACATATTTTTTTCTCAAAAAGATGATCTTGCAGATATCAAAGATTTAAACCGAATAGTTGAACAAGAACATCGAACAAAATTAATTAAAGTAACGTATAAAGAGATGAAAATGTACAGTTTGCTTAAAACGCCGCCTGGATTAATGGCAATCATTAAGAAACCTAATTCGAAATATTTACAATCTATTCATCAGCAAAACAAACCCATACCATTAATATTAATATGTGATAATGTTCGCGATCCAGGTAATATGGGCACAATTATTCGTACAAGTGCTGCTGCTGGCATCGAAAAAGTGATTTTAAGCCATGGATGTGTTGATGTTTGGAATCAGAAAGTAATCAAATCATCAGGTGGTGGAATTTTTAAAATACCAATAATCACTAAAATAAAATGGGAAGATATGTCGACAATTTTGCCTGACAAAAAATTAGATTTATATGTTGCTGATGTTAAATGCAATAATGATGATATTCATGCATCTAATGAATCTTATTATCATCGTATTAGTTATTTTCCAAATAACAATATCGATCATAATATGAAAATATTGATTGTAGGAAACGAAGCATCTGGTCTCAGCACGAAATGTTTAGAATTTATTGAAGAATTTTCCAAAAATAATCCTAATAATTATCATAGATTGAAAATACCATTGGAAAATAATTCAGAGAGTTTAAACACAGCTATTGCATCGGCTATATTAATGTATGAAATTCGAAGACAATTTGAATTGATTAAATAAAAGAGCTATTTTAATTGTAATTCATTTTTTGAAAATTTAAATATCGATAAGGTTCACCCTATTAGGTTAAAATAGTGATAAGAAAAAACAGCCGCTTCGAAATTGCTTTGACAAACAAGTGACTAAGCGTTTTCATGATAAATTATTCAATTTTCTTTGCTAATCGCCAAAACTTTAAACTATATTCTGATTCCTTGAAATTAACCAATTGATTTTCATTCAGAATGAGCGCTATTGGCACTGGGGTAATTAATTGTTTTTCGTTTTTTCATATCTAAATTATTTTCGATCATCCATTTTACAGTATGATTTGTCTGCATCACAATTTTCACCTGATGGCCGTGTATTTCAAGTAGAATATGCTTTAAAAGCAGTTGAAAATAGCGGGTTTGTTATGAAATTTGATTGAACACTGACATTTTGAATTAATGAAAATATGTCAATTTTTATTTAACAGCACAGCTATCGGATTGAAAGGAAAAGATGGTTGTGTTTTGGCTGTTGAAAAAATTGTCGCATCTAAACTTTATGAACCAGGAACAAATAAAAGAATATTCAAAATTGATCAGCATATTACAGCTGCTGTAGCTGGCCTGCTAGCTGATGCACGTGCCATCATTGATCGTGCACGAGATGAAGCACGTGATTATCGTTCACAATATGGTCTACCGATACCGATTGAACATTTGAAAAATCGTGTTACAATGTATATGCATGCCTATACATTGTACAGTGCATTTCGTCCATTTGGTTGCTCAGTTATTTTCGCATCATATGATTCATTGGATGGACCAAAATTATTTTGCCTAGAACCATCAGGTATTTCTTGGGGTTATAAGGGCTGTGCCATTGGTAAGGCAAGACAAGCGGCTAAAACTGAACTGGAAAAAATCAAATTTCATGAAATGACAGCAAAAAATTTGATCAAAGAAGCATCGAGAATGTAAGGCATATATTATTTTAGTCGATTCAACTTCTATTTTCAAAATTTTTCAATTGCTCAGAATCTACATGGTACATGATAAAGAAGGTAAAGATAAACAATTTGAGCTGGAAATGGCATGGATTGGACAAGACACGAACGGATTACATGAATGGGTACCGAAACCAATGTACGATGATGCCGTTACACATGCATTGAATTTACTCAAACAACAGAGCGATTCAGAAGATGAAGAATCAACATCATAACATGCAAAAATATTGGAATAATTGAAATTTGAAAATTTTTCATTAATGAATTTTAAAAAATGAGAAAAATAAATAAAAAATTGCGATTTATTCATAAAATTAAACATAATCATTTTTAGTTGATTTTTGATTGATCAAGATCAAATACTGTTGATATGATTCATAGTTGATTTATGAAATTATTATTAACTCAACAAGAATTGAAAAAATTGATAACCAAAATATATGAAAGCAGATGTAAATAAAAATAAAATTGTATCTGTATTAATTTGATATTGGAATAAAACGAAATAAATTAATTAGTTCATCAATTGAACAATAACTGGCTTACTGAATAATCTTTTTTCCCATGGTTCTAGCATGTATAGCGATGTACGTAGCTCATAGATAAAATACCAATGTTTCAATTGTTTGATAAAATTTTCTATTAATTTTGGCATTTTTTAAATATATTCTTGTTTTGATTTGAATTTTATTTGTCTAAAAATAATAATAATCTAAATAAAATTGTCAAATTGAATTTTGATTTTGATTTTTTGCAATGAAAAAAAAATGAAAACAGGAAACTTTCTCAGACTTTTTTCTCTCGTATGTTGCCGGTCGTAAAGGAAATTTTCCGGAAAAAATTTTTATTTTTGTTTATTTATTTGAGTCAAAATCATTGTTTATTTGATGATAAACATAGTATACCATAGTCTATAGACAAAAAGATTGAAATGATCAAAGATGAACGATAAAAATAATGAAAATGTATTCAAAACAAATCGAAATGATTAAAAAAGAAACTAGCATCGATTGATTAGATGTCTCAAAATAAAAATGAAAAAAAATGATATAAGTTGAAAATTATTAATCAAATGTCTGTGATTTGTGTATTATTCATCATTGAATTCATTCATCATTACCACCCTCTGAAAATTCCTCGAAATTGAAATACGAAAATGAAATTATCATTTTATTTCATATATGAATATTGATATGATTGAATAATTATCTTTTTCTAATTTTATGATGAAGATGATCAGAATTAACCGAATAGAATAGAAATTAATTGAACTATTCGGAAATTACATTAAATTTACTTTTTCATTTATTATTATTCAGAATAGAATTAATTGAATTCCTGTAGTCTTAGATTATTGAATTTCGATTTTTTTAATTTTATTTTCATGGCAAAATGAACTCTATCTTCGCAGTGTCAATGCGAATATTTCACGAATGTTATTCATTTTTCATTTGATTAATAATTTTTTTCCTTTTATATGACTTTCATCAGTATCATAAATGAAAATTTGGTTTCATTATTATTATTGTTATTATCATTATTCTGATAATGATATTTTTCAATAAAGTTTCTCAAGCAAACAAAAAAAAAAAAAAAAAATACAATAATTCTTATTATTTGGTGTATAATACGGCAATATTTACTCTAATGTTTTTATTATTATAATGAAAAAACAGAAAAATGTAATTTTGTTGAACAAAACAACAAGCCCTCCTCGATTTGATTTGATTTTTGGGCGAATACTGATTAATAATAATAATGGAACTTGATTGAAAAAACCTATTATTGAAATTTGTACCGATTTATTGTCATCAAGATTTATTTTGGTCAACCGTAAAATTGAAATGAATGAAAAATGAAATAAAAAAGCCAAACAAACAAACAACAAATCATTGAATCTATTTATTTATATCGATATTGATACATGGGTACACATTTAGGTATTTTGATTATATCAAAATATTAAATTGATGATAATGATACAGGTATTTTTATATCATGAATACTTTTTCCAGTTTCTTTTTGAAAACGGTATACATGTGTGTGCACATGAAGATCTTCTAGCATTCATATATAATAATAATAATTATGAATCATTATTATCATATATGGATGTGTTTTTATCCACCACACATGACCATTAATTTTTTTAGGATTCCTTCAGTTCAGTTTTTTCAGTTAATATTCACAAAAATAGGATGCTGCTACTATATTGTGCAAAGAGTTAAAGGATTCTCGCATTGATATATATAAACTCTTGATTCATTTTCAAATTTTTATATATGAAAAATATATGATTGAGCATTATCAATTTATGATCATGGTTATCGACAACTGAATAACTGAATTTAAAGTTAGGAACCACCAAAAAACACAGTAATAAAAATTGAAATAAATAAAAACCAATCATTATCTAATAATTTTTCTCTACTTCAATAGAAACCATTAACCATTTTTTGTATTGTGCTCATAATGTTTTATTTTTATGATTATTACTATTGCTGCTTCTGTTGTCGTTGTTGTTGTTGTTGTTGATATATCCAATATAAGTATATTTGATGTAATATAATCATCAAATATGAATGCTTCCATCATATTATAATTATTTTTATTATTATTATGAGTATAAATTTTGATAGAAAACATCAACATCATCATATATTTCTATATATGCATAAAGATGTATTTACTATAAAAATTCATCATCATCAGTCATCAATCCATCCGGAGAATGGAGAGAAAGAGCCAGAGAGAAAAAAAGTCATTTACGGCCATTTATTTGATTGAATATTTCTAGTTTTTTTTCATTTATTATAAGGAATTGAAATGATGATATTAACAATAATAATAATAATGATAATAGGATGAAAATATTGACATAGAGTTTGATGATTTTTCTTTTGTCAAAAGAAAAATACTAATGTTAATAATTGTAATGAAAGTTTCGACAACATTCAATTCAATATTTTTATATAAGTTTGATAATAATATTTGATAAAATATTTGATACAAGTCATGTCTATGTTTGTTGTTATGATAATGATGGTTTATTGTGAATGAATATGTTTAAACGAAATGATGTTCAAGTGATGATTATTTGAATCTATCATTTTTAAAAATGAAATGTTTATATATATGAATATATGCAAATAATACAAGAATTATTTCTGCATCGGACATTCAAAAGATAAATTCAAATAATAATGATAAACATCTATATATTTTATTAATGTATTTGTATTTTTTTTATTCAAATATATAAGATTATGAAAATACAGAAACGAAGAACATATGTATGATTCGTTGAAAATAAGAAAGAAAATAATGTTGATGTTTTGTTATATATATTGTGGTAAAGAATTTGAAATATTTGTATTTTTTTCATAAATGTTTGAAATTAGTTATTATGATATTATTTATTGATATGATCATGATTATTATCGATCGACATAACTGTTCGTTATAATTATTATGATTTCCACATTAATAATTTATCATTTATTTTATTTTCAATCATATTTTTGATTTGATTTCTTTTATTCAAAGAAATTTTTCTTGAATCATCTCAAATGAATCTTTGAGAAATTCATTGAAAAAATCCCATTTGAATAATTCAAAATTTTCAAAGAAAAAATCCATAAATTTAATTAAATTCTTCAAATCATATTGAATATTATGCTCAAATGTCAAATTATATTATCTTAAACTATGAAATACAATAATGATAACATCTTGATACATTGCTTTGGCTCAAAAAAACTGAAACGACAAATTTGACGACGGCAAATCCAAAAAAAATATCTACAAATTTTAAAATGAAATATGTGATTATTTATTCATTTATTTCATTCATTCATATGCAGTTTCAAATTCATGATTAAATATTTATTTTGAAAAAAATGAAATAATCAACAATCACTACAACAACAAAAACAAAATATGAACCTGTCATCATGATCATCAACATCAAAATATTTTCATCATATTTATTTGAAAGAAAAAAAATGTATTCACTATGGCAATGATAATTATTTAGTCAAATCATAAAATTTATCAAAATAGAAAATGATTCTCTGATAATTTAAATTTATTAATATATGATGTGTAATAAATAAATATGTTTAGGGTGTCCATTTGTTGTTTTATTTTTCTAACGCATCTGTGTTTAAATTTTTTAGAAAAATAATCTACGATTGAAAACAATATTTAATCAATATGAAAATATTGATTGTAGCTAAAAAATTCAATCATCATCATCATCATCATCATCATCAACATTTACTAAATTAATCAATAAATAGCAATCAATAAAAAAATCAATATCATTAAAAAAATGGCAAACGCCAAATCTGGTATTCATGTAATGCAATTAAAACCGATTACAATACCTAAAACATTATTGGATGGCTGTAAATTTGTGAAATGGGATGATGATTCGGCGATAGGTGTGCCGGTTGTATTAAAAATTGATCGTAAAGGTTTTTTTCTATATTGGACCGATCAAAATGGTGTATGTATTATGAATATTTTTATTTTAATAATTGGAAATTTCAAAGAAAAAAATGATTGACATGTTTTTTTTATTATTTATGATTATTTATAGGAGACTGAAATGTTAGAAACATCAAACATAAGAGATACCAGAACAGGAAAATATGCCAGAACACCTAAAAATGTTTGTGTATTTACATTTTAAATTCATCATGACATTTATATATCATTTATATTCGAATATTTTCATTTCACAATGAAAACAATGACATTATTAATTTGAATATAAATGAAATTGAATGTCAAAATTCAAACAAATTTATTTTCGTTATTTTGATCATAAATATTTTTGTTTCAAAATAAAAATAGGATGGAAAATTGAAAGAATCAATTAATATTGGACCACAAGATATATCGCTAGAAGATAAAACATTGACTGTTTGCTATGGGAATGATTTCGTTAATGTTAATTTCATAAATTTTTGTACATATTCAAAAGAGATAGCACAAGTATGGAATCCATTTTGTTGGTTAATTGATTATTTAATCAATCAATTTGTCATTTTGTCATTTCATTTCAAATAGGAATGGACCAATGAATTATTGAAAATCGCATACAATTTATTGTCAATAAATGCATCAACATATACATTCCTAGAAAAAGCACATACAAAATTAAATCTCATGTGTGATCGTGATAGAAAATTACCTGTCAAAAAGTATGTAGTTTGTATAGTTCATCTACCAACAATAATAATTAAAAAAATTTTCATCACATTCAATTAGTATAATGAAAATGTTTGCCAGTCACAAAGATGATCGGAAAAAAATTGAAAAAGCCCTTGATTCATGTTCATTGTCTTCGGCCAAAAATGAAACAATCTCAATGGATAAATTTGATATGAATGTATTTTTTGATTTTTATAAAAATTTAATTGGCAGAAGTGAAGTATTGGATATATTCGAACGAATGTATGTATCGTGTTGAATGATTTAGATGTTGTTATTTGGCATCGAAATAATTTCTATAATTTTTGTAATTGTAGATGTGGTGATAATACATTTGATGGTAACACAAAAGTGATGACTGTTGATCAGTTTGTCCAATTTTTAAATAAAGAACAGCGGGATCCTAGATTGAACGAAATCTTATATCCATATGCTAATCGTACCCGTGGTTTAGACTTGATTGATCAATATGAGACTAATAGACAAATTGCTCAAAAAGGTTGTTTGTCATTTGATGGATTTCTGCGCTATCTTATGAGCGATGATAATGCCATAATACCATCCGAAAAATTTGATTTGAACAGTGATATGGATCAACCATTGAGTCATTACTTTATTAATTCCAGCCATAACACTTATTTGACTGGACACCAATTGACAGGGAAATCTTCGGTCGAAATATATCGTCAATGTTTGCTCGGTGGCTGTCGATGTATCGAATTAGATTGTTGGAATGGTCGGTCAGATGATGAACCCATTATAACACATGGCTATACTGTAGTAACTGAAGTTCCATTAAAAGAAGTCCTTGAAGCAATAGCAGAAAGTGCATTCAAAACATCTCATTACCCAGTGATTCTTTCATTCGAAAATCATTGCTCAAACAAACAGCAATTGGCGAAAATGGCCAGATATTGTCGTCAAATATTTGGTGAAACGCTACTCACTGAACCATTACCTAGTCATCCGCTCGAACCAGGAGTACCGTTGCCATCACCCAATTTGTTACTGAAAAAAATTATCATCAAAGATAAGAAAGAACACAAACACAGCCGAAGAAAAAGTAAAAATATTCAATCGAATGCACCGTCCAATAATGATGAATCGGGCAATTCAAATACAATAACAACTGTCTCATCCGATGAAATCCGTCCAGAATTATCCAATACAAATGTTTCAAATCCCAACATGAATATGAATAATAAGCAACAGAATACACAACAACAATCAGTATCAAATTATTTGAAAAAAAATGATCTCGAAACAAATAACAATGAAAATAATAATTCCACTGAAAATAACAGTATGAATATTGCCATGAATTCAAGCCCTGTTCTTTTATCATCAACAACAATTAAAAATTATAGCTGTGATATTGAAGATCAAGAAAGTGCTGAATCGATTTCAGATGATGATGATGTCATGAATGAAGAACAATCAATATCGATTGATTTACCAGTAACAAAAGAAGAACAATCATCAGACACATCACACATGTATAGATCTGAAATGTCACAATTAGTCATATATGTTCAACCAATACAATTTAGAGCATTCGATGTGGCTGAAAGTAAGTCGAATAAAAAATTATTAATTAATTTGAAATTAATGTAATCATTAATTATTACTGTTACAAAAAATGATAATAATTAGAAAGAAATCGAAGCTTCGAAGTATCATCATTTGATGAAGCACAAAGCACCAATCTCTTGAAAGAACAGCCTATTGAATTTGTAAAGTAGGTTTCTTGAATATTTCATATCAATTTTTAGAAATTAATCAAATTCTTGTCAATTGCCCTAAACTTTATATTTCATTTTTTTCGGTGCAATCTCAATTGATATAGTTACAATAAACGGCAATTGAGCCGTATATATCCAAAAGGAACGAGAGTTAATTCTAGTAATTTCATACCGCAAGTGTTTTGGAATATTGGATGCCAAATGGTTGCATTGAATTTTCAAACATTAGGTAAGCATTGAAAAATATGGCATGAATACAATTAAAGAAAAATGTGAATGAACTTGAATATTTTGTATGAATTTTTTAGATTTAGGAATGCAATTAAATTTAGGAATTTTTGAATATAATGGCCGCAATGGTTATCTATTGAAGCCGGATTTCATGCGTAGACAAGACAGAAGATTTGATCCATTCACTGAATCGACTGTTGATGGAATTATTGCCGGAACAGTTTCGATAAAGGTATTCTAATTCTCTCAATATGTGCATTCAGATAATTCTTTTTTTCACATGATATTAGATTATTTCAGGACAATTTTTATCAGATAAACGTGTGGGAACTTATGTCGAAGTTGATATGTTTGGATTGCCTGCCGATACTATTCGACGTAGAAGGACGAAAACAGTGCCAAATAATGCATTAAATCCGATTTATGATGAAGAACCATTTGTATTCAAAAAAGTAGTATTGCCCGATTTAGCTTGTATACGAATAGCAGCATTCGAAGAGAATGGAAAATTTCTCGGGACCAGAATTCTTCCATTCGTTGGTCTAAGACCTGGTTATCGACATATTCCATTACGTAGTGAATCAATGCAGCCATTAACATTGCCAACATTATTTGTTCATATTACTGTCAAAGATTTTATACCAGATGGTCTTTCAGAATTAGCTGATGCATTAGCTAATCCTATAGCTTATCAATCTATGGTCGAAAAACATGAAAAACAATTATTAGCTTTGATTGATGAAAATGATGATGGTGTCTACGGTAATCATGATGAATCATCAATGGAAAAATGTGATTTCGCATCTAACAAACCAACTTCAGCATATACAACAGAATCAAGAACAGTCAGTGGTGAAGAGGCAGTACCAAGACATATATCAATGATGAATAGGCAATTTTCACAAGCAGAAATATCATTGCATTCATCTTTATTGATGAAGACAGGAGATTCTTTGAACAAAATGGAATTGAATGGATCATCAAAAGCGTCATCCAAACTGTGTTCACCGACTCATAAAATATCATTGATGAGGCAAGATACATTGAATCGGAAAATGCGTATACATGATGATTTGAGCGTTGAAAAAATGAGTTCATCATTGGAATCAAGTACAGCTTCATTGGATGCTGAACCAGTTGAAAAATTAAAGACATCAAAAAATGTTCAAAAAATTAATGCAAAAATTGATCGTGATATATTGACATTGTCGAAAAAGTATGAAAAAATACGTGAAAAATATAAAGAAAATTATCTACAAGATGAGCCATTCACTGATAGGCTTAAAAAATTTAACAATATTTCCAAAAGTGTCAAAAAAATTGGGTAAAATCATGAAAAAAAATAATCTCTATTCTTTTTTAATTAATTTCAAATTCTCTACTTTCAGATCTCGTAAACAATCATCGAGTAGTGAAAATAAATTATCAGAAGAAGGAAAAAATAAAGTAAATATGTTCATATATGGAAACTGTAATTTATTATTAAAAACAAAATTTCTATACAATTTAGATTAAAGAACAACAGAAAACATTTTCGATGAATATTCTTAATTCTTTTCTTGAACAATACAAAGAAGAAATGAAAATATTTGATAATAGATATGAACAAGTACGTATCTCTTATTGATGAAAAATTTTGTTCAATACAATGGATTTGTTTTACATAATTGTCAAATAGCTATGCAGTGCCTTGGACAAAGCAATGGAAGAATCTCAAAATGCCCAAAAACAATATTTAAATTCATTACATGATAAAGAAGTTGCACAATTAATGAAACGTTTAGAAGCACAGAATAAAGATGAATTAAATTTATTAAGTAAAAATCATAAAGATAAAAATGAATTATCACGTATAAAGCGTGAATTACAACAAAAATTAATTGATCAAGCTGTACAAGAACGGCAACATTTGCAATTATTGTTGGATAAAAGAAAAATTGAATTGTTAGAAAAACATAAAAAACAAGAACGTAAATTAACGGAAGAAAAACAACGAATTCATTTGGATAAACAACAAGAATATTTAATCAAAACTGAACATTTAAAAAATGAATTCAATAATGATGATTTATTTTTTATCAAAATGTTTGGCTTAGAAGAATATTGAAACTTCATTCTGATACTAGTATACATCAATTAACTGTCAATTAATTGTCAATATTTTCATTTTAAAACTTCAAAATCAACGCAAACCATCCCAAAGATGTGAATGCCCAAATTTTTCGCACAACATTCTGTTTCGCTAACCACTCAAATATTTGCTATCGCATTGAAATATTTTTTATGATAATCAAATCTTATCATGTAATTCGGGGCCAAAAATATTGCCAAAATATCATCTAATCTGAACAGTTCAGTCATATCCAATGATGATGATGATTTATCATCATTGAAATCAATACCATATACTCCATATGTACAACTCCATATAATGGAATACACTTGATAGGAGAGAAAATATGAAGGGAAAAAAATGATCATTCATTGGATTTGTATACAAAATTTGTACATTTGTATATTTTATATTGATGTTTATGTTTATGTGTGTGTTTGTTTGTTCATGATTTAATTTGCGTTTGTATGTATGTGTGTTTGAGTGTGCATTTGACATATTTTAAATTATATCAATGATTTTGTTCCGAAATTAGAAAATTTTTTGGATTTTTTTTCATTCATTTCTCTACCCGTAAATGTGAATTTTATCATCAATTATTTAATTTCAATTTTTTCCTATTGTGATATTTGATTGATTTTTTTTAATTTAAAATGTTTTTTTCGATGTATTTCTATGTTGTATAGTATCATGGTGTATTTTTATTGTTTTTTTTCACATAGATATTTCTCATGTAATCATTCATCGATCATTCAAATTTTCAATCATTATATGTGAATATTTATATAAAATGCACAAAAATTACATGCCAAATCCATTTGGGTTTTTTCAAGTTTGAACATTCCATCGGAAATATTGATACCTGGATATTATTATTATTATTTTTCTTTCTCATTCCAAAAATTTTTATTTTGAAAAAATCCATTGTTTTTGTATCTATTCTGATCTTGATAATAATGATAAAAATAATAATGTTTTGATTATTTGAAAATAAATTTGACATCCTAATTCGACGTAGATATATAACACAAGGATCTTGTCTATCTTTCGTCTTAATTGATGATAATTATCAAAAAATTATTTTGTACCAAAGAAGGATTAATCTTTGATATTAAAAAATGATAATAAATGAGGATTAATAATTGAAATTAATAATCAAGGAAATTCGCTGGAAAAGTCCATGAATTATTGATCAGTTAATTAGTTAATTAATGTGTCAATACGTTTGCG
Organism: Psoroptes ovis; assembly: GCA_002943765.1. Classification (NCBI taxonomy): domain Eukaryota; kingdom Metazoa; phylum Arthropoda; class Arachnida; order Sarcoptiformes; family Psoroptidae; genus Psoroptes; species Psoroptes ovis. Next base: position 2,401,774 of record PQWQ01000001.1, read on the forward strand.
GCATTCACCGAAATGATTATATGAGTCAAAACATGAACATGGAATTCATATATGCATGCATGATATATAAATAAATAAATAATTATGATGATTATATAGAAATAAATTGAAATGTTTTCATTTTTATTTTATTTATTTTATAAACATTTATTTATTTTTGTTTCATTGTTTTGTTATTGAAACAAAATAAAAATTCATGGAATTTTGGATTCATAAATCTCCTGATGCTCTGGCTTATGTTGGAGCGATAGAAAAGCAAAGCTGCAATTAATAATTTTATTCATATTTGTTTTTGTTTACATCTTTTAAAATTTTATGATTTGTTCTTTTTTGTTCAGAAGTTTTCGATGACAGATGAATTGAATAGATAATAATAATAATAATAATAATGACAAAAGCATATGAATTTAATTGGTGTCGTACAGTACCGAATGAATTATTAGACGGTAATACATTCGATGTATGGGAAGAAGTATTTATCGGATCAAAAGTAATGTTGATTAATTTTCATTATTCATTTGATCTTAATATTTCTCAATTATCTAAAAATCATTAAAGGAGAAAGGTGAAATAATCTATGAACAAGATGCATTGGTACGAGTTGATAAATTTGGTTTTTTCATCTATTGGAAATCTGAAGGAAGAGTATGTTTATCATTGATATTATTGTATTGTTTTTTCTTTGTTTAATTTGTAACATATGGACATTCAGGAAGGACAAGTACTTGAATTGTGTCAAGTGAATGATATACGTGCCGGTGGTGTACCTAAAGTAATCATATTATTAGAACATATTTTGAATTGAATTAACATAATAGTCTTTGTGACATTAGGACATTCGTTTATTGGCTGAATTACAGAATCGTTATAAACATAATCTTGAAGAAATATCATTGACAATTTGTTCAGGCACTGATATGGTTAATATTAATTATACTCACATTGTCGGTGTAAATCCAGAAATTGCAATGGTAAGATACGATTTCTATAAATTATAATGATTTGGATTCTTGAAATCTCTCTTTTTTCATCATGAAAGATATGGCAATCAGGTTTAAGATCAATCACAAATAATAATAAAGCAAATAATGTTTGTCCAATGATTTGTTTGAAAAAACAGTAAGAAATATGATTTGAATAAATAACTATTTCAATTAATTCATTTCTTGCTAAAGTTGGATGAAATTAGGCTTTCTAAGTGATGCTAATGGTGACATACCTGTCCGAAGGTGAGATATATGTGAATCCGTCAATACGAATTGAAAAACTAAATCAATTAATCTAATAATTAGTGTTGCGAAAACATTTGCATCAGGCAAAACAGAAAAATATGTTTATCAATGTATGAAAGAAGTAAATTTACCATTCGAAAAGGTGAATATTTTTCTTTTTTGATCATTTTATGTAAACTTCATTCATTTTTATCTATCATTTATAAAGAATGATACGATAAAACCAGATGATTGGACATTTGAAAAATTTTATCAACTTTATCATAAAATATGTCCGCGTAGTGATATTGAAGAATTATTCAATTCAATGTGAGTACTATGAAGAATTTCATCACTGCCAATCGATAATTTTTATGTCTTATTCCAACGAAGAACTCAAGGAAAATCTAATTACATAAATGTTAAACAATTGATTGAATTTTTGAATGAAGTAAGCAGATGTTAGCTAATTTTTTCTCCTGTAGAATCTAATTGGTTTTTAATATTTGCAGAAACAACGAGATCCAAGATTGAATGAAATTCTTTATCCATTTTATGATGAAAAAAGAGCATTAGAAATAATAACAACATATGAACAAAATGCTGATCTCATTAAACAAGGATTATTGTCGCAAGATGGTCTCATACGATATTTAATGTCAAATGAAAATGCGCCAGTATTTTTAGACCGATTAGATGTTTATATGGATATGGATCAATCATTATCACATTATTATTGCAATTCTAGTCACAATACATATTTGACTGGAAGACAATTTGGTGGTAAATCATCGGTTGAAATGTAAATTTTTCTCGTAATTTTTTTTTTTTTGAGTGAATTAAAATTAATTGAGATGTATCAAAGGTATCGACAAGTATTATTAGCTGGTTGTCGCTGTGTTGAACTTGATTGTTGGGATGGTAAAGGTGAAGATCAAGAACCGATAATCACACATGGTAAAGCAATGTGTACAGATATTTTATTCAAGGTAATAAAATAAATGAATCAATACTGAATGATTAATAATTCATTATTTCAATTTCGCAGGATGTTATCTATGCTATTCGTGATTGTGCATTCGTCACATCACCATATCCTGTCATATTATCTTTTGAAAATCATTGCAGGTTTGTCATTTTGATCTTTCATATATTTCTGTTCTGATTTATATGTTTCATTTCTTAAAAACCAGTAAGAAGCAGCAATACAAATTGGCAAAATATTGTGATGAAATTTTAGGTGAATTATTGCTAAGAGAACCATTGCCGAATTACCCATTAGATCCACGTGTGCCGCTACCAAGTCCAAATGATTTGAAATATAAAATTGTTATAAAAAATAAACGTTTAAATCCTGAAGACGAAAAAGTCGAATTAGAATTATGGAAAAAAGGACAATTAGCACAAGATGAAGATGAAGAAAATGAAGATCCATCTACAATAATAACAAGTGAAGATATTGGTATGTTTCGTTATTAGTAATTTTATGGTAAATCTATAAAAATTAATCCAATGTTTATTCATTATTATTATTATTATTATTATTTATTTTGATTAGCTCTAGATAGAAAGGTAAATCAATGATGTCCATGATGATCTCTATGATGGTGACTTATGGTTAAACTGAATTTTTTTTCAGTTCATTTCACAAGAATATGCTGAACCTGAACAAATAGCAATGGCTAATTATCGATATACAGGTGCCACACAACATATTCATCCTTATCTATCCTCGTTGGTCAATTACGCACAACCGATAAAATTTCAGGGATTTGATGTTGCAGAAGAAAGAGAAATTTGGTATGTAAATATTAGTGAATTTAGATTGAATTTAATTCATCGTATAATTTAGCTTCCATATGTCATCGTTTGCTGAGAACACTGCTTTAGGCTATCTAAAAACACAAGCAATAGAATTTGTCAATTATAATAAAAGACAATTAAGCCGAATATATCCTAAAGGTACACGAGCTGATTCCAGTAATTTTCTACCTCAAGTATTTTGGAATGCTGGCTGCCAGATGGTTGCATTGAATTTTCAAACGCCCGATTTACCAATGCAATTAAATCAAGGAAAATTCGAATATAATGGTGGTTGCGGTTATCTATTGAAACCTGATTTCATGCGAAGAAAAGATAGAATATTTGACCCTTTTGCCGAATCACCGGTTGATGGTGTTATTGCTGCTCAATGTTCAGTACGCGTTATCAGTGGTCAATTTTTATCGGACAAAAAAGTCGGTACTTATGTCGAAGTTGACATGTATGGACTGCCTACCGATACGATTCGTAAAGAATTTCGTACAAGAATGGTACCGGCTAATGGTTTGAATCCAGTCTACAATGAAGAACCATTTGTATTCCGCAAAGTCGTACTACCTGATTTAGCAGTATTACGAATAGCTGTTTATGATGAAAATGGTAAAATGCTAGGCCAACGAATATTGCCTTTAGATGGTTTGCAAGCAGGTTATCGTCATATATCACTGCGTACCGAAGGAAATTTTGCAATGTCATTGCCGATGTTATTCATTTGTATTGAGCTTAAAATATATGTGCCAGATGGACTAGGCGATCTTATGGATGCATTATCCGATCCTCGGGCATTTTTATCGGCACAAGAAAAACGTTTAGCCCAAATGAAAGCAATGGGCATCGAAGAAACTGATATACAAAATCTTGCCTTAATAAAACAACAGCGTGATGATGAATTGCGACGTGAAGAATACAAAATCGATAATATAACAATCGATGTGATTAAAGAGAATAAATTCTATAATCGCTTAGTGCGCAAACATAGTAAAGAAATGGATAATCTTAAGAAAAAACACCAAAAAGAACGTTCACAAGTACAAAAAAATCAGAGTTTAGCTATTGAAAAACAAATGAAAAATTATCATCATATTCATAACATTAATGATGATCAGAATATGGATCATTTGAAAGATCCAGCCATTATCGAATTAGTACGACAACAAATAAAACAATATTCCGATATGGATGAACGACACCACAATGAAGAATGGGAATTATATAAATCGCAAACAATTAGTGAAAGTAAAGTAATGAAAAAATTATATCAACAAGCACAACAAATGCAAATCAAACATTTAGAACAATTGTTTGAGAAAGAAAATAAAGAAATGAAAGCGAAACAAGCTAAAATTTCGGTGGAAACAGCTAAAGAAGTATCGAATGATAAAACTTTACGTAACAAAGCTGAAAAAGAAAGACGATTAAAAGAGAAAAATAGTAATAATACCAAAAAATTCATTGAAGAACGGAAGGCGGCAGCCATGCGACAAAATAAAGAACGAGAAAAATTGAAGAAAATTCATGAAAAACAATTACAAGATTTAGAAAAAATCATTGAAAATGTAGGTATTTTTATGAAATTTGATTCATAAATTTCAAAAGATCCAATTCTAATCAATAATTTTTTTTCAAATATTAGCGGCTTGAAATATATAAAAATGAATATCTTGAATATGATTTGGAAAGTAAAATACGTTTCTATGTTTAATTATTTAAGATTTTTAATCAAAAATAGAAATTTGATATACATAACAATTATAAGTATTTATGAATTCTAATTATCAACAACAGATGATATATGTTTTTAAATTTTCTAAACATTCAAAGCTTTGAAGGATCACTGAATTTTGATGTAAATATGTAGAATAATGTTGGAAATGGTACCAATAATAATAACAGATAATCATATTTTGATTTCATTTCGGTTATCGAAACAATTCCAAATATATGTAATGACCAATGACATGCTATGATAATGAAATTACGAAAATGAAACATTGCACGCAATAAATAACGATAATTTTGATCAATATGATAAGAAAAATGTATCGCAATTGAGATCACTGAACAGATTATTAATAAATATGGAAATATGTAATCTAAATTTGAAAATTAAATTAGATAACAATCGAACTTTGATTTGAAAATGAAAAACTTACAAATTATACCGGCAAACATTGCATGTATAAACATTAATGCTGGAATTGAATATAGAACATAATAAATGTTTTTTGTTAAAAATTCTTTTGAATAAATATTTTTAATTTGTTTTGATGATGTTAACATTAATATTATTGAACTAATTAAACGTAAATATAAATGTCTTATTAATAGGAAACCCAATGAAATTGAATAAAACAAGAACACAATCGAATATAATGGATAAACAGCTTCATTAGTGCAATGATAATTGTTGCTGTCATTATCATCATATGATTGTGACGGATTATAGAATACTGTATACCAATCGGAAAATGATTTAACACCACATGTTCGTAATTGTAATTTCCATTCATTATTACATAATATTATTGATAATAATGATGATAATATAGTTTCGACGATTATAGCCATAAAAAATATTATCGATATAATGTTCAATCTATTTGAACGAGTTGATTTATCAACAAAATAAAATTGTATCAATACGAATATGACAATCATAAATGAAAGATATATCCAATCATATAATTGTAATTCTTTATTACATTGTTCACATATGTATTCGTTGTTTGAACGGTAGCCACGAGGACATGCCTGAAATAAATTGTTGATGATTATGGATAAAATAAATAAAACATAATGTCAAACATATTGATGAATGAATAGCCAATAACATACCATACAATCGCTCAGTGAAGTATCATTGGTCCAAACGCGACCACAATAAATGCCTGGACATGGATTGGACATGATGGTGTTTTTTGAATATGATTCTCACTTAATATGAGAGAGAAAAAATTCAGCAATTCATTATAATAGCTCCGTCATCAATTCATGAATTAGAATTGAATATACGCTATAGAAATTAATAGTAACATCACAATGTTTTACATCTTCGAAAAACTAAATGAATGTCAACATTGAGCAATAATTAGAGACCAGAAATGTTTACAATTTATGAAGGTATTTTACACGCTATTTTCAAAGTTTAAACGCTCAATTTAAAATGCGTAAATATTTAATTTTTCGAAAAATTAATTTATTGATTATTTATAAAACAATATTGTAGAAAAATTGGATATTATTATATAATATTAATGATTATAAATTAAAGTTTGATATATTTAAATAAATGTATTTACAATCGATTTAAATCAATATGGCAAAATAAGTCAAAAATATCAATCACAAGTTTTGATTGGAGAATTTTCGTTCAATAATTTTGAGCAATTGATCGATATGATATACATTAATCATCACTATCGGACTTAGTTTCCAACATGCTGACACTTTCATATTTAGCAATGTTGTCATTATCATCCAATGTGTATGACTGTTTTCAATGAAAAAAATGAAATAAAATATAGTGATTCGTCATTGAATTCATTATGTTTATAAATCACTAATACATACCATTATTCGTGAGCTTATGATGTTGATCACAAGAAATATACAGCAAACTATTGCTAGCAGTGACAATAATATGGTTATTAATAATAAAATCAATGGTAGAATATTTGTAAGAAAATATAATTGATTCGTAATCATTTCACTTAATTCAGCATGCTATGAATGCATTAAAAGAATTTTATCAGATTTAATTTTATTTAAATTAATCTGAAAAGAAACATACCGTATGAAACCATAATTGAGGGATGTATAGCTGCATGTCATCTGGCCAATCTGACATAAGTTCAATCGCATCAGTTTTTCTTGTCATTGCATTTAATTGAAATTTAATATTTACATTCATTGCAATACCGAATTTCTATGATTAAAATATGTAAGAATCGCATCATAAATTCAATTTTGTAATCATCATACTTACATCATCAAATTCCATATTGAACAAATGCTTATTAATATCTGGTTGTAAGCCTTCAACATGATCTATCAATGATTGATCACCAAATAAGAAGTGAGGATTCGAAACGAAAATTGGTGAATCTTTGGCGCAAATACCGAGATCATATAGACCATTTGGTGGACAATTATCATAACGGCAATAACAACGATTATCATTTATCGAATAATTGAAAATATTTTGTCCCAGTCGATAACGATAACGACGAATATTATCATCACGCTTGATTTCATCATAATATTCTAAATCAAATGATCGACACATATCAGCGATAAACATTCTTATATTCGGTGATGGTCGGAGTAGATCATTTTGTCCGAAATATTTTAATAGTTTGTAATCATTATTCTTATAAAATGGTGGCTGTAAATCACCAGTAGTTGTGCGATCAAATGATCTACATTTTCCACTTTTCCACTTAATATTTTCATTTTCATAATTCCATGTATTGATATAACCAAGTTTCATCGCAGAATCTGATCGTCCAGTATAAACACGAAATATTCCATCTGATGATGTTTGATTTTTATTGTACAACCAACCGAAACGTGTTTGTGGTACTTCAGTTGGATATAAACTCGATGCTGTATTCAGTAGATCATCATCATAACCTTCAAACAAGAGATGACGGATTTTATGTTTCATTATAAATGACATATTAAATACATCAATCAATGAATTCAAAGATTCATATGCTAAAAATTGTTCATCTTCAGGTATATGACTGATTTGATGAATACCAGACTGTTTACGGGATAGATATTGATACAAGCAATTATTTTACACAATTTATAATTGTAAAATACATACAAGTAACGGTATATTTAAATGAACAATCTCATCATCTAATGAACCGATCGTTTTAGATGGAACTGGTATCCATGTTTTACGTTGTCGATATGCAACAGTATCATTATCGAAATTCCATGATATATTTGTTTTTTCCAGCTGTAATTTAAAAACAAATGGACCAATCTCTCGAAGTTGTGGCTTCACTTTACCGTTATTCTGAAATAATTCATTCGCATTGGTTATGTTGAAGAGATAATAATAATTATATATTGGAATGCTTGTTTTTTGCCAACTCTTATAACTAGCTGATTGAGGATTTAGGGCGAATTCATTCAGTATCAATGCTTCCAGCTTTTTTGGCACATAATAATGATTTATCAATGCAATCATGATTAACAATAGACAAAACAATAATAAAATGATCGATTTTATCGTTGATTTGCGTTTGTCATATTTCAAGCTTGGCACCTTTAATTTAATTTCTTGATTTGCTTTCATCATATTTGATGAATGCGTTATTATTGCACTATCGGATACCATTTTGATGAGTTTAAAATTTAGGTATGGATTCAATAATTATGTTGAATAACTGACTCTGGTTTGGCTGAAATTATGGCAAATAGAAAATTGATTTCATTTCAATATTCTATAATTTTTGAACATTTTCAAGAATGTTGATTAATTATCACTACTGGAACACTCAAGTTTAAAGAAATTTGATTTAAAAGTAAAATTTTTATTCATTTAAAGAACGATATGAATATCTATGACTACCACTCTCAACACTCAAGTCTATTTGGTAAATTATGAAAAACATAAACAAACTGAAATTAATGACAATGTGAATATACTTTGAAGAAAAAGAAAACAATCAACTGTGAATGGCTTGTGGAGTAATGATATTAGAAAAAATATTCGAGTATTTTTAGCTGGCTAAATCGTGAAATCAGTTAAAGAAAATTAAAATCGTTTGCCAAAAACTTTGACTGAAAAAAGTCTAATGACTTTTGAAATAAGTAAAATTGAATTTTTCAAGATTATTCACTTATTCATTCATCTCTTTGAGAATCTTTAGCTATTGTAATTTTAAGCTAGCTGGCTTAGTGACAAAGTTTGTTGTCGTATTATTACGTCTCATCTTCAAGTACGAATCAAATGATCGTTAGCAGATATGATAATGAGCGCATCATTAGCCATCAAACAATTGAATACTTGAATTAAATAAATTGAAACGATTCATTATTATATTTACCTTGGATAATAAATTAATAGATTATCGTCTAAATAATAATAATAATTATATTAAATTAATAAAATCAATATGTCAAATATATTATGGGTGCTAAAAATCAACCACAAAAATACACAGAACTCGATAATTTCACTTGATGCTATTCGCCAGCAATGTTAATGATGATAATCGTCGTCTTTGTCGTCGTCGATTATTTATAACCAATTGATGTCGATAAATGAAAAATTATTTTTTTTTATTGATGGCAAATTGGAATTGAATAAATATTGAAATTCATTTCAAACAATTTTATTTTATTGATGTTTATTACAAAAACAACAATAAAAATGATTGATGATGTTATTGAGTGATTAATACGTGCATTGAAATGTGTTTGCTGTATTCAATCGAATTTAAATAGTCTTTCTTCATTTGCAACTATTTATTTATTCATCATTTTTGTCAAACGTTCAAAAATTCAAATATTCATTTTCAATGTTAAAAAAACACATCTTCGTCATTATCATCATCAAAGTGCGAGAAAAGTAATGGACATCGGCAACAGCAGCGAAAACAGCAGCAGAAGTAATATAAAAAAAAATGACACTAAATAAACTTTTCAAATATATAAAGAAAAGTTTCAATGAAAACTTGAATCCATGATAATGAAATCGAAATTGTTTTTGATTTTCAATCAAGAAATCAATCAAACGATGAAGATTGCTAGCAATGAGATATATGGCTTTACATTGATAAAGATTTTGAAATTAAGACATGTAATCAAATCACACGATTTTGAATATGTATCATTGAAGTCATTCCATTCGCAATGATTAAGGCAAGAAAAAAACCCATAAAACATTTGTATTGCTATATTTTTTTTATTTGATATCGATATTGTAGATATCTGGTGTGTGTGTGGTTACTGGTGGCCAAATAAATTAAAGTGCAATGATGATACGATATCATCATTAAGTGATTGATTGAGTCATATCAATTTCTATTTCTTGCAAAATATGAATCCTTGAATCTTTCAATCATGTTTGGTATTTGTTTACATAATGTTTGCACAAAAAATATCTGAAAATTCTTACCTTGTTTCGTTTCTCTACGTTTAAAATTAATGAAATTCACAAGTTTTTTTTCGATTATAATTCAATAATATAAATCTATGAATGACGTTGATTAATTATGAATTCAATTGAAAATTTCAATCACAAAAATTCATTTAAATCAATTGCGTAATGGTCGAATAAAATTTAAATTTCGCGCCCTTTTGTTTGATTTTTGTAGAAATCAATTCAATTATTGCCATCTTTTGACTAAATTCATTAATAGCTTCATGAACTATTTGATACTTCTACTGCTGCCATAAATATAGGTGACGATAGAAAAATTCGAAATTACATGGAAAAAGCCGTCAATTTTGAACATATCACAACATAACTGACGTAGCTTTACGTTAAAAGCAAGAAAAAATGAGTTAATCGAAAACATAAAAATACGAAAATGGCATTTCAACTTGCATTTCATCAATTGTTTAGGAATATGAGAATGTAAAAGTGAAAATTTCATACACATGTCACACATGAGCACATATATAAATGTGTTTTGATACTTTATTGCTGAGAAAAATGAGAATATTTTGAGCTTAATATGTTTTGATTATTTTTTGTTTTCGAACTAATTTAGTCTCAGAAACGAAATTGTTCAAAGAAAAATAGATAATTGATTTAGGAAAATGATTCAACGGCACCAATCGCAGCAACGATTTTCATTGATAAATCGTTTATATAATCGTCAAATTGGATTAATACAATTTGATAATAAGAAATATGGCGATAATCATCAGAAATCCTCAAAAATTTTATCTAATTTAATTTTAGATGAAAATATTGAATTTAATAATACGTATTATTATAAAGATTTGTTTGGACATTATGGTTGCGTCAATACAGTGGAATTTTCAAATGATGGAAAATTTTTAATATCCGGTGGCGATGATAAACGCATTTTGATATGGCATATTTGGGATGCCATAACTGGTAATAATTTTATTTCATTTCAATACTTTTATGTTGACTCTTTCGATTTTCATTTGTAGACAATAAATATAAGCCTCGTGTAATGTGCAAAGAACACTCATCGAATATATTTTGTCTTAGTTTCGATAAAGAACAACAACGAATTTATTCTGGTGGTAATGATGATTTAGTAATTGTACATAATATCGAAACTGGTGATGCTATCGATGTGATATCACATACTAACGATGTATTTGGTATTTCAGTGAATCCAACAAACAACAATATATTTGCAAGTGCATCAGATGAAATACGCATCTGGGATCTGCGACAGCCATTGAATTCTCAGAATTTACAATCAAACGGTATATTCCATGGTGTACAATATAATCCAGTCCAGCCGCATATGATAGCGACGGCCAGTGCACAATCCGGCATTGAACTATTTGATTTGAGACATCCATTGCAAAAGTTATCAAGATTTTTTCCATCATATATGGTCAATAGTCCGGCTGCAATGTGCGTGCATTTCAATCGTAGCGGTGATAAAATTTTAACCTTGGGTAGAAAATTACCCCCAGTATTATATGACATTCGTTCACCATATCCGCAATTATTATTCGAAGGTGATGGCTTTTATAATTATTGTACACTAAAGAATTGTAGTTTTGCTGGACAAAATGATCAATATGTCATTTCTGGTTCTGATAATTTTTATATTTATATGTGGAAAATACCGGATACAATTTTGAATAACTCATGGGAAATGAATCCGTTAAACAATGATTCAACACAATTTGTTTCGAAACCGATACAAATTCTTTCTGGTCATCGTTCCATCGTCAATCAAGTGAGATATAGCCATCATAATAGTTTGATTGTATCGACTGGTGTCGAGAAAAAAATACGATTATGGAGTCCTTTAATACATTTCAATGAAAGCAATGCAAACAATGTCAATAGCAATGATAATGATGGTGAAGATAATCGAATCAATTCGAAACTGCCTAAATTTTCTCGTGATTTATATTCTTATAGTGATTATATCAATGAATTTGATGCAACAAATGGCCGTAGTAATGAAAATAATGTCGAAGAAGATGTGCGCTTAATTGCATATTTTGATCGAATGCTTAAACATGATATATCATTCAGTTCATATAGTTCATCTGATGATGATAATCAATCATTTTTTGAGATTTGTGATTATACAATCACCGATGATAATTATGATGATAATTCGAGAAAAAATCAAAATAATGATAGTGAGGATAATGATGACAGTGAACTCATCGATGAAAATGATGATGAATATGTATCGACAGATTTTCAATCAGATATTGATGAAAAATTTCATGTCCAAAATCATTATGATTTCAAAAGTGATCCACATAATAATTACAATACTAATAATACCGACATACAAATCATACAAAATCCATTGATCAAAAACGGGAAAGATTATTTGCACGTTCAATATTCTCGACGAATGTATATACGTTATTTAAAGAGTGTTGTGAATATATTGATTCAAAAAATTGAAGCTATACGTCCGGAATTGATAGAAGTTATTAATGAGCATAATAATAATTTAGCAATCAAATCATCTAAATCAAAGCAATCGCCATCATTACCATCATCATCAATGTCAGAGGTTAAATCAAATAAAACTAATGAGAATATACAAGAAAAGCAGCATCAACAACAAGATAATAATCAAATATCGATATTGACACTATTGAAAAAATCAAATAATAATTTTAGGACATATGATGATTTGTATAGACTAATTCAGATCAAGAAAAAATATAAATTATTGCTGCAATCATTTCGAATGGTATCGGAATTATATGGTGCTTTACGAAGTTGCCTACTATTTAAACGTCCATATAATAATAATGGTGAATTAAACCTTAGAACAATCATAAATTTTTTGCGAAAATCAAATCGAATTGAAATTTTGGCAAAAAAATTATCAAATGTTGAAGGTAATTTGAATTCATGGTTCATTTTTAGATTGTTTTTTTTTATTTAAATTATCTCTCATAGGACGCAAATTATGTGATCGAAAACTCCGGAGTTTGATAGTTAATTTTTATAGTAAGAAAATATTACATTTGGCTGAAATTTTATTTGGTAAATGCTCTCTATTAATTATTTTTTCATTTGATTCAATTTTGATCTAATTTTTTATTTTCTCATTGTTATTCAAAAGATGTTAAATGCTTTATAAATGTTCGTGATAAAACATCGAATTTATTCTTAAATCCACCAATAGTAATTTATCATAAAAGTACTAAAAATTTCTTGAGAAATTTAGCAGAGATACATAATGGCAATGATTCAACATCAACATCATCTGATTCAACCGATATAATTGATTGGGATTCGGATAATTTAAATGATTCAGATGATGATAATATCGAAGATAATGAAAATAATAATAATAATCACAATGGTGATGATAATATGATCGTTGAACAATCCAGTGCCAGTGATAGTGATGACATTGATGTGATTAGAAGAAAGAAAAAATTTTGGGCTTTACTATCGTATATTCGTTATTCTGATCTCGATGATGATGATGACGATAGCGATAGCAGTGAAAGTAGCAGCTCTACAAGCAATTACATTGACACAGATAATGATGAAAATAATCAGAATAAGAATGAAGATGAATCAAAAGATCATACCAAATTATCCCCTAATGATGAAAATTCCAAAACATTAACAAAACCCAAGGCTAGAGATGCTCCGTCTACATCTTCATCGTCGTCGTCACCTCATAATCATTCACCCAATAACAAATCTATAAAATTCAAAAAGATTGAAAATTTCAAGAATAAACAACGACAACCACGGCGTAAACGAATTTCATCATCATCGTCGTCTTCATCATCTTCAACATCGATGCAATCATCGCCAAAAAAGGAATCGAATATGAAGAAAAAAGCTCGTAACAATTGAAAAATTTTTGTTTATAATAATTATCAATAATAATAAAATGATTTTTTTCAATAAGTCAAAATTAACATTTCTTGTTTGAATCATCGAACAACAGATTGCGTTACCATTCGCTATGACTCGATCTTTTATTTACACTCGGAATTTATGATCAAAATGAAATTCATTTGAAATTTAAAATTAACATGAATAAAATGTTCACCGATATTGATTGGCAATATGTTATTGAACGATTCGTACACGTTGGCTTGATATTTGGTGCCATTTTTCAAGTGATTTGTATTGGTGCAGCAATTTTCCTTCCATCTAAAAGTGAATTAGAAATGTCAAATGATGAATCAAATCATTCGAATAAAAAACCACTAATTGGAAATATGCGTACCAATGAAAGATTTCTTGATGAAAGTGATGATCAACAAGATGATGACTATGACAGTAATAAGAGTAACAATGATTCAGATAAAATTTATGGAAATCGACTCATTGGAAGTCTTCAAAATATTCACCATAGACATCGAATTAATTATCAAATAAATGAAATGATTCGTTCAAATCGATCATCATTATCATCATCATCATCATTATGGACAAGTAATTTGAATAAAATTAAAGAAAAAAAGAAACGAAAATAATTCATAAATTAAATCCATAATTGGATGAATTGGAGAACGATCAATTTTTTTCCTCAAAAATCCACTTTGTAATCTCATTTTCAATCATATACTCTATTCCAATGTATTAATTACCGAGTAATACAAGAAAATTTCAGTATTAATTTTTACATCAATCAGTTGATAATTAGATTTCATAATTTAATGTAATTTGATATTTTAAATTTTAAAAGTTTAATTTAAGAAAAAAAATTGAAATCGTCCTTTTTGTACGGTACTTTGATAGAAACAAAAAAAAACAAAACCAAAACAAATATGCGCAAGTTTTGTTTTTTTTTTCGTTATTCATTTCAGTTCTCATTTTTTTTACAATTTTATGCAATTTGGTTGTTTATATACCAACAATTGTATATAAACAATCAGTTTCGAACAATTGTTTTCTTCAAAAATAAACTTTATTATTTTCATTTATTTTTTAAAAATAAATGGACAAAAATGAAAAATATGTAATAAACCAAACAACAATAATCAGTGATAAAATAGATGAAGTCAAACAAACAAACAAAAAAATCTCTTCAATTTATTCATGGTTCAATTTTAATCTCATATTCATCAAATGGAAACAATAAATCGACAAATGAATGAATTAAATGAAACCAAAAAATGAGAATTTTTCTAAAATTTTTCATTTTTTCAAACATCATTCAGTCAGAAAAAAAGAAAATTTGGTATTTTAAAACTCTACACTTGTCATTTTTTCTGTTTTCATTTGTATTTTGTTGTTTATTGAAGTGATAAGCAAAATGTAATGATATTGACACATTAAAAATTAAATAACTAAATACGCACATTAAATAATGCGGTGAATATGAAATAAGCAAAGAAAAAAAAATAAATGAAAATAACAATTATTATATTCATCAATATTTCATTTCATTTGTTTTAGTTCATAATAATATAGCTATTAGTTTTGTGTGGTAAGCTCATATTTTATTTGTTTGTATTTTGATTGTTTGAATCAAAGCCAAATAACATTTTAATTTTTTTCTACTTTTAAGTGCAGATTGTGCATAAATGTCAAACAAGTGCCTTCATTAAATTTATTTATTTCATATCACAATTATTGATATTATTCATTTTATTTTTCATTGGTTCAAATCATAAATTCAATCATAAAATTCCATAAATTCAGCAATTAGATTGTCATTCAAATGACAATCAGCTGTGTATTGATTTAATTTCAATACGATCGAATAAAAAAATTTAGTAATTGAAATTAACTATTATTATGATCATCATTGACATCAAGAATAATAGAAACAGTAGCAAAAATATTCAAAGTGTATTCAAAATAATCGACAAAACAATGAATAATATTTCACAGAAATTATTGAAATTATTATTATCGAAATTGTATGCATTGATAGCATCATCGATGATAACTTAAATCCAAACATTTGATCCATTCTAAATATTGAAAAAATATCTTCGATCAGTTCTCCGGTCAATTTGTTTGCCAATTTCATTATTATTTTTTACATTTGAAAATTAATTAATTCAATTGATCTTAATTTCAAACAACGAATCAAAGCGAAACAATAATTATTGTTGATTATATAAAATTTTGCATAAAATTATATTTCGATGATTTTAAATTGAAATTAATAATATTCAAAAAGAATTTTTATTTTCATCAAGCAAAAAAAAAATTAATATGAATTATCCATTAATATATTCATCTATAGTTGATATTGGTTCAAATGTACAATTAACAAAAGGTACAGGTGTGTCATGCGTTACGTTTGATAATGAACAAGAAATCTTATGGACTGGTAATTATTCTGGTCATATAACTAGTTTTGTACCGAATCCAAATGGTCTTACGAAATATACATCATTCCATGTTGATTATGAAAGTGACGTTAGGTATTAGTGAAGATATTTTATCCAAATTCTATATTTTATCATATTTTCGATATCTTTAATCATTTTTCATTCAGACAAATTGTCACTAGTAAAGAAGGAGTATTTTCATTGACAAAAAATGCAGTGCGTTTATCCAAACGTCGTGGCATTACACAATTCACACATAAAAATGAGCATCTAATGAAAGATTTACAATGCATGTTATTATTGAAAAATAATCATAATAATAAATACGATCAATTATTATTAGCTGGTAATCAAGATAAATTAATTGAATTAGACGTTGAAACGCTCAAGTCAACTAACGTTATTAATATCTTCGATAATAAAGATGCAAGTAGTGATAATGGTATTCAAAATTGTTATCACATGAAATCACATCCACGTTTCATTTGTATGGCTGATTGTGAAGGAAAGGTTTGTGAATAACTAAGTCAATTAAAATTCAATAATGACATGATTTCAATTATAATAGATCGTATTACTTGATACTGATCAATTAAAAGTACAACATCAATTCAAATCGGCTGCATCGATATCGGATTTAGATATATGTGGGAACTATCTTGTGACGATATCGCCATATTCACAGCTTCTAATGATTTATGATTTACGGCAAACTAAATTAGCATCCGTCACACAAGTTTATCAACCATCATTCATCAAGTTTTTGTCTCGTTTTACAACAAAGTGTTGTATAGTATCTCGAAATGGACGCTTTTCAATCGTAGATCTCACAAATCCATCAACAATCAAGTATGTCCATAATTATTTTATTAATAAATCTAAAAATATTAATAAATTTATTCACCCTCGCAATTTGAAGCCCCATAAATGATGTTCATATGCCATCATATGATTCTCAGGTTACAGCTTTTGATATTTCAGCAACAGATCAAGCCTTCGCATTCGGCGATAATCAAAATTGTATTTATATTCATGGTACATGTGAGAAATTTGATATCAATACTAATCGTCGGCAACCGGAATTCGCTGATCCAATAATGCCAACTCCATATTATTCATTGATGACCGATCATTATACGCCAGTATCGGAAATATCACCATTTCCTTATTATGTTATCCCTACTATGGTAAATTATAGTCAATTAGTATCATATATGTTACCTCAACAATGTCAGCGTGTATATCGTCCTGTGCCACCCATCGGTCAGGATATATTGAGATCTATGCGTGTTGTCGGTAATATTGGTTATGTTGTGAATTCGCCAGGAAAAATTCCTACAGCAGCATCAAGCAGTAATAATAATTATTCAACAAATAATGGAAATGGTTCAATTCGTAATAGTCCAGAAGGGAATGAATTCGGTACCGATCAAATGCCACATCGTTATCATTTTCTCGAACCAAATCATAATAAAGTTGATAAAGATGAATATGATTTTTCACGCTATAATAATTCACCGTTTCCTGGATTAGATTCGACAATACCGAATTCGTATGCAAACAACATGATACAATGTTTATATTTTATACCTGCATTTCGTTCATCTGTAATCAATCATATATGTCATCGTGAATATTGTTTGGTATGTGAGCTTGGATTTTTATTTCACATGCTGGACACTGCACCTAAACATAGTCCTTGTCAAGCAAGTAATTTTCTTCGCGCTTTCCGTACAATTCCTGAAGTTTGTGCCTTCAAATTGATTTTGCCTGGTAAGTGTCTTGTAATGAATTTTTCGATTTTTTCCATTAATTATATTATTATTGTTGACCATCATAAATCAAATAACCGTATGAAATTAATTTGTTTCAAATGTCTATAGAAGAAGAATCATTGCGAAAGCAATTTAACTTCTTTAAGTTAACACAACAATGGTTAAGATTCATTTTACATCAATTACATCGGGAATCATTACAATTAGCTAACAATGGTAATAATAATATGACAATGCCAATTTTCAATTCAAATTCATTCAATCATGGAAATAATAATAATAAAAATTTATGGCCCAATCCACAACAACAATCACAAATTGCCGAAACGTCATCAGAATCACCAGCTGAAAATTTAAAAAATTCATTTGTTACCGAGAATTTTTCGCTCCAATTAACAAGGCATTTTCAATGTACAAAATGCCAGCATCGATGGAAAAGTCCTTATATTTCATTTCCAGTCACGTTCAATTATCCGATGAATTCCTCAGTATCAAATGTTACAAACATCCAACAACATGGTACAATTGATTCAGAATATGATAATAATCAATCCAATAATCAACAGCAACAGCTAAAACAATCATTCATCAGTTTTTCAGAATTGTTACTCAGTTCAATACATACTGAACAAACAATTCAAGAATATTGTGAAAATTGTCAAAAATTACACAATAATATCATTGAAAAACGTTTAATTTCAAATTTACCGCCAATATTAGCTATTAATACTGGATTAGATAATAAAAATGTGAGTATTGAATAAATTATTTCGATTTTTACTGATAAAATTTTTAAATATAAAAAGGCGCAAAAATTTTGGAAAATACAAACTGAACGTTTCACGCGTACAATGATGAACAGAAAAGATAAATATGTTGTTACGAATTTATCCGATTTAGATAAACTGAAACAAATGAAAAATAATAATGTAACTTATAATAATACCAGTAGCAATAATGGTAATAATACCAATAATAATAACCAAAATCTAATGCCGTGTCGTTATGGCAAATTTTGCAAACGTTTTGATTGTAAATTCTATCATTCAAATCGTGACGAAGATGATGATAACAATAAGAAAAAGAATGATGATTTTTATTCATGGATACCGATGTCTATTTTTATACATAAAAACTTAACGAATTCCAATGATGAATCATCGAAAATTCGAATTAAGGATAATTATAGTGATTGGAATAATGCTGATGATGACAAGAGTAATTATATTGAATATTCACTAGTTAATGTTACTTCAGTTGTTAAATCATCGGAAGATACATTCGGTAACATTGTTAGTGCGGTTAAAATCGATAAATCTTATTTCGATGCCAGACGCAAACAATTGGCCAAAAAAATACGTCGATATAATGCGCAGCAACAACAATCATCCTATGGAATGAAGCCAATAAATAATAATTATGCAAATTATGATTCCCTTAATGATAGTGATTTATCCGACAATGAAGAAACGGATTCAATTTTTGCAGATAATAATAAAATGTTTAC
This sequence comes from Psoroptes ovis, assembly GCA_002943765.1. NCBI lineage: Eukaryota > Metazoa > Arthropoda > Arachnida > Sarcoptiformes > Psoroptidae > Psoroptes > Psoroptes ovis. The sequence goes on from PQWQ01000001.1 coordinate 2,421,564, forward strand.
AATCGACAATCGTTATTATACTATTTCATCAGACATTGAGAATATGTCTAATTATGACACGAAAATGGATTGGTATCTGTTTAATCATTATTTGATTAATCCGATTACAGTCGAAGAAGTTGTATCAACAGATCTCACATGGAAAGTGCCTACCATATTGATGTATATGAAAAATGATGTTATGAAAAATCATTCTCAAAGTGAGCTAATGCGACGAGCTAAAAATGTGATTGATACAAGTGTATTCAATCAAGGAATATCTATATCCCAGAAAATTCCCTTGAAATCATGTTCATTTTTACCATTAGATGTTGATATGGAACGGCCGAAAAAAGGTGACATTGTTGCAATGGATGCTGAATTCGTAACGCTTAATCATGAAGAAACAGAATTAAGATCTGATGGAACTCGAGCGACAATTAGACCATCACATAAATCGGTTGCCCGAATATCCTGTGTTCGTGGATCAGGTCCTATGCAAGGTATACCCTTTATTGATGATTACATTTCAACACAAGATCAAGTTGCCGATTATATGACGAAATTTTCTGGTGAGTTTCTATTTGTGTGTTATATTCAAGAGATTTAATCAAAATTTTCGAAATTGAAGGAATACAACCTGGTGATTTAGATGCTGCATTATCATCAAAACATTTAACTACTTTGAAATCAACATATTTGAAATTGAGATTTTTGATCGATAATGGTGTTATCTTTGTTGGACATGGTTTGCGTAATGATTTCCGTGTAATAAATTTAGTAGTACCACCAGAGCAAATAATTGATACTGTTTATTTATTTCAATCACCGAATTCAAAACGTATGGTATCATTAAGATTTTTAGCATGGCATTTTTTGAATTTAAACATTCAAAGTGAAACACATGATTCGATTGAAGATGCTAAAACAGCGTTGGCATTGTATTATAAATACAAAGAATTGGAAATGAATGGCTGTGCCAAAGAAGCCATTGAAAATTTATATCAAATTGGTAAAGAATGCGGATGGAAAATTCCAAACTTCTAGATGAGTTTTTATCCCATTCATCTCATTTGTCATATGTTACGAACAAATTATCATTAAAATCAATTAATTAGTAATTTATTCGATCGATTATCAAACACCAGCACACATACCGAAATTACATTCTCCAATACCATAAATTCATAATTCAAACTTTTTTCTTACTATGTTTTTATTATTCATATCTTGATTTTATTTTTTTATAAAGTTTTCTTCGTGTCAATCAATCAATGAATGCGAACTTAAAAAGCACACATAGCATGTATAATTAACATTGAATTTTTGTTTGCGTTGAATAAATAAATGAATTTCTAAATGAATTTTTTCTTTTCCATCATTGAATAAACATTAAATTTATTCAAAGGTTTTGGAAATTCGGTTTGTATTTGAGTAAAATTCATTTCTCGATCACTTTTTTGCCATTCAACGAATTTTTCGACGATAAAATGATTGAATCTTGATAACTTTCCATCAATCTCATTTATATTCATCCATTTACATTGGTCAATTTCTTTTGGACATTTTACAATATTTTGTTCATTACTATTATCATCATCGGTATCATTATTAGTATCCAATGATTTTAAATAACAAACAAAATATAAATCAGAACAATCGAAACCCCATCCTACATTATGTAAATGTCGAAATGCCAATATACATTGAAATTTTGTTTGTATACCGGTTTCTTCGTAGATTTCACGTTCGCATGCATCATATAATTCTTCACTTTGTTCAACATAACCGCCTGGAAATTTCCAATAATTCGTAATTTTTGCTCGTTCTTTCACCACCAATATTTCATTATGATTATTTACAACTAAACCACCTTTTAAAATAAATGAAAAAGCAAATAATTATGAGTAATTAGGAATATCAATACTAAGTTACTGACCAACACCAACGTTTGTATAGGCATACTTGGGTATATTATTATGATCTATCAATGATTTATACAATATAATATGGTCATTTTTGGTATGATGAAATTTGAATCCAAGCTATATTAAATATATCGGTGAATTGAAGATATCTAAGATTGAAATTTGAATTTATTAACCTTTATTAATGGCTCTATTAGATAAGCATTCATTGAATTCAAATTAAACCATATTGTACGAATTTTCTTCTGTGCTTCAAGTAAATTATCATTAATCAATGTCGACAATTGATTGACATCGATTTTAACATTATGGTTTGCATTGATTTCCATATGTAAGCCATCATATCGATCAAATTTTGTGTCAAAATATTTTACATTCGAAACATTACGTTGTAAAATTGTATTAGATGACCAAAATTTCAAAATTTTATTCATAAATCGAAAATATATCATTTTCGAGTAATTTACTTTATGATTTTAATAAATGATCAGCAAGAAATGAACTATATTGAAATGCCCATAAAAAACAGGCCGCGCACTCTGAAGATGCTGTGAAACCGGTTATATTGATGATTATGATTATTTTGTCGATTAAAATATTTGCATAAATATGATGATATAAATTGACCAAAAGTTTTTTTTCAATTTTAAAAGTTATGTATTGACAAAGAAACAAAAACAAAAAAGTCATACGACATTTATGTCGAGTAAAATTGTGAAATATTAATTCAGATTTTTTTGCAAATTATTGAAAATCAAATTATGAAATTGTTATCGCATAGTAAATGTCCAGGTAAATTAATTCTATCAGGTGAACACTCTACTGTTTACGGCAAGGTTAGTATAATTCTGCTAAAATTGTTTTTGAGTTTTCAACTTTTTGTTTTAGAGTTCAGTTGCCATAACAGTCGATTTGTACACTGAATGCCAAATATTTGATACGGATGACTGTGTTGAATTGAATCTTGAGATATTGGATTTTAAAAAATCATGGCCATCCAATGCATTGAACGATTTTCCGCAACTTATAGATAAAATTGAGAATTTTCATTATGATCATGAAAAATCGTTGCAAAAAATTGATCAATTAATTGATGATGAATTAAAAAATCAATCGTCAAACATATTCAATGCTTGTTCAGTATTTCTACTTCTTTATCTAAGTATTAGTGATTTATTATTTCCAACGAAACAAAGAAAATGTATGAAAATCATTGTTAAAAGTCAATTACCGAATGGTGCTGGTCTCGGTTCTTCCTCAGCATTCATAGTATCACTTGCTCAAGCATTGTTTCATGCATATAATGTTCAAATTGACAAAGAAGAATTTAATCGCTGGTGTTGGGAGATGGATAAATTATTTCATGGCAAACCATCTGGCATTGATAATTCTATATGCACTTTTGGGGGCTCGATATTCTTTCAAAACGGTAAAATTATTGAGCGAATAGACACAGAAAATTTGCCCGAATTGAATGTAATATTGGTGAACACAATGATACCACGTAATACGAAGATAATGGTTGAAAGATGTAGACAAAGATTAATGATTTTTAAAGACATAGGTGATCAAATTCTTGATTTGATGAATTCAATTACAGTAAAAGTGTGGACCATATTGAAAAATGAACAAACTGATTTTTATGTAAATAAGTTGTCGGTATTATTCGAAATGAATCAAAACTTATTAGATTGCATTGATGTTGGACATGAAAAAATCACTGAAATTATTACGATTGCCAAACAGTACAATTTGAGTGCCAAATTGACTGGTGCTGGTGGTGGTGGAATCGTTATGATTTATCTTAATGGTATAGTATTTCCATGAGTAAAGATATTTAGAAAATAAAATTTCAAATAATTTTTCAGATTGCAATTTGGAAATACGTGAATCATTATTGAAGAGATTACATTCAAATGGCTTTAAAACATATCAAGTCAAACTTGGTGTATCAGGTGTTGAGCTTCTTTGAAAACTTTTCATTTTTCAAAAATTCTCGGAAAAACTCAAATGATTTTCTTTAAGATGTTTTATTAATAAAAATGAAAACTTTGAAATAAAATTTTAATTTAAATAATAATTCAATTTTTGTTTTTAATCGTAAATTATTCATTAAGGACGTATTTGAATAAATCACGTGATTAAAACTTGTAATTTATATTTCATTTTATTTACTCGAGTATCCAATCAAATGTTATTACCTTTGATTTAATTTTATTCATTGCAATTTTTGTTAATTATAAATAATTCATTGAACATAACATACAATGAATGACCATGATGAATGTGATGATGGTAATTCTTCATGGAATTTAGTGACACCAGGCAAGTTTCATTTTTTTATTAAAATAAAATTGATTAAATAAATATTGATTTTATCATTGATTGTTTTCCTTCTATTGGTACTTTAGATAGTGATAACAATAATACAATAGTTATGAACAATAATAACAATAATGCAATCTCACGTAAATTGACTGTACAAATTGTTGCCGATAAATCAGCATTACATTGTAAAAATGGCTGCGGTTTTTATGGAAATCGTGAATGGGATGGTTATTGTTCCATATGTTACAAAGGAATACGTCAACAGCATCAGCAACAATATAATCAAAATCAATCAAATATAGCTAGTTCAATACAAAACAATTCTCTTTCATCACTACCGCCAATTCCATCATCTGTTTCTTCATCATCTTCACCTCCGCCGCCCATAACACCACAACCATCATCATCATCATCATTATTTTCGATGTCACTGAAACAAAAAATATTACCTGATTCATTGAATCGTGCACATTCCGCAACATCCTTATCATCTGCATCATCTCCAGCATCTTTTTTAATGAATCCAACTAGCACACTATCCTTTCGGTAGTTTTAAAGATGTTCAATTGTATTCAGTTTTTTTATTTTGTTTCTCATATTCTCGCAGAAAATTTGAAGAAAAGAAGCGACAACAAAGTGACAAAAATCGTATTAAATCAATTTTCAAACGTGCATCGACTTTTCGTGAGTATCGTTCGTCATCAGCAGCAGCTAATTCTAGTCAGCAATATTCAATCACCAACAATAATGAACAAGAGAACAATAATACATGGCCATTTTTTCAATTTGAAGATGTTTTGGCAAAAATATATCCTGATTATGCTAAAAATGATATTAATACACATGTCATGAAATGTGTTGAGAAAATTAATAAATTATTGAACCGTGGCTCAACTATTGAAGAATTGACTGAGACAATACATGATTTCTATTCAACAATGGAAAATAGGTTCAAAAATATTCAACATTATAAAGATATTATCGATAGCGGACAATTAAACCAATTAATTGATCAAACTGAAAAAATTCTTATGAGTAAATTATATCAGGACTTGTTTGCCCGCGTACAAAATGAGGAAGAAGAGCGAGATTTGGAATTGCAGAAAAAAATTCGTAATTTAAATTGGATCATGTCAAATCATTTGGACATCGAAATTAATCTCAGACATCCCAAAGTAAGTGGACAATTTCTTTTAAATTTTTTACAAAAATGAAACTTTTCTTCATGTTTATAACTAAGGTCAAAGATTTGATGGATCAAGCAATAACCGAAATAAGTGAAGTTGATTCGAAGCAGATACCATTTGAAAAATTAGATGCAATCGTTCGATGTTCGAAAACAATATTTGAAATGTTACAAATCGATAATAATGCTGCCATTTCGGCTGATCAATTTTTACCTGCATTAGTATTTGTCATAATAAATGCTAATCCACCATTATTACAATCCAATATAAAATATATAACAAGATTCAGCACGCCATCACGTCTTATGACAGGTGAGGCTGGTTATTATTTTACTAATCTTTGTTGTGCAACCACATTCATTGAAAAGATTTCCGGTGAATCATTGAATATGAGCGAAAGTGATTTCCAGGTAAATTTTCCCACATTAAAATTTCAATTCTTTGATTTCTTATTGTTCTTTTCTCATTCAAAGAGTTATATGACTGGTGAAGCGCAACCTCCAGGTTATTATCGAGAATCATTTCTTTGCGAACCGTTTCGCATAATGAATTCTAATCATACAATATTGAATGATACACTAAAGCGTTGTGATAATTGGATTGAAAACCTCGAAAATCTTGAGAAACGCATGGACCGTTTCGAGCAAATCTTGGAATCAAAATGTAATCGAGCATTACAAACATCGAGAGAAGTGATCGAGAAGTGTTCAACTTACAAAGCATTTGATACTTATAATAATGTTGATCCATCATTATTTCCTGAACATTTTCGTGAATCATATCGAATTTATCGTCAGAAACAGCAGCAAAATAAAATCAATAATCGAAATTCATTGAATCCTACAAATGATGAATCTTTACCGATATCTACAGCTGAAAATAAAGAAGATAGTTTCCAAAACGTTTCTAAACCTAATGATAATGGATGTGATGTGGAATATAATTTAATCGTAGGCGAGTTCGAAAAAGTTAATTTTATGGATTAAAAAACCAGAATATAACTGTGATCATTTAAAATAGATTCGAAACAGAGATTTTATCGATAATAATCACATTCATCATTTAGATGATATCATTATTATTCGATAATTCATTTAATTTGATTATTAATTTATAATTGAAAAAAATCATTTATTGACTAGAAATTATTAATTTATGACTCATGAATGATTGGTAGGAATATTTTATTACAAATTATAATTAAAAATTTTAATCAATTAATGATTTTAACTGATTCTTTTTTAAAAAATTCGATGAATATTCTGTGATCGATAATCAAATGGTCTGATGATGGGATCTATTAACTGCGCATATTTATCACTTTTCATTAATCAAAATTGATATGTTTGCCATTTTTTGTGTTCCGGTTGCAGCTGTTGATTGATTGCATGCAACGCTCCCAGAAATTTCATTTTCATCATCATCATCATCCTCAGTATTATCGTTATCACTTGAACTTAATGAAATTGAATCACAATAACGGCGACTAGATTCATTGAATTGATGCAATGCTTTATGAAATTTTTTTCGTAATAAAAATTTACTATCATCATTATCATTACTATTATTGTCATCATTATCATCATACTCATAATCATAATCATGGTCATCATAATCATTAGAAGAATTACATGGTTCATCTTCAACATCAGACAGTAAAAATTCCGTATCAGAGGATGTTGATGATGATGATAAAGATACGGCAAATGACAGGTTTTCGTTTGGACAATTTTCAAATTTAGAATCGATTTGATTTGATTTCGCCTTATGTTGTGATGTTTGTGGTGATTTTGATCTCTCATATGTTTCTAGCACAACTTTATTAACTTCATCTATCGATTCTTCAATGATCAATGAATCATGATTATTATTGTTACGATTGATAATGAATAGAGGATCATTTTTTTCCAATTCTTCATTGACACTATTCTCATCAATACTGCTCAGACTTGGTAATGTATTTGAATTACTTTGTCGACATTTCATGCGATTGAATGTTGTATTTGTGGGTGTAGCTACTGCGTTAGCAGTGGTCGGTGTCAAAGGATTCACTTTTATATTACCATTACTGTTATCTTCAAGATCAACAAATTCGTTAACATCACCAAACGGTGATTTAATCGACGAAGGTGTCATTGGGCTTTTATCATTGAAACGTACTTTGTTTGAGTGTGTTGATGGCGTCGATAAACAACTTTGATATCCATCACCATACCCTGAATCGAAGGTTGATGTTGTTGACATTTTTGATGCTAATTTAATGTGATTCTGTGGACTAATAGGACTATTGTGATTTGCCGTCATATTATAGCATTCAAATGATATCGTTGCTGTTGATTTATCAATTAATTGATGTTGATGCTGCTGTTGTTGTTGTTCAATATCTTGTAATGAATTATTACTATCATTATGATCTTGATTATGATTGAATAAACTCTCGTTGGTTTGTATTGCTTTGTCATAAAGTTGCTGTTGTTTTTCCTGTTTCAATTTACCATTGAAATGATTTTTGATGGAATTCCTATCTAAAACCGATGGTCTAGATGGAGTTGCGGGTGATGAATTTCGTGATTCAGTCACTACGGAATCGTTCGAACTATTTCTTGGTGATGCATCTAGTTGTGGTGAAATGGAATGTGGACGATTATGACGTCGAAAATTTCTCATAGGAGAACAATTACGCCTATGATTGAAACATTGATGACAAGTTTTTCTGGATGTTAGACGATTATTTATATTTTTAGCTCTTTGCGAACTATGATTAATTTTTTTACGATTTTTCATTCGACGATCTCGTATAGATTTCGATGCAATATGGCGATCTTCACCACTCTCATTTTCATCATAATCATCATCGATTGTGATTGCAGCTGGATGAACATAATTTATTTGTCTATCATTATTGTAATCGAGCAGTGTATAAGGAATTACTTTGTTACAATCATATAGTTCTTGTTGGAATATTTCGGGAATTTTTTCAACAAATGGCGACAATAATGATGGGGAATGTCCCATAGATATTGATAGCTGTTTGTTGGAATTTTTACTCGATAATCGCATCATCAATGCATGTTCCCTTTGTAATAGATTTTTTTCACGTTGTTCCAATTTCAAAAGACATGTCATCAATTCCATGTAAAGATTATTAGCACATTCACGTTTTCGAACATATTCTTCACGGATGTGTTGTGCATGCAATAATTCTTCTTTACGTTTACAAATTAAATGTTGAATTTCTTCTCTGTAATTATCATTATTCAATTGATGATCATTCGATATGGCAACACTTGAACGTCTTCTTTTCATGCGTTTCATACAGTTGCGTATTTCATCACGCCATTGTTGTTGTAAAATGAAAAATTGATTAGCTTCGATTGTCATCAGTTCAGAACTTGCAATATCTAAATGCATCAAAATTTGACGGAATGACGGACGACTTCTTGGCTTTATATTCCAACATTGCTGTAATAGTAGTACGAAGCCTTGCGGTAACCCTGTGGGTATTGGAAGTGTTAAACTTGAATTGCCAACACCCCATATGATTGCCGATGAATCAACATCGCGATATGGTATTTCGCAATTCAATAGTTCCCACAATACAACACCAAAACTCCATATATCAACTTTTTCTGAGCAAAGTTCATCACGAATAATCTGAATATAATCGAGAAAAGGTTTAGTATAATCTGTTTTCTAAAATTAAAAATCACATACCTCTGGTGCCATCCATGCAACTGTACCTGTGAACGACATTTTTGTCGATCTATCATTCCATTGTTTACAAGTACCAAAATCTGATATTTTCAGTGTATCATTGTATGAGATTAATACATTCGGTGATTTCAAATCACGATGTATTATTTTATGTGAATGCAAATAATTCATACCCGAAGCAATTTGTTTTGACCATTCAATGATCATGTTCGGTGATAATTGTTGTCCACTTTTGAGAAATTCATATAATTGTCCATATGGACAAAATTCCATCACAATACAATAACAATTTGGATTCTGTGTGCAAACACCACGAAATGCGACAATGTTTGGATGATTTAATTTTCTCAAATGTTTGATTTCGGTTTCTCGTTTTTCTTTCACTTTTTTTACAGCAACCCATTCATTATTGAATTTGCCTGAGAAAAAAAATTCGAAATCGTAATCACAATTCTTTGAAAACGATGAAAAACATACCCATAAAAACTGCACCTTGTGCACCACTGCCGAGCCATTGTAAATCCTTGATCAATTCAAAAGGTATTTCCCATTCATCATGATATTCATTCATCATTTGTGATTCTTTAGTGCTCAACATGTCTAAAAATGGTTTCAAACATCCTATAATGCCAGTAAACCATCTGCCTGTATTATATCCAAAAAACGTGGTGAATAAATTACTAGCATAATAATCATGATGATGATGATTACGATTCATAAATGATGATGGAACATCATGATATGCTTGTCTACTAAATATGTATGGTTTATTATCGCCATTATTATTATTGTAAGAATCATATGATGTGGATAAAATAAAATTATCTTGGTCAACATTATTGGTTCTTGGCTGCAATGATACATAAACATCTTGATTTTGTGTATTCATAACAATACGTGTATCATAACGTGGTAATGATTGGCTGCAATTTGATGGTAATGGATTATTTGCATTTACACGTGTTAATTTTCGATGAGTTAAAGGGATTGTTTCATTTGCTAGCGATGAATGTCTATTATTATTATCAATTAATGTCGAACTAGCAATCTGATCATTTTGTGCTGAGCCTGTTTCTAAATTCGGTGCCGAATCGACATTATAATCAGATTTAGGTGCTGAATCTTCTTGTGAATTCAGATGTTGTTGTTGCTGGTCAATTACTGTTGCTTCTGCTGATGATGCTATTGTTGTATTATCACTGGATGATAAATTAGGTTCCGTTTCATTGATATTGATTGATATATTATTATTATTATCAGATGATTGCAATGAATTATTTGATTTGATACCCGTCAAACTAGATGTATGGGATGTATATGAATCTCTGGAAAAACATACCATGATTAATTAAAAATTTAGATCAGAAAAAATTCACTTTCAATTTAATTTAATAGATCAATCACACTGTTTTCATACAGAGCAATGAAATGTATGTTGACTACATTTGAAACTAAATGAAATAATAATTAAAAATTTTGCAAAATGAAAAAAACAATCGAAACTCTTTGATTTCAAAATAAGCGTATTTATTTATATATTTATGATCATGTTTACCATGCAACAACCACACAATTCGAAAACCATAGCGATGGTCGGATATTCATTTGAAAATTTGTCATTTTTTTTATACTCATTTTAAAAAAACAATTACACTTTTTTAAACTCATTCATGAGATAATTACTGACTAAATGAAATAAATGAAAAATAATAATAATTCGCTTGCCAATTATTATTTACATAAAGAATATATGTTTGTGAAAGAATCATTTTTTTTCTAAACATTATCATTGCATCTTTTCATATGAAATATAATGCAATTCTTTTCATTTAATTCTTTTGACAAATGAAAAGAAAAGTTTAAAAGTAATACAATTTAATATTATTATAAACATCTTGAAGATATTAATCTTTTTAACTCTTTACAAGAAATAATAAATGAAAAGTAATTCTTAATGTAAGACGATTGAATCTAAAAAATTGTCAATTCAATTATTTCATCATTATTACTATATGATACGATTTAATAACGTATAGATAGATATAAATGTTTCGAAATTTGACCGAAGATGCAAAAAAAAAATTGAAAATACTAACTTTTCAAGATCTTTTTTTCCATTATTTTTTATTGATGATGTTGGTGTTTTATTCGGATAATTAATATTCATTTTTGATTTCATTTAATTCAATTCACGATGAGGTATTTCGATGAAAAATGAATGAATGATGATGAATCATAATCATATGATTTTCAGAGTTCAGATTAATTGTAGAATATGAATTTGTAGAATTGTGAATTCTTGTAGGAAAAAATTAAAATCTTATTAATTGATGATAATAATTAATAAACAAATTTTAAATATTTGCTTGAATTTTGAGAATTCTTTTCGAATATTTTTCATCATCATCATCATTATAACTTGTCATCATTCTGGCATTTTATTATTATTGTTATCATCATATTAATTCTTAATTTTATCATATTCAAGAGGTGCAAATGCTTGAGCAGAGCACCGATCAATAAAGATTTATTATTATCATATTAATTCTTTTGATGATTCTTGGAAAATTTATTCTTGATTAATTTATTTTTTGACAATGAAAATTATATTCTTGACAATTATATTTTTCTCGAGGCAAAAAACAATTCTTATTATTGATCATTTTGTAATATTAATTTGTAAAAACAAAATATTCAAATATTCATTTTTGAAAAATTTGTAATTCATGAATTTATAAACAAGAATAACTCATTTTATTATGACTCATTTAAAGCCAATAAACGTAAATAGAATATTTCATTGAGAAAAATTGTATTTTTTGTTGTTGTTGCTGCAGCAGGAATTCCCATTGATGTTCCAGAATGGACTTGCCTATGTATGCCTATTTAGGGCAGATTAAAATGGTCCAAATTCATATATAAAATTTATAACTATGAAATACAGTTCCATTTATACATGAATGCAAATTGTGTTTATATATACAAGTTTCAACATGATAGTGAAATGATTAGACCCCCCTATAGGGTAAACCATAGCAAAAAAAAATTTTATCAATGGACCAATTTGACAATCAAACAATATTCCCCGATTGTATCCTCTCAATGAGCAATATACATCTGAGCACATACACAAACATGTTTGCGCCTATTTGTATTTGAATTATGTGCACGAAAAAAAAAAAATTAAAATTCAAAATTTCAAAACTGGCGCCATCAAAAGTTTCAAATGTATTAAATGGTAAATGAGTGATATATGAATGGATTTATATTTTAGAATCAATTTCATTATTTTATTATAATCAAATTTGAATAATGATAACCATATTCAATGATCATAATGATAATAATAATGGAAAAAACGAGAATATTAATAAAAAAAATGACGCCAACATTTTGTAGAGTGCACCATGAACACAAAGATATATAATTATCGATTACAAAATATATGATACACTGATATACTGGTGTATATACATGGATATATACAACATTATATGGTCGATATATGCCTATGATTGTCGCCTTGATTACTGAATTTTCCTCTTTTGAATGAAGCATGCATTAATATATATACAATCATGATGAATACGCTATGAAAGGATGCTATATCAATGAACATATATATCCATGAATATATATTGGTACGAATATACATTAGAATACTCATAACAAATGTGAATAAAACGACAGTAAAAGACAATCATTAGTTTGGATATATGAATATATAAATGATTGAATGAATACATGATAATTATCAATGTTCGTATGTTGAAATCATATTTACAATGTATGTATATACACGAATAAATGAATCAATTATATACATTTGTAATTATAAACATTTATCCATATAATTATATATATATATATATGATACCACGCCGTATTATCATTAAATATATCGTTGTTTTCATGCGATATTTCCTTTTCTTTTTTTTCTGTTTGGTAAGCCTCATTTATTTTATTTATTTTTATTCTCTTCTATTTATTATATGTTTCAAATTATTATGATTTGAATTATAATTAATTCATTCAAATTTTCACATTGACAAATTGATAAAAATATAAATGAAAATAGTTTCAGTATATTGAGCACATTTTTTTTTGTAAATTTTGTTTATGAAAAATGTAATTGGCTATAGTCATAATGTAAAACATAATTGTTACGCTTCCATAATGTGAGTGCAAATAGCAATCAAACGAATTGATTCGAATCAAATTTTATGATAGCTTATGTGAAACGTATGAATAAAGAAATTTATTATGACTATAACTGTCGAAACGTATTGTGAATGTGTATTAAAAGAGAATTTTTGGTGAGTAAATCATTATGCAAAGATTTGTGTGTGTGTGTGTGTGTGTGTATATATGAATGTGTTTATATTAGACTTATATACACATCAATTTAACCAAATATACACATCCATAAACAAGCACACCTTATGCAAAAGCATAACAACATTTTATGTTTGAAATTTTGTTTCTATACATTTCCAATGTTTTATCATAAATCAAAATAAAAAAATAAATAAATCTTTTAATTTTGAAACCCTTTATTTGATTATCATAATTATCTATGTTAATTGATTAATTGATTTGAATTAAACAAAAAGATTTTAATGGAATTATTCAAATTATTGACAATAATTTGACTTGAAATCATCATAAATTCAACAGCATCATAAAAAACTAATCATGTATTTCATTATTTGTGTTTATTCATGATTAAATAATTTTTGAAATTTGAAATTGCTTCATTTTATTCGTCTTTATGTGAAAAATGATCATTAACAAATTGTTACATGGAAAAAAAATTCAAATTATTGATTGTTACATCTTCGTCATCATGCATCAAAGGTATGGATATATCAATCAATGAAAAATTATTTTTTTCTGATAATTTTTTCTTTAAATTTTCAGATATAAATATATTTTCAATTGAAATTCAAATCAATCAATGATGAATTCAATTTAATTCAATGTCCAGCGATTTAAAGTCATTTTATGTTAATTTTTTTCAGACAAAAATTTCCACTAAATTTTTTGTGCCTTTTTTTAAAAATCGTCTATTGTTTATTTGTATTTATCAACCATAAAAATATTCAAAGCATGAATGGCCACTAAATCGCCTAAAATCAATTAGTTTGTTCATTATTTTAAAATATTTGTAATAATAATGATGATAATTTCTACAGCAAAATCAACCTGTACTGAAAAATAGTCATAATAATAATGATGATGATTTGTACAAATTATTTGCTTCATTACTAATAATAACAATTTCAATGACAAATACACAGACAAATTATTCAAATAAATCGATATAATAATGAAAATATTATATAAGCATATAGAAATAATATTGACAAATATATTCGTATTTTTTCTAAACTTTTTATTATCTTCATTTGAATTATCATTATTATTAACTATCGAATTATAGTTGAAGTGATTTTTATTATTTATTTGTGTCTGTTTCTACAATTGATGAATAGAGAGAAATTTTTTTTGGCAATCTATTGGTCTGAATATTTATGTCGACATTTATCATTGATTATTTATGATAATCATTATTTTGTCTGTGTAAATATAAATGAAAAAATTTTCATAGTGTATATATTACATATAAAATCACTTATTTTTTCTGTTATAAATATCAAATATTTATCAAAATATTTTTCATTGTAAAGGTAAGTTTTACATGCTGTTATTTTTTTTCACAGAAATCATTATTGAAAAATAATGATCCAGTGATTAATTGATAAAATTTAATCATTGACAATCAATTAGATTACATACAGGTGTCAATTAACGTATTGTTTGAAATCATATATTACATGTATGATGATTATGAAAGATTTTTGAGTCTGTGTAATTCAATACATTTATCTTATTTTTTTTCGTTGTCTTTTGTCACCTAAATATAAAATAATAATCGTATTTGACAATTTCATTAGTCTATCATGTCAAATGTATATGTGTTCGTATTAATATTTATCCTATCTTGAGCTAATTTGTCATTTTTAAAAATAATAAGTAAAAAAAAATCTCTAAGGATGCAGTTTTTTTCTCTACAGTTTGACCTACAGTATTTCGATAAGTTTGCTTAATTATTAAATAATAATAATAATGATTTATTTTGCAGTGTTTATAGGTGAAAAAACAGAAATAAATGACATATGTAAGATGATAAATATATTCACTGTATTTTTTTAAATTTAAACCTTATTTTTTGGAAAAAAATTAGTTATATTCGTTGTATGTATTTGAAAACTCTATATGTTAATAAGTTTGGAAGAATTTTACAAAAATAAATTTTTTAAGTATTTATAACAATTTCCGTGGCTGTTAGTTCTACTTTTACGAATATTTTCAATCGTTTTTTCTCGATTTTAATGTGTGCGCGTATGTGTCTGAATATGGATAAATATTTCAAGTTGGCGTTGTTCTTGTTTGTTTATTAGAAAAATTTCGGCTGATTGTTCATTTTTCCTTTAATGAGCTAAAATTACTTAATTTTAAATGAATTTTCCGATTAATTTATTACAACTTTACATTTGAAAATAGATGGAAACTGATGGTGATAAAATTGGTGATGGTTGCAGCGCCAGTGGTAGCAATAGTTTAAAAGCTGATATTCAAAAATTAAGTTTCGAAGAATTGGAATTCATATTGAATCAATTAACTGATCATAATATACCTGAAAAAGATAAATGTCCATTAGTACAACGCT
Source organism: Psoroptes ovis (assembly GCA_002943765.1). Taxonomy (NCBI): domain Eukaryota; kingdom Metazoa; phylum Arthropoda; class Arachnida; order Sarcoptiformes; family Psoroptidae; genus Psoroptes; species Psoroptes ovis. The sequence continues at coordinate 2,437,433 of PQWQ01000001.1, forward strand.
TAAATCGAGAAGATTTAGAACGTGTAAATAATAATAATAATTCTACTAATAATTCAAGTAATAATCTAATTATAAATAATCAAAATAAATTATTCTTAAATACTAACTATTCGAATTGTAAGAATAATAATTTTATAAAACCGGCTAAAATTCGTAATAGTAATAATAATGAATTTAATAGACTTAATTTAATAAGTAATGATAATGAATTCCGTTCAACAATTATAAATAAGCATAAAAACAATGATGATGATGATGATGATGATGAATTGAAATTGAAAAGTGAATCATCTATTAGAAATGAAAATAGTAGTAGCATAAATAATAATTCATCAATAATTTGTGCCAATCAATCATCACCATCATCATCATCAAAATTTATGACAATGCCTTCATCATCATCATCTGCATCATTTATGACAAGACCATTAAACACTACATCATTAACAATAAATAGTGATATTATCGATAATAATCAAACAGTCATCGAAATAAATGGACAACAAGCAGTAAGTGAACAAATCGATGATAATAATGCCCATTCATCATCGAATCAATCATCAAAATCAAATGATAAAGCATTTAGTAAAGAAATTGATTTAAATAATTCGAATTCTAATCAATTTAATATGAATAGTTTGATTAATTCAAATAATAATGTGATCGAAATGAATGATATTACCAATAATAATCATAATAATATTGATACTAGTCAATTGAAACAACAGCAACAGCAAAGACCAAATAGTGATTTTCATTGTAATAATAATAGCGATAATAAAGCAATGAAACAATTATCATCCACACCATCGCCATTGTCAAATCAAACATTTTCATCTGTACATTTAAAAAATATAGATACACTTGTAAATAGCATAAACAATAATAAAAATCCAAATGATACATCATCATCAGTAAAAACATTAATGAATGATGATAATATGAATGATCGATCATCGAAAAACGATCAACAATTGTCGCCTTCGATGACATTATTAAATCAATCACAACAGCAACAATCATCAGCGAAATCTGAAAGAATATTTGTTGAAATGAAAAATTTGCGACAAAAAGCAAATATAATTGATTATTGTACGGCCGCCGATTTAATGAAACAGCATCGAAATCAAAGTAATTCCAATTCAAATATTAATAGTGTTGATAAAACGATTGAAATGTCTATGCTTACTGTAAATAATAATAATACCAATAATGTTAATTATTCAAACAATCATTCACAGCCTCAACAAAGACCTGCAACATCTACCGGTAATCATTATGGTATGTTCTGGTGTTTATCATAAATATAATTTCTAATGATATTTTTATTTGCAGAATCAAACATGAATGATTATAATCATCATCATCATCATACATCGATATCACCACCATCCAATTATAATTTTTTCAGTGCAAATAATTCGAATAATGCGAACACAACGTCCACATCTGCAGCTGCAGCTGCAATTAATAGGTATGAATTTTTTCTTTAAATCTAAATTCATTAATTATATGATTCATGAATTCATTCAATCAATAGACGTGAAAAGAAAAAGAAACAAAAAGATGAAATAAAATTTTCGGAACAAATTGAAGGGCATATAGGTTATATGGATATATCATATCTGGAATCTATTATCAATAACACATCATCTATGCCTGTGGCATCTACAGCAACATCAGAAACAATGAATTCAAACAACAATAATAATAATAATGTTGAAACGCCTATTGTTTCACAAACACAATCAATCAATAATAATAATGGTCGTAATAATGGAAAACATGATAGTAATAAGAATAAACCAATGAAATCTTCAAATTCATTTATTGTTGATAGTTGTGATGATATTGTTTCATTGAATACTAACACAAATACCAATAATACTAGTCCAGATTTATCAATTTCAAATGTAAATAACACGAATGCAAATAATAAATCTAAAAAAAATAAATCGAAACGTAAACAGCAAGATAAAAATAATAATGAAAATACAGGTGATAATAAAAATGAACGCAATTTACAAAAAATCAGTGATAATATTGTGCCGAAGAAAAAAACGAATCAACAACAACAGCAAAATCCAGCAGCCATCACAGCAATACGATCAAATGCATCTAGCTCAGATGATTTTGAAGATATGACTGATGATGAAATGAATGAAAATGAAGATAATAATGGTAATAAGCATAATGTGGATGATGTCGATAATGATGCCGATGATGATGAAGATGAAGACATGCGTTTAAAAAGATTATTATTACGGTCGAAAAAATCAAATAGTCTATTAACGACAAGTGGTGGTTCGACAACAATATCGAAACAAGCATCAATTGATTTGAATGATTTTGATGGTGAATTTTGTTGCACGGTATCAGATTCTGAAATGGTTGATCGTGAAAAAGATTTCATTACACCAAAGAATAAATATTTAAAGCGTAAAAAACATTTAAATTCTGCACGTAATAATCAAAAAAATGCTAATTCAAATAATAATCCTAACAATCAAAATAAATATTCTAATGTTAGTGGTCTTAATAAGACCAATACCTCGAAAAATCGCGTGATAATGAACTCCAATAATCGTAATTCTTCGTCGACATCAATGACAATGATGGGTACTAATCATCTTCATCGAGGTTATGAAAGCGAATCATCGTCATCATCAACGATTTGGAATACAAATCGACAAAATAATGTTATTGTTCAACAACAAAATTCTCGTCAACAAAATAATAATCGTACGATTACAAACAATAATAATAATAATAAAAGCGTTGCAAATGCAGCAACTGTTACGAGCCATAGTCTTTCATCATCAATGTTAGCAATTGATAAGTCTGAATGTAATACAAATATTAAGAAATTCTCCGATAATAAATCGACAAATAGATTCATTCATCATGAATACCCATTGACAGCCACCACAGCAGTGACAACTATGAATGCAGATAATCATAGCAATAAGCGGAAAACATCGCTTCATTCGGCCAATTCTTATAGTAATCTGAATTTATTAACTGAGCCTAATTCGACTAAAAATTCATCAACAAATAATAATGCGAAAGAAGTTGCGAATGGAATGAAAATTCCATCATATGCCGAAATAGCCAAATCATTTTCGAATCATTCGAATAAAAATAATAATAATGTCAATAAAAATCAATCACTACAAAAATCATCAACAATGACGGATGATAAATTGATTAACAATGGCAGTAATGAGTTTCCGCAATTACTAACTAATAGTGGTAATAATGAAGAATATTCATCAGCTCCGAATAAAATGTCTGCCACAACCACTAATTGTGATAATGATAAAAATTACACTAATACTGATAATAAAAGCGTCTTTGATAATGAAAATTCAATAGATATAAATAATGATGAGGATGTCGATAGTGAACTAAAATCAAAATCATCATCATTGTTACCACTACAATCAATGGAAATATTGCCAACAACTTCTACAGCAGAACCTGTAGTGTTGATGACAAATATGACAAAAATATCAAACGAAGCAGAAGTAATGAATGATTCAAGTGTTAATGTTTGTAGTGATGAAGCTGCTCCTGTTATTGTTGATGAAAGTAAAAATAATAGCGATATAAATGAAAATGAAAAAACTGTCAATGTTGTTGATGTTGTTGCCTATGATAATGATCAACAACGACAAAATGATGAAAATAATGGCATTTTTATTGTAAATGATAAGAAAAATAGTAATGACTCGACAATCAAAGTAAAAAAAATTACTCATCCTATTCAAAATAATATTAATAATGAAATTGTGCAAATGTCTGCTGAAATCAATGACAATAGTGAAAAGCAACGATCAATGATTAATGGTAGAAAATCAATAAAAATGTATAATAATGATAATAGGCCAGAATCACCACCAGTAATTATTAATGGCGATAATATTGTCACATTTGATTTCAATCATATAAATAATGGAAATGACAATGGATGCTCATTTTCATTATCATCTACATCAGCTAAGACAACAACAGCAGCAACGTTCCCAAATTATCTAAATGGCTTCAATGATAACAGAATCGTGTTTGGATTTTTCGATGATATACAAAATGAATTCGATGAAATACAACAAAAACATTCGCACGATGAAAGAATTTATCAATATTCGAATAATAATAATGTTAGTTTTTTCAATTAATTTTTTTTTCAATCAATTTTGATCTATATTCGGTTCTTATATTCGAATTTAGGCTTTTATTTCTAATGGACCATCAATTGAATCAAAAGAAAAAATAAAACAAGATCGTATGAATGATTCTAATGAATCAATAAATGATGATAAGCGAAATGAACAACAAATTGAACCATTTAATGCTCAAGTTTTGAAATCAAATGATAATTACAATGATTATTTAACAGAAAACAGTAATAATAATAATAATGACAATAATAATTATGAAAATTTTAAGAAGAATGCTGTACATGTTAATGATTTGGAAAATCGTTGGCATAAACAGCAACAAACTAAAAATATGAATGAAATTGAATCATCAAATAATGTAAATCACGAGCCATGTGATGAGCAATTATCCGATCAAAATCGATTATCTTCACTGAAATCACTCAAACATTTCAAACAACACCAGCATCAACAACGGCAATTATATTTCAAAAGTTGTCTACACAATTACAAAGATGTTTGCCTGTTGGATAACGATGAGCTTAGTATTAACAATTATTCGAATTTGGTGAATTTTATATACACACGTATGTTTTTATTAGATTTATTGAATTGATTTTTTAATGTCTTATTCCATTCATTTATTTACCATCAATTATTTAGATTGGATCGATCAAGCAAATTTATCGAAATGAATGTAAATGTTTCAAATGATGTTATCAATAATAATGATAAATATATAAATAATTTATTCTGATTTGTGATTAGTGATTTTCATCTCATGTAGTATAAACTTCTGTGTATGTAAGTTATTTGTGAATATTTCTATTGATTGATAGCTCACTTGACGTCCAAAATGTTCAACATTTTATCACATCTTGAGACGTGAGAAATAGTCACCATGTGTTTCCAAGAAAATAATTTTCAAAATTCAATTTCCTCGAACATAACATTTTACTATGCGTTCGTGTTTGTGTGTGTGTGTTCACATTAAAAATTCATAATAAAGAAACAAATATATTAGCAATAATTGATTTTCGAATACAGTTTTTTTCTCTTATTATTATTCAATTTGATTATTGTTTTTTTTTGTGAAATTTAACAATCAGAATTGTTGAAAATTTATTGATTCAAATTATCGAAAAATTTATTCTCTTGAAAAATATCCTCACTAAAATATCCATCACCCACCAATAAGCGTAAAGACATTTACAGATGTCAATATATTATTTGTTATTATTATTATTTTCATCATAATCATTTCAAAATTGTGATTCTGTTGATTCTAAATTAGAAAAATACACTTATCTGATTATTACTTATCATATTGTAAACAAAAAAGCAAAATTTTCATATCACAAATCAAAGAAAAATTAAAAAAATTCTTAAAAATTTTATTATTATCATCATTATTATAATCATTATCAAATGATCCATTTATACATTTATTTTCTTTGAATGTTTTTTTTTAATTTAAATTTTTTAAAATTCTTGGAGATTTCTTTTTTCTTTTTTATAATAAACCCTTACCAATTGAACATATGAAACACCCGTATTTACATTAAACAACAATTTACATTCAAAAAAAAAAAAAAAAAATGAAAATAAAAGGTCATCAAATTCAAATTTTGTTTAAAATACATGTGTAAACACACACACACATGATACCTAACCATTAAACACCAAATACACGAATATATTCACAATTTATTATTATTATTATTATTATTATCAAAATTATTATTTGTTGTATCTCTCAAAAAGAATTATTTTATTGATCATCGATTATTATCATTATTATGATTATTGCCATCATCAATCATGAATAATTACTATTACCATTAATTTCTACATTGAATCGTGATAAATTATCATCAATCAAGCTAATGTGGTCATTCATGAAGCATAAATAAAAAAAAATTCATCATTGAAAAAGAATAATTTTCTATTTTTTCCCACCATTCAATCTACACGTTTATGGTTATAAGCTGATTCATTATTGAACATTTGCCCATTCATGAATTGATAAATTAATTGATTTGCAGTTAATTGAAAGCCAAAATTTGAAGTTGAAATACAAATACACTTGAAAATATGAAATGAAATGCCGTCAAAATTAAAATTGATTAATTGATAATTAAAAATTATGTGGTTTATAATTATTTTATTTCAAATAAAACAATAAAGATTTTTATATTTAAAATTTGTTTGTTCTTAACATAGTCACTAAATTCATTCTTTTCATCAGTAATTATTTTCGCATTCAAAATTCAGATCTACTCATTTAATAAGATGCAAAAATCTCACCGATGCGAATAGGTTAAATTTTTGACCAGATATGAATGAATATGATCGTCTCGAATACCATCTCTCTTCACTATGATATAAGTCAAATCAATTCAAAATTAAATTATTTATTTAAATCATTGATGAATGGAGATTATAATTTTAAATTAATTATGAGCTGAGGATTATTTACATCTTAATTTGTGTTTTAAATAGGTAAAAGAATATTCATAATGAATTGCTTTCGCACTTAAAAAATTGTTTTTTTGATAATATTCTAAAATTTGCCGTTTTTTCAATGTTTTTGGTGGTTATATTTGTGAATAACATTACTTGATCTGACTTGGGTACACCTATCAATATCGAATAATGATTGAAATTAATGAAACCAGTGACATTTTGTTTTGACCATAATTCTAATGGTATCATTGATGATTCACATTTTTCAGCTGAATTTCTTCCATTACTTGTATCAGCAAATTTTTCAATGAATTTGATCAAATTTTTACGATTATCAATACAAATATCAAAAAGTTTTGCATCAAAATTATCCGAAATTTCCATTGTTTGATTTGAATTATCATTACTAATTATCATTTGTTTTTGTATTTGTAATAATTGTAAATGCTCTATTCGATCTGATACATTGTTTGCAATTAAAAAATATTCTTCATATAAATTCTTATTTTTATCATCATCATTATCATTGATAATGAATTGTTGATAAGTCGATAAAGCAAAATAACGATTATCAATCAAATTTTGTTCATAAAACTTTGAAGATGTTGTTATTGATGGAAAGTCATTAATAATACATTTTCCATTATCTTTGTTTTCATTATCATCTCTGTCATGGGAAATGAAACGGAAAAAATTTTTAAATTGTAAATTTTTTTCATAAAATATTGATGTTATTCTAATAATTTCATTATCATGATTATTGACAGTATTATTATGTTCATCATTATCATTACTGTTGACCATTGATGAATTGAAGTTATTTGTCTGAAATAATTTCACTGTATAACTATTATTGAATGATTTATGATTCATATTGTTAATGTCTACCAAGTCATAAATCATCAATGACGATTCAGTATTTCTATATGTATTCAATGGATTCTCATCATTCATATTTTTATTTGTTTCATTATTCGCATGATAGTCAACATGAATCGAATCTATTTTAATCGTTTGTAAATATGTATTCATATACGATGGACGCCAGCTTAAATATGAACAATTATAATATAATTGTTTTGAATATGAATCTAATTTTTGTAATGTTGATATTATTATATTTAATTTTAAATTATTCCAATTATTATTATTATTGTTATTGGTCAAACGATTGAAACGTGATCGAAATACATAATAAGATTCAGATATTATTAAAATATCGAAAGATGATAATAGCGATTTTTCATTGTTCATCATTGTTTCGTGATCATGAATTTTTATTGGACTTAATAATAAAATCGATTCATTATCATTCAAAATTTGTTCACAAATTTGCTGCCAAAGAAAATTGAAATTTATGAATTATAAAAAAAAATGTTTGAACAAAAAATGAACTCACCATTGAATTAATCTTAGTCAAAGTTTGATCGCTATCATTGAAAAGAATCATCGATTCATTTTCAATATTTCGATTATCAGCAAATATGTTTGATGATATGGCAATAATAAAATAAATGGACGTTAATAATGTCAATTTTATTGTAAACTTTGACATTTTTCCATTTGTTTGATATTTTACAATTTAAGGTTATCGATTCAAAATGATTTGTTAAAAAATATGAATAGGCGAATGGATGAATTTTTTAAATCACTCACCATATTCGTATATGAAATGTTGAGTGATTTTTTTTTCTCGTTACCATCAATTTATCATTCATTAATTAATTATCAATCAAAATGATTTGATTGCATCAATCATTAATATTTCATAAATGATAAAATTTACGCTTGTGCAGTGAAAAACTGCCAAAGCTAGTGAACACTCAATCGATGACTGAATTTTGTACAGAAAAATAAACAAATTCCTTTGAATTCAAGAAAATGAATCGAAATACATCAGCCAATGCTAGAGCATCCGGCGATACCTTGCATTCATTTCGTGATCAACACGAAAATGTAAGAATGATGACCTTTGATAATAAATCAAATCGGCTTGAAAAAAAAATTTAGAATCGTTAATTTGTTCTTAACTATTCGTTGATTCGTAAAATAATCCTTACATTTTCACGCCAAGCTTTTTATATCAACTTGTGACAAAAAAGTTTCACATTTCAAACACCGGAAAATACAAAATAAACATACATTGTGTATTTCGTTTGGTAATTTTTTAACGATATTATGATACATGATGCTTTCACACCAAACTTATTGAACTTATCGACGAACTTAATACCTAAATGCAAAAAGTTGATTATGGTGATGCTGCAACTGATGTTTTATTTTATATATTTTTTTCGATGTTCGCCATGAACAAACGAAAATATAAATTTCAATTTGTTAATTTTGTCAAAAAAAAAATTCGAAAAATTAAAATTTCAAATGGAAAACTTTGAAAAATTTTCAGTCAAATCTGTTACAAACGTTAGCTTTTCTGCATCATTTATCAATTTGAAAGAGACAAAAGAAAAAAATGCACAAATAAACGAACAAACAACCAATGATATTATATAATTCGACTTTTTTTTTCAAATGTTTAATTCCAAAACGAACAAATTTCCGAGAAATTCCGAGTTTAGGATTCAAAGATTTATTTTATTTTATTTCATTTATTTTGTTTTTTTAATTAAATATAGCGTAGGTATTTTCATAGGAAATTAAATTGAATAGAAAAAATATTTAAAATAAGCCAAAATAAATAATAATAAAATTTGTACAAAAACCATAGTGAAATGATTCAATTTTCAAAAAGAAGATTAAATGAAAATTTCAAATTCGTTTTAGCAGCCAAATGATGAATGAACCGAAAAAAATGACTAAATTTGATGAAATTGAAATGAAATTCAAAAATAAATAATATATGACCATAAAAATGTTGAAATAAATGTATGATGAATCAATTAATCAGTTATTATTAAATAATTGAAAAAAAAATTTTAATTTAAAAATTTTCAATTTTCAAAATTTTGCCAATATAATACATTATTCAATTCATGATAAATAACAGAAATATATCAATGCTCGAATAAATTTATGATAATATTTTATGTACAATCTAATAATAATGATTGATGACTGATAAGTGATATTTATTTGTGATTACATAAAAAATAAATTCCATATTTATGTTGTGTGTAGCCATTGAAAAATTTGTAAACCTTCGTCTCCGGATATAAAATTATTATTATTAAACATATGTTGTTTTTATTTTTTTAAATGAAGATTTTTCATTTACATTATCATTATTATCAATATTCGTATTCTTAAGATTATAATTATCAATATTATCTTTGTTTTGACGATTATAATGGATCGATTTATCGATATTTATTGATTTTATTTTCAATTTACTACAATCATTATCATTAACATCATCATCATCATCATCAATGCCATTTGTTTTGTTTTCAAATTTCGATTTTTCATTGTTATCATTAATATTATTGTTTGTCTTATTTGTTTGAATATTTTTTCTCTTACGCAATGATATTGAACGTAATTTTTGAAATTTTTTTCGACGAGTTTTTTTCAGAAATTTTTCATTTTTCCGATCATCATTATTATGATTAGCATTACTATTGTTTTGATCATTATTTCTATCATCAATATTGATCAATGATTCTGATCGATTACAATCAATTAATGATAATGATTGGGATGATGATGATGCTAACGATATTGATGATGTTAATATTAGTTTATTATCAATAATTTTCGAATCATTTCGATTATTTTCATCACTATTATTCAATGTTGTCATGGTTGATGCTGTTGTTGTTGTCGTTGTTGTTGTTGTTGTGCTAATTGATAATGTATTATTATTATTATTTGGAAATGATATCGATGTTGATTGTTCACACATATTGACAATACAATCATTTTGTTTTGTATTATTATCATCATTATCATCGGTATTGAAATCGATACTTTTCCTAATTTTTCGATTATTTTTATTGTTATTGATTTTTATATGATTATTATCACTATTTGCAATATTTTTTGAATCTTCATAACTATTACGGCGATTATTGTCTCGATCATTCTGATTGAATTTGCTGAGCAGAAAATTGCATCGTTTGATTGGACGACAACAACAGCAACAAATTATGATGATCATTTTTGTAGCACCTTTGCGAAAACTTTCATTTAGCCAGCAATATATGAATGGCTATCAGATAATTGGATGAAAAAATAATGGAGATGGTGGAAAGAAAATTGGAAAATTGAAAATTACAACTTTTGATTGAATCCAGTAAGAAAAAAACATTAATTATAATAATTGAATTTATGGTTGTATGAATTCTCAAATCACATACTTTTCATTCACATGTGAATTCAATGTGTTTGTGTGTGTGTGTGTTGGTCAAATAATTCAATAATAATAATAATAAATCTTTATTTAATTTTATTATTTTTTTATATTTTTCTGATGTTGTTGAACGACATTGAAAAACAATGAATTGTAAATCAAAACAAAAAAAAAAACTTAACATCAATTTATTTTGGTCTTCACAAATGAAATATTACACAAGGGAATGGTCAGATATGGTTATGGTATGATGGTGTTTTTGTTCATTGTTCATCGGTATGAAAAATGAAACAATTTTATTATTATTATTATTATTATTATTATTTTCGGTATTCAATTATTTATTATTATTCACACATACACACATCGTTTCGACTCATGTCCAAGTATTGATATTGATTTTGATTTATATCACAAACAATCACTACAGGTCATTTATTTGGACTGTTTTTGTACCACACTGTCGTGTAACGATACCACGACGAATTATGTAATCAAAACAAAAAAACGAAATCTCGATAGTTTGTTGATGATTAGATAATTTTGAAATCTTTATTACTGAAATTAAAATTAACAGATTAACATTAATGTGATTAACAAAAAATAAATATTTACATTTTTTAAGGTATTAGGGATTCTGATAATTTTAACCAAAATTCAAACAAAAATTAACAATCAAAAAAACATAACGTACAAAAACATTAAACTACAACGGCCAAACGTTTCAGCTCCACAGCGCACAAAACTATACCACCAATGCGCAGGCAACGACACCAAATCTAGCGAAACGCGTCATCGCGCGACACTGGCGCCGGCCAAATGTTCCAATTCGTTGGGCAGTTAATCAAAATTCGCCTTCCAACGGCACTAAGCCATTCACTGGTCTAATATAATCCCGATCGTTCATTTGAATCTTGACGGTTCTCACCACTCCGTCGGTCCCAGGAAACACCTCGATAACTTTACCAATATTCCAATCGCTACGGTGTTTGAAATCTTCGGGTATCAAAAGATACTGGCCAATTCTAATAACATGTGGTTTAGTTGATTGACATTGTGAGCGCATTTGTAGATACTGCGCCTTCCAAAGCTTTTCAAATCGATTTCGTACTTTATTCAAATGCTGAACCAGACGTTTTGGAGATGTTCCAGTAGGTCCATCTGGTAAACGGCCCGGTCTACGGCCAAAGGCAACTTCGAACGGGGAAATCCATCTATTCTCATCCTGGAGAAAGGGTCGAGAATTAACTACAAATTCAGCTTGGGCGAAGGCCCATCTTGCCTCGTTGTATCCTTTGAAAGAACGCTGGAATGCTCTCAAACACCTCTTAACCACTCCTATCATTCTTTCCGCACAGCCATTGAACCAAGGTCCCAATGGAGGCGAAAACTTCCATTCTATACGTCTGGAATCATTACGCACTTCTTCCTTAAACTCAGCATATAGCTTACCAAGTTCCTTATTCACGTATTTAAAATTCAATCCATTATCGCTGTAGATCAATTTGGGTATTCCAACGCAACAGAAGATGATGTTTAAAGCCGCCATCGTTGCTTCTCCAGAAATCGTGTTTACAACTTCGAGCTTTATCATACGGGTTGCCATACACGTCAGCAATAATCCGTAATATTTTCTGCCATTAGCATAAAACATTGGACCAAATATGTCCACTGCCACAATTTCAAACGGTAATAATTCCCGAGAACGAGTTTCAGGTATATTGCCGAAAGGTTGGCTGATCGGCTTTTTCTTTTCGATCTGGCAATGCTTACAATTTGCGACGTACTTCCGAACCAAATTATTAATTCCAGGAATGTAATATTGGTCGACTATAGCGGCAACAGTGTCCTTGACGCCACTATGGAGGCGATCAGTATGAATTTTCTTTATCAAAAGTTGGGCAAGTTTTGATTCACGCGGAATCCAATGCGGTGTGTAATCGGATAGGCGGGTTTTGATTCTAATTAAGGCATTAGCATCTAAATCATACGGTACTCGTAAACTATTTACATTTCCAACAGATTGAGCAACTTTTATCATGTGGTTCCAAACGCTGTTTGGATCGGAACTATCTTGGATATTCTCTTTAACCAATCTTTGCATCTCGTCAATAGAATCTGCTGACTGAATTAGATCTACTTCTTCGGAGGAGAATCCCAAAGCTGGACGGATTTGAATTGACGATATCTGATAAACTGGAAATTTATTATCTGTATCCATATTAAATCGATTACACTCTAAACTAATTGGAACATCTGCTAAAAAATCCTTTGTTGACTGGGGGCGGGAAAAAATATCCGCAGGATTAATGCTTCCGTCAACATGCCGTAGGGTTATCTTCAAATCGTTAATAATTATCACTAATTTCATCAACCAATTGGCAACTCTTCGTTTATGCATGTTAGGTGATAAAGCCAATCGATGTAAATTTATCTTGCTATCAGAAAATACTGTGATCTTCGATGTTTCAATCCAGTTAACCATGGCTTTAATGGCTTTGATAGCTTCTAGTAATGCTAGTAGTTCCCGTTCTACGATCGTAAGCTGGAATTGGGGATTTACACGCGATTTCCCCTGCACTAGGCTTAATACGTCGTCGATCTTGACATATATCACATACCCGTAACTTTCATTACTGGCATCGGCAAATCCAATCAATTCCGTCATTTTTGGTATGGTCCTATTTAATTTGATATCTTCAAGCAGACGATAATCCAGAAGATGTTCTCGAATACTGCTTTGCGTCTTGTCAGGTAAAATTGAATCCCATTCCAGAGGCAATATTTCTTTGAAGATCAATCTCAACTTCAACTTCCACGGATCTATATAGCCAATGGGATCGAAGAATTGACCGATAATTGACAATAGTTTGCGTTTTGTGATATTCATTAGGTCTCCTAATTCAGGTAACTTGATGAACAATAAATCTCGATCAACATCTCAATTCAATCCTAGAATTTTTGCTTTACCTGAAGTTGTGGCATCAAATCGATCTTGAATCAAACGACAATTGGTTTTTATTTTATGAACAACAAATCCAGCTTGTTTCAACCCATCGCACGCTTTTGTGAATAGATCCAATAATTGATTCTCAGAGTCCTTGGCCACTAATAGATCGTCCATGTACATGGAATCCAGTAATTCGGGCACATTGCTCCTTATGAATATATCTTGAATGACCGAATTTAATATGGCTGGTGAACATACGAGACCAAAGGGTAACACTGTTTTTTGGTATATCTCAATTTTTCCATTACGTTTCCACAGGAACTTTAGGAATTTACGATCCTCCGGTGAAACAGCAATTTGCAAAAAAGCCTTGGACAAGTCTGCAGTCAATGCCCATTTGCCCATCCGGAAACAGGATAACTGTTTTAATACATCCAAACCATCAACTTGTCCCTTCCACAATAATGCGTTAACGGATTCAACCCCAAAACTTCCATTGAATACAATCCTTACGGGAGTTGATTCGGCGTGTTCCCGTATAACCGGATGATGGGGTAAAAAATACCCTGATGTGTCGTAGGACGGCTCAGCATGCCCCTCTTTAATGTATTGCATCAGTTGTGCTTCATACGTGTTTAACCAATTTTTCTTAATGAGACGAGCTCGTAAGATGTTTAAATTTCTCAAGGCTTCTTCATAATTGTTTTTGGGTCGGAGATCGCCAAAAAACGGTAATTTGACGGTATATCTACCACTTATCTGACGTTCTACCAAGATTTTGTCATCCTCAACTAATAATTCTTCTACACTCTTGCTCAAGGCATTGACCGATGAACATATCTGTTTAGGGGTGTGAAAATACACATCTCCCAAAATCGTCGGGATACAATACGTTTCCAAATTTCCTGGCAATAAGGCGGATACAGTGTCGGTTCCTATTATAATCGTGTTGGGTTGCATATGCTCGGTTGCCAGAATAGGGATTGTCACCATTGTATCCTTGTTTTTAATTGTCAACTTTAATTTTCGTTTAATAATTATATGTTCGTTTGGGTGTAACGGTGAGCCCGCTGACCAAATTCCTTCTTCACTGATCGCATTAGAACTCACCAAATCAGTGTGTATCAATGTCAGCTGTGAGCCGAAATCTAGGAGAACTTCACACGGTTTTCCATTACAGGTGCCGCGAAGAATCGGTCTTGACCCGCAAACTTGATTTCGGTCGATCTTGACTATATTTTGATCATACGGCGCAGCTATTGATGAAGTTGTATCATTCGTCTCATTAGAATCGGGATTGTGTTCTGGACCTCTAATTATGTTTACAGCAGCCACTGAAAATGATGCGTTCTGAGCATTTGGATTTGATACTGAAGCGTATTGTTCAGGTGTAGATGGTGTTGTTACTGCTGCAACTTGTGATGATGGCTGAACTTGATAGGATTGTGGACCACGAGAAAATGATTGACTGGGAACATTATCATTCGAAGGTGCACGTAAAGATTCGTATAACAACTCGGCGACGTCATGTAATTCCGAATCGTGACCTCTATTACAAACTGTGCAATTGACCGATCTGTTGCGACAATATCTCGCGGTGTGGCCGCGAGCTAGACATTTAATACAAATTCGATCCGATTTAATTTTTTCAACTATTGCGGATGTCGATAAAACATTACACAATTGACTGATATGATTGCCATCACAGAATATACATTTAGCGAGGTTTGATACCGCCGATACCAATCTTCTATCTCTGGGCCTATTGTCTGCAAGACGTCTAGATGAGCTGGATTGAATCATATGGCTTTGTTGAGAAGGAAAAAACTTATCATTATTTTCCGCATCCATGTATAGATTGTAAACATATTTTGCCACCGATGTGAAGTCTTTGGTCTTAGTGGTAACTTTCCATCGAGCCTTTTCATACAGACAATCAGCCACTATCTGTCTTAATGTATCGTGTGCCGCAATCGGTAACCCAGTTGATTCAATGGTGGAAGCTACACTGGCGATAATTTCATTTGCCAAACGTAGATTTGTCACATCTGAATTAGATCGTACACTTGGTAATTTTCGCAGTTCATTACGTAGTTCGATCACCAAATTGTCATCGTTGTTGTATCGATCAGTTAAGTTTTTCCAAATGTTTTGGATGGTGTGACCTTGAGCCATCCAATTAGTTACAAGCCGCAATGGCTCTTTGTCCAATGAGTTTTTTAAAAGACCTAGGGCGATGGGTTCCCATAGGTTAACATTCTGTATCACTGCAGGTTCCATAATTCTTCTGTATGCCTGCCATTCTGTACACTTGCCGTCGAATCGAGGCAATTGATCTTGTCGAATATCTCTCGCTAGATTCACTTGTACTGGTTGATGTACATTTGCTGGTTGGGCAGTGTCTGAAATTGATCTCAACTGTTGCAGCCTCTCGTTCAATTGTTGCACATCGTCCTCATTGTTAATCGTTATATTTAAAACTTCACTAGTAGGATTGGTACTGGAACTGGAATGGGAATTAGCTTTGCTGTTCAATTCTTCAATATATTCATCGATTTGAACCAAGTAACGATCCATTTTTTTAGATTCTTCTTCTGGTACATCATCCTCCATATGGTCCAATAATCTGTTGTGAAGTAATACCAGTTGTTGTCTTAATTCATTCGCTTGATCCACTGCCAATTTTCTGGAACGAGCCATGGTGATGTTTCTGCGGCAGGTTCGCAAATCATTTTTCAATTCTTGTGGCAGGTCCATAGTGTTCGAAATATTTGATTTCGATTAATGTGACTGATAATAATAAACCAAAACCCAATTTAAATGATGACCGAACAATAACCAATGAAACCCAAAATATCAATAGCTCAAAATCGGTAATACATATAACCAATGAAAAAAATTAATAAAAGATTTGTCGTGTAACGATACCACGACGAATTATGTAATCAAAACAAAAAAACGAAATCTGGATAGTTTGTTGATGATTAGATAATTTTGAAATCTTTATTACTGAAATTAAAATTAACAGATTAACATTAATGTGATTAACAAAAAATAAATATTTACATTTTTTAAGGTATTAGGGATTCTGATAATTTTAACCAAAATTCAAACAAAAATTAACAATCAAAAAAACATAACGTACAAAAACATTAAACTACAACGGCCAAACGTTTCAGCTCCACAGCGCACAAAACTATACCACCAATGCGCAGGCAACGACACCAAATCTAGCGAAACGCGCCATCGCGCGACACCACACACATACCATTTTATAATATGATTGACATTTATATTGATTAAATTTTGATTTTGCTTAATTAAAAAAAAAAGAAATGTTATTTTCAAATATACTATGCTGACATTCAAAAAAAAAACTACATGGAATTTAATTTAAAAAAGAAAAATTGATCTAATCAGAATTGATTTATTTTGGATTAATTCTTCGAAATCAATTGTCATTCAAGAAATTTGGAAAACTAGTTATTTATAAATTGCTAATATATTGACATTTGTATGATTTAATCTTGAATTTAAATGAAAAAAAAAGAAATTCGTTTGATCATAACTGAATAAATTGAAATTACTTTTTGAAATTACGACGACATTTGAAC
Organism: Psoroptes ovis; assembly: GCA_002943765.1. Classification (NCBI taxonomy): domain Eukaryota; kingdom Metazoa; phylum Arthropoda; class Arachnida; order Sarcoptiformes; family Psoroptidae; genus Psoroptes; species Psoroptes ovis. The sequence continues at coordinate 2,454,929 of PQWQ01000001.1, forward strand.
TCAATAGAAAAAATTTCGTTTTATTATTGAAATATTGTTATTTATTGCATAATAGGTGCTTACAAGTTATTAGTATTCATGTTTGTTGTTGTTTGTTATTATGATTTCAATTGATAATGTTTTTAAATTCTCTTTCTATAATAATTCGATTCGGTATTATTTATTGATCTTGAATGACACTAATAATTTATATTCTATCAAATAAGCATCGGACAATTCACATGATAAAATTGTAATGTAAAAAAAGAATTAGAAAAATTACTCACATTCCAACATACAGATGACATTGCGATCCAATGACATATTAAAAATTTGTTGAAATTTGCATTTATCAAATGAAAATCGACCAATAAATGATATAAATTCAATGGCATCCAACAAATACCGAACATGGCAACAATTAATATTAGCTGCACAATATATTCAATAAATATATGAGTGTATGATGATGGCAAAAATTTTGTTAGTTTTCAGGCGATGGAAAATGAAAAAGAAAAATGAGAATAAAATGAATGAAATTAATTTGAAATTCAATTATAATTCAATTTAATGAATTCAAAATTCAATTCTTGATTAAATATGATTGTATAATTTTTGACTTCAAATGATGTTCATTTTTATTATTATTGTAATTTTCTAAGAAATTATAAATTAAATAATTTTATATAAAAGTAAATTATTAGGCTGTCCTAAAAGTTATTTCCGTTTAATAAATAGAGTTGCTGATGAAAATCGGCCACCTAATATTTTCACTAAATTTGTACTTTTATGACATTTTCATTGTATGTGGATGTTTGTGTTTTATCAGTCAAATAACAAATACAAATAATGAGAAACATCTCATACATATAAACACACGCACACACACATTGTATAAAATGTTTAAATACCACATACGATGAATGAATGATTAAAATTCAAAAAAGAAAAAAGAAATCGTGTATTGAATAACAGTTTTTCGTCTTTCCATACATTTTGAATAGAATATTGAATAAAAATAGAATTTAGAACTAAACAAATTTCAAATACGATTTTCTAAGAAATTTATTTACATTTTTTTTTTGTTTGTTGTTCTCGTTACCTGTTTTTACATGTAACAAACATGGAAGCAATTCAATTGAAAATATTTTAAAATTTGTTTAATTTTTTTTTTTTTTTTTTTGAATTTCAAACGATGATATTCTTTATTTTATTTTGAATTGAAATTTAATTTAAAATTTGTTTTGATTTTTCTTCCGATTCGTATTATGATTATTCTTACTTTTTTGGAATTAGAATTTCAATTTCAAAAAAATTCATTTCCGAAGAATTTGATGGTACAAAAAGAATTCAATTATCAAATAAACATTTTATTTCAATTGATTGCCAATTTTTCATTGCACATACAAACACAAATACAAACAGGAATAAATGAAATTCAAGTGAAAATTTATTACCAAAAATTGGTAGGGAAAAAATAAATGTTTTTTTTCAATGAAATAGAAATAATGGTAAAAAATGATTAATCATTGAAATTTCAATGAAATTTTCGATCAATTCCCATCATCATCATCATCATAGTTTTCATCAAAAGATAACTTAACCAAAAAACCAAAAAAGAAAAAAATATATTGAAAAATCATCCAACCAACCAAAAAAAAACTCGTTGAAAAAATGAAAATATTTTTTCTATGAATTTAATTGAAATTATTATTATTATGAATTATAAATTAATATTAATATTATCATTATTATTATTATTAGCAATTTTTGATAATATTTCATTTATTTTATTATTCATTTTTTTTCTTCAAAAATACATTTCCAAGGATCAGAATTTTTTGAATTTTCAGCAATTTTTTTCCTCTTCTTATCTTGAAATATTCAATTCTTTTCTATCATTATTTTTCGTTTGCCCCAAACATAAATAATTACCCTTGGGAGCGACCACCAACCAGTGAACGATACGATTCCATACATTTTTGCGAAAAAATATGATTATAATAATTATTATTTAACGCGAGATATGATTGAAATTAATGACATACATTCATACATATGCAAATATATCAAGCTGTCCGAAAAGTTCTTGCGTGTTTTTCAACGAAATTTTCGTTGAAAATTCCTCAATAACTTTTCGGACAACCAAATATATTCTTGTAGGAAAAAATTAAAATTTTCTCGTTTATTTTGTCTGTTTGCTCATTGTTGTTGTTACTGTTGTGAACTAATAAGGAAAAAAATGACTAAACATTTTTCACAATCAGATGTGTTGAAAGGTACGACAATAATCAGAATTGTATTAAATTCTAGTATTATCATTATTATTATCATCGTTGAAAAGATTGAATATTAGCAAAAAAAAAAAAAAATTTGAATGAAATCAAATGAAATGAGACATTTGGAATCGTGTGAACTATTGTCACCATGAACCCTTTTTGTTTCGTAGAAATTTTCCTATTTCATTCATTTCAATTTTTGAAGGAAATGATAATATTATCAATATTGATTTCAATGTTTTTTTATTCATACATAATCAGCTTTTTTTAAGGTTTTCAGAATTCTATCTAAATGTAAATATTTTCAACGAAAAAAGTTTTAATGATAAGTTAATGTTATTGGAAAGTTTCTAATGAATAAGAGATGATCATGAGATATGATGAGAATATATTTTGAATTCCTGTTTTTTAAGGTCAAATTCAAATTATCAAATGATGCTCAAATTGAATAATTTGATTTGAATTATTTTTGTGATATACTTTATGATGAATTTGATTCGAATCTAATATCGATATCATTTTTTTTAATATACTAATGGAATGCCAATGTTTTGAATTACATTGAATCATTTTTGAATATGGGAAAACATTTTCCAATTCAACGAATCAAATCAAAGAATCGAAGAAATTCAATATCGATAGGAAAATTCGTGATAAATTGGAAATTTTTGGCTTAGTTTCTTTCTTGAATAAAATTTTCAATTAGATAATCAAATAGTTGTTATTATCATCATTGAATGTAAATTTGTATAAAATTTCAACATTTTGTCGTTTGCTTACATATTACACACATTGTGAGTAAAATTTTAATTACAATCGTACAATAATGATAATCAAGATAAGGATCATGAATGCATTTGTTTTAATTATTTATAAACTCAAAAATAAAGATAATAAATGAAAATTATTCATTTTCAAAATGTAATGTCAAGATTCGTACAGATATCTACGCGCCTGAAATCGTGGCATGCTTACGTTAGTCAATTAGTGAATGACAATTAATTAAGCATCTTTCTCGATGTTTAATTTAATTAATATTTATCAAATTTCACGTCGAAATGTGCATACATGTACTGAATCGTTAATGTTTGTACATAAGTACCAATATCCGTTGATAAAAATGAGAGAAAAAAATTGAAATTTTCTTTTTTTTAATTTTGTTGTTTTCGCTATTCATTCATTTCTATTGTAATCGTAATTGTACTTATAAGTCCTATAATATTCCAAAGATTCAAATACATTTGTGGATAGACTCAATTTAATTCAGACAAACAAAAAAAAAACTTTGCTCTCATCACTGTTGTTGTCATATAAAAGGTCTTGAATTAATTTAGCAAAAAAAAATTGACAGAAAAGAAAATAGAAAATTGTCATTTCAATGATCAGTGATTATAATTATTATCATTATTTTATTATCATCATCCTCATCATCATCATTTCATTTGCAGAATTTGCAAAATTTTCCCTAAAATGATTATTCCAAAACAACTAAAATTCGATATTCGTTTCTTTCCCATCAAATAACATTTTTTTTTTTTGTTTTCGATTTAATACTATTATTACAAGTATTTTGGTGAATTTATTACGATTTCGTCGCATTTAAACGAATTTTGAGTTTGAAAGATGGAAATTTCGACACAGTCGATAACATAATACTCATCATTTTATTATTATCATTGTTTTATTTATATTTAGGCTTTTAAATGTTTCTAAATTTCTAAATTTGTTTCTTTTATTATTAAAAGAAATTTTCAACCCTTTCGATTTCGTCGTAAAATTTATTTGTTTGTTGAAAACATTATGAATTTTATATAAGCTAAAAGGGCTTATAAAATAAATGAATAAAAGCAACCGTCAAGATCAAAAAAAAGACATGCATCTCAACAAAAAAACCCATTACTTTATTGTAAATATCTTTTACAAATTATCTTTTCACAAAATCTCATACATTTATTTTTTTCCGGTTAATTTAAATGATAATGACTCGCTATTATCATTATTATTATTAGTGTTTTTTCTTTTTTGGTTAAAATTCAATTTTTCAAACATAAAATTCTGTTTCATGATATTATTTTTATCATCAAACAAACACAAATATATGTTGTACTAATAATATTTACATATGAATAAATGAATATAAGAAATACATTTATTCCAAAAAAAATAAAATAAAATAAAATGAAAATAAATCAAATTCTTGCATAAATCTAAATGTGTGTTGGCGGTGTGTGCTTTTCTCTCGAATGAATATATTCATATTCATATTATCATCATTATCATTATTATTTAACGATCCATGAAAAAATTTCAATAAGAATAATGAATTGAAAGAAAAAAAAATGAATGAATAAATACTTTTTTATTTTTAATGTATTTGTTGTTTGATGCCATTTCAAATTGATTGTAATAATAATTACCTACAACTGTTTTTTGCAGCGAAATTATTACAATCATACAATATAAACATATATTTATAAATATTCATCTTTGATCATATTTGAATACAAGCAATGAAAAATGTATGGAAACATGTTGAAAATAATTTTCAATTTCGGCTTTACAAATTATATAATATTAATCATTGTAAAAGCACTCATCATAATTGTTATCATGTTTTTTTCTGTTTTAAATAATCAATTTATTCTTTTTAATCATAAATATTTAATATTATAATGATGATGATAATTATGATAATTTATCTTTTGAAATTCACCACAATTATTATTATTATTATAATTATATTTTTATTCATAATTCATGGTAAATAATTATGATAATTATCATATTTTCAATGTTGTAAATAATAATAATAATAATAGTAATAATAATGGCAATAATAATCAATTTTGAAAAAAATTACATTAAAATTGATTAATAATTATATAAAATATTTTGCTTGTTTTAGCAAAATTCATGCATCAAACACATCTTTATTTATTTATTTCCTCGTTATATTAATGAATTTTTCGATTCTTAATCGAGTTATGTTCGGATGTGTTTGTGTCATCTGATCATTAAAAATATGGATTGATTGACCAGCAGACAGATTATAATTAAAGATTAAATGGAAAATTTCGAAAAGTCAAATTGAAGAATTTTGCCTGAAAAAAATTGTCCAGAAATGATAAAGTCATCAACAAAGAGTAAATAAATGAAACAAAAATATCCTGTAAAATCTTCAATTTCAAATTCCGATCACAATTTCAATATTCATGTTTATTAAACTAAATAATGAACGAGAAAAACTTTACAAAACTATTGATTTTGTCTGTAAATTTTTGATTATATCAAATCGAATTTAAAATTTGAAAATTTGTCTGATGCATATTTGTAATTTAAATAAAAAAGGTGTGAATATCATATTGGGAAATACATCTTTGATTTTTATCGAAAAAAATTGATGAAAGAAAACTAAAATATTGAAAATATCAATAAAATATTCATATTGACTTTATCACAAACTTTTCAATATTTCATTGTATGTTTGTTTGTTTTATTGTCAACATTATTTGATTTGATTCCAATATTTGATATATATTGAATATTTAATATCAAATATCTTGCGATTTGAATATTGATGTCATTAACTGAGAAATCAGTCCGAAGCTACAAATAAAATATCAAATGAAAGGCTTTGAATAAATTTCATTTCCTTTTTTTTTGTTATTTTTTTGTTATTTTTTCCTGGAATTCACTGGCTTCATATAGACCAGGACTTCTTAAACTACAGTTTTTTACCCCAAAATTGCTTTGAAATTCATTGCAATGCAGTGAAGTTTAAGAAGCCCTGATATAGACAATAATGTCGAACAAAATCAAGAAATAAATGGATTCATTTTATTCTTATGAAACAAATAAATGAATATAACAAAACGAAACGATGAATTCTGGAGGATTGTCATCGATTTGAGAATTTCATTTTTTTTCTTCGAAACAATCGTTTCGTTTAGACAAAATTATCATACTCAGTGCATTTGATGCTTGTTTTTGAAAATGAAATACAATTGATTCAATCGATTTATCATTTATCCTTTCAATTTTCAATACTTTGATTTGATTTAATATTGAACAAACTGAACGAGAATGAAATCATAAAACATAATTCAAACATTTCGATAGAGAATCAATCGAAAGATTGGAAATAATTGAAGCAATCATTCGTTACTTTTTGTGGTTCTTTGGTCCAGAAAAAATCAAGAAAATGTTTCAAAATCTTGTCATTCATTAGTTTGATAATGAATTATGATCAAATGTTTCTTATTTTTTTTTTTTTTTTTTGCCTGAAAAAATTTTTTTGTCTCAAGACATGAAAACATTGAACTTTTACCACACACACACACACACACACACATACACATACACACCAAGAGTGGCAAAACAAAACAAAGAGAAATGATTAATAGTTTTATTTTCCAAGCGTTCGAAGATTTATTTTTTCTCACAAAAAAAAACTTGAACTAAATTGTTTTATCATTGAATGAATGAATATTGTTAAATGACACAATATATTTATGATTGTACGCAGCAGTTGTTGTTGCTGCTTGAAACATGATTTAATATTTATTCGAGTTTTAAAGTTGTAATTGTGATTCAGATGATTCACGATCGTATAAGAATTTCAATTGTATGATTTTTTTCAAAAATTTTTTCTCTTACTCTCAGGAAAATCCATTTTTATAGAATGAAAATATAAGCTCAACCAAACGATAAGTTTCATGTTTTTTCTTAAAGAAATTTGATAAAACTTTTAAACACATAAATACACATTATATATCATAAAAATCATATAACAATGACAATTAACGGCTTTTTGTATTTGTGTGAAATACGAATTGTCAATTGGTCTACATGATACTTTGTGTACTCATTGTATACTTATGCTGCATGATATGTTTTTCTCAGAAAAGTCAAGTCTGAAACTAAAACAACAGATGCATCGTCGGATTCATTTATTCGTGCAAATATTTTCATATGACTTTAATTTTTTGAAAAAAAATAGATAAATAAATAAAATCTTATTTAAACTAAGAAATAAATAAATTTTTTTTCATCCATCATTAAATACTTATAATAACATCATACATAGACACATCATTTTCATCATTAATGATCATCATCATTGGTTCTTCAATCATTAATCATTAAGTTCATTAATTTTAGTTTGAAAATGTTTATTAAAAGTGAAAAAATGGCAATAAAATAAATAAAATTCATTTCAAATGCTTTTGAAACATCATTATTGACTCATTCATATTGCACCAGAGCAAATGAATGAATGCAATGTGAATGGAAGAATTGAGAAATTCAGAAAAAATTCAGAGAATGAATCCTGTGCATTTTACTTTTTTTTATTTAGAAAGAAAAATTTCCCTGTGACACTGTACAAAATTATTGAAATAATTGGAATTAAAGTAAATGAAAATAAAAAAGAGAATTGGATGTGAAGAGGCAATGAGAGAGAAATAATAATGGAGAGAAATTCTTTTTTTTATTGATCTAAGAAATTATTATTATTTCGAAATTCATTTCATTTCAAATTCATTTAATATTCCATTAAATAAATTTCATTTATTTTTATTTATTTATTCAATTTTTTCTTTTCTTCTCGTTTTTAATTCATTTAATTCATTCATTTGATTCATCTATCCATCCATCTATTTCAAAGGGAAAAATCAAAATTTTCAGAAGCGAAAAATGTTTGATTTCCCCCTTGAAAATACTTATAATTTCTTCCAATGAAGAAAAATTATTTTGACAGTTTTCTATTTCATTTTTTTTTTCTTCCAATCTTTCAGTTTTCACTTTGATTCGATTTGAATTTTCAAAAAGAAAAAATAAAAAAAAGAAAATCATTTGAATTTAAATGTCAAAAAATTTATGTAAATATAAATTTTTTCATGTTTGTAAACACACACATATGCAAAAATATTTGGACAAGAGAATTTTTTACTGAACAAACACTGAATAAACATAGATGGTGATAATAATAATGATGGAAGAAAATGGAAAAAAAGTAAGAAAATGTAAATGATGATGATGCGTAAAAATATTCATTGAATTTTTTTTTTATATGAATTTTCAAATTTTATTCCATTTTTCTGAGTAAAAACAATGAAACAAAAACAATGGAAACATTATGACAATTTTTTTATTCGCTTTTGTTTTTCCAAGAATTCCATTCGCAAAGAATTTTTTTACTTTCGCAAAATTTCCACTTTATTATCACCATCATTTTTGTTATTATCATTGCTTTTACAAGAACTATTACTATTGTATTAGTTTATCTTGAAATTCAATTATATTCAAATAATTTCAAATTCAAAGACACAATCGAATTGAAAATCGAGGAAAAATGTGTCTATTATGTGTAACTGTATACAGTAAAGTTTTGTAACGAAAATTTAATTTACTTTGTTTACTTCTATGAATAATGAATAAATGATGAGTGATGATTTGGATGAATTTTGATGTATTGATGATGTGTGCGTATGATTGATGATATAATTGTGTATTACACGTGTGTACTGTGATTTCATTCTATAATCTTTTGCATCGTCGCAGAATATGTACGAGTTTGGCCTATTTATATTGTTGTCTATCATAAGTTTTCGAAATTTCGATGCTCGATTCTTTCCTTACAAATCACAATCCAATAAGAAGGTGCTCAGGGCCCTGTTGACAAATCAGCCATAGTTGCATAGAGGTGATTCTTTAATCTTACTTCGATGCAAATGCTAAAAAAAGTAGCTGAGCAACTATATTTGTTTAATTATTATTATTATTATTGATATAATTGACAGATTTGATTTTCATTCTTTCATCGTATTCAATGAATTCATTATTCAATGATTCACTGATTCAATGAAAATCAATGATTGCTGTGCGCTACCAGCAATGCATTTGAATCAATGTATTTGTCATTTCAAGTCCAGTATAAAATTTGCTATTGCTAAAGGCACCTACATGATAACCACTAATTATTATAACATATAATACACTTCGATTAATGAACGTTCATTATTTATAAATGAAATAGTTAATTGATTTGAGTCCAAAAGTCAATAATCGTACTGTAAAAGTACTGGCCTTAGCTTCTCTATTGTGCAAAATGTAAAATTACAAACAGCTTTCGTCGTATGGGCAACATCACTAAATTCATTATTATTATTATTATTTTTAATTGAAGAAATATTTTCCTCGCCATTCCTTTTGAACTTTGATCATAATTTTCAAAGATGGAACAACAAAAAAAAAAAACGAAATCCTCAATACTCAGTCAGGATTTAGGCTTAAAATTGTTTTACAAAATCAATTAATTCGATTGTTTCTAAAGAATTGATATTGTTATTCTGATTATTGTAATTTTTAATTAATAATAGGCTTGAAATACGATTTTTTCATTGAAACAAAAAATTGAATGATTATTATTATATATTGACTTTTCATTCATTCTTTCACTAATACATTCAATTAATTCATTCGCAAAACACAGGCGTCTGTCTTTCAGGCGATTGAACAAAGCAGCATTCATAGCGTTCAATGAATAACAATATGACTGGATGAATAATGAATAACTGCGATATGCCAATGGCTCAATAATATTGATGAAAAAATTTTTTTCATTTTCATTGTGATTTCATTGCTATTGTTATTACTAGCAGGCGATTCTATATCTTAATTACTATGAAATTCCTGTGAATTATTCGAAACGAAATAAAGCAAAAAATAAAATAACTCTACACCACCGTTTCTTAAAACTGTGGATCGCATAGAAAAATTTTGATGCTAAATTCACAACTGTGAGCTGAAAAAGGTTAGCCCAATAATTGGCCTTCACAAAGAGAATAACGAGACAAAAAAGTTTTAGAAACGCTGCTCTACACTGAATTATTACTGTACCTTTTCATCGCAAATATTTTCATTTCTTCATTAGGAAATTATTTTCAATCTCTCTTCATATCATTATCATTATATTATGACTATTTTATCAAATAAATATATGAATTTAATATGATATATTTCTTTCATCTTGTAAATTTTTACGATTCTACATAAGAAATTCAGTAAAGAATTTTTCATTAATTATTTGAAAGTATTTTGATCATTTGTAAAATTAAGAAAGTAATGAGTTCTTATCAATATTATAATATTACATGTATATTTTCCTTACATTTATAATACGAATAGATCAACATTCATGAATTTAAATGAGGCAACTATTACTTCCACACTCAAATATATCGATATAATGATGTTTGTCATGAATAAATTGATTTTTTTCTCATTTATCCATACAAAATCCGAAAAATATAATTATCATATATATAACAAATTGATAAAAATGATGAAAAAATGAATCAATGCAATAACAAGATTTATCATAGATATTATTTCATCAAAATTATCATTATGATTATTATTGTGGGTACAAATCAAATAATGATAGTTTTGTCATTATTTGAACAATAAATTTTATTCGAAGATATGACTAAAAAATATTTATGATCATTATTATTTATTTTATTATCGAATGCATCAAAATTAAGTAAAGACATAAATTCATATATAAATTGTATTAAATCACAATAAGAATGATAGCAATGATAATGATAATGTTGATACATTTTTTTCGCATAGAAAGTTCAAAGAAAAAATCCAATATTTTGGTTGATTTATATTTTTTTTATTACTAGGATTTTTTTATAGCAATCACATTATTTGATACTTTTTATTTCAGATAGAACGAATAGATACAAAATGTATTTCAAATGTAAGATATGTAAAAAAATAAATACTACTTACCATAGCTAAACGCTTACGTCGAGCTGAATCCTGTTCCATTCTGCGTTTACTATTAGCTTTTTGTGCAATACGACCTTGTTTTGCAACAACATGGCCAATTTTCACATACAAAACACATATTAATCCTAATGGAATTCTTTGAATTGAAATAAAATAGAATAAATTTGATAAATTTTTTTATGTTGAAATTTTTATTATCTCCGAAAAAAGGATTATGAAAAAAAAATATAATCGTAAATTATAAATATTCGAAATATATTCAATTTATATTGTATTTGAATATTTGGATGCATTTTTCATTTTTTTTCTTATTTCTTATTTCTACTGGTATAATAATAAAAATAATAATTTTCACAATTTTTCATTTTTATTTCTTTTTTCTTCGACAAAATGATAGTAATAGAGAGATATATTTTTTTGTTGTTGTATTTGCGAAAATAAAGGCAATCAATAACTTTAGGCTATCAATAAAAATAAAGAAACTGATAAGAAAGTTTTTATTATTATCAATATAAATACAATAAATTTATTTTCTACATTCAATAAATGAATATATCGGAAAAAATGTATGTTTGAATGTATTGGAACAAAAAAAAAATTTTTTCTTTTTATTGAATAATGCAAATTGAATTTTTTTTCTATATTCTATTGTCAAGATTTATTGCTTTGTGAAAAAGAAAGAAAAAAAAAATTTCATTTTCAAATTAAATTGTTCAATGGAATTTTTGAACACAAAAATTAAATTAAATTTGAATTCAATTTAATTCAATTCAATCGAATTTTGTAGAAATTGTAGAGATACAATCATCAAAAAATATCAAATAAATAAATAACTAAGAATAAAAACTTTGAAATTAAGTGAAATGATAATGATGTAATTTTTTATCTTTTCTTCATCAATTCTGGTGAATAAATTCTCCAATTTTTCAAGCATCAATAAATTGTAGAAATAAAGGATTAAATATTCAATATATGAACAATATGATTAATATGGCAGAGAAAAAAACAGAGCAGGGCCATATAAAGTTTATGTGAGCACAAAAAAAAATTCTTCATTCTAACCCTTTATTGTTTGATCTTTTATCAATTTAAATTAATTTCAAAGAATTGATTTTTCCTATCATTCTATTATTTATTATTGAATTCTGAATGAATACAAATTAACAATTACGATAGAAATTTTGAACGAAACAACAATTCTTATTAGCTAAAATAAGTATTTTTTTTCCTTTTAAATTTTAAAAACTAAATACTGAACAAATAATAATTTCAATAATGAACCTTTCGTGTAACTTTTTATTTTTATTAAAACTTTTATTTACATGATGAAAATGAATAAATTAATAATTTCAACATTTGATGTTTACGTATTTTAAATTTATTTTTATCCTATTATTCAATTGTTGTTCATTAAAATATCTGAACATGCATATTTTCATTCGAATAATATTCTATAAATGAAAAATATTTCCAAATAAATAAAATTGAACTTGGTTGAAAAATAGTATATCGTACATGATAACAAAACAAAATACATAGTATAGCTTGTTCAATACAAATAAAATAAATTCCAATGAATTTCGAGTTTTTCCAATTTTTTTCTATGTTCGTTATCTGGGTTCAATAAATTTCAATAAAATATTCATTTTATTTACTTTGTAAATAAATAAATAAATGAAGCATAGGAGAGTTTCATAGAAAATTAATGCCAAGATATTCATTGTAAAATTTTTCATACAAATTCATTTCATCATATCAGAAATCGATGTAAGAAAAATAATATAACAATGTAATATTTGATGATAAATTTTTATCCGTAGGTTAATAGGCATTTGACATTGATATATATTGATATACAAAGAAACAATGTGTCAAACCTTAATTTATTCATGTCATCCAAGTTATTCATGTTTAATTCCTTAAATTGAATAAATTGAATAGAAAATTTTCGATTGAAAATACAAAACAGCACACAACATTTATTGAATTCATTTTCAACTAATCCTGATTGATTGAAAAAATAAACAATTTTAACGTTTGTTCAGTGATGGAAGTGATTTTATATTTTGCGTGATGTATAATTTTATGAATATTAAAAACCATCTGTATTTTATTTTATTGGCAGTACCGGAATGTGTTTACATAATTTTTCTTTAACTGTTCTTTCTATGTACTTGTCATTGTCAATGTCAATCATGTCATCATGACATCTTGACAAACGATTCCGTTTACCTATGAACATTAATTTCTATTTTCAGATTCTTATCAAATGCATTTTTGTTTAATTCAATTATTTTTTTGAAATATAAATATTTGCATAAAATTTTACATGCATGAATATGCTTGAATTTTTCATGGAGGATAATTTATTTTAAAAAAAATATATATAAAAAAAATAAAAAGACAGACTATTTGAATTCAATCTTATCGCAAAAATTATTGATATTACTTTTACTCATACCATCAAGCACATGCACATTCACATTCTTGACAGGCCATCGGCCATTCAAAGATTATTTACACAATTTACGAATCAATGACACAAACAAATGGATCAACATATCGCATCATACACCCACCATACATGTCTTCAATGCATGCACACAACGCATGATACACAAATATTTGAATACTAAATACCTAAACAATAATTGAAACTTATTTTCGTAAATAAAAATAATGAATTATTCACATGTTGGAAACTTATTTTGAATTAATCCTTAATTCATGTTAATTGACGCAAGGGTCGCAATCTTATTCATAGTTCAAATTCATTTTATCATCATCATCATTATTATTATGAAAAATGTCTAAATCATTAAATTAAAAGCATCATCTAGATCAAGATCAAGTAATATTTCTAAAAAAATATTTACCAGTTTTTATGAATGTGTCATAATTAATAATGATAATAATTTTTGTAATGATTTTTTTGTAATGATCTTATTCTGGGTTTGTTTCATGGTAAATAAACAAACTATTGAATGGCAAATGTCTAATTAAATTTTTCAAAATATTTGCCAAGTATTTGAAACATGGAAAAAATAGATAAATTGCCAAACATAAATCGGAATTGATTTGAATGATAACATATTTCTTTCGTTGATGATATTTGATCACAAATATTTGCAATGAATTCCGTAGGCAAGATGGAATATTTTGATGTTATCAATAAATAAACAAATTGAAATTGAAAATGATGCCAATAATAATAATATTAATAAATAAATGGCATTATTGAATTTACATGTTTTATATTCATATTCATTATATTGATTAATTTGCAATCTAATAATACATGTTTCTGTTTTTTCTATCAAAAATATTTTTTATGATTATTTTTTTTGAAAATGGATATTTATTCATTAATAGTAGTAATAATAATCATGATGAATTCTTCTTTTTTTCAAATATATTTATCATCATTGAAATGTGAATGTATATTTGATTTTACATCCATTTCTACGATATATTCGTAGACTTTGGATTCATGAGAAAATGTAAATTTTCAAAATAAAAATTTTAAAATTTTTTTTTCAACTGTCATCAATGTTTACGGTTAATGTATTCATTAGTTTTTTTTTTGTTGTTTTGTTTGTCTTGTATTTCAAGTACAAATGTTCTAATAGTATTTACATTTCCTGGAAACAATATCCATAATTATCGACATGTTCTCATCATAATTGAGACATTTTTATAGAGGGGATTTTAAATTTAATTTCAAATGGAAAATATGAATTTTTTTTTTTTTTTTGAATAAAATTTCGATAGCATGTGGATTCTATGCTCAATGTTCGATTATGTCAAAAATTGTGTTCTATCTACGCAAATATTATATCATTATTAGATCGAATTTCAAAAAAAATGGCCAAAAACAAAAACAAAAAACATGAATTTTTTATTCATTCACATTCATGCTGATTGCAATGTAGAATTACATTAATGAAAAAAAGCAAGTTATGATAATGATTTTTCATTGATTTTTTCGAATGAAACAAAAAACCAGAAAACTAAAAATACAATCGAAATACACATTTATGTACATTCACGCACACATATATTTGATATGACAATCAAAAGTTTTCCATAAATTCCAGAATTTTTTCCACGAAAATATTCCCAGAATTTATGGTATTTTTTTCTTCATTTTTTTGCTAGATATTTTTATAAATTCTGTAAATACAAAAAATAATGGCGAAGAAAAATAATGATGATGATGATAACAATGATTACAATAATAATGATGATAAGAAAAGAAATTTGCATAGAATCGTCTTCAATGTTCTTAAAAATTCAATATCGATAATTGAATGAAAAAAAGTATGATCATGAGAACGTAAGAATTTCGTAACAATGAAAACGAAAAAAATAATGAAAAAATCGAAACAAATATAAACAATTGTTAAATCAATAATGTTAAACATATTTGAATAATTGAATTAACATTTAAGCAAATTGAAATGAAAATTCTAAAAATTCGATTGAAAAAAAAACCAATTCAAGGTTTTTTCTTGAATTATCGAATTGACAATCCTTTCGAAATAGCGATTTCATCGAATGATTCAGACCTAGTGAACAAATGAACAAAAGACCTTGTTTTACACTTTTTTGATTTGGACTGTTTCCAATCATGAAGCGGTTATGAATATTCATCGAAAAAAAATCGGTTTCAAGTTTCAAATTATTAAAAAATCATTATCTTATGAGAATAATATTATTCAAGACAGATTTTCAAATCTTGAAAAATAATTGCCCAGAAACATGAGTTTTTCAATTCTTTAAATAGCATTTTTCGGTTTTGCAGAGACATTTCCAAGTAATTTTCATAATTACCTGCGTTAAACAAGGTATGGCACTGCATTTTATATTTGCCTGGATTTTGTTTGATTTTATTTAACAAATTAGCATTTCAACAAATTAAAATTTGAATTAAATTTTGAAATGAAAATTTCAAACATACAGTTTCCACAATGAAAAATTTTGTTCATTAAATATTTTTAATTTCCGTTATAACAAATTGAAAATTTGAAAAAAAATTAATTTGAATTTTTTCCAATTTCGTTTTCCGAAATCAATTTGAGGAAAAAATCAAAGGATTTTAATGTTTTCAATTTTTTGTTTATAAGGTAAAATAAAATAATTTATTTTCATCGACCAATTTTTGGGGGAATTTTTTGACAAAATTGAAAATGAAAACGTAATTCGATTTCCGTGAGGTCGCTGAAAATTCTGGAAAAAGATTAGGAAAAAAACAAAAAATAAAAATAAAAATGAATCCCATTTTTACCTCATTATATATTGAACTGCAATTAATCATAGCCAATTGAACATGGCATGCACAATTATCAAAAATGTTTCAAATGTTATTTTTGAAAATTGATCATTTTATTTTGATTATTATGGTCAATTTTCAATCAATTTCTAGTTCTTTAACTAAATACTTTTATATGGCTTTCAGAAATGATTCAGGAACATTCATCGGTGATTGATTATGGGATATTGAATTTGAACCTAAAAAATCTAAATAATTTATTTTTGAAAAACGGGATAATACCAAATGTATAGGAACAAATCATTTTTTCAATTTAAAAACAATCAAAAAATAATTAGAAGTCATATCAAAATAAACATTGCGAATCAATTCCATATTTAAGCGACGGTACATGAACGAATTGAAGAAAAAAATGTATAATGTTAAGGCATTTCAAGTGTTTGAGGTGTTTAATGTACATTTATTCTATCCTATTCATTTATTTATAAATAATTAGAATTACTTCTATTATTAATCAATCATTCACTTATCCATTCGACCAATCAATCAAAGATAAATGGTGTTGGAAATTTATTCACTTATTCATTTCAATCAATAGAAAATATATTTAACAACAAATGATTGCCAAAAAAAAATGTTAACACATATTCTTTGGCCTAATGAATATTTTATTAGTATATTGAAGAAGAATAATATCCATTATATGATTATTGATATGCTGATTTTGTTTCAACACGCAAATTGAAAGTCTACTGGAACCATACCATTCAAACCATATCTATTAAATTGCTAAGGAGATATTGATTCTTTTCACAGATAATATAGATAATTTTTGATTCGAATTTAATTTTGTCATTAAATAGCATGAATGAGTTAAAAATAATGAATTTACTATCAATAATCGATGAAAAAAAAAATTACATTATATATATTGATTTCCATATATGTCAAAATTAAAAATGAAAATAAAACAAAATCCTAAAGAACAATAGGAATCGATATCATGTACCAGAATTCCGTGAGGAATTCCATCAAAAAAAAAAAAAAAAAAAATTATGCCCATAAGGCTGAGTGATATAGATGTATGCTTCTATCTATGGCATACGATTGAATAATAGATAGATCATAATATTTAATTATTTTGGTGAAAAAAAAATTAATATGGCGGATTATGAAATAATGAGAAGCATTAAATAAACAACAAAGTTTGACATGTTCACGATAGAATAAATGGAAAGATAAATCGCTTCAAGAAATCATTGTTTGACCTTGTTGATATAGTCTTTGACTCTTTTTATTTGTGGGTAAGAAGATATTAAGTCGACCGCACGTGAGCTGTTTTTTTCCGATCATGCCCAAGCCCTGATTGTTTTTCTTATCATTCAATTTGATTGTATAATTCAACCGATAATTTCAACGCAAAAATCATCCAAAAAATTCATAAACGTAATTGAATAAATTGATAAATAGAATAGAATATACTTACAGATATTGTGTTAAGAATGCTTCAACCGATAATGTAAGACGTAAATCAAAATCAACTTGTGGATATTCAGCACGACAACGAACATATGTACGATTTTGATAAGGCACATAAACAATTTGATTAAACATTGAATGTGGTGTGGCCAATAGACCGGCTATAATCCATACCAATGTCATTATCATACACAAACAACTTGATCCATGTAATAATAATGGACGATAAAATGTTTTGTTCGATACGGTCGCTGTTGATGAACAATAATTGTGACTGTTGGATGATGGTGTTGATGATGTTATCATAATTGTACTAGTAACGGTCATATAACGATGGACAGCTATGACACCCATAGTAAATGTTGATACATAAACACACATGACTTGTATGAATGGTACAAGTTTACAGAACAATGCTGGAAATGGATAATTCATTAATATGAAACGTGTAACATTGAAAGGTATGTTTAATGTTGTGGTCAGAAGATCTGATACGGCTAACCATGCAATCAAAATGTTTGTGGTTGTTTGTAATTTTTTTTTCGTCAAGATCATTTTTAAAACAAGTGAATTCCCGCATAAAGATACAATTATTATCAATGAATAAGTAATGATCATGATTGAATGACGGTAAAAATCTTCATCATCAGTAGTTGCGGTTGTTGATGATGATTGTGTATTGGGACGATCACTTGATGTGACAGATGCAGCAGCAGCAGCAGCAGCGGCAGCGGCTGCTGCTGCAATACGACTTGATATGGGTAATGATAATTGTTGTCGTTGATCAAATGTATTTATATCCATTATCGATGATTGTTTTAATATTGATTGATTCATTTGATTAATACTATCGGTTATGTTTGCTAATAACGTTGATGCAAGATTATTTATACGGGTATCATTTTTTGATAATAAATTTTCATTTTGTAATGCTAACCATATGGCACGAGATAATAATAAGACTGTTGATGGTGGGGATGATAATGAGGATTCAGTGGTATTTGTCATCAAATTATTATCCATATAATATTCACTCGAATCATCATTACTCATCGATAATGAATGTCCATTTGTTGACAATGTATTTTCCAATTGATTCATTTCATAAGCGATTGTTGTTGTTGATAAAATATCGTTTGCCATTATTTATTCAATTTATTTCATTTATTTATTTACCATTATTACATTGATCACGTTTATGAATAGACGAACTAAAAATAAGAAAGATTGAAAATGTAATGAAATTGTCATTAGTTGAATTTGGATCGAGAAGAAATGATAATAATAGAAAATGAGGAGAGAAAATAGGAAAAAAAAGTTTGAAAACCATCAACAAACATTGAACAATCCATTTCTCGTTTCGTTCCCAATTCATCGAATGAGCATCAAACATACCATGGCACAAAAATACAAATACTGTAAATATGATGGTACTGTTCCACAAATAAAAAGAAAAAAATTCTTGACCATAATGTTTTCATAAATATATTCATTCAATTTATTATATTTCCTATTTTAAACAAATTGTATCCTCATATTATCATTAGTAGCAGTAGTTTCAGTATTGCATTTATATTGTTCGAGTAAAGCAATTTAAAACTTTTAAATTTCATTTTATTTCATTTTTTTAGTTTAACGAAAATTTTTTTTTTCACCAAACTTTCATCACCGCCGAGAGAGCTTCGGCGATTCACCAATATAAATAAATAACAAAAATGAACAAGAGAAAATGGATAATTTTAAACAATGTAAAAAAAATGAAATAAAAACATGTATATCACAATGATATTAAATGAAAAAATTGTATAAATATCACCAGGGCAAATACACTGGAAAATGGTGAAAGAATTCAAATAAAATTCCGAAAAGAATAGATTGGAGCTATTTTTCATTTTTTTTTCATGTGATGTTTGATTGTCCGAAAAGTTCGCTACCATATTCAATACACATTTTAGACCATTGAACAGGGGTGAACTTATTGGACAACCTAATATTTTTCATGATATTGTTAATATTATTCTCTCATATTCATATGTATTAATATTAGATAAATTTATTCACAGGAAATGATCGATTCCTTTTACATAAACACTATAAATTTACAAAAACATTTTTTTCTGGTGGCAATCGCCTACATAGAATTTTAATAAGATTTATAAATAATACTGATTATGCAATAATAATATTAATTGTAATAATAATAGAATTTTTTTTTTCGAGCTAAAAATTAGCTATTTGGGCGAAAATAGTCGCTAATAATGATTGATAAGATAATGGAATGAAATGATTATTATTGAAATCAATTTAATTTAAATTAAAATATTAAAATCGAAATTTTAATACTAAACTTACTGAACAATTTCAATGAATACAATGCCACTTTATGATAATGTTGATGATATCCCTGAATTCTTTCAACCTAATCAGTTTAGAATTTAATCACTCGTAATACATCATGAGTATCTTATTAATTTTTTACGATCAAAGATTTTTGATATGAAAATTCTAGAACTATACATTATCAGAAAATACTTGGTGAATATGAGTGAGTGAAAATGTCATATGTTTCATTTCAATTATTGATTCGTAATTTTTTCGTTTTTACAAAAATTCCTTTTCATTTGACTCCATTTGGTAGCAAATCGAAATAGAACAAGAAACGCAAATTCTCAACTACTAATTCTACTAAAAAGGTATCCACCAAATCGTCTTGAATTCTGTGTAGGCTTACCTAACAACATTCATTATTCTCTATCCTATTTTTCAATAACAAAAACAGTAGAAAAAAGTTCCAAAGAAAATTGAATAAATTTTCCATTTTAAAACGAAAATTTCCTCTAATTCTGGCCAATTTTTCATATGTCAAAATTGAATTTGATGTAAAATGAAAAATTCAATTGATAAAAGATAGAATTGAAAAATATGAAAACCATTAAAATGAAAAAAAAACAAAAAATATTTAATCGATTCATTTATTTATTTTGATAACGGTAAAATTTATATAATCATCAATCATTTGATAATCGAATAGTTTTTGTTGAAGCCAAATAAATAATAATAAAAATAGAAATTATAATTCTCATTGTTTATTCATATAATCAGATATAACAATGCAAAAAAAAACAATGAATTCATTATTTCAAAATGTTAAATCAAATGTAAAATATCAATGATAAATAGATATTCACAAACAAATATCGTGGATAAACAAATTCAGATAACAATACATACAGGTAGCACACGCAATTTATAAAAATAAATCAACACTGCAATGATATTAGCATTGATATAACCAATAATGATAGTATAACGAATAATATTCGAATTTATGAAAAATATTATCGCCTAATATCATTGTTCAGTCAAAAATATGATCAATGAACAAAACACAAAAGTTGATTAAAAAGAGGTATTTTGTAACGACACCAAAACATCAGTTCTTTTCATTTCTACCATTTGACATCTTTATTATTGCATAATTGTTTATAGCAAAAGATTTGTTGATCGAAAATCATTGCGACCTGGTGTAAACATGTTTATGGCTGTGGCGCGATAAGCAAAATTTTAGATAAGCTCCCGTTCAAGGACATCGTAGCATCGAAGTTTTTGAATTTGAAAAAACTGTTTTGTTTTTCGAATATAAAGGGAAGATTTTCGAATTATGATTCCATTCCTTTCCATTATTTTGTATTTTGAAAATATTTTCGACTAGTGACTAATAAAATAAAGATTTTTCGGAATTTGTTCGTTAGTTACATAATTTTAATCTGACAGCAATACTTGCAACTTTATCACCGAATTGCTGTTTGTAAAAGTTTCGTTTGGCTACATATGGCAATGATCCCGAATTAGAATAGCTAATGCTAACCATATGATGAGAAAATTGATTGAAAATTGTGCATTATGTAAACGAGTTCGTGCTAAAACGATTAATCAACCATTAGGTCCTTCACACGAATCGTAAAAGCACTTTATGAAACCATTTAAATGCATTATGATAGATGCTTTTTGAGCAATGTAATTGTGCAATGGCAAAAAATGTTATGGTATTGTAGAATTATGTTAAACGACGAAAGCGATAAAAATGTCTTGTTGAAAATGGAAAACGCATTGTTTAAAGCATTGATGATGATTTGGCCATAGGTTGGTTTACCATCGAAAATTTGGTCAGACAATGTAACCAATTATATGGCAGTTAAAGTAAAACTAAATCAAATGTTCTTATCCGCAGAAATCCCATCGATATTATGGAAAACGTCAACACCTGCCGCGATGAATGGTGGTTAGACTAGTGAAAGAATTCATAGTATTTTCAAAGATGCACACAGGCCAACAGCACGAAAAAAATATCATGAAAGGGAATCTAAGCAGTGCATTCCTATTATTGATTGACAATCATATTTGGAACATATATGTCACGCCAACTAAATTATTTAATTAACAACAATCGATTCAAACATATTAATTTAATATATTTTAAGATTATATATGTGACGATATTCAACAAGATTGAGTGTTAGAGGTAAAATATCAAGTGAAGTTTATTTGGAATATTTACAAGGTTTATATACAAGTAATACAAGGTTAAATGTGAAAGGTTAGATATGATATGGTTAGATAAGATATGATATGAATTTCGAATTTATCAAGAGGCGGGGCCAGATGGTCCCTTCACAAATGCCAGGACGCAATTAGCCACTCGCCAACACACCCTTCTGGCTAATTGCTCTATTTACAAAATCTAATAATTTACTGCACGATAATGGTTTGGTTAACGCATCTGCCAGCTGATCCACCGTTGATACTTTCACAATACTAACATGATCCGTTTGATTTAATTTCGACACTAATACCTTCTGATCATATTCAAAATACCGTGATTTCTTGAACGCGTTGTTGGATAATATTGATGTTGCTGCAGAGCTGTCGACGTGCAATACTATACCAGTTTTAATACCCGATTCTTCTAACATTTGCCGAATAGGTTCGGCGTTCTTCCAGCCGTCCAAAGCGGCAACCAATTCTGCTTGGCAAGTCGAATGTGCCAGCCTACTTTGCTTCTTCGACGACCACAACAAGGTGTTTCCACCTAATCGAATTAAGTTTCCACTGGTCGCATATTGATCACAATCTGAGCGGAAACTTGCGTCCGTAAATACATTTATAGTCCAATCGTCAATAGGTTTTAAAATCAATTTGACGTCAATAGTTCCTTTTAGATATCGTAATACGCGTTTACACGCTTTCCATAAATTGACTGATGGTCTGTCCGAGTACTTCTGAAGATGAGATATGCAAATCGATATATCTGGTCTCGTTTTCGTTGCGATAAAATTCAAACTTCCCAATATCTCTTTAATCGGCAATTTGTAATCTACTTCGGATGATGTTGAAAAATCTTCTAGACTGTCCATTGGCGATTTTGTCGCATTACAATTTTCCATGTTGAACTGCGCCAAGGTGTCTTCAATATAATCCTTTTGGTCGATCGTAATTTCATTAACTTTCACATTGATGTTCATACCTAAATATCTTGAGCAGTCTTGAAAATCATGTACGTCAAATTTCGATCGCAATCTATTATAGATATAATTCACCGTCGATAAACTGTCAGCAGCCACAATAAAATCATCGACGTAAACGGCTAACATAACATTCTCAGAATAAAACAAGCATGGATCGACCAATGAACATTTGAGGTTCATTTCATTAATAAGGAATTCTTTCAACGTCTGATACCATGCGCGAGGTGCCACTTTCAAACCATAAAGGGCCCGTTCGAGTTTCCAATATTTGTCGCTGATGCCAGGAGGTGGTTTCACATACACATCGCTGTCAAGCTTGGAATAAAGGAATGCAGTACCAATATCCAGCTGTTTGATTGACATTCTCTTCGACAATGCGATGGACAGCATCATTTTTAACGATGACATGTTCAATGTTGGGGCATAAGTTTTGTCGACATGATGTTCTTCGAACCCCCTTACCACCAATCTAGCTTTGTATCGACCGTCGGCTTTCTTTCTCAATACCCACTTCGTGGTCAATGCTCTCTTAGGCACCTGATCCACTACTTGATAAACACCCTTCTGGATCAGGTGTGTCAATTCATTATCAATGGCCTCTTGCCATTTCTCGCGATCTGATCCACTCAAAGCTTCTTGGTACGATATAGACGCTGGTTCGTTTGCGACGTTCAATGCTCGATCTGAAACTCGTTCTTTCTTATCCATAATAAATGGGTACCCCAACGTTGATTCTACGAATACCACATCACAGGTCTTCACAGTTCTCCCATTTTTAGGGTCGAGCAATAAATAATTTTTAGTCGTTTCCGTATATCCGACAAAAATCATTGGACAACCTCTTTCGTCCAATTTGCTGGAGACCATTGTTTCATTAATACGCCAATATGCCAGGCATCCAAATATCTTCATGTGGTCATAGCCAGCCTTCTTACGTGTGAACTTTTCGTAAGGAACAATCATCGATTTTGTCGGCCAGCGATTCACCAAATAATTGGCGGTTTGAACAGCCAATGACCAATATTCTCAATATTGAATTTCTCAATAAATAAAATTCAAGTTAATTAAACATGTCTGATTCGATCGGCGTGACATCAGCCAACAGGATAGTGGACGAAGCAAAACAAAAAAGAGCGAAAATCAGAAGAAGAATAACATCTTGGCATTGCGACATGGAATCAAAAATTTTAAACAAAGACGAGCAATCAAAAACAGAGATAACCGCTGTAATAAGAGAGCTATCACAGCTAAATTCACAACTTATTGATACCGATGATGATGAAGAAAGAATTGAAAGTTATGGTAATAAATGTAAAGCTTTAATGGATTATTTTGAACAAACATCAAACCAACAAAACAATGGCGAAACAAAAATCGGTTTACAATTGCAAAAACGACCATTACCATCATTCGATGGCAACATTATGGAATTCAATTATTTTTTCCGAGAATTTACGAATCTCGTCGATAATGAAAATTACTCTGCGACAGATAAATTTTTCATTTTGAAATCAATGTTAATTGGCGAACCAAAACGAATGGTATACAATCTCATAGAAAATGAATCTAATTACGAAAGAGCTAAAATCATGCTGATTCAAGAATATGGCAACAAAGAAAAAATAACAAACATCATCATTGGCAAATTCCGAAAGTTACCAAACATCAATGAAGGAGATATACCTCATATGGAACAGACAGTTCGAGAAATGAGAATTTTATATAATGAAGCGATCGATAACCATCTGGACTCGTATGTCCTCGAAAACATCATAAGGAAAATATTACTTTCAAAATGGCCTTCAGCCGAGGCATATCGTAAAGGTACAACATGCCAAAAAATTATTGACCATTTCGTGGAAACTTCAAATGGATTTGTTAATGGTTGTGAGTCAACCCGGATCGAACAAGTTAACGTGGTTACATTCAATCGATGTCTGTTTTGCCAACAAAATCACAAATCGATTTTTTGCAACGCAAATATAACAAATGATGATCGACGAAAGATAATCATTGATTCAAGATTATGCTTGATTTTTTTCCGTAAGAATCATCGAGCGGACAAATGTCAATCCAAATACAAGTGCAGAAGCTGTGGAGGACGTCACTCACAGGTGATATGCGTTAACAACAACCAACGTGTATCAATGGCCGAACAAACAATACCAAAAAACGTTATCAGCGACCCATTGACAATGGCTTAATATATTTCCATTGCATTATTAATAATAAACGAATAAAAGCATTTCTAGACACAGGTGCTGAAATAACTTGTATTTCTAAACCATTATTTGATCAATTAAAGTTGCAGATAATTTCAAATTCAATTATTAATATTCGTCAGTTAAATAATGCAACTGTGTCTTTGGGTCGCGTAAAAATAAATCTCACAATAGGCAATATAACCAAATTAGTCGAAGCCCATGTAATTCAAAACCTTAGCTCCGATTTATTATTGGGTCTAGACAATTCACAATTATTCAATTTAAATCTCGACCTTAATAACAACTGTCTAAGACAAGATAAGGTGATCATCAATAATAATCGTTTTGGATGTCAACACCATCATCTTGTGAACAACAGCAGCAAAATTGAATATCATATTAACCCAGATATTGGTAATGATCAACGTATAAAATTAATGAATTTAATCAACCGATTCAATGTGTTTGCAAAATCAAAGACTGATACGGGACTCTATCAACACCTATATCACAAAATTGAATTGACAAACAATATTCCAATATATTTGAAACCATATCGAACGTCACAACGTGAACAACAAGTTATAGATGAAACAGTGAATAATTTATTGAAACAGAATCTAATAAGACCGTCAACATCACCTTACTCTTTCCCGGTTACGTTGGCGGAAAAGAAAAATGAAGGAAAAACTAGAATGTGCGTCGATTATCGAAAGTTAAATGATGTAACCATCACTGATAAACAACCAATACCGATAATTGACAATATCATCGATGTATTGCATAATAAGAGATATTTTTCTAAACTGGATGTCGCCAATGGGTATTGGCACATACCGATTGCTCCAGATGACATTCATAAAACTGCTTTTTCTACAAAAAACAATCATTACGAGTGGATGGTGATGCCTTTTGGCTTGAAGAATGCCCCAGCCACCTTCCAAAGGGCTATCCGTGAAATAATAATGAAGCATCAACTTCAAAATGTAGAAAATTATTTTGATGATATCATAATATTCAGCAACGATTTTGACGAACATCTCAATGATATTGAAAAGGTCTTCAAAGCATTCGAAATTGAAAATATCAAATTAAAACCCAGCAAGTGCAGTTTTGCTGAGAATACCATCGACTATTTAGGTCATACAATATCATATAATTCAGTGCGGCCAAACAAGCAAAATGTTACCGCTATTGCCAATTTTCCAAAACCAACTAATATCAAGGAGTTACAACGTTTTCTAGGCATGGAAAATGTTTACCACAAGTACATACCTGGACATGCAATATTACGAAAACCATTGACCGATTTATTAGTAAAAGAGAAACAATGGAATTGGACAGACGCTTGTGAAACGGCGTTCCAAACTATCAAAGAACACTTGACAAAACAGCCAATACTACATATTTTTAATCCGGAATTGGAAACAATAATTTATTGTGACGCCAGCCACCAAGGTATTGGTGCTGTTATCAAGCAAAAACAAACCAACGGAGATGAAATGCCCATCGCTTTCTTCTCAAGGAAGCTATTAAAACATGAAATAAATTATACAATCACAGAGCTTGAATGTTTATCGATAGTAGAGGCCCTGAAAAAGTGGCACTGTTATATTGATGGATCAGTAACCACAATCGTAACAGATCATGCTGCGCTTCAGTGGCTTAAAACATGCAAGAATCTAACAGGAAGATTATTCAGATGGTCGCTCCGAATCTCAATGTATGACCTCAACATCAAATACAAAAAAGGGTCTTCGAATTATGAAGCGGATGCATTGTCACGGGCACCAACAATCAATTCAGCACGTGTAAATTTGATAGAAAAAATTAAGATTCAACAAGAACAACAACATATGGCTGATATTAACAACTACGAAACGGTTGATGGACTAAGATTTCGGAGGCGGCAGGGTATTGCTAAAATTGTCGTCCCACAATCCCTTAAGAATGAAGTGTTGAATGAAGCACATCAACGTTTTGGCCATATCGGAACAAAAAAGATGATAGCGCTCATCTCACCGACCTATTATTGGTCTGGTCTGATCAAAGACATCAGCAACTTCGTGAAACACTGTGATACGTGTCAGAAGAATAAGGCATTCAAACAAAAATGGTCATCAACGTTAGGAACATTACCTTCGGCCAGCCAACCATTTGAGTTAATCTCAATAGACACGGTACTGGGCTTAGGGAATTATGGATCAAAGAAAAATTTAGTTCATCTAATTATTGACCATTGCACTAGGTATGTGTGGGCATTCCCGCACACATCAACATCGACAGAAACGTACATCCAAATCATAAAGCAAATGTTGAAAATTGGTCAAATAAAACAAATCCTTTCAGATCGGGCTGCGGCCTTCCTGTCAAAGAAATACAGTAAATTTCTCGAAAGTAACAACATTAAGAGATTATTAACGTCCACCCAAAATCCGCAGTGCAATGGGATGAATGAACGAACGAACCAAGAATTAATGAAACGCCTGCGATGTAAGATAAACGACCCAAATATAAAATGTAAAACATGGACAAAACTAATCGAATCGGTAGTGCACGAATATAATAATTCTCCACATGAGATAACCGGATTTACACCGGCTTTCCTCTTGTATGGCATGCTACCGTATGAACAATTCAGATTAGATGATCAAATGACTGTGGAAAAGGCACGCGAAATCGCCAATAATCGAAGTGAAACTTACCACGACAAAAACGAACATTATTATAATAAACGCTTCAACAGACCGAATTTCAAAGTTGGAGACGAAGTACTGGTAAAGGTGGCGTGGCATCCAAATAATGGTAAATTAACATCCGTAATGGAAGGGCCATACACGGTTCTCCAAATACTGCCACCTACCAATGTAAAAATCGATCGGCCTAATAAACCAGCCAACAAAACCACCGAGGTCATCAACACAAATAAATTACGTTTGTATCATCGACCCGATGAATTCAAGATAGGGGCGGGGAGATGTGACGATATTCAACAAGATTGAGTACGTCTTTTATGAATATAACTAAAATAGCCGTTGAGTTTGGTTAAAAAACGTGCTCACACAGATACGAGCACACCACTCAATAAATGAGCGCCATTATACCAATAACAAAAAATTGACAATCAAATAATAGTTTTGTATCATATTTTAAAATTGTGAATTTCTCAATAAATAAAATTCAAGTTAATTAAACATGTCTGATTCGATCGGCGTGACATATATACCATGTAAAATTGTAAAATAAAGTTCTAACGTTGACATAATACGAATTTGCACAGAAGCCCCTAGAGTTCTGAAGAAAAGCTGGACAATCACGCGAGAAAAATTGAAGGCATTTCTTGCAATATTGGAAGCACGTAGCGCATATGAAGGAAATACTTTGAGACTTGAATATTTATAGAACGAAAAATGGGGACCATCATTTTTTACTAAAACACTATGAGCAGGCGAGGGTTGACAGATATTTTACGACACATTCGGTCGGATAAAATAAATCTGAGAACTCAAACATTTTTTGTTTCAATACGGCATATTATGAAATTTTGAAAATTTAAAAATAAGAAAAAATTTGAAATCGTCATTTATGAATGTTACAGTTATTAAATGCAATCACTATATGCAGATAAACAACCGATACCAATTATTGATGATATTATTGACAAATTATATGACAAGAAGTTTTTCACAAAATTAGATATAGCTAACGGTTATTGGCATATTCCAATGGTCCCTGAAGATATCCCAAAAACGGCGTTCTCCACCATTAATTAACATCTAGAGTGGATAGTCATTCGGCTTAAAGAACGCGCCTACAACTTTCCAGCGAGCACAATAAGACAAATGATAATGAAACATCAATTGAAAAACGTTGAAAACTATTTCGACGATATAATTATATTCAGTAACAACTTTGAACAACATTTAGAAGACATAAAAAGAGTACTGAATGCATGTCAAGAAGAAAACATTAAATTGAAACCCGGTAAATGTCATTTTGCTGTTTCAACGATTGTTAGACATTTTTTAATATTTTGTAATTCATTAAAATTTTATATGTGATTTTTTAGAAATAATAAAATAAATTTTTGTGATCCAAGATTTCACTACAACGGCATATTTCGATTTTTAATATTTTAATGATTTTTTATTGACTGCATCGTAGTAGCATTCAGAGGATATTTTAACTAAATGACTAGAAACGTCACAATAACATTGATCGAAAAGAATGATTTCCGTTTTTTCTGTTCCTAAGTTCAAAAAATCAAATCACGCCACAGTTATCATTATCTAATCATAACAATTTTCATAAAACTCGCTACAAAAGAGATGCATCTTTCTTTGAGATTCACATCAATCTATTTCAATTTTTTATTTATCATGAACACATTTACCAAAGTCATTATTGTCTAATCATTACCATCATTATTATAATTGTTATTGTTTCCTTTTTTTCAATTTGTGCAAAAGACATACTCGATAAAGTATAATTACACAATTCTTCATCTTCGTAACGCATCGTCAATCATAAATGGAATAGTTTACAATGTTATCAAATTGATTATCAATTCTAAAAGGAAAGCACACACTAAAAGTGCAATGTATAAATCTATGGAATATGATTTGTGGGACACCTCTTCTCGGAAGCAACGAAATTCATGAATCAAGCTAAAAATACTTTGAAGCAATGATTCATTTTGTATAATATTTATCATAGTATTTCAATGAATAAAACAAATTAGAATAATTCAAATTGTGTTGAATTCAATCTAAAAGTAACGATATTCACCCAAATCTAATAAATGCATCAAAAGCAAATGAATAAATGAAGAAATTCATTGATTTTAGCAAATAAAAGACTCCGGATATAATAAAGATATCAGCACATTTTTATGTTTAATATGCTAATTTTATTCTTATAGTTCAGTAATCTCATATGATTTAACATACATTAGAATACTATTGTTTATCATCATCATGAACATCTGTATTTCCAATTTTATCATTTTTTTCCACAGAATCAGAATTGCCTTGACAAATTATACAGTCAATTTGTGTAATACAGGCATTCGAGACATATGAATGAGTTGATATTGCGTTTAGTTCATGAAGTTTTTTGACAAATGAAAATTTATTGTCATTTATTTTTAACAAGTTTTTGTCTTTGTTTATTTGTTTATCTTTCAAAAAATAACATGTATTCATTTTGGAAAACAGAAAAAAACAAAAATTACACAAATTATATCGTTCATTTGTTTTACAAATTTTGAATAGAAACACATACAAAGACATATGTAATTCCGGTTAAAAATACAAGTTTTTTCGTTCGGAATTATCTCTGGTTTAAAAGAATTTTTTGTTTTTTGTAGCGAATTTCATTTTCATTCATGAATATTCTTCTGACTTGTATGCGAAAAAATTCATTTGACTTCATTCATTTAAAATACAGAATTATGATAATGATAGTTTATGCATAGAATTTCAGCGGAAATCATAATTTGAATACAAACACCAAAAGATAATGGGGGTAAAACACAAACATACGATACGATAATTCATTGATTTGATTAATTAATAAAAATTCAAATATCAAATTCATTTTTCTCATCTTTCTTCCTCTCTCTGTGTTGAATTACATGCATTTCAATTTGAATGTACCAAACATTTATTCATTCTTGAATTCGTTATTAATTCATTAAATTCTCACAATTACACAATGATTAACATTGTTATTGGTTGTATTGAAGGAAGAGGAGAATAAAATTTATTCGATTCAAACCATTTGATTCATTCATTCATTCATTTTTTTTCCCTCAAATTTATTATTTTGACATTTATCCCTTAGAACTCGAGGCATTTATAGTGCAAGCGAGCCAGCAGCTCGACAATTTTTCACACTCATGTTAAAATAGTGACTGAGTGGCGCCTATCGAGTTGCTGCATTACATCTTATGGTGAGCTATGCTCACCGCTCGAGTTTTGAGGGTTATGATTAGGATTATTGAAGTAATAATAATATTAATAAATATATTATGTAAATATGGCGTTTCCTTTGTCAAATATTATGATCATCACAATCATAATAATGATAATAAATTGATTGAAAAATCTGTTAATTTAAATATTATTATTGTTATTATTATCAAAAAACATTACAAAGCATTAAACATTATTAATGTACACATAGATTCATTATACAATTTACTAATCTAATAGTTAGTGAATTAATATGGTTTATTCTATTTCATTTTTTCTTTGTATTAATTTGATTTTGATTTGAATTTAATATTGTATATGAGCGGAATAATTTACAAATAAAATAATTAATCTGCCTACAATAAATACGGAATATAAACAAAATATATTGAATGAATGAATGAATGAAAACAAATTGAAGCATAGAAAACAAATTATCATGATTATTATGAAAATATTTTGATAACTTTGTAATTTTGATTTTAGTATAAATTTATTGAAGTTGAACATGAGGTTTTGACCAGTGAGTCAATAAAAGAACTATCAAGCATTTAGCTTGGTATATAAAGCTTGTTTTGTTTATTGTAAAAGATAGCACATTTGTTTATTTGTACACACACACACATCATCAACACACACACACACACACACACACCATGTATTTATAATATCATACACAGAACACACTATTAAATATTTATATTAATAAATAAAATTATCAAAAAAAATTGAAAATGATTGCATAGAAATCAACAAATAAAAGATTAAAATATATGATAATGATGATGATTATATAATTATAATGATGATGATAAATCATCAGATCAAATCAAAATATATCAAAATCAAATCACATTTGTGAAAAATGTGATGACAAAAGATTGAATGATATTAAATTATATAAAAATCCAATAAAAATGTAATAATAAAAAATTGAATTAGATTTCCAGCTTGGAAACAAGAATTTCTGATTCTAGTAAATTCACATATTTTTTTCTTTTGATTTACAAGTTTGTTGGTTTCAATCTTTTCAAATTCTAGTAACCAACATGTGTCATATGTCTATGTGAAATTTGAAATTACCAATGGATAATTTGTCGCGCGAATTATCAATGCATGACTCGAAATTAATTGTCTGAATTACTTTAATGGAGGAAAAAACCCAATAAATTACAGATTACATAATTAGAAATAAATTAAATTCACAATCTTTATGCGTTTGAGTTAACAAAATTGAAACAAAGAATTGTAAAAGATGTGAATCGAAACTATTCTGATAAGCAAGTGAACGGCATATATAACAGAACATTTGGGTATATGAAAAAGAAATGGAAATTTAAAATACAAAAATTGAGCTGCCAATGGCAGAGGCAGCGCACTAATAAATAAAAGATCATAATTACTGATAAAAAGATATAAATAGAAACTGAAATAAAAATAGGAGATACAAAAATAAAAATCGAACCACGTGTTCGATATCGAATTCATGTTCGTTCAGTTCCGTTGCCATTCTGGTCTTATTCTATCTGATCTTGAATCAGCAGCTACGCCAACCGTGGATCTTATGATAAACCTGATGAGAATGCACAAACTGATGAAAATTTAGCGATAAGAGACGATTTATCCGTTGGTTTGAATCATTTATTTTATTTTATTTGAAAAATATGAAAGTTATCTAGTGGGTAATCACGAAATACCAATATTGAAATTGACATTTGACCAAGTCAAGCAATCGTCATATTGTGGCATAAAAAGATATGTTTTGCAATCCGTGCCATTGCAATTTATACCGGACAAGCGAATGGTGACTAAATGCCAATAATTTTACTAATATCAACAACAATCAGAACAACCAATAATATCATAGAAAACACAGTAAGCAAAAAGATGACTGAAATCAAAAACAATAACAATTAACACAACCGAGTTATGCATCAATAGCAACAAATCATATACTGATTCAACACGAAACTAAATATGAAGAAGACACAATTATCAAACCAAACCACAACATACCATCACCAATAATTGAGAAAAAGCTCAAAGAAATGATCAAAAATTCAAATCAACAACATCATATGTAAAAAACACAACATTGCAATGCACCGATGAACGAAAATGATAAAAAATCGGTTATTAACTCAAAAAGATTATGTCGTGGTTGTTTATGGCCTGGACACAGTTATCGTGAATGTCGCAGCAAAAGCCGAATTCAATGCTCGACATGTAATGGTCAACACCCGACTTCGCTACATGGTATAAATTTTAATGAATCAGTCAATATTGTGCGATCAGAACCAGCAGCTGAACCAACACCATCCACCAGTAATAATTTAAAGGCAGATATTGGCGTGGTTCGAGGCGCTTCGAGTTCGGCCGATTCCGTGCAAAAATCGGTGATAAAGAGTGCGATATATTAATCGATTCGGGAGCTGATGTTTCAGTAGTTAGTGGTAAACTCGCTCCGATGAAATACCGATACAAAGTCGATCCGGTCAGCATCATTATAATTGTTGCAGTTGAAAAGTTCGTTTCGTTCGTTTACAGTCAACATTTTTTGCACAAATTTTCGAATTTCGCGGGCTTTTATTGTACGACATCACAACATGATTGTCAAAGTACCAAAAAGAGGGAAAGCAACAGCTAACATCATCAATTTTATCAACACAAATGAAATAAATCAGGATTGTTCGGCATACAGTTATACCTCACTTTACGCTACCCTAATATGAGCTGTTTCGACATAAAGGTTTTTTTTGTAACATTCATCAAGGCGCTATCGCGAATTTCAAGTCCAATTATATAAAGACAGACTTTCAAACAATTAATCGAAAAAACTAATGGAAACTAAAATTAAACTAAACTAAAATTCAAGGTTTTTTTCATCCTTTTTTGTTTTGTATTTTCACTCATATTCTGTATTTTTCTTTCTTCAGCAATAAATATTATCAAATGTCGTTATCGTTCAATTAAATGATTATTCGTGATTTCTTTTCGTATCGTTACATCAATATTTTATTACTTGCTCAAGTCGCATCGTAATTAGAATTCGGAAATGGTCAATTACGTACAAAAAAGAAAATTACTGCGAACCAAAATAACCAAAGCATCGCGAGATAACATTTCGTTCGAATTAGACGAGTTGCTGAAATTACAAATCGAATACGATGAAGTGGCAGAAAAGTGCTTGATCGAAACACCTGAAACATTGGATGTTGAACATCCGAAAGATGAGATTTATAGATGAGAGTTCCAGAGTAAGACGAACATTGCTGGACGGGATAGAAGTTTATAGTCACATGAGAAAAAAATGTTAAAACAAACAAAAATAGATGATTTTTTCACAAAAAAAATGAAAAAAAAAATTTAAAAATGATCTAATTAACATAAAATTTATAAAATTGATACTTTATAAATTAATGTTTGATATGAAATAATGAATTCATAATGAATTATGCTTAAGAATCATTTTTGAGACCCAAAAATTCACATAAAATTGGGATTATATGAGCTAAAATTAGATGAAAATTTTTTTTTCGCTTGCATTGTACCGGTTTACTTATTTTGTAATAACACAAGATAGATACATAAGCATAATACACACATGCAATCATTGCCTGATTAGCACGAAAAAACTATATCGTTTCCGATATTATTATTAATTTATTTACATCGAATATGATCAAAATCTAATCATACAATTTTTATCAATTCAATGATTTAATAAACTAGATTTTATTGTTTGCGAGTATATTATTCTATTTGTATCTGTGGGTGTGCTTGTGTGTATTTCTGTGTATGTTTGCATTAATTTCATTAACAACTAATGGACTGACAGCATTTTTATTCCATTAAAAATAAATATTGAATCATTTCTATTATAAAAATACTAAGAAACACTGAAGAAATGGAAATAACAAAGAAAGAACTTGCAAAGAAAATAATGGCTCATAAATGTGTGTGTGTTTGTGTATTGTTACGAATGAAATGATAGAAAATCAATGAAAGATAAAATGAAGATGAAAGAAAAAGAAAATCATTCAATCAACTTGGCAGAATGGAAATAGAAGAGAATGAAAATAAAAATAAAAAATTCCCGAATATGAATTGCATTTTTTTTCTACGAAAATCACTAAAGAATTAAAGAAATCAGTGATCATCACAGAATCATAGTGATAGAGAGCCGAAGAATCATTGAGAATCACACACTGAATCAAAATCACCAAATCATTGATTCATTAAATCACATAAAATCACCAAATCATCGATTGTTTATTATTATTATTTCTTAGTATTTCTTCTATCTGTTCATATCTTTTGCTGGCACTTCTGGTCTTTTGGTCTATTTTTATTGGTATCCAACATTTTTGAATTTCAAAATAATTTTTTTTTCGGAGAAAAATTGATTTTTGGTGGAAAAATATTAATAGAATTCCATTTTTTCAAGTGAAATAATAGTGTTCCTTTGAAATTTCAGAAAGAAAAAAAATCTATTCAATACTCTTCAATTTCAAGAAAATTCACATCTTAAAAATCAAAAAAATCTTATGAAGATAAAAACATAAATATATGAATTTAAATATGAATTATAAATAATCATAAAATATTCCATCATATTCATATTATGATAATAATAACAATATGCATATCTCTGTGTGTGTGTGTGTGTGTGTGAGTGTATGTGTAAACAAATTTTCAATGACCGTCCAAAGAATATTCTGATAATCTATGATTCAAGTAAAAGAATATATGCAAACATTAGAACGAATACATCTCATACGAAAATTGAAATTCATTGAAAACTTGAATGCTCAATTGAATATGTCTGGAACATATTTTTCGTTTGAATATTTGAATTTTGGAATATTTTCAAAAATTTTGAACGAACACAATGGATGTTTACCATAATAATAATGATATGGAAAATATGGAAAAAATATGATTTTGATTTGATTTGATTTCAAGTTATAATAATAATGAATAAATAAATAAAAGTTTTATGAATCATGAAAATAATAATAGTCATTAAGGTTCCAAATCATAAACTATATTTTGAAAAAAAAAATCTGCCATCAAATAATAATGAAATTAGTTGAAAAATACATTAAATATTGTTATATGGATCCCATTGAGTTTACTTTTTTTTTCTTCAAAAATTCATAAAAGAAAAATTATTATTAAATAATGGAAAATACATGTATAAGAATTATGTGATGGAGAATTTTTTTTGAAAATTCAAAACATATTGATTAGATTATTTTTTTTATTATTCATTTTCTGAATGAATTCAAAATTTTAAATTCTTTAAAATTGCGAAAAAATTGAATTGAATAAATGTGTTTAAATCTTAATCAATAGAAGAAAGAGAGAAAAAATCCCGTCAAATATCAATCATAAATTGTAATTTAATTATTAGGTTGTCCTGTAAGTTCTTACCGTTTTTCAAATGGAAAAAAATCTAAAAAACGGCAAGAACTTATGGGACAACCAAATATTTAATCAATTCTGTTATGGCATTCATTTAGTGTAATAATAAGATTATGATTTGCACTGATTATAAATGAAAGTTTTTATAATGTACTACAAATAAGAAAATTTCAATTCAATCAAGCATAAACTATTCTGATTGATTTGGAATTGAATTCGATTGATTTTTGATTTACGAAATAACAATAATAAAATAATGATAAATATGTTTAATTGAATGGAAATGGACACTTATGATATTTTTTTTTCGAATGGTTATTGGCATATATATTCAAATATAATCAGTACTCATATTATTATTGTTATTTAAGTATATCGCTAGTATAGTTCATTGATCAATCAGTGATGGCAAATTTTTAAGAATTTTTTTAAAAATTTTGTTTTCAAACAAATTTCAATTTATTTAAATGAAAAAATGATTAGAAATTGGATTATTTTTAAGATTGAAAGAAAATGAAAAAACAATATACTAAATAGACTAAGATAAGAGCATTAAAATTTCATTTTTTTTCCCTCAAAAAAAAGGGAAATTTTTTTTCACTCTTATATGTCCATAGTTATTAGAAGAATAAGAATCATAATGATGAGAATATTGATAATAAGATAAGAACTTACTATTATCATTATTTCTAGAGAGTCATATTGAAATAGTGAATCTTTTATCAAATGCAGTTGATCATCTGTATTAAGATTTTTATTTATGAGGATTGTTTTATTTTGAATTGACAAATTTAATTCAACTATCGGATACATATTTTGTAACTTCCTTTCATAACTTTCATCAAAGTTTCATATTATAATTTATTTGCAAATCCAAGAGAAAAAGCATAAGAAAATTAATAAATTTTACTCGATTCAAATTGAATTGTTGATTGAAATTTTATTTATAGAATGAATGACAATAATAATAAATAATATCAAATGATTATTACAATTCAATTTAATTGTATTCTAGTGATGTTCTTCTCTTTATTCAGTTTTAATATCAGAGTTTTCATTTTTATGTTTAATATTGGGATTTTCCTAGTTTGAATCTAATTAAAATGTAGCCTTGAGGTTCCGTGCTTTTTGTATCAAATTCTATTCGTGATTCTAAGGGCTTGAATTAAATTTAGAAACAAATTATTTTGATACAAATTTATGAATCAAATGAAAGTATGTCGAAATTGTTATTAAATATTATGTATAAAAATAATCATTCATGTATGTATGACAGTGTATATACCGGCTTAATTTGAATATATTGCTGAAAATTATAAAAACAAATTATAAAATTATTGATTTAGAAAATTGTTGCGAATAAAAAAAAAAGTTTTAACAAATTTCATTGTAAAAAACTATGTTCAATCAAATGTAATTAAAATTTATTGATTTATCAATCGATCAATTGATCGATCGATCGATTTGGTTTACAGCTCATTCATTAAGTTTTTGAAACGATAGAAATCATTATTTTTTCATTTAAAGAGAAAATAATTGGAAAAAAATTGAGTAGAAAATTTCAAAAAACTTACCCCAATTTCAAAGAAATTGTTCAAAATGTTTCAAATCAAATCCAAAAAAGTGTTATACGAATAAATATTGGATAAATTGAATTATGAAAAATTGAATTTCGGTGCAAAAATGATAATAATTGAATTCTATATGAGGATTATAAGAATTTTCAATTCCAAAATTTAAAAAAATTAAATTAAATTATGGGAAATTATGGCAATGGTTATGTTTTCAATGTTTTCGATATAATTATATTCTGTCAATTATCATTACGATACAAGTAAAGAAAAAAAATCACATATTAATTTCGTTATTATCATTAAAAATGTAAATTGAAACATGAAAAAAATTTAAAAATAATTTCAAACACACGTATTGTCACTGTGATATTTTTTTAAGAATAGAAATATGTCAAAATATTGAATGAATGGGCGAAAACAAAACAAATTTTTAAAAATTTTTGGAAAATTTAAATTAAAATTTAATTGAAAATTGAATTTTTTTCAAAGTTTTTCTCAAAATTCAATTTTCGATGGAAATGATATTTTCATCAATAATGAATATATTGAAAATTTGATGTTCAAAAATTGCATATAATGGTGATATTATGTCAATATAATCATAATATGTTTTGTTTTTAGTTATTTATCAATTTTTATTATTATTTTCTTTTATCAGTTATTATTACAATGTTGAACTGATGATAATAAATACATTAATGTTCTTTAATGGATGCTGATGTTTTTTTTTCCAAAATTTTTTTTTCATTTTGTTACATAAACATAAAAATTCATAAAAATAATAATATTGCCGATAATAAAATAATAGTTATAATGACATGGATGATGTTTCACACTGCATTTTTTGGACATAAATCGATCAAAAATTTCATTTGAACCATTTTGTAAACATTACGATAATGGTAATGAATTACAACCAGTTGGTCGTATTTATATGAGAGAAAAAAATTTTCATTTTTGAAATTTTTCTTCACTTTTATATATGATTATATGATGAAAATATTGATTCTTCAATTCAATGTTAATTCTGTACATTTTGTCAATTATATAGCGGAACATGGAACATGGAATTTGATGGAATTTTCATTGCTTTTTCTTTTTTTTGATATTATTTCAACGATCAATGATTCATGTATATATGAAGTTTTATTTAGTGCAGCTTTTCAAATCACAATTCAAGTTCGGTGCATGCCTATTATTATTATGAATCGATGTGTAATTTTTTTCATTATATTTTTTTTAATTCTTTCAAAAATAAAAATACAGAAAAATTCCATATATGATTTGGTAAACAAAATTCATTTTCGATTATATATGGTATATGAAAGAATTATAATAAAGTTGATACTAGGATTTCGGATAGATAATAGATAATGGAAATAGCTTTTGGTTTATGGCAATTAGATGCTTGCACTGATGTTTTCATTATTTTTTGTTTTGTTATTTAAATTAGTTTTTTCATTGGACAAAAATGGAGAACATATGACAAATATTAATGATAATTCTAATCAATTTTAATTGTTTACTATTTTTCCAAATATTATTTATGTCGAGAAAATATGAATTCTTTGATACTAATTTTGATGAAAATCTCGGAAAATGAAAGGAAAACAAGCTTTGGAAACAACAAGCTTAACAACATTGATCCTCTGGTTACGCAAAAAAAGTTATAAACAACAAAATGGCGCAGTCTGTTGGTGAATATTTTTATTAGCAAAAATTTTCAAAAATAATTAAAAATCTTAAAAATTAATTTTTATTGTAATTAAAAGAAGAAACAAAAAGAAAAAAAATTCTGATTCTTAGAATCAATTAATAAGTTGGAAATCATCGATTAATATGAGTTTATATCGAAAGTTTATATTTAAATAAAATTTGACTGAAATTTCAGTGATAAATCAATGAATCAATAATGATAACAATTTCAATATATAATCTGATTTTAAAAACAAATGGAAAAAAAGGAAAAGAAAAACGTTTGATAAATATTAAATTTGTAAAATTTGTAATGGTTTCAGATATATATTTGATAATAATAATCATAATAATAATAATAATACAACAATTATTGAAAAACAAATAATACGAAAAAATTATTAAATAATAAATTTGAACAAATGGTAAACAAAATATTAGAAAATAATTTCAAAAAAACAAAAAATAAAACAAACAAAATAAAATTGCCTTAAACATGAATAATAGATGCTCAAATAGATCAATTGGATTGAAGAAATATTTATGAATATGAATTATTGAAAATGGATTATTTGTTTGAAATGTAAATTTGTCATTTTCGGTTATTTTTTTCTTAGGGGCTGTTTTGAATTAATTAAAAACATATTGAAAATGAATGAGAGAAATTGAGAATTGTTTCCAAATTTTCATGAGAATCAAATATGGATATTTGATGGATGAATTATTGTAATTGTAAATATTTTTTTTTTTCGTTTGTTTTTTGTAAATGGTCACATATATAAATTATTGAAATGTAAGGTGTAAATATGAGAATGAAAAATATTATTAAACGATTATCAGCCATGACATCTTTAACTGTAAAATTCTGATGATCACTCGGCCATCATTATTTGAAAAAGTGACAATGTCATTTGATTTTCTTATTTTCAATAATTTTATTGTTATTATGATCATCATTATTATTTTCACTGTTGGTGTTCGCCATTGAACCACCACCATTGACATTGCCATTGGCACTTCCGCTATCTTCTTCCATCGGTTCATCTAATATTATTTCATTATTTTGATCGTTTGCTGCCGATTTGGGACTTTAGAATAATTAAAAATGTAAATTAAATTATCAGTATCATCACATTCACAATACCTTTGAACATGTGTCATTGTTAATGATGCCATTGCTGAAATCGTTTCACATTCTTCGATTTCTTTACGTTGTGCTTCTAATGCATCACAATTGAGCAAATGTGCATACCTTCTCAAATTTGACCAATTTTGTGCTATGATTAAGATCAATTACAATGATTAATCAAAGTGATCCTGATTGATGAATTGCAACTCACATTGAATCTGTATGACACGATTCAGCAGATTCACAGCGATTGGCGCCGGTTTACGTGTAGCTTCTTCTTCGGATACGGCTGCTACTGGATCACCAAGTAATGCTGATACACAGGCTTGTGAACAATCACAAATTGCTGTCAATTCATATCTGAAATTTTCATGTTTTAGTTTGATTTTGAATTTAATTCACTAAAAAGACATACCCTCCTTCAAGTGCTAATACCAATCGACCCTCGGCCAACGTTAATAATTGTTGAGTCATGTATGCGAAACAAGCTGGTGATACAAGATAGCCACCTAACGGTGCTGGATGCCCGCGTGCAGCATCAAAACCACAAGCAACTAAAACGATTTCTGGATCATACTGACGAGCAATAGGCATGACGACCGTACGAAAAGCAGCTACATATTCAGCATCACCCATCGGTGGATTTAAGGCGCCATTGAATCCAATGTTCACATTGAAACCGACACCAGCCCCCATACCGATTTCAGTTAGATCACCGGTGCCCGGAAAGAAATTCCCTTCATCATGACGATGTAATGAAATGTAAAGCACACCAGGATCATTATAAAATGCTTGCTGAAGTCCATTACCATGATGTACATCCCAATCAACAATCAAAATTCGTTTCATATTCAATTTCATTTGAAGAATTTTAGCAGCGATTGCTAGTGAATTGAAAAAACAAAAGCCCATCGGTTGTTGATATTCCGCATGACTACCTGGTGGGCGTACAATAGCGAAACCATTCTGAAAAAAATTCATTTCAAATTGAAATCAGGATAAATGAATGGAATGATTGAATTCTATTATGTCATACCTTGACTTCTTTCAATGCTACACGTGTAGCCAGTTCAATAACACAGCCAGCAGCCATTCGCGCAGCACCGGCCGTATGTATTTCATTCCATGTTGTATCGGAATCGACACCGATACCACCACACGGTAACATCACTAAAGATTTGATAGGTAAATCAGCTACAAATTTGGGATATTGAATGGATAAATAATCACATAATTAACGAGTTAAATTCAATACCTAATTTTGCAGGGTCAATTTTATGTCGATTATGTAATGATGATCCAAACAGTAATGTATATGCTTCACTATGACAAGTTTGTATTTCATCTAAAGTGGCTTTACGAGATCGAATACGCTGTTGAATTGAAATCAAAATTAGATATTCATCTGTAAAATTGATTTATAATCTACCTCACAGCGTCCCGCTAATCCAGTTTCAGTGATGCGTGCCCAAATGCTCTGCAAACGACCGCCATGTTCAGGATGTTGAAATCTATCATTACAATTACATTGATGTTTCTGCATGAAACTATCATACACTAATGCGGTCGTGAAGCGATAGCTTCCATTGGGTGTTGGTTGCGGTGGTTGTGTGAGTTGTTGATAATTATTCATTATGTCTGGACTAGTTGTTCCCGCTGCTGGACTTCCAGGTGAGGTATTGGGGCCACTATTATTATTACTATTATTCGTATTATTAGTGTGACTAAGCATCACTTGTGGACTAGATAAGGTACGAGATAATGGTCGGCCAGGATTTGTAGGTTGATGAGGATGATGATGATTAAAATGTAAATAATGAGGATGTTGATTGAAATGATAGGTATTATTTTGTGATTGATGCTGCATTAATAATTGAGCTGCTGTTGTGCCGCCTGATAATAGAGGCGAACGGAAAGCACTATTTCCAGCACTAGTCGGCATAACGCTACCATTATTAACACTAGCTCGTTGATAAAATGCTGCCCATGTAGGATCGATGAATGGATAGGTAGCTAATGGTGTTGATGGTAAAATTGATGATGTATTGTTAATAGCTAAAAATGGAAAACCATATTGTTGCTGTTGTTGTAAATGCTGCAGATGTTGCTGCTGAATTTGTTGTTGCTGTAAAGCTTGCTGAATATTGCTTGCACTTGTTGTTGATGTCAAACGAAATGATGACATTTGTGATGGAAACATAAAATCGGCAGCAACTGTATTTGGATTATTTAACGCTGTATTTGGACTATTCAAAGATGAAGCTTCTTCTTCACTTGCCGAACGTTTTTTTGTGAGATCAATCACTTG
Organism: Psoroptes ovis; assembly: GCA_002943765.1. Taxonomy (NCBI): domain Eukaryota; kingdom Metazoa; phylum Arthropoda; class Arachnida; order Sarcoptiformes; family Psoroptidae; genus Psoroptes; species Psoroptes ovis. Next base: position 2,498,577 of record PQWQ01000001.1, read on the forward strand.
ATCGGATATGTCTTCAGGATTTCCTTTGGTCTTTTTTGATGATGTTTGATTAGAATGATCATTATCTTGCATCATTGCTTCAGCTGCAACAGCTGCTTCGGTTTCTTCTTCAACGTTTTCAACCATTTGCCCTTTGCTTGATGCTCTTGTCAACACAGCATTACGAATATGTTGTTTAACTAGACTAGATGTTGTTTGTGTTTGTTTGATGGATGATTGACCAGGACCAGATGATGCACCAGGCAATAATGCAGGGTGTCCTAGTGGTAATGGAGCACTCTGTGTTCTGCCCAACGGTCTTTGTACTATTCTTGCAGCATGTATTGCTGCAGTCGGTCGTATTGGACCACCGGCTGTGATCGAATAAGCACCATTATTACTGTTTGATAATCTTTGTTGTTGATAGATTGATTGAAGAGTTGCAGCAGTCAAATTATCAGATACCGGAATGCCAACTGCTGCAGCTGCCGTAGCATATGAGTATAATGCAGCCGAATTAGCTAAGGCTGCTGCAGGTGAAAATGATGAAGATGCGGATGTTGAAGATGATGTATTCATTAATGTCGGTGAATGGGATGTTGCTGGGTTGTTATTTGACGCATTGGTATTATTGTTAGCAGTTGTTCTTGCTGCAGTTTCTTCTAGAATTTTCAATTGTTTTTTTAGACAGTTAGGACTTGATGGAGGAGTGAAATCGCCTTCAATGACTAATCAGAGATGGAAAAAATAGTTGGAATTTGAATATGGATAGTATTCATTTAAAATAATACCTGGCAATGATGGAAAAAATGGTGAATGAGAGGAATGGACAGATGTTTGCGAATTGTTTGATGATATGGATGAAGCAGCAGCAGCAGCTACGGCTGTCGCGGCCGCTAATGGCATACCGAGACGTAATGCTCTCATTTGTAATTCACTCATGTTTGATATCGTTGGCTTCATGTCAGTTGGATACTAAATTTTTATAAAAACGAAAAAAAAGGAGTCTGAAAAAATCTCAAATCAATGAAATAAACTTCAATACCGTGATCACTGATGTCGTGTTATTCGTTGTCGGTACATGATGTGGTCTACCAAGTGATATATTTGGCAATGATGGGGATGAATATAATGCTAGATCGCATGATGATGATAAATTTTGTGCCAAACCATTGAATGGCGACTGACTTGATTCCTGTTGAATATAATTTCCAATTATAATTAATTCAAATTGTTACAGAATTGATCAATTAATTTGAAATATTCATTTTTAAATTCTTTTTCAAATTTCTTCATCAAACTTTATCACAAATTATGATTTGTGAATTGAATATAATTAATTCTTGAAATTTCAATAATATTTTTCTTTCAAAAAACATCAGGAATGCTAAAAATAGACATTGAAAACAGTTTTTGATGCAAGAATATATGCAAAATAGATATGAAAATCAGGGTAAAATAGTTCATTTACAATTCAATTACATCACATTCAGAAACAATTATTCTTGATTGTTTGAAAGTTTTAATTTCAAATTTTTAGCATCCATAAATGATACACATCCTAACAGAGGAAAAAAAATTTGCATTTTGCCATCACAAAAGTTTAGTTGATTTTTAAACACAAAAGATTTGATTAATCTAAAATGTTTTCGTTTTATTCATTTATTTTTTATGAGTTTTAGTTGATTTCGATTCTATTTAAATTTTTGTTCATGCTTAATAAAGGGCTATACATCATATTACTGAATAACAAATTTGAAATCTCATTATTATTATTTTAATGAGTATAATCTTTAGTTCAAGGACATTATCATCATTATAATGAAGATAATAATAAACAATAATGAATCTCCATTCATCATTCTTATGTACATTAAAAAAAGAATTCAATGTTAAAATGATCAAGTTCTATCTTTTTCCTTTAAGTGATTCTATTTGATTTAAATGTACATAAAACAGAATCTTTACTCTATCCAGAGGAAATTTTATGAAAATGGATGAAATACCTCTTGAATTGGTGTTGATCCTGAACCACCGGACCCAAAACTTGATTGATGGCTTAGCACGCCACCGCTTGGAGGTGAACATGAATTTTCTGGAATGCCATTTGATGCCACATCATCTTATGATGAGTGAATTAATGAAAATATGAAAAATAATTGAAACAATTAGATTAATGATTTGATCGAAAATTCAAACTCAAATTAGAATGACTAGAATAAATTCGAAGCGATTAAAAATTTGAGAATATAAATCTAAATCTTACTTGACATTGTGCGACGTTTAAGCGGTGATGGTTTATCCTTACGACGTAGTAATGGTGAACTACGGCGCTGTATCACTTTAGCTTTAAGTGCAGATCGTACTTTTAGATTAGGTTCAGATGCTAATTTTGGTTTTTGTTAATTTGTTTGGCGCAAATACACACATTTGTTTTCATTTAAAATTAGCGAACAGCATTGTTTGAAACATTTAAAGGGAATAAACAAAAAAGCGATGAAATGAATTGATGGAGGAACCACATGCGATCAAAGTATTTTTTAAAATTAAATATGAAAATTAGAATTATTTAATAAATTGATTGTTCATTAAAACTTACCTGTTTTGCGCAATGGAAAATCATTATCATATTTGCCTAACGTATGCCATGGCACGATACGTGGCGATGTTGTCGATGATGGTGTTGGAGATGATGGCGTACCAATGCCTGTGGAACCGGATGATGATGTTACAACGGAATTATTATTAGTGTTATTATTAGCATTATTACCGGCAGCTGCAGCTGCAGCAGCAGCGGCTGCGGCAGCTTCACGTTGTTTTTTAGCTAAAACAAATTCATGTAAACGTTGTTTAACTTCCATCGATGCACTGGCCGATGGTCCATCTTTTTTCTTTAATTTTATCATTTCTTTTTCTAAACGCTCCTTTTCCTGTTGTTGTCGATCACGTTCTAGTTGTTGCTGCTGTTGTTCGGCACGTGCTTGCGCAGCGGCTGCCGCTTGCTGTTGCTCATTTTTTTCCCTCTCAATTTTTTGTTTTTCGATATATTCCTATGAAATTATTAGATGAAATTAAGATAATCTGGAAAAATTGATAAAACATACTCTTATGTGCTCTTGTAATTGTTTTTCATGGTGTTCATTCAATTGTTGCTGCTGCTGTTGAAAATGTTGTAACAACAGCTGTTGTTGTAAATGTTGTTGATGTTTTAATTCCATTAATTGCTGTTTAAATTGTTGCAATGTTAATTGATTTGGTGGTTGCCCGATCATTGCTGATGCGGTTGTTGATGATAATGCTGTCGATGATAATGTTGATGATGATGATGATGTTGAAGACAATGTACCGATTGCTGATGCTGAAAATGATAATGATGATGAATCTAAATTATTATTTATATTATTAACACCGTTGGTGACCATTGTCACAACTGGTGATGTTGTCGTTGATGGTGGGGGTGGCGGAGTTGGCGTTGCAGCTAAATTTATTGCACTAGCCATTTCTTTATTCGTTTTTTGTATTACTGATTGTTTGCGACTATTGTTACAATTATCATCATCTATATTTTTCGATGATAATGATGTTGGTGATTTCAACACATATTCATTATTATTATTATCATCATTTTTATTAATTAACTTAACACTATCGGTTGTTGTCACTTCTTCAATAGATTTCGTTGTCACAGTTGTTGCTGTAGTAGATGATGATGCGATAACCGATGTAAAAATTGATGACATTTAATTCATGATGTCAAAACATGAACAATCATACAAATATCGAATTTTTTTCTTGTTCCTTATTTTTGAATTTGGATTATTTGAGGTAGTATTATCAGTTGAATCGATTGATCAATCATAAATCGAAATTCCGCTAAAAATAGATAGAATAAAATACAGAATTTCGATCAGCAAATTTTGACTCAAAATATAATCAAATTGTATTAATTAATTGATCTTAAATTATATTTCAAAATATTCAAGTTCAACAAAATAATTTAAAAAAATATATTACGCATCAATTTTGTTTTTTGTTTATATTTGAAACTGAATTATTATTATTATCATCATTGAAATTGTATTGATAATATATATTGAATATTAATTCAATTTAAATTCATTGATATTCGAATATAAATAATAATATTCAATTCAATCTTTGATTTTTCTTTTCTTACTTTCAATTTCAAAATGTCGTTCAAAATTCAATTATAAATACATATGGGATTGAATGACAGAAAAAACTTGAAAATGAATATTTTTTTTCAATTTAAAATCTTGATTTCAATCAAGAAACATCGAAATGTTTGTATGAATCTAACGATGAATCTATTCAAGACTGTACATCTCATGAAGCATACCTCACTTTACCTTACCTCATACTTTCAAAACATGCTTGTTATATTCATACAAATCTCAAATAAACAAACAACCTGGCATATTTTCTATGCTATGTATTTTGATAATGTTATTATCATTTGGTGAAGAATGAAAAAACTGATAACATGAAGCAATAATCATGATTAATTAAAATGAATTTAATTATTTCACATTATTATTTCTATCATTTTAGAATATTTGTGTATGTGATATAAGACATATCATATTTAAAATGTTATACATGACCGATTGAATAGAATCAATGTGTACGAAAGTAATCATCAGTATTCATATGGAAATATTCATATTATTATTATCATTAATTCTGTCATTATTTGTGTGCGTGTGTACATGTGTGCTTGTATTCGTGGTTAATGACGACATTTTCTTAATATTTTTTGCTTAACATTTTCATTTTCTTTTCAAGCGATTCTAATAAATATGTGAAAATACATTTCTTTCTTATTTCTTCTTTGATAAATATTATGGCAATAATAATTATGATAATAATTGGCAATAAATAAAATGTAAATGTGATATTAATTCATTTTTTCTGGTCCGAAGCAAAATTTTAAAAATTTCAATTTTTCATCACAAAAATGCCGGTAAATTTGTGAATTACAAAGAATAAATTCATCTAAGATGAACGTAATAATACGTCAGTAGCACATCACTACAGCCGAGGTGGCGATCGAAAAAAATGCACCATAGATATTAAATTGATAAAAAAAAGAAATCATCAAATGAACGATGAAAAAGTAATGATTGAAGCGAAAATACAAATAAATGAAATAATATTTTTGGAATTTTTGAGATAAAAATTTTCAATTATGCTATTGAATTATTGAAAGAAAAAAACTAAATCGAATTACTTTCATTTCTTTTCAAATTTTTTCAAATGGGATTTTCAATACGTGCATTGTAAAGAAATGAAAATTTAAGATTATTTTGAAAAAATTTCATAGAATTAAGTTCAAATTTAGTACACATTAACTCGATTATTGATGAATGAATGACTGAATGATTTAGTGATGGTGGCAAAAAAATTTTTCATTTCAAAGAAATTTGAGAATTGATTCTCGAGAATTTTTTAAATATTTGATTTAAATGCGATAATCTAAGAAATTTTCAAGTTTTTACTTAGAGTATAAAATTTTCGCAGTTTTCTGAATTGCTAAATTCACATTAAAATCGGTATCATCAAAAATTTGAGAATATTGATTGATTATTAATTAATAATTAATCAATTATCGATATAAATAGCCTTTATATGAATGAAAACAAAACACAAATAATCACAATATGAAAATAAGGATAATCATGAATGAATAGGTAGAAAAAAAGCAAAAAAATTTACAAATATTACTGTTTTTAATTTTGCTGATATTAGATCGTTGCTATTATTAGTAAAAGATGATCAATAGTGGTTATGGTGATCGAGTGTAAATAACATTTAATTTGTAATATTTATTTGGTTGTGAAACGGAAAATTTTCCGATTAATATTCAAATTTTAAGAAAATGAATTCACAAATTTTCATAATTCATATTCACAGAATTGAATTTTTTCAAAAAAATTCAACAAAAATGCGAGGATAATTAAGACGAAAAAACACGCGTAAATTCCGTGAAAATATTAAAATGAAATAAAATGAAACTCTTGGATAAAATTAAATCTTCACTAAGTAAAAATAACTACCACCACCATCATTATCATCTCCACAACCACCACCACCTTTGGTAATCGCACAATAATAATCACAATTAAAATTTAAAAAAAAAGAAAATTACCACTTGTTACTGTGTTGTGTATTTCAATTATTATCACCGCATATATTCATTCAATATTAATCATTGATGATAACGAATCATTGAACGATGATAATAATAATGGGAGAGCTAGAGAGAAAGAGAAACACTTGTAATTTCAATTCTAATTTTACACATTCAATGAAAAAATGAAAATGTAAATGATAACAATACTGACTAAAATCAAAATTTTCATAGAAAATCATTTATATATGAAAATATATTTTGTTTTTTATTTTTTTATTTTTCAAAATTATATATACATTGAATATATTTAACGGTAAACAATATCAAATGTAGCTGCTAGTTGATTGTTTGTTTGTTTTCCAACATTTTGAAAATACATCTTAATCATCATTTATATATAAATGGTTGTTCATATATAATTACTATTGGTTGTATTAGCATTTGTATTTGTCTTTGACTGGAAAGAATCGAGAATAATATCAGTAAAAGAAATGATAATATTAAGATGAAAATATAAAAATAATACAAAAAAATGCCAAACATATTGAAACATATTAAAAAAATATATATATGGTACTCCTACATCAAATATTGATTCAAATAGAGTGAATGAAAGAATGATGATGATGATGATATATATTTATCATATATATTTGTTGATGTTTGATCAACACTAAAATCCATTATAATAATAATGATGATGATAAAGATGATTATGATGCTAAAAATAGATTCAAATTTATATATGACTTGTATTGATGAAATGTATGTACAAATGACAATGATGATAATAATATTAATAAAACCATACAATGCTCACAAATTAGAGATGAAGATGGATACAAATTGAATGCATTTTTTAAAATTACAATATTATGACATATAACCCACGCACATGATACACATCTAAAGCAGCAGCAGCAACAGCAATCGATAACAAATCATCATCATGATCAATAATACTAATGATTAAATGTTTCAATTAAAATATAATTGATTCCGTTCATAGCTAGATTCTAAGCCTTACAATGGGATAAAAAAAAGTCTTTGGTGCAACAACACACCTGGGTACCCCCAACAAACTCAATAGACCAAATTAGATTGAAAAAATTTCATATTTCTTAATCATAATGCAAATTATACAAAATACTAAAATATTGAATCAAAAAACTCGATGTCTACAATTAATAATAATATTAATATTTACAAATGGGGATTTTTTTCCACAATTTTCGATAAAATGCAAATCATATGATACATATTCAAAAATTTCGGACTCAAAAAAAATTATCTCTACGAATATACAAACAAACAAAATGAACATGGGATCTAAAAATAAAAAATTTGTATAAATTCATATATGAAAATCTTATCACTACTATTATACTAATAAGAGCTCTAATATGATAATATTGAGTGGTATAAACAAATATGTTTGATGCTGTGATTAAGTTTCATCACTACAATACATGCAAATGATTATCAATGGGTTATTCTCAATTTTTGTTTTTCATGAATGATGCTTGTCAATGTTTATTGAGGAAATTTTTCCAAATTATGATTGTATCATGGTAAGATTTTGAAATTTCACCAGATTTCAACCAAATTATTATCAGGCGATTTGTTCGAATCGTTATTGGCGTTCATTCGTACGATTTGTGATAGGAATTTTTCGAAAATTTTCATGGATTCCTCAATTTTTTAAAACAAATTTAAAAAAATCATGTCAATCAAAATATACAACAGTAAATTAAGATTTTAATGTGCAAATCATTTGAGAACGATTGAAACAATGTAATCAATATTGATTTAAATATTTTTCTTTGATTGAATAACATTGAAATATTTTTTGGATATTTATTTGGAAAAATTGCAACGGAAATAGACGAAATGGTTCTCGATATTTGAATGTTGGGAAAAAAATCCAATATTGTGATCCAAAAATAACATCAATATCTCATTGCCATTATCAGCTATACAAACACCATGATTACAATCAACTATCCCGCTAAAATCAAATATATATCGACAAAGATGATGACAAAACAGCAATGAAAACAGGAAAATGAATTTTTCATAAAATTCCCAAAATAATAGAAAAACTAAAAAGATATATAATGTAATACATGAAATATAATGATGATAATGAATGAATAAATAAATAAATAAATACATGAGAGAATATTGAAAATTGACCTTCAATTCTATTAATAAACCTGGCTGACGATTTCAATTTCAACTACAAATTGAATGAAAGCTTGTTTATGTTTTGAATTTGAAAAAAAGAAAGAGATGCATTCAATATATATATACGAATAGCAGCAAGAAAATAATTTTTTTGATTTACATCTGGTAAATTTTGAAGAAGAATCTTTTTTTAAAAAGGAATGGAAAAGAAATGAAAAATTTCAAATTTCGATTTCAAGATTTTTTCTTCCAAGATTTGACAAGAAAATAAATCTTGAAATTTTGAAATAAATCTTATTTACTATCAATGAACACAAGCTCTACGGTGCTCCATCTATGATCTTTGAATGTTTAAATGTTTGCTTGGTTTTTTCTCTGAATTTTAGTGAATTTTAAAAGTAATTAAGAATTGAAATTTTGACAAGTAATTTTTGCAGTTGAAAACTATTTTTCCATACATTTTTGGATGAGAAAATTAATTTGAGACATTTCAAATTACACAATCACACACATAAGAATGCAAGCGCACGATATTATTGATATTAAATGTTAAAGTTTAGAAGTTTACCTTGAAAATTCTTATTTTTTGAATTTTTAAATTAAATTAAATTTGATTTGATTGAAGAAAATTGATTCGAAATTTCGAATAGTGAAATAAAATGTCGAAAATCATTTCTAATCATGCAACAAATTGTTTGATTTAAACATCTTTTCATGAAACGAATCCAACCGAAGAAATAAACAAACAGAAACACATCACTTTCAATAAAGACACAATAATTGAATGACGATGAAGAATAATTTTGAAAGCAAATATTATTGGAGCAATTAGTTGAATTGAAAAATAACAATAGGAAAATTGAAAGAAAATTCATTCGACAATTGAAAATTTCGCTATAAATTCAGATATTATCGATGAAAAGGGAACAAAAATACATCTTAGAACATTTAAAAATCATTCAAACATTTCACGAAGAATTTATTTACCAATCGAATTATTAATTCATTCATTCGTTTTAAACTTTTGAACATAAAAAATTTTCAAATCTTCACGTTCAAAACTACTGCATTTAATTATCACCAATAAAATTATTATTATTTATCTTATGATTTTATCTTAATGGTTCGATGATTATTATTGTTTCACGTTCACATTTATTACATTCATAAATGATATCGATTTCAAATTTATGTGTGTGTTATGAAGTATTCATTAAAATAAAAATTATTTTTTTCATTATTATTATCATTATTAATAATCACATAACGTTGGCAACAACAAAAGAAAATTCAATAATAAAAAAAATAATTTATATGCAAGGGGGAAAAATGAGGGAAAAATTACCAACAAGAAATGAAAAAGACACATGGAAAAATTATATAATAATAATAATAATTATAAATGATGAATAATCCTTAAAAACAACATTGAAATAAATTTAAATTTTTAAAAAATCAAATAATATTTTGTAATCAAAAAAACTGAAAACAATGAAAACGATTATAATTTAATATCATATATGATGATGATGATGATGATGATGAATGTTACATATTCTCATTCTATTATAATAAATTGTAATATAATTTTAATTTGAATTCTATTATAAATAAATTTACTTTTTCAAAATACAGAAAAATAATATGAAAATATTACTAGAATTATCAAACATTAAAATCTGTAGATAAATATTTTCATATAAATATTACAGTAGATCTTTCAGTGTATGTATTCAGAGAGGTTCCGGCAAAAATCCGGCAAAAAATTTACGTACTTATTTATTTGAACGTTAGTGGAATAATTTTGTAATAAAAAATGGAAATGAAAAAATCAAAGAAATTATTTACTAATTTTTTGCATTCGCTATGTTTCACTGACGGTTGAACGCTGTCGATTGATTTTTGTTTTCTTGTTTTAAAGAATTGGAAATTCATTTTCGTTTCGAATTATATGAAGACAATGATGATGATGATTATATAGAAATCAAGAACAATATCTTTCGACAGTATTTCTATGGTGAAATTTTGCAATTCAATTCAGTCATATGCGTCATATTAACACATAATATTTTTATGCGTCTTGGCAAAATAAAAAAAAATTCTGGTAGAAATCTAATCATTGAATAAAATGCTGCTTTATGATCATAGAATAATTGAATTTGCGTTGAGAATCTAATATCATTTTTTCTAATATTTCTCTATACTCGATTCTGCTATCAACGAAACCAAAATTACTAATAGTTCACCATATTCTTTCGATATTTGCATTGAAATGGATATAATTTTCAAATCATAGTGGCAAAATAATATTCCATTTCGAGTCTCATTACTGGGCCGATATTCTTATGATTTTTATGCTTCAACCCTTATCGAAGATATATACGTTTGACAGAATCTGTTTTGAATTGAAATGGAAGTGGCTGGAAGATATTTCATCATTTTTTTTTTCATTATAAAAATAAATTTTTATCAATGATTATTATGAATTTGAATAATAATCATGATCATAATGAAAAAGATAACAAAATACACATGCGTTTACCATATTATATGCGCTTGCATTATTATTATTATAAAATTACAAATAAATGAAAATGATGTTTGAAATTTAATTATCCAAAATGCAGAAAAAATTAATTTTTTTCCATTTTGAATAATAGAAAATAATGATAATGAATCGTTATGCAGCATATTCAGATGAATATACAATGAATTGAAACAAACGAACAAAAAATGCAATTTTTTGCAAAATTTTGCAAAAGAATTTCTGATCAATTTTTTTCGATGGAAAAAATTTATTATTCGTTTGTTTGTTTGGAAAAATTCATCAACAAAATCATGAAAAAATGAAATAAAATTTCAATTGAAATCCGATTTAAATATTATTAAAAGAATGGAAAAATAATGAATTTAAATGGAAATTCATCATTATTTTTCCATTGATTAATAATGACAATAATAATAATTATGATGAAAATCAAAGATTGATTTCGATTCATTTCATGTATTATTGATAATGTTGTATTCAAATTCGTTTCTGAATATGTTTCAAAATATTTTATTATTATTATTATTATTATTATTATAACAATATTTCTACAATATGGATAAATAATAATAATATCAATATTTTCAAGTCTAAATCAAATGCATTGTATGTATCACAATCAATAATAATAATAAATGATACGAAATTGCCGGGAATTTCAATCACATAAATATATATGAAATGCGATATATATTTTGACCTTGAATTTTATTATTTATTTATTTTTCACAAGAATATGTAATAATAATAATAATTCATATTGAATTTACAAGTATATGAGATTTTTTTTTTTCATCTTTACAATATTCCAGCAATGAAATGGAAATGTTTCAACAAAAACATTTTCAGTGAACATATCGAGGATGAAATTGATGAAAAAATTAATTAATCAAGGCCAATGTTATGACCAGAATTATTATTTTTGATATTATCAGTACAAAATTGAATCGTGCCGATTCAATTCGATGTTCAAAAGATTTCAAAGTCACTGAATAATTTTGAAATATTTTCAAAAGTGAAACAAAATGAAACAAAAAAAAAATCATAAATCAAATTGGAGAATTTCTGATGAAATCCTTGACAATAATAATAATAATGTTGAAAAATTCTTAGATTCCAAGAAATTCTCGGGAAAAAATTCGCATTCAGGGAAATCAGGGAATAAAAATTTCGATAAAAAAATTGATAAAATGAAATAAAAAACAATTGAATCAAGAAAAAGAAAAATAACAACATCAATTGTAATACAATTTATTTGAATATTATTGTTATTTTTTTATTCTAAAATTAGAATTTTATTCGCTGTTTTTTGTTCAAGTAAATAACAAATACAGTTACAAATGCGAATGCAAAATGATTTCCATTTGTTTTGTTTTGAAATTCAAATCTCGATCGTAATCGTTATTATTGTTTCTTGTTTGTAATATTGTTATGTAGTGTTGGATTGTCCAATAGGTTTTTGTCGATTTTAGACCGACGTTTTCATTTATTTCAATTCGATTCAATAAGAGTGAACTTTTCGGACAGTCAAATATTATTGCACAAATAAATATTAATGCAAATAAACTCGCAATTCAACATATAGTTGCAAAATTTATTGATGAAATCAAATTTTTCAATGCCAGAAAAATAAATAAATAGTACGAAAATACGTTTTTTAAATACCATTTACATTTATCTATAATTGATACTTTGAAAGAATATTCAATACGTTTTGAATTATCAAATAATTATTTTATTTGAATATTTAAAATTCAATATTTGATTTATCATATTTATTCTTGTATATTTGTGAGCTAAAATCTGATCAAAATTATAATAACAAACAAAAAAAAATTAAGACGCCTTTGATGCGAACGAAAATACAAAGTTTTTATACCAATACTACAATTGGTAGATCACAATGTTTGTTGCTGATTATTCACATGACACATTGAAAAAATAATTGCTGCCGGTATCTAAATGAAAAATGATTTTTTCATATTTGTTTCTAATTGAATTGTCACACGAATTGAAATATAAATGTAAATAATTGAAAAAGTAAATGTCATATTTATTTACAAATTCATATGATAAAAACAGATAATAAGCAAACACAATTAAACCAAACATTTTTGGTCATTTACACTTTATAATTTAAAAATTACTATCTAATCCATTGCGATTCTTTTGCGAACGAAAAAAAATGAGCATAAAATCTTGGTATAATTTTATATTTGAAGAAAACACAAGCCAAGACTTGAAATGAGGAATTGAGAATCAATTCATTTATTCGTTAATTGATTCTATGAGAATTTAAATTTATTCAAAAAAAATTTGTTTCTTTGATTCTCTAAATTTGCTTCTCTAATTTTTTTCTGCAATATCATCAAGAATTGAAAAATTCGCATTCAAATTGCTTCAAGATATTTCAATGAATGCTTTTTTTGAATTATTATTTTTGGAAAATGAATATTCTAATAATAGAAATCAATTTAAATATTTGAAAATATTAGAATATCACGAGACATTCACACAAACACATTTTAAAATATTGTGTTGAATTATTTTTGACAAGTATCTTTGTCAAAAATTGATAGAAAACAAAAAAAAAAATTCTTGACATTTTACTTAATTTGTCAACTTTTTGGTAAATTTATTATTATTATTATTGTTTCCAGAGATATTATCATTATCCAACACAAAATATAAAATAAAATAAATTTCATAATTGTGGTATTATCATTGAACAGAATTATCATCATCATTTATTCTCTGTGAATCAAAAATTTGTCCAATTGATGCAATGAATGGAATATTCTATGGGATATTTTTGGTAGAATATTTATTTTTAAAAAATTTATTTAGGTCAATTTGTATATATTTATAAACACACGCACTATGGCATTATGTAGAATTTATTTTTTTCGCTTGTTTCGCGCTTCATCATTCTATGATTATGAGAATGAGGATGATGATGGCGGTGGTGATGGTGACGGTGGTGGTGGTGGTGGCGGTGATTGTGGAAGCGACGATGATGATGGTGAGAAAAAATGAAAATGGTTTTAACAATTCAAAAATAACAAATAATCTTGTTACCAAAAATAACTTTTGTGCATTTGTGTGCGTGTATGTGTGTGTACATTATGTTTATATATTTTTTTTGTAAATAAATAAATAAATAACTAAATATCAAAAAATATCAAAATAAATAAATGGAAAAAATGAATAATGAAAATGAATGGAATGTCATTGAAAATACATTATCTCATGATGATAATATTAACGATATTAATAAATAGTAAAATTTCTAAAATGGATGTTTCAATGGAACATTTTTGAAATTATTTTGGAAGATAATTCTGTTGAAAATGCTGATATTAACGTGTGTGTGTATGTGTGTGTAAGTTTGAGTTGGTCGGTGCATATGTCAATCGTCTATTTATACATATTCATTTTAAGGTAAATGCTAAAACAGATTATTTCAGTCTGAAATGAAAAGTTTCCAAAAATCGGAAATGATTTCGATTTTGATTTGGAATTTTGAATTCAAAACTAAAAATATAATCATTTGAAGTAGTGAAGATTATAATTTCTTTTCATAATAATGTCAATGAATAATTATGACATGAGATATATTGAGAAATCATAATGACAAACATATTATTAAAAGTATTGGCAAAATAGAAATCTAAAAAAAATGGAAATTATTCAGGAATGAATAAGGAAAAGAGAAATTAATAATAATGATTATATTTAAAATGATATTGAATAATGGCAATGATTTTCTATTTCAATATATATTGGGTTGTCTCATAAGTCCTTGCCGTTTTTTTAAATTAAAAAATTAACGATCAAAATGAAATGCTAAAATATTATGTTTGGTGTCATTTTGAAAAGAATTTTTCGGGCTATAATGAGGTCCATTTGGTTTTTTTTGTTTAGATTCATTTTTGTTGATATTTAGAGCTTTCAAGTGGAGTGTCAAGTCGACAAAAACGAACATTTTCGACACCATCATCTTTTTGCATTTAACCGAGGTGCCAATGCCACGGAAGCTGCTAGAGAGATTTGTGCCATATGCGGAGATGGTGCCAACGTTCAACAAATTTTTTGATTTCTCTTCGGAAATTCTGCAGAAGAGCGCCATATTACATATGGCTCTTCATCGGTTTTTTTCTTTGAAATTTTATTTTTAATTGCTAATAATTATATCTTATTATCCGATTTGCTAAATTATTTTGATGATGGAATCTGATCTTTCTGACTTTGACGAAGAATCTCTGGCATCAAATCCTGGACCATCAAACAGAAAAAAAACAATGAGGTTATACTTGAAATCGTTAAAAGTGTAAGACGATTGTTCGAAAAACACGAATCGATTAAAACGATATCACAAGCAATTGATTTATCAAGACATTACCGCATTATTAGACAAGATCTGTGCTGGAAAGAGCAGTGACTAGATCAGTCATTCTCAACCTTTTTTTCGCCGCGGCACACTGAAAAAAGGAAAAGCCTTTATTTCAAAAATCTTGCGGCACACCAAGTAAGGGAATAGTAAAGGAATGAGTTAGATTTCCGAAATTTGGCGGCACATTTTTGGAATCTGGCGGAACACTAAAGTGCCGCGGAACACCGGTTGAGAATGACTGGACTAGATATTACCAAGTAAGAGAGGAGGAAAAGTAGCAGATCAATGCGAAATAAAAAACAAAATCGCACAATATTTATTATGTGATGCATCGTTCACACAAAAGGAAATCTCTGCAGAGTTGGTAGCTGATAACATCCAAGCGAGCCAATCTACAGTATCAAGAATTTTGAAAAAAAAGAAATATGCAAGAAAACTGCTAGTAAATTTAAATTGTTTTTCTATAAATAATTTTTTGTGTAATCAACATCGATTCCCCCAGCTCTGATGATGCAAAACATCATAATGTTTGAACGAATGAAAATCCTAAGAAAATTGATCTATTCATTCAATTCATGATAATCGAAATGCCAAATGAAAAATTCAAACGAAGAATTTTGCTTTTAAACAATTCAAATGCTGTCATCAAAAAAATATGGAACAAGTTGGAAGAGTTGCGCCAACAAAAAAAAATTTATTTTATGTATTTTTTCCCGGATATTATCCTTTTGATTGCATATCTTATCTTTGCCAGCCAATTCATAACAAAATGGCCAAAAAATCCACTTCTGTGAATTTGGGTCAACACAAGAAATGGCTCAAATCCAATTACCACAGAAGTGGATATGCTACTTCAAGATTCATGAACATATTAATGAATGCTGTGACATTTTGGACAGTTCAAAACAAATTCCAGACAAAGAGTATCGTTTGGAATAAATATCTGGACATAATATCATTAATCTTGACAACGATTTGAATCGCCGACTCGAATAGTAGGAAATTCTTTAAGCAGAATCCTCGCTGAAATTAAGAATAACATCATCTTTGCAACCGATATTACGCAACGATCTACGATCATGGCAAACATCATCTTTTAAAGAAACCCAAGAACAAATAAGATCTTTTACAATCCTGCCGCAGCTACATACACAAACGAATCTTAATTTAAATAACCTTTTAATAAATCAAGAATCACACACAAAACCTTGGTAACCTTCCACCGCCTTTTTAAACACATACAGACACACACAATCACCTGAGGCAATAGACACAGACACATAAGCATAAAACACATTGGCAAAATATATTTTGCATATATACAGAATAATTACATTTTTTGGCATAAATAAATGAAAATTATAAATCATCATTTTTGTTAATATTATTATCGTTTGAATTTAAATGCATCGAACGCATATATTTCATTCAAAATGGATCTAAATCAGTCATTCTCAACCTTTTTTTCGCCGCGGCACACTGAAAAAAGTAAAAGCCTTTATTTCCAAAATCTTGCGGCACACCAAGTAAGGGAATAATAAAGGAATGAGTTAGATTTCCAAAATTTGGCGGCACACTTTTGGAATCTGGCGGAACACTAAAGTGCCGCGGAACACCGGTTGAGAATGACTGATCTAAATAGACTAATGAGGGCACATGTACCATCATGGTCTTATTTATCATTTGTACATAAATTCAAAACTGAATATATATTCACAGTATGTAAAACTGCAGCGAATATATCAGATAAATATATTGGCGCGCAGGATTTTAATGAAAAATATATATTAGTCCATGAAACCTAAATAAAATGAAATAATAACGAAAAAAATGGGTCCAAACCATCAATTTTTTAATAATAATTTTTTGTTTCATTTCTATTTTTAGAATTCCGTTTAATATTATTATTATTATTTTATTGAAATAATTTTCTCTCTTTGAACTTTCTGAATCTCTTTCTCGCTCGCTCTCTTTGACTGTATTATTTCATTTCATTTTTTTCATATTTTTACGATAAAATTATACACAAGAATAATACAAAAATATAAATATTTCATCATGAATTGAAGAATTGAATATTATGGAAAAAATTTGCGGATTTTTTCATTTTTATTTTTGATTCTTTAAATGATAAAGAATAAAATTTATGAAATTCTTAATATTTTTTCAATTATATTTTATTGTTTTTTTTTTTGTTTTTTGCTGCAATTTTCTTGTATTTGTTATATTTTACTGCTGGTATATTGTTCCTAATGTTCCATGAAATCAATTGTTCCAGATTATTTGGGATTTAATATTTGTTCTGATTTTTTTTAAAGATTTTCCTCAGATTTTTCAGTGTTTCAGGATTTAGAATATTTTCATGTAATTTTTCACATTTTAAAGAATACAAGAAACACATTTTTCATTGATTCTGTTTCCGATTATACTTTTGTATAATAGAAAATAACTTTTACAAGAATGAAAACATAATCGATAAATTATATCATTTCATAATCGATATTTATTCTTTGTGTGTGTGTAACAGGAATCCGGAATCAGATTCTTGAATTACTTGAATCTCGATTATTTTTAGAATTTTTTTAAAATCAAAATTTGGAATGATTTGAAAACGACAAGTCATTTCAAATGTAATATGATAATTAATTGTCATTATTTTTCATTATAAAATCATTATTATTATTATTTGATTTTAATTCCGCTTTTGATATTAATTTTGATTTGTTACGATCACTATAACAATTATTATTTAATAGAAACTAATACATATACAACAACAATTGTCGAAATGTATTTTTATAATATTCAAAATATTTTTTTTTTCGTTTTCTTGGAATACTTTTTTTATTGTATTTTATATTTAATTTCAATTTCTTTTTTTCTTTACCCAAATGAATCGAAATCAGAGAATTCATCAACATTCAGCAGCAGAATCAGAGAATCAGCAGAGAATTACATTGAAATTGAATTCTCTTGTAATATTATTTGTTTGTTCGTTTGTTTCTAAAATTAGAATTCACTTTGACAAGGGAATTGAATGTAGAATTAGATAAAATACAAATATACATTGATATATATAACTGTTTTATTATTTCAATGAATTAATATAAAAAAGAAGAAGAATGAGGCAAAAAATAATGGATATAGGATGGGGATCGATGATGAAACACTGTCATGAGGATAAATATGGGGATGAAAAAAAAAATCGTTCCAGAAACTTATATTTTTTAAGCACATTTTATCATCAAAAGATATCTATGATAAAGGCAGCATGCGTAATGATTCCAATCATTTCTTATATAAGAATTTAGTTTATATATCCTCTCTCCCTCACACTTACCAGAATATGGACACATATTTTTTAATTTGATTTTTTTTCGCTCTTCATAATCTAAAAATGGAATCATGATTATACCAAAATTAATTTTAAAAAATACAAGAATTTCAATGACCATTCAGTTCTCTCTACGATAAGTGTATGGATTTGATGCGTTGTTCCGAATACATAAAAGATATGAAAATACAAAACAACAACTAAAAAAGCAAACCGAATAAGCGTACTAAAAATAGTACAAAAAAAAAATTTAAAAAAATAAATTATTCTTTTTGAACAAATAACATTTTAATTTCAATTTTCAAATTTTCTTCTATTTGTTTCAATATATTTTTGTATATACAAACGTTATGTGTTTTTTTTTCTCGTATATATTTTTTTCGATTAATTAAATGAGAATTTAATGTGTAATGTATAATGTAATAAATAAACAATTTAGAAAAAAAATAATCTAAAAATAAAAATTTAAAAATAATTTCCTATACCCACACACACACACACACTCATACATTACACAGGATCAAAGAATTTTTGCACAAAAATTTTTTTTGATTTGAAAAATTCTCTTCAAGAATTCAATATTTAGGAAAAAAATATGTATGAATTGATTTGATTTGAATAGCGAGAATCGAGAGAATAATTATCAATGAATGAACAATCAATTTTTTTCTTCAATAAAAAATAAACATTATCCATCGTAGTATCGTGAAAATGTGATAAAAAAATATGTTTGAAGAATTTGTAGTGAATAAATTAAAACAATAAAATTTACGTACACGAATCATATTGTGTTGTTGTTGATTTATATAACAATATGAATGAATCTGTTCTCAATTCTCCTTTGATTGTAAACACACGATTCTTGTGGCTAAAAATAAAATTTTTAATTTCTTTCAACGATATTTGAATAGTAAAAAGTAAAGTAGTAATATAGATTCTTTTATTTATAAGAAAAAAAATTATTAATAGCCAAGTTTTTATTATCATTATTATATTCTCAATTTTCATATATTATAAAAGTAAAACACACACACATTTAAAATGATTAAATTACATAAAATAATTCAATGCATAATCATGTATTACAATCACAAAATAATAAACAAACAAAAAAAATAATAATCTAAAAATAGCTTAATGCCATTAAATTCATTATCAATTTGAAATATTATTATTTTCAAATGTGAAAAAAAATCCCTAAAAAATGGTCATAATAAAATTAATCAGATTAATTTTTGTTTGAATTGAAATAAAAATGAAAAAAAACTTGTCAGTTATTTGTGTATTCAGATATTTATCAAATATTCATAGAAAATTTTCTGAATATTATAAAAAATTATTCAAAAAAAAGACTAGATCGATTCAAAATTAATTATTAAAAATTATAAATCAAAATGTTGATATTTTAAATCATCTGTTGGTGAATGTGGAGGTGGTTGAATTTTTAAATTATCAGTTGTCGGTGTTGCTTGTATTTGGCTCAAATACATTTGATTATTGTTGTTATTGTTTTCATTCAATTCATTATTGATTGGCATAGAATTTTTATTGTTTATATGATTATCATCGTGTCCATTTTCAATTTTTTCCGATTGTTCAGTATCGCTTATGTATAATTGATCACCAACATAATGTGTAGGCGATACGATTAAATGTCGCAAAGATAATGCATTCAATTTACTATCCGCGTCAATTGCAAACATGCTCGTTAATGTTTCATTGGTATGAGAACCGTACATGATTGGTAGATATTCATCAACCGGTATCATGCGATTCAGAGGATTAGAATTCAATAATTTTTGGATACCAGTCTTGGTCAGCATGTAGCCAATCGTCCAATATGAATACCGTGGTCTGACAAATAATTCATTCACAATCGTTTCTTCATCATATTTGCCATCATTCAGCTTTCGTCCCAAATATAGAAAATCATATGGTTCGGGTAGTGATTCAAATTGTTGAAGAATATAGGCCCATTGTGAACGAAAATTCAAATCAAATCGTACATCATCTTCAAGTACAATGATCTAAGATTATAAAGGAGAGCATTTAACTAATATGATTTTATTTGCGGCAAAAACACTTACTTTAGAATAATTATTACGATATGCTTCTTCCCATATACGATAATGCGATAGAAAGCAACCGATTTCACCAAATGTCATGGGTCGTTGATGATATGGATCAACATAACCGTCAAGAGTGCGGATTCCATGTTTTCGAAGAAATTCGTCATTCAATTTTTGACCGTCCGTTGCTACTTTGAATCTAGCATCAATCCTCAATAAATTTAGACATTTTTTCATTCTTGCACGTCTTTCAGGCCTACGCTCTAAATTTATCACATAAATTTCATCGACGCCTAATTTATCAAAATTATTTTCATCTTGATAAACATATTGTTCCATTGATGACACGATTGGAAAAGATGGACCTTCGATCAATGATTCGAGTTCTAAATTGATCAACTCTTGTAGTGATTGATCCATAGAAAATTTATCTTCAACAATTGGCCAAGGTAACCAGCCCCATATTTCACTATTATCAACATATAATTCAATACGATTCAATGTGGCTGATTTAGCGAATGCAATAATATCATCATGTGGAATTATTTTTATTTCATCATCGTTTGTTTGTAAATCGATTTGTTGTTGCACATCCAACGGATCAAACGTCAATAGTTTTGATGCTTTTTTACGTAGATTAATAAATACACAACTATGCACCATAGGAACTGAAAATGTTCCAAGCCGCTTACGCTCTAAAATTGGTAAATAATCATCTGAGCGTACATAATAACCATTCGCATCCATTGCTGCCCAATAATTTGAATATGTATTAAATGATTTAAGCATAGGAGAAATGACTACATAATCGTTTGATGTTAAATTCTTGAATGTAAATGGATTAGTGAGGATAACATCTGCGTCAATGAATGATAACCAATCGGCCCATGTTAAGAATGCATTATACAGTTCACTATTTTTAAATTGAATCAATTGATTATAATGTTCTTTATTCCAATAAGCTTTCGAATTTGATTGGATTGATTCAGCTGACAATCCTGTATTAAGAATCGAGAGCTCAATATCATTATATTGATCATCGTTTACAAGCGACCAACGTTTTAAGATGCGGATTGTTTTTTCATTTAATTTAATTCGTTGATCTATAATGGAATCGATATCAGCAAACCTTTGATCATCATCATCATAATTATCTTCATTATAAAATAATCTTTCAGTTATTAATTTTATTCTTATACGATTTTTCGGAAATTTCTGCTTTTCAATTGAACTTAAAGTATAGGGTAAAATGTTCACCTTATTATATGGATGAACCAAAATCACAATTTGTATTGTCGGATCAAAATATTCATTAATTATTTTTGACTTTTCATTATTTTCATAGATATTATTATCATAATGATATGTTTGATGATGATCACTTGAATAGCATAATGTGAATTTAATAATATTATTATTGAAAATAATCGAAATGAATAATGATAAATGACAAATAATGTTATTATGTAATAAATACATTGTTATTATGCGATATTTTCAATAGAATAATTGAATTTAATTTAATATGTATCCGATAGCATTGTACATGGTGAACATTGAAGAAAAACGATAATGATAGTCACATTTAACGACAATTATAATGACAATAATCTTAAAGACATAATCATTCAAAAAAAGTGGGTGTTGTCCGTTATTTTTTCTTCAAAAAATTTTAAATGTAAATATTTATATCAGTATCTAATGCATATTGTTTTGAACATATTTGAATTCAAAAAAAAAAAAATTTCAGATTTTCGACACATTTCAGGTCGAAATAGCAGCATTTGAAATTATTTGTTTACATTTTTTACTCTGATTTTTCAATTCAAGAGTCAAAAAGTTTGGTAGAATTTCCTGATAAATTCAATTCTTGAGTCATGAATAACAACATTGGAACAAAATAATATTGATTCAATGAATTTTCGTAAGATTATCTGTTTTTCTAAAGCTTTTAAATTAACTCCTTTATTATGTTTCTATAGGTGTTTGAATTTTGTGTCATTTCATGATTTTCTAAAAGAAAACTTGATAAAAGATGTCTGAGAATAATGATATTTATAATGGTACAGCAACTGCAACAACAACATCAGCTAATTCTGCTACTGAAACAATGTTTGTAGCAACAACAACATCATCCATACCGGTACAAAATCAATCATCAAATATCAATTTCGAATATACAGATAAAGACAAACATATGGATGAAATTGCTGAACTTTATAGTTATGGTGAGGATATTGATTTCACACCGAATCGTTATGCATTCGAAGAACTAATGGAAGATTATGGTTATCCATTAAAATGGACACACATGTCAGCTGATCAAAAACAAAGAGCAATTGAACGAATGGCCGAAGGCGTTGAATTTATTGATCGTACAATTAGAATAAAAGCTATTCGTGGTTTTTTGTATCTTTGTCAAGGAAATTTCGGCGATTGCCTGATCATCAAAGAACAGCCAAAATATGCCAGAATAAATATTTTCCATTTATATGATTATGGCCTATTTCCTACTTTCATTCAATTAATATACTATGAAATTGAGAATTCAATTAAAATTTGTGATCAATCAACAGGTTTATCATCTACAAACAATACGACTCCGAATGTTGCTATAAGATTATTAGTGAATATTGTCTATTTATTTGTCCAAGAAATGTCCATTGAATGTAGCGAAACTGATACCGAATATCATCGAAAATTGCGTGAGCAATTCAAAGAAGAATTAATGCAACCAATTTGTGGTGAACTTTTGCCCATATCATTATTTGATTTGATTGTAAAACATTGTAATGGACAAGGCCCATCAAATTTTCAAATCAAAAAAATTCTTCTATTACTGTGGAAAGTATTATTACTAACATTAGGCGGTCATGATGAACTATTTCGTTTGAAAAATGAATATCGCAAGCAAGCCGGTTTAAAACCTGTGCCAGATAATACATTAGAAGTAACAAAACGCATGTTCCCAGCTTCACCACCACCAACAGCAAGTGAAATAATCGATTCTCAACATCAACGTAAAATGAATCGTTTATTTAAACGACAACAAGTTATCAAACAAAGTTCTTTTGGTGATGAATCATATACTACATCCACTAATTTCAATGGCGAAGAACACAGCAACAATGGAGAAGATGACATACTCAATGATGATGCTTTCGAACCTCCCAACGCTAATGGAAATTTGGAACAACAAGACACAATTGATGATTCAACATCGACAGCAACCAATACGACCACAACTTCACAGAATGATGGTTCACCTCGATCATCTAGTCCTGTGCCCGAAGAATTCGGTCATAATGATCGTCGCACAGAATTGAATAATTTACGTGCTGCTTTAATGATTTCCAAAAGTCTTCCGTGGCAAACAAAAGTTCGACAAAAAGATATTGAACAATTTTTCACTCAAGTTAGACAAAAATTTCTTAAATATAATTTGCCAGATGATTTTACGACAACAGCTGGACTACCGACACCAATCGTTGAAAGTATTGAAATATTGCGTAAACATTTATATATTTCCCTGAGTGAAATGCAAATAAAACGTGAAGATGAAATAGCTCGTTATCCATTAACAATGAAAGAATTGAATGAAGAATCATGTAATTCATTTGCTGAGCAATTGTATCGAGCAATGCTACCAAATCTTCCACAATATCTTATTGCATTATTGAAGCTTTTGCTTGGCTCAGTATCGAATCTGAAATCGAAAACTACTTCAAATATTGTTATGTCAGACTTGATACCACCAAAACCACCGATCGATGCAACACAATCGATTAAAATGAGGATCGATTTGAATCGTCATCAAGAGATAATCATCAAAGCAATCTCGGGAATTATGATTCTTATGTTAAAACATTATAAAATAAATCATATTTATCAATTTGAATACATTTGCCAACAATTGATGTTTGCCAATTGCATACCGTTGATAATAAAATTTTTATCGCAAGAAATGGATGAATTCGTTCGCTCAAAGAATAATATACCAGTATTAGATTTTCCTGTTTGTGTGATTGGTGAAAAGCCGGAACTTACTTCGACTAGTATTGAATCATTGTCCCAAATGCAGCCATATAGTTGGCGTAATATGTTCTCATCAATCAATCTGTTGCGAATATTGAATAAATTGACTAAATGGAAGAATTGTCGCATAATAATGTTGGTCATATTCAAATCATCACAGCCATTGAAACGTGCATTGCGGGTACGACATTCAATGTTTCACTTGTATGTTTTGAAATTATTGAAAATTCAAGCCAAATTTCTCGGCAGACAATGGCGGAAATCGAATATGAAAACTATGTCCGATATCTATGCTAAAGTTAGACATCGATTGTGAGTATTAGTATGTGATTAGAATTTCACATTTTGAACTCATTTCAATTTATTTTATGCAGAAATGATGATTGGGCATATGCGAATGATGTGGATACCAAATCCATTTATGTCCAGACTGAAGAATTTTTCTTGCAAGCAAATATCAATCGTTTCCATCATAGACGCTATGAAAAACCTTATCCAAACAATAATAACATTAATTCATTGCTCACATCACAACAGCAAATGTCGATGCAATCGAATGGTCTCTTGAACGGTGGTTTCAAATTGAATGATTATATGTCAAATGGAATGATGACAAGTCCTTCGTCAGCCGGTATCGTAGCGAATACATTTTTTGACTCAAATCTCGGATCAAATCAATTATCGACCGGACAACAAGCACTTAATCAGTCATTGTTATCGATTGCCGAAGCAGATCTGTTACAACCAGTCGATACTAATCCACTTTCAGTATTGAGTAAAGAGATTCGATTAAGTAAAGAATTTAAGAAAAATTATGAAAAATGGTTAGAAAATGAAGTATTTGGTTATAAAATCAATTGGGATGAACTATTGGAAGACCCAAATGATGCAAAAATTGATACCGAATTTTTAGATTTTATATGCAATGCTGTCGACATGAATACAGTTGTTCGGCAGCAAAAACAGCCCGCTGCAGCAGTAAAAACATGATTCAAAAAATTATTTTTTGATTCTCTTTAAAAGAGTCAAATACAATATTTGATTTTATCCAAAACAAAATTTTGGTAGCTAATTTTTTCAAAATAAAAAATGAAGACTTGTGGCACCGATAGCTGGCGGCACTTTTATATAAACAAGAAAATTTGTTTTGTTTATTTATACCTATAAACAAGTTATGATTGATAATTATGATAAATTAAAATGTTTGATAAAATTGATAATGAAGCTGATTATTTCAAGCGCATAATTTATTTTGATTATTTTTGCCGAGTCTTGAATCCAGACAAAGATAATTATGATGCCGATGATGGAAATTTATCAATAATCATTTGGCAAAAATTTCATTCAAATGAATCTGGTGTTGTTTGGGATGCATCATTGATGTTAGCAAAATATATTGAATATCATTATTATCGAACGAAAGATGATAAATCAATGAGGAACACGAATATCATTGAGTTAGGATCGGGCACCGGTTTTCTAGGTATATGGTGTGCAACGATGGGTGCATCTGTATTGATGACTGATTTAGAAAATAGTATTCCTCTAATCGAAAAGAATTCAAATGAAAATTCATCATTGATATTGAACATGAATGATGATAGACGATTGATAAAAATTGATACATTTGACTGGTCTGATCGAACAAAATATCAATGGAATTTTTTAAACTGGAAACCGTTAAATGAAATTGATTTAATTCTAATATCAGATTGTATTTATTATCAACAAGGAATGTTATCATTATTTTATTTTATCGAATGGATATTTGAGCAATTATCATTTCATAAGAGTATAAATGATAATGAGATTGCACATTTGAAAATATTGATATCATATGAAGATCGTGATGATAAAACTTCTATAGTCAATGAATTTTTTCAGGTAAAACAATATATTATTGATCAAAAATTCAATAATTTATTGACCATTTGATTAATTACAGAAACTGAAACAAATAAATCATTTAAAATGTGGAAAAATACCCAATCACGAATTACATCCTGAATATCAATTTCATGATTTACATTTATTTGAATTAACTTATGTTTAATATGATATCTGTGATTCCTGAATAGTCATTTTCAGCTGAAAAATGTCGTAAATTATAATCGTACATCGTATTATATTCAAAGTCTAAGGCTATGTTCGATTAATAATCATATTTACATTTTTCGAATAGTACAAACATACATGTAATATGATTTTTTTATTGTTTTTTGAATCGTAATAATTAAATTCAATATAATTGATAAGTTATAAGGAAAAAATCCTTATAAACTATTGCAAACTAAAATTAAATCAGAGCATAATAATCGATCATTACAATCATTCATATGAATCATGTGAGAAATTTTCGATTCATCATATGGAAAACTTTCTATTTCATCATTTATAAATAAATAAATTTAAACAAAGGTTTTATTTGATATATATCCCTTGATGCTTAATGTGATTTTGATCATTATCATAGAATTTATCATATAAACAAATGAAGAAAAAAAATACACACAAACACATAAAATACAATCAAATGCATATGATTGCATCATGTGAAGAAGAAAAATTTCGATTTCAAATATCTCTACTTACAATTTTGGTTTTAGTTCTTTTTATTTTGATTTCGTTTGGAAATTTTCATTGCTTTTCATTAACAAATTGTTACAATTCTTTTTAAATTTTATTATCATATAAACATTATTATCATCATCTTGAATGTTTTTATTTCCACTAAAAATCTAAGATCACATGTTAGTAATCATAATATTAATAATGAAATGTTTATTTTTTTTCACTACTAAATAAACATTGATTAAATCAATTTCAAAATGATAAACATATTGATCTAATGATGTTTGAAAAATTCATATATGGATGGCTGTGTCTTGTCACGTTGGCTTTTTTAAATTTGATATATACTGATAAAAATCAGTCAGAGATCTTAAATATCATTATCCAAACATCCATATATGCACATCATCAATAATCAATAATGAACATGTGATTGTTTATCTAAGAAATTGTTTAGTTTACTTTTGCTTATTTCGAACATTGTGACTAATTTTCCTGAGTTATTCATTGAGAAATTCGATGAAAAGAATTAATCTATGAATGCCTAAATTTTAATTTTAGCTCTACTATTATAGATAATACAATCCTTTGAGAATAACTTTATTTTTCATTATTTTCACATGAATCCTTGATCTAATTTCTTTCTAAATATCGATTTGATTTCTTATTTGATTTTTTTTTATTTAACCCATTGGCATAACATTGAACACTATGATTTCAACCGCCTGAAAGACGTCTTTGAATGTCAATTGATTAATTTGTTTTCACAAAAATAAATTAAATTGATGATGATGATGATTTTCAATGATTATTACGAGCAATTAGTATTAAACGAGTCATGAGACTGGTCATGAGTTGAACATCCGAGACAAATACTCTAATTCTATTGATTTTGATCTAAAAAAAGTATTTCAAATTGTATCATTTTTAAATCATCATGAGCATATATTGAATTTCAAACTTTTAATGATGCAAAATTTTTCTATGAATGAAATTTGAATTGTGTCAAAAAATTTTTTTAGCGAGTTCAGAAAAACAAACTGGATGGTATTTTTGTCACTCGCGCTGATGTGAATGATTAGGTAACTTTTGACAAGTGACAGTTGAAGAAATTCAAAAAGAAAATGAGAAAAAAATCGAAATCATCATAATCGTGACATATTTTGATTAGAAATTCAAATATTAAATTTGTCATATCGAACAGATATTAAATTGATTGACTGACATTGATAATCATTTTTTTCTAAATTAGAAAATGGCTATAAAATTTCAAATTATTTAAACAAATTTTAAATTGTGATCTCGAAATGAAAATTTCATTTCGATTAATAATTGCTGATTAATTAGTTTCAAATAATGAACGGATTAATCAATCACAATAATTAGTGCCAATTAAGACGAAAGACATAAGAGTAAAATTGAATTTACAAAGCCTTTGGTTTCAAATTAATTTTATTCCATATCAATATTCAATCACATTTAAATCAAATAGGATCGAAATTGACATATTTTGCTTTTAAAATGAGAATATTCTAATCGAAAATTCTGATTCAGATTCAGATTAATCATAATGATTGATGGTTCTTCTTTTTCTTTTATTCGACATAAAGTCTTTTTATATTTGATCATATGATGATTAAGCACACATATTAATGCATAAATCTAAATCTAAATTGTCATTTAAATCAATGTAAATATAACGATTTATTTTTTCTGGTGATAAGTTTTATTTATTCAATTAATCAATTGAATTTGATTAGACTTGATTTGAATGTTTGATTGATTTGATTTTTTGGCTTAAAAGGAAAAAAATTCATTCAATTATCATAAATTTGTCATAAGATGATAGCAAAATGAAAAAAAAAATGATTTCACTTGTTATCAAATGTATTTCTAGATTGAACAATCAAAAAAAAAAAAATACATTTTGAATTGGTTTGAAACAATTGAATTGCGACAAAATGAATTAGAATGGACAGAATCAATGTATATGGGTACCAAATATACCCAATACAAGCATGTCCGATAACTTTGAGACCTTCAAAACAAAAAAGTTCTATTTGATCGATCGATTCAATATGTTTAAGTATATAAATGAATAAATGCCTGCAGTGCGATCAATAAAATCAATAATCATCATATCAATCCTAGAATTTAAATAATAATAATAATGATAATTTTAATTTTTTTTTTGAAATAAAATTTCCGAATAATTACGTAAATAAGGTCATGATTATCATTATTTAAAGGTTATAATTCTCAAATATACTTATTGTCTAGTTTCAAATTCATTGAAAAATGGAATTAATTTGAAAAAGAATAGCGTCATATGATGCTTGTGATGAGAACTTGGTATTTACATTGTCTTTTAGCTTTTTACATATTTCGAGAGAGATTTTTTCGAAAAGATTTGCATTAATTTTTTTCCCAGAATTGCCAAAAAATTCTTCATAAATTGAAAATTTGAAATTCTTTTCTATTTTTAGCATTTGTAATTCAACGTAAACAAAAAAAAATTACATATCCACAAACAAGTAAACAACAGTGTTAACCGTTATTGGCAACAAACAATTAACGCATCGGGTATGGGCGTGTAAGCTGTGTGTGCTCATTTGTCTCTTAATTTTTAATTATCGTCTGTGAAAAAAATGAGCTGAACATGTGATTACTCTATGAAGCTGTCTAGAAATGGTAATAGTACAAGAAAATTTTCATCAGAAAAATTTTAATCTAATAAGAACATCCAGAGATAATTAATTAAGTTTAAAATTGACAAATTGATAAATCATATTTAAATTTTGTTATTATGCAGATATAAAACTTTGCATAATTGTACTATTTTTTTGTACTAAAATCATTCATAAATTTATTTTATTCACTCAGCTTGAATCGATATGCAAAAGCAATTATATCATGATATTAGTTAGTGTTTATTTGAAAATTATGCACACGTGTTCACCAATAAAATAATCGAAATATTTCGCAATGAAACACGCGCAAAGTCCGTGTACAAAAACAAATAAAAAACTTATCAAACAGATATCTGTTGCCATGCATGGTTAAATGATTATTGGCATATATTATTTATTTCTATTTTTATCTAAATAATTTATTGATTAATTGAAATATTTTTATTTATTGAAATTCATTGTTTCAAAATAATAAATTCCAGTGAAATATGGTTGAATTGATTGTTTGAGGTGAACATCGCATGGCTACCTTCAATGAATTATATAAAATTGTCATTAATGGCATTCACACAAGCGGAAAAATTTTCTTGACAATTATTTTCTAATAATTATAATGTAATAAAATCATTGATGCGCCAACAATCGCACACTTAAAATATAAGAAAAGATTTACAGGTGAATGATTAAATAAAATTTATAATTTACAATGTACATGTTTAATCGGAACAATAAGTGTTTGCTTGCGTCAATAAGATATTTGATTATTTCTATTTTTAGTGATATATGATGAATGATCGTTCCGCATGTTGTTGTAAATCGGCAAACAAATGGAAATCCGTTCAACAGAAAAATTTTGATCAGCACCCCAAAAAAAGTACATTGTACTTGTCTCATGTGTGATCGTAATTCAGATGTAATTTGATATTAATCAATCAATTACTTTTAATAATAATTATGATTAAATTACATTTATTTTAATCCGATATAATTACATTTGTTAATTACTGAAATTACGTAATAAATTATTTGTTTCATTTTGAATTTTTTTCCAATTATTCACCCTAAAAAATCCTAATTCAGGTTTTGGAAAAATTTATTTTCAATTAAATTAACAAATTAAACATCTTGGATTAAAGATATCAAATCATTTGAATGGAAAATTCATTCAGACAGTCATCAATCTGTAGAGCATACAAATCTATCTAAATCCTCAAGGATTTACACAAATAATTAACTAATGATTACAAATGGAAAATCTTATTTTAAAAAAATTTTTCAATTATTTGTTTTCAGAAAAATCTTAGAAATTTGTGGAAAATTTTCATATTTTTCATTTTTCTTTTGTTGTTGTTTCCATTTTTAGCATTGAAATATGAAAATTTAGGTAAGACAAATTGACAAACAAGCCAAAAAAATATGCTTGATTATTGGAAAATTTTTCTTGCCATCTTTCTTGCCATCAGTGATTGATTTATTTATTTGACAATATTAATAAAATAATAATAAAATAGCAACAATGACGATTATGATAATATAAAATAAATATTCAAGGATTTAATAAGTTGAATTTCATGTACAATTTTTTTCTTTGTTTGAAAATGGTTTGAGGTCACCGTCGTTGCCAATTATCATTTTTTATTTTTTTGACAATAAAATAAATTCCTAATGCCAGAACAGCGATGGCCAAATTCTGGCTATTTGCAGAATTATTAACGAAAGTTATTCGTCACTGATAAATTAAAAAATTTCGTGAATTGTGTAAACGATTGATGTAAATTATTATAATTTATATCTTAATTCATTCATTCATATTCATTTAACTGTGTAAAATGATGACAATAAATTAAATAATACCAAACCGAAATGATGACGATGAACTCATCATCATTCAATTGTGTAAAAGTCGATCTGTAAATGTATATAATTATGATAATCATATTGTATGAACATTGAAATTTAATATTGAAGAAGAAAAAAACGGAAATAATTCCACAGAATTCATTGCCAAACATTTTGTTTGATAATTTAATTGAAGAAAATTAATCCAATTGTATTATTATTATTATGATGACGATAATAATAATAATAAATAAAAGATAATAATTCTTTTAATGTGCGTAGAATTGAAAAAGTGCAGGAATTTTTCCTAATTTCAAAATAATAAACAAATAAATTAATTATTATTTATTAGATTTATCTATCATTTTACAACTTTCATTGTTTCATATTATCTTATTCAATTATTAGAAGCTTAAGAACACGCCAACACACACACACACATATGTGTGACATTCTAAATATTTGAAAATGTGCACCGATGCTAAAAATGTCACGTAATCCCGATGTATGATTGTTATTTTTATGATGCTTATTATTATTTTGTTATTGTATTCGAAATTGAAATAATATTGAATAAAATCAAAACAAAAAAAGTTTCACAAAAACAAAATCATAAAATTTTTGCAATCCTACCAAACAACTCAATAACAACAACAATTATATTAATAAATTGATGAATGTCAACAATTAGACAATTATGAAAAGACTTGTAAATATTTAGTAATTATTAAAATTATAAATGAGTGCAAAACACTAATAATAATGATTATCATTGAAAAAGATTATCGCAGAAAGGTCGTTTGATTTTATTTTTTTTAATCCAAGAATTTGTTGAAAAACAAAATTAAAATTAACAATAAAATTTTTCAAATAATATTTCGACATACATAATCACCAATATAATCATACAAATATGGAATATAGAATAAATAAACATTCATAGATTAGTTTGATTATCACGGTGCAAATAATGCCAAGGCAGAGCACTGAAATAAAGATTTATTATTATTACTTTCATGGATACAATTGAATTTATTAATAATATATAATAGAAATATTTGTTTGTTCCAATTTGTTCAATATTTGTTTGGGATGATATTAATTATTGAATATTGAATAAATCATATGCTTGAAAATGAATCATACAAACTTTCAATAAGTTTGTTTGTCCCTACTCGATTGCCATCAATCGAAAATGTCTGTTGAAAATCGGCACACTTTTCCATTTATAAATTCCTTCAATAGTTTATTTGTTATTGGCGTTTATGTTTTTTGGAGTTTCACATGGAGTCTTGTGAAATTTTTGATTAAGTGTCTAACAAAAGAATATTCTGCAACAAAAAAAATCAATTGTATCGATTTATTTATTTATTTATCAATTTTTATTTACAAATATCAAAACAACAACAACAACAAAAATAATGAAGCAAAAAAATATCGAAATACAAATAAAATACCTGTGTTTATTATAAATATTTGTTTTTCAGAGAAACAAACAAAGAAAAAATTTTTAAAATTTAAAAAAAAACAACTTTGCCATTATTATTATTTTTCATAATGAAAACAAATATTTGATCCGAATAAATGATATTATATGAATGCAATAATAAACGAATAGCAAAAACATACAATCAATGATATGGTATCATATGGTAAACATATCAATGATAATTTGATTAAGAGAAATGATGAAATTAATGCAATTCTATTTACTATTAAAATTGAACAGAATTTGATGGAATCCTTGTTTCTGTTTTTTTTTTTTTTGTTTTTGTATTTGTAATTCTATTTTAATACTATGACAATGTAAACAAATAGAAAATAATGAATGTAATTCTATCAATTTTTTCAATGAAAGAATTTATGAATGAAAATGAAATGAATTTGTTTTTCACTACACACATCAGATCCTCTGCGTAATGAAATTTCTAACGAAATTTATTATTATTAATATTAATTTTTGAGGGGAAGGTAAAATGTAAAATTAGAGATTTGAAAATTCATCTTCATTAACGTATTCTCGCACACAGAATGTTGTCATGTATGTCATAATAAAATATTGATAATCATGATTAAATATGATTATTTCAATTATTTAATTAGAGAATAAAACAAGTAAGTTTTTGCGTCATTTTCACCCGAAAATAATCAGCGATGGTATGCTACTGGTTGGCTGCTGTTGAATTAATTTGATTTTTCTTTTAGTTAAACTTCATATAGTAAAATGATCATCACCCAAAATGGCCTTAAACTAATGATAATTTATGTTTATTTTCAATTATCAGTGATCGAAATAAATCAGAGAGATTTGGAAAGATTTCTGATCAAACTTGATTTATAAACATTTATTTATTCATTTTTGACTTGAAACATTTTGTATTTGACATTTGTAATTCAAAATTGATAATTGATAATTTTAAAATTCCCAAAATTTTCATTATCAAATGTCATTTAAATAATTCGTAAATGGAAATCGAGAAATTTTCTAATTATCTTGTATCCAAGTGAACGAAATCATTTGAAAATTACCACATTCAATGTATGACAACACGAAAAGATAGAGTGAAAGAGTGTGAAATGATTGACAATCATTGATATTTGATTATCATGATACGATGTGATGATATTTAAATCATTCATTCATTGGCACAATGATCAAATATGATATCGATATGTAATGATGTTGATAATAATAATAATCATATTCATAATAATTTATAGTAATAATAATCCAAATAAGGAAGGGAAATTTTTCCCAAATTATCAAAAATTTGATATACAAAATCAAAGCTTTTGTTGAAAGGTTTCAGATTGGTGAATTTCTATTATTGAAATGAAATTACAGATACACAGATGTCAAATACAGATGTTTTTTGTATTTTAATGTTTTTGATGTCGTAATTGTCGCAATTGACGTAATACAACATGTTTCAATGATTTTTTTCTAAATATTCGAAGCATTTCTCCACAATCGACAATGACCTGTGAAGCAAGTGATTGAATTCAAGGTTCATTTGTAAATTGAACTTGAAAAGCTTTGATAGTATTTTCGAGAAAAATATTTAATTAAAAATAAACGATTAAGCAACAAGGAACTTGACAAACAGCAACAAAAAACAATAAAAATCAATGATTAATGAAATGTCGAAATTCCAAGAATCGTTACAATTTTAGTGCATCGTAATGGTAATTTGATTGATTTCAGTGAATACAGCAAAGCATTAACAGGATAAAAGTTTACAAAATTCAATCAATCAATTAGGGTTCAATCGATTATCGATATGTTTCGATCATCCTGCTCCAGCCAGCCCCAATCAATCGATCAATTAATCATTAATTTGATTTAATTATATTTCAAATTGTATTTGATTAATCAGAAACAAATTACTTTTTGACAATCATCGAATCACTCAATCAAATCAAATCAAATGAATCAAATCAAAATGTAAAAAATCAAAAATGTAAATGTAAAATGTTGATAACTTCACAATCGAAACAAACACAAATGCACTTGCACATTTCATGTCAGTTTTCATGGACATTTTCACGATTCACAATCTTCAATTCACAATTTACAATCAATGTTTCATGTATGTTTTGGGCATTTAATTTGTACGAGTACATGTAGACAGATATACCAGCAATTATATTACAAAATATAATGAAAACATGTACACAACAACCAACCATACATTTTGGAAGTAAGCAACCAAACATTGACATGTAATGTACATGTATTTTTTTGTTGTTGTTGTAAAACTTTGTAATAATTTAAAATGTATGAAATAGAGAATGTACTGGAAGTGTGTGTGGCTGTCAAACCGAATTGTGATAAAAGTATTATCATTGAGAATAACCATTGAAACCAAAATGAATAAGATTTCTAAAAAATGAATGAAAAAAAGCAAAAGGAAAAATACAATTTATTTAAATCAATTCTGAAATAAATGAAATGATGATGATGAATTTATTTTTTCAAAGGAAAATGGTTCTCTTATTCATCTCATTCAACATTAATATATGAATGTCATCCGTTCATAATAATGATAAAAAACAATTATAAACAATTTAAATTGTTATTGTTGAAAAAAAGAGAGAAATTAGTTCATGTAAAGATAAATGTAAATATTTTCATCATTAAAGAAGACATGTTCATATAATTTCATATAGAGATATAGCTAGTAAATATACAGATATGCCTGCACATATAGCTTAATCCAAGTCATTGCTAATACGACTACATTACCACTATCCAATGTTTTCCTATACTTTTAATTAATTGTACATTGAATTTCATTCATTCATCATTTATATCTGCAATATGTCATTTTTTTTATTAAGCTTAAACGCGAAAAACAAACAAATATCTACATTTGCCATAAACATTGATATATACAAGCATATTGAATATATATAAACAAGTATGTTTCGAATGTATATAAACATAGAAATCAATGATGTTTCCCTCCTGTATCCTCATCGCCACCACCAACACCACCATCAAAAAAACGACTGAAAAGCATGAAAGAGTTTCCATTCAATTTTAATAATGATAATGGAACGGCAGGCAGTGGCCACCAGTGACCACCAGCGCCTACCAGGACGCCATAAGAATATATTGTTGTTATTCACTACTCATATATTTTCTTGATTGTTGCAATCAAATTCGTATTTACATATACATGAATGTTCATCATCATTTCCCAATATATGATCTAAGATATACTTGTGTGTGTTGATGTTGTGTAGCTGTACAATTGGTATATATGTGTTTGTTCAATGATTTTTCTTGGTTTTGCTGTTTTTTTTTTCGTTGATATAATTTGTCGTCGGCGTTATATTGTTGGTGTGTCTGTATATATCATATAAAAATATAGTGAAATTCATTTTTGGTATTCAGATATAATCCAACAACCGAAAAACCATTGAGACAGCCACAACAAAAACAACAAATAATCACCGGTTTCATTTATTTAAAAAAAAAACTTATGTATTTTATGCAAGTGTTTTTCATTTTCAATTTGATCATTAAATATTTAAATGTTAAATATTCCAGTCAATTTATTCTTCAAAAAACGTTTAATAATTTCAAAAAACATCCAGAAACTAATTAAAATTAATGAATAAATCGATCATAATTGATTGAAAAGTTTTAAAGTGAATTTTTTTGTCAATTATCTCCAACAAAATTCTTTGAAAATTTCATTTTCAAGTTCTTCAATAAGAATTATTTAAAAGTTGAATCGAGCTAACAAAATGGCATTTATGGTACCATTAGTCAAAAATCATTATGATATTTACAATACTAGACATGCATCGTCGTTCACGGATCATGATTCTAGTGCTGGCGGTGGATATGCGATGGGATCATCGAACAATAATTTAAATCGAAGAGCTCGTACAAATAGTCAGTCATCGAATGCCTCGAAAAAGTCAATTTCATCAAATGTTAGTAGTCAAAGCAATAATAGTGGTCAAGTTGTATTGAATGGTTTCATTATGATGAATAAAAGTGGTAAAAAATCATCATCTAAACCGAAAATTGTATTAGCAAGTGCAAATCGCAGTCTGAAATCAGCAGCAAAATCACAAGAAAAAAATAAAAATGTTGCCGAATCAAATACTAAACAACAGCAAGACTTGAATCGATCACCATCAAAACGACCGCCAATGCCATATTCATCGGCTCAAAACATGAATCAGCCTGCACGTTCATTCCCGCATGTAAAGCGTACTGTACGCAATCCGATGACCAATCGTGTATACAGTTATTCGGTATCAATACCTGAATATGTTGCCGAAGAAGATGAAGAAGAATTAGCACGTTTAGCATTAGAAGAATCAATGGAATCTAATAGTGAAGAATGTGAATCACCAGTATCATCAGATGAACAAGTAATGATTTTCTCTACCAGTGCACCAGCCGGTACTGGTCCAATCGATAACGGTATCATCGATATTGTCGATGAAGATGATTTTATCCGCTGTACTGGTGCACGATTACCACCAACAATTCGTTCACAAACGAATATAAAAGCAAAGCAACGCAATTCATCAAATAATCAGTCATCAACTACATTAACATCATCATCATTGCCTAATTCACCAATGAATAAAAATGTTGAATCATCACAACCTGCATCAATGACTAATCATAAAAGTAATGATACAAAATCGAATGATCCAGA
This sequence comes from Psoroptes ovis, assembly GCA_002943765.1. NCBI lineage: Eukaryota > Metazoa > Arthropoda > Arachnida > Sarcoptiformes > Psoroptidae > Psoroptes > Psoroptes ovis. The sequence continues at coordinate 2,536,564 of PQWQ01000001.1, forward strand.
CACAAATTCATCCAATTCACGAGAATATATGGAATTATTACAAAAATTTGTTTTACATTTAAAAATGTTAAAATTGAAAAAATTTTTCAATTCGAAACATTCAAGTACGAAAGCAAGCACCGATGATGATTTAAATAACAACAAAGCATGTAATAGTCAACAACGTAATCGATCAAGTACATTGGATGATTCAATTAATTTATGACCATTATTGATTTATTGAAAAAAAACAAAAATATATTCTTTAATGGGGTCCATTGTATTTATTCATTTATACATCATATATCAGAATCATACAAGAAATCATCATTATAAGAATTAAAATTCTTTTACATTTGATACCGAATAAAACAAATATAAAACTAAAATTCATTGTGATCTAATCTAAATATATATTTCAAGATATTTAATTCATCATCATCATTTTTTTTTGTTCAACATATTCATTAAAAAATATCCATAATATTCATATTTAAATATGAATACCAGAATATTCTCGAAGATAAACAAAAACATTCTAAAAAGAAAATAAAAAATATTGTGCCTTCAAGCATTAATAAATCAACATCAACATCATGAATGTTTATGGCGTGAAATTTTCATCCAGTTCTTCAGTGTTCATGGAATTCTTTACTATCTTCTTCCTTTTCAACAACAGAAAAAAACAAAAAATAGACAGCCATGAACGATAAACAGAACATTTCAGATATATGAAATGAAATAAAATATGAATAATTTATAATTTATGACTTTTTGATAAAATATCTAGTTTGAAATGAAAAATGAAAAAAGAATAAAACTTTGGTTACCTTGGTGATTATTTCCATTAATATTATTATTATCATTATTATTACTTGAACAAGATCAAGTTTATTCATATTAAAAATAATATGAATTTGAAGCCAAAAAGATCAAAAATGAACTATCAAATCCGGCAAAACCTTGCAAAATTTTATTCGATTTCAAGGAATTGAATGAATTATACTGAATATGAATAATGGTAAACAACAATTATTGTAATAATAATAATGATAATATTGTTTAAAAGCTTCCTGAAAAATAACAAAAACAAAAATAATAATATTATTGCCTTCATCTTATTTATATGATTATTTGAATAAAAATATCTATTCCTCTTATGATTATTTTGGATGTTTTGTAATGTTTTATTTATTCATAATAAATATTTATATCTTATTTATATCGAAAACTTGAAATGTATTTCTTTTTTTTTTTTAATTTTATTATTTTATTTCTTTCATTTTTTTTTTCATTTTCATAATATTTTTACATTTCATTTTGTGTAATAATAACAATGAAATAGATATTAAAAATGGGGATTTAATAATAAAATTAAAGAAAATTAAAAATAGAAATTGATTGATTGATTCCAATAAAATATTGATTGATCGATATTAATCACGGATCGATAAGGATTGATCTAATGATTGTTTGGTTGCCAATTTTAAACAATCATAGATAAACCGTGATTAAAGATAGAAAGGATTGGAGTATTCATTTAATATAATTTTTTAAATGTTGCGTCATTTTATCGAATAATTTCTAGCGCATAATGATTATTCATTCAATCGAAATAATTGTCATAATCATCATCATCGCAAAACTTTGGTTAAGAAGCCCTTGATTTTAAATAACAATTTAATGATAATGAATGATGATTGCGAAATAAATAAAGATGAGGAACAATAGAGTGGTTCCATCTTCTGTTTGGCAACAAGAAATTGAATTTTCAAATTTTTAAATTCGCGCATTTTGAATTTTCACAATCATAAAATCAAATTTTTGTGAATAATTTTATTTTTGAATAAATAAAACGGATATGCTTTCGACACCAAGGAAAAAACCCAAGATTTGATAAGTAGAAAAAATGGCGTGAATCCTGGAAAAATAAACAATTACAATTCAATATCTTTCAAATATTGATCAATAATGGTGTTTGGTTCAAAACGTGGCATATTGAATTGTACTTCGAATTCATCTAATGTTTCATTCAGTTCTTTGATTATATTCATCATTTCTTTTGATTGTTTCATACTATTCATCATTAATTGTTTGATTTGTTTAGGGTCAATTTCAGGTATTTTTGGCTTTGGTTTTAACATTCCATTCGGGAAACGATCATATTTTTGATTGACCAATCGAATATTACGACGAAAATTATTATATGCTTTCAACTCTTGTTGTTTACAAATACGATTCATTGTTGTTTCGATTTGATCCATTGCACGCTTTGTTTTTTCACGTTTTTCAGTGATTATTCTGTGATTTAATGAATATTTAGAATAAATAAAATGAATAAATTGAATTGTCAAACAGAAAATAAGGTTACCTATTAGTTTCCAATAATAATCGATCGAATAATATCATTTTTCGTCGTCTAGCTTCACCATAAAGTAATTTGGTTCGTTGCTTAATGTTTGATGATTGTGCATTTAATATGCCTAAATTTGCTTTAAGATTTTTTAATGTGTCTAGATATTCACGCATTTCCGGATCATCTTCAATTTTTGGCACATTATTTGCTTTATTTGACGCCGATAGAAATGGATTACGATTGGTCGGAATACGATTCTTGTAGCGTCTTGCCGGTTTATTGTTTATTCTTTGTCTTTGATTTGAGGCTCGTAAACCGAGCATAAATCGAGCTATTAAAATAAGAAAAATATGATTGAAAATAATTTAGAAATAAATAACATATTCACACCTTTATCGGCAGGTGTATGAAAAGATTTTGGTTTGATTTCATTGACATCATCATTAATTTTCATCATTGGTTCAACTGAAAAATGCCTAGATTCTGTGGTGTTATCATTTAAATGATGTGTCTGATTAATCGATTTCTTCAAGCAAGAAACACCAAGATCTTTTTGAAGATTCTCATTTGAACATTCTTTGGCAACAATGCTATTTTCATTATTATTATTTTTGACGCTAACATTCATATTTGAATCCAATGATTTTGATCGCTCTAAATTAACACCAATCGTAGTTTGAACTATCGATGATGAAGGTGTCGGTAATGGCACTAAAATTTCATTATCAAGGCTTAATAATTTATCAACTTCACCATCATCAATATCATTGGTGAGTATGTTACTAATATTATTAAACATGGTAATATTCTTTCGATGTTTTCTTGATTTTTGACGTGATGATTTTGGTCTTTTGATTTTTTTAATTGATTGATTGCGATGCAAAAGTGAACTAGAATTCGATCGTTGTTGCCGATATAAAGGTTTCAATTTATTTGCTGAATCTAATATCAATTGTTGATCATTGACTGAAGATCAACTCTGTGATGTTATTATTTATATTCTTAACAAAACATATCAATATTACATACCTTCATCATTTTTTGATGATATTTCTAGACTATTTGTAATATTGATCATATTCATTAAAAATATTAAAAATAATATCGATATCAATATTGAGAATGGAACAAGATTAATATTTCTAAAAATTTTAAATTTTAATGGTATCATTTTTTTTATTTAAATTGATTTTTTATGGCAAATCGTGTGCAAGTAAGAGAGTTATTATAATTTCATCAATGGACCGGATATATAAATCATTTGAATTGGAAAATAATTTGGCAAAAAAAAAGATTGTTGCGCGCGTTATGAGAAAAACAATCAAATTTTCAAGGTGAAAATTATTTTCAACGAAAAAATTCAATGTTTCTTCTAAGGTAATGAAACAAATATGAATGAATGAATGATGACCAATAGTCAGCGAACATCGATACTCGTTGTGAAGATGTTAAAATGTTAAAAACAATTTGAAAATTGTTTTTTCAAAAAAATTTTATTCAAATTGAATTTCGCATCTATACACACACAACGATAATATATAAGAATAGAACAGTCGTATGTTTGCTTTATTCATTCATCCATTTAAGACTAAATAATAATAATGATGATGGATAGGCATACCCTTTTTCACATATCTTATTCTTCAAATTTTTTTGAACATATCGATTGAATAAAAAAGTAATTGTCAATAATGGTATTTATGTGATTGTATATGGCTAGGTAGAGACACACGGTAGAGAACAGTAGAAATGTGAAACAAGTTCCATTATTATTATGGTGATTGTCATCAAAAACAATAGTGTTTCGATTCAATATTTTCGATTAGAAATTCGTTACTTGTATTTATTGATTCTTAAAATTTTCAGCTAGGGGAATAAAGGCTTATAATAATAGCAACAGAAATGGTTAACAATCATCGATAATGGTAAGACATTATTATCATTATCTGATGCTTATGTAGATGCAAACGTATGAAAAAAATGAGAAATGAGAATTGAAAAGAATTTCAATAAACCTTCGAGAAAAGAATCATAAACAACAATGTTTGATGATGATGAATGTGATTTGTTTACCTTTGTATATTTGCATATCTTTGTTATTACATAATAAAAACAATGACCTTAGGATTTTCTTTTATTCCTGTTTAATTTTTCTTCCGCATATAATCGATTCGTTATTTCAAATTATACCATAGATATCATTTGATTGATTTACTATTGATTTCTTATGAATTTTGACACATTTGATTTAGTGATCGTAAATATTCGAGTACCACTTGGTGTCAAAATACATCATCTTTGTTCATCATCATTTGATTTATGATTTATCTTGAGGAATTCAAAAAAGATATTCACATAATTCATTTACAATTTTTTTTATTGCCAGACACATCATGAAATGATATCGAATACAGAATTCAACGACCTTTCAAAAAAATGTCATTGTTCTTATAATAAGATCTGATCTGCTTTGCTCGGAATCTAAATCCTTCAACAATAGATTTAAGATCGAAAATTAAATTCAATTTTTTGAATTACCTCTAATCGTTTTATGAATTTTTAAAAATAATAATAATAACAATCACAATTAACCTTGAACTTGACCACTTGAGTATGACATTCGAGTGTTTATTTTGAAATATATCCAATAAAAAAATAACCAAAGTAAAAACCCAAAATTATTTTTGAACACATTAAATAAATGAACAAATAATGATTGATCATTGATCATTGAAATTATTGTTTTCCACAATATTTCAATAATCATAAGTGATTCGATTAACAATCAAATTTGTTTTTCTCATCCAATCGATCAATTTATTTTCGAATTTCAATCCTTTCATTTATTGTTTGATTGCATCCTAAATATATTTAATTGAAAAAAAAATTCAATCAAATCAATGATGAATCGAAAATTTTTTTCATTCAGATGATTGATTAGGTGTTTTATTGTATTCCATTATTATGATATGGAAAGCTATGGAAAATTAGGTATGATTCACAATTTTTTCATAATTGAAATTAATTTTGATGTTTATCATTTCATTTGTTTTGTTACAATAATGAAAACTGAAAGGATTTGAATGGAGGTAACACAATAATTTTCTGATAGTCATTTAATGATGAATCGATTTCAAAAGTACAGGTTGCAATCAATTTATATTTTTTTGATGCATTCATATTGATAATAAATAAATGAATGGATTCTTTTTTTTCACTTTGCACGATTATAGATTGAATTGCCTGGATTATTTTCTTTTTTTGATCCAAGTGAAAAATTTATGATAGGCAATAAAAATTCATAAATTCAAATTTCATTTTGCTATTATTCTTTGATGTTTTCGGCATCTAATTCATTGGAAAAAGGTAAAAATAAAAAACGAATCAACAATATTAATATGTTAATTGTTTTCAATATGTTTTCTAAGAGAAACAAAATACCTTGTAAAGAATTATGTTCACTGCTGCAGCTCATCGATTTGTATTTGATGAAAAACATTTCCAATACAATACAATTACAAAGTTAATGATTCCAATGATAATGATCATCGATGATTAGCATATACAATAACCTTAATATATCATCATCATTTATAGCCATGAAATTGTCGACAAATGATATTTCAAATACTTTCGTTTGAATCATTTTTTCAATTATCAATTGACAAAAAATTGATGTTTAATTGAAAATTTATAAATTTCCTGTGTGGTAAGAAAAAATTTAATTTGATGATGATTCCTTCTTCAAATGAATTTTCAATTATCTTTAAAATTTTCATTTCTTCAATTTTACATTGTTTTCATTTGAAAATTCCAAATACAGATGTTTTTGTTTTGAATTTTCCAATCATTAAGAGCGATTATTGAAATATTCAATAATGATTTGTTTATTCATAGTATTTAACATTTAAAACATCATTAAATCATTAAGTTTTGCATTCAAATTTTCAATTTTCGTATCATTGACATATGATGGCATAATGATGGATAATGAATTTATTGATGAGAAATTCAATGATTTGCAAATCAATTTACATTTAATTTAAATTCTGTGGACAAGTTTCATACAGAAAATTATTTTAATAAACCCTAGAATTAAAATGGGGAATTCATTCCAAGTTTCGTTCCGAAATCCAAACGTGCACGCCTTTGTTGACGCGTATTTATTCTGTTAAAAAAGATAGCAAAAAATTATAAAATTATTAGTCAAATTAATGATAAATACTCACTTTATTTCTCTTCGTTTAGCAAAAATATTGATAGTCACCAGAAATATTGGCCATGTAAATCCAATAATCCATATGTAGAACGGTATGATTTCAATAAAATGTTCAGTTATTTCAACTTCAGGAACATAGATGTAGATTTCAATCAAACAAACTAAAAGATGTAAAAATATTAATATAAATGAAGTAAGCAGCCAAGAATAATTAACAAATGGATAGCGTTGCCATGAAAGATGATTACGATGCACGAAACCTATCGATATTATCACTTTTGAATTCATTAGCATTTGATCAGATCAAATCAATTGTTTGAACATACCCAAATAAAGTACAAAAAATAATGAAGCAATAGTTTGTCCAATCAATAAATGTGATGACCAAATTAAATCAGTGCGGATATCACCATCAGCTCTTGATTAATGGAAATATTTACTTTAAGGATTCAAACAGCCAAAAATTAGTTTTAGACTTACTTCACATCACTGAACATCCAGCAAGGGCCTAATGTAGACCGACCAATTTTGGTTTGTTCACACGATGTACCAATTATTATTGCGAATATTATAACGCATACTACAACTGAAGGTGTGAATTTTATAATATAACACAGGAAAAAATATACGATTGACTGGAATGAAAATGATTTAATTAGATGATTGTCGATAATCCATCATAAATCATTAATACACACTTCTTTATTAAGATGTAATTTTTTTCCTGTGGCAACTGTCATCACTTTCGGATCTGGTTTGATGCCCATCAGTGATACGCTAAGAAATGGTATCACAATCATAGATAACCATAAAACAATACCAGGCGATATGAGTGGTGGTAAAAAAAATAATGATGTTATCATTTGAGCAAGTGAAATGCTTAGACATGAACTAAGAAAGAATTGAAACACATTCCTCATTCGCATCATATAATCTCGAGCAATTAGAATTAAATAATAGAAAATTATCGCATTATGTCTCTGCATGTTCATCGAACATGGTAATGCTATCATTTCATTCGCTAATTGTGTTGGTGTGTAAATATCTTGATATTCATTAGGTAATGGCAATCGATCGACAGGCCTTACTGGTTCCGTTTTGCATACATGGGGATACATTGGATCAATACCGATACTTGCATCTGCTTGCATGAAAATAGGCATATTCGATTCATTAGCCATACTTCCAATGACGCAAACAACTTCATCATATTCTTGCATAATTTTAATCATTTCTCTAGTAGCTTCAGGTGTGCAATCTGTGAACAATGAAACCAACAATGGTACATTGTCTACATTTTCTAAATGTGGCCTAATATTATCAATACCTTTGGGCAATTTCGCACGATTAGACATATCGAAAGTGATTGGTGCCTCTGGCTCTGTCATTGTACTAGTCGTTGTGTTACGACTTGGTGATGGTGACAATTGACGATTTGTATTTGAAACACTACCCGATGCTTTACTTGAACTTCGAAATTCTCGATTTGATCGTGCACAACCATATCGTATGTGAATACTGCCCGAACGTTCAGAACAAACTGAATTATGTTTAGGCCTTTGTTTGGTGATTGGGAATTCTTCTGAATCACTATTTGATGAATGTTCCGAAGATGATGATGTATCAATACTTGTCGTCGATGCCAGTTGATTCGATTTATGTTTTGTGCTATTGTCTAAAGAATTATTTTTTGAATATTTTTTATGCTCGCCAATTTCAACGATTGATTCATCATCATTGTTATTATTATGATGCACTGCTATTGAATCATTCAATAGTGATATGTGGCAATTCCAACCTGATTCGAGTCCCATTTTCTCTGAAAATACCCGACTTCTTAATTCATTTTCTTTAGAAAAATGAACGAATCGTATGCATGCACTGTCTAATAATTCAACAAGACGTACAAAATCCGAACAAGCTTGATATTGCAAAGTTGCCATACCGATGAATACTTCATTGATTATTTTCTTCATTGTTTGATCTAATTTTTTCTCCATTGTTTGTCTTACACATTGATTTGATTCGAGCATCGATGATTTATCAAACTCATTTGTTTCCATAAGACCGCCTTTGTCATAGATATCATCATTAGTTTCATTATTCAATGAATAATTCACATGTTTTGATACCGAATCTGTACTCAGGTGATGGCCAATGAGTTTTGAATCTAGATTCAGATGCATTATTGAATTATCAATTGACTCATTACACGAATCAAAATTATGATGACTAGCATTTGAGAAAGAATGATGTGAATCGATGCCTAGACCACGAAATTGAGAATCAAGACTTCTTTGCGACGGAAACAAATGACTGCTATCAGGTGGAAGCTCAACATAATAATCTCTATAGAAATGTAATGTTTCTAAATTACTTGCCATTGAACCGCTTTCATTTATGACTGGAATATATGAAAATGAACAACAATATGAAGTTAATGATGATCTTTGAAAAAAATCGAGAATTTTTTTCCTTTCATAATCGGTCAACAATACTAATCCTTGTCCATTCCAATATTCAGCACAAGAATCGAGTATCAAATCACCGGTTCCTTGTGAAAGTAATTGACAAGTGTTGCTAAATGAATCACATATAACTGCACATGTCATATTAGGAAACGGCATACGTAAACGTGGAAAATTCAATGATTTCGCTAATTTTCCTTTTTTAATCACTTCGGGTCGTATGTGACGAAACACACCGATTTGATAACAATATTGATAATCTTTGATTGCATTTTCCGTGAATCCAATTTGTCTTGCTAATTCACACAGACAACGTTTACTAACGACAGGTACAGCTACTTCATTAGCCAATGATTCACATGCAATATGATCACTAAAATGAACAAATTCTTCTTGTGTCGCAGGATTACAAGTATTGAGAAGAATGGCTAAGCCTAATGGCTTAAGATTTGAAAGATATCGACTCCAATATATATCATCAAATTGTAAACCATATGGGTTTCGGCGATCTAATGTGATATCTAATTGAACACATTCGGCACGAGGAAAATTTGACATCGATTGTCTTTTATCACCAGTTTTAGTTTCACTTTGATTATTCACTGAAGATGCATCATTTTTCGATTCTTTATTTTCATTAAAATTTTCAACATCGACAGAACTTTTTTTGCGATTTTGCTCAGTAGATGACGATAGGAAAAATACTTTATCTGCGATTGGATTAGGCCAGGAAAGGATGCCTTTTTTGTCGACACAACATAATGCTGTTAAGCTGCCTAATACGTGCAATAGATTTGCTGTTCGCCATAAGTTTTCATTTTCATAGAAGAAAAAATGGATCATTTTTTTGATTATTGTCACTATTTGCAGATTTTCTGCCGGCAATGTTCTTATTTGATCAGGATCGATTTCATCCAAAAGATGTTCACGACGAATTGCAGATGTGCTTGAATGAAATGGATTTTCTGTAAGATGTATATTTGCATATGAACCACAATCGTTGAATGATTCTGAAGATTTTCCCGCTTTTAGTAGTTCATCTTCATTTTTAATAAAATATTTATGAATCACTTCTAATTTGATTAGTCCATATATGTTCAAAATTAACCATAGTGATGGTAAAGCTAATGGCAGCAATGGTAATATGGCCATGACAGGCCTTAATAATATCAAAGCTATAGTTGCAGATATTGTATCAAAATGTCTTCCTGTGAATTGCACGTAACAATAATGCAAGATGCTAAAACACAGAACGATTACAAAAATTGTTGGAACGAGAATATGCTCTAAATAATGTACGAATATCAATCGAAGTTCTTTGGCAAATGCTGTTGGTCTTAGACCATGTTGCATTTGTGGTGACAGCGCTAGTTTTAAATCAGTAACGTATGGCGTTTCAATGACCAAAAATTTACTCGGTCTCAATGATTTACGAAATCTTGGTATAGTAAATGTTTCTGGTTCATTATCAACTTTGGGCGAAAAAATTTCACCGCGATTAAGTAAACAATCCTTACTGAATTCATTGTCCGAAAATACATAAGTAAATTCATGATTTATTGTTGCTGAATGCATGAAATCTTCATCAAAATTGTAATCATTCAATTTTTTGCCATGTTTGATAACTTTGTCAATACGTCGACAATTGGCCGGTGCTTTATGGCCAGGTTCTAAATGGATAACATCACCCTTGACTAGAAGCGAAACAGGTAGATTAACTAATTTATCATCACGATATGTTCGCTGTAATGTAATACATGGTGATGCTGGTGTAGTCAAATTTGCATAAAATATATGCGTAGACCATTTATTCATACATCGTTCATCGATGGCACATTTACGTATTTTCTCGGCTAAGCATAATGCTTTATGATACAATTCTGAATAACGTGATTTTGAACTCCAATAAATAATACCAATATTCAATATTAATATCAGAAATAGTATAACATTTTCAATCGCTAACGGTATCGATGATGTAAAATGGCCAAATTCAAATGCAATTAAATATGTAAGGATTGAAAATAATAAAAATATGATCGATGTCCAACGAAATGTAGAATTTATACTTTTAATTGAATATGCTTCTCTTATTACATATTTCCATGATTTTATATCATTTAAATGTGGCTGTAAAAACGAAAAATGATTACATACGTTAAAACACTAATTAGTAATCATAGACAAACCTCAATATCATCAAGATAATCTTTGATATCTTTATACAATTTACAAACAGCTTGTTTAGTTGTTAAACCGCCTGATATATCATTGAAATTTTCTAACATTTTATATAATATTAATATTGATTGATGATTATGTTTTCATTAAGCGCATTGATTTGATTATATTCATTTTTCTCTTGATTAATTATAAAATTAATTAATTCATTTCCAATTATTAGATAATGAAATAATATAAATAAATTTTTAAAAAAAGTATAGAAATTTTCAGTAAACAGAAAAAAATTTGCCGAAATTTTTCTTTCATTCTGTTTTTTAAGAAAAATGACAAATTTACACGATGAAAGTAGCTGGATATGGGAAGAACATGTTTATTTTTTGAATTCCATTTTCGAATTCCTTTGTTATTTGTTTTTTAAATTTTAAAATTAAAATTTAATTTTACATGAACTTTTGATGATCTTAACTAACATCAATTATAAAGAAAATTGAAAAAAATATAATGTACTGTCTGCCGAAAATTTGATATTATAACCGGCATATAATTAATCATTCGGCCAATTATGACCAAAATATGAAAAAACAAGATAAACAAGTTTGACATATTAATGATTAATTACAAATTTTCCTAAATTAAATTATTACCAATTTTTTATTAATAATAACTTCCTTTATTAACTCGATAATCAAAAATAATTATAATAACTATAATCATTATATAATGATTGAAAATGAACAAATTATCGATAATTGGCCATGTATGTTGGAGCTTTTTTCAATCATAAACAAATTAAATTATTGATTTTAATTATGTATTATGTTAATAATCATCTCATTTTCATATTTGATTCATTTATCTTGTGGCAAATGATAAATTTTACTCAATAATAATGATTCAATGACTTAACAAATGAAATTTTCATTTTTTTATTTTTGTCATAATTCATAAAATATTATTTCGTTGTATGACAGATGGCGGCAATTTTTTAAATTGAAATTTTAAATTTTTTCACATCTCAACTTCATGGCGATCAAAATAATGGTAAGTCCTGAATTTTCGAAAATCATTCATGATAATAATAATATTGTTGACATACCGCTCAACCACAGATCCTTTTTTCATAACTTTTTCCTAAATGCAAAAATTATAATGATAAGAATCATTATCCATCATTTTTCATTCAGAATATTATTCATCTAAGATTCATTGATCAATCGATTGTAATTTGAAAATTGTAAAATGTAAGTCGTTCACTATATTCAAATTTATATGTATGAGTGTGTGAGGGTAAGCCAAGAACTATCATCATTATTATTATGATTATGATTATTTTGATTATACCAATCAAGATTATGCATGTTCGAAAATACTTCGGTTTAATAGTTTAACTGTCATTCGTTTCAATCTATGCAAATATTCATCATCACACAAACATCTTTATCAGGATTTGACACATTGAATATTTAAGAATCTAAATATTTATCATTTTTTCTATGATGCATTATCATCTGATTTTTTTAATACAAATTATTTAAATCCCTGTTCATAAAAGATTGAACATTGGATTTAGTATTTTTGTTTTTACAACTTTTTGTTGTTGTCCATTGTTTTCGTTTCTATTTCTATGGATATGTAAAAAATAATTGGTTTATTTCGATGGTTGTTGTTATTTCTGGTTGTTTTTTATTTGAAATTTCGATTCGTTTTTTTCACACATTCACACATGTCTTTGAAATTTTGTTTGGGAGTTGTATTACCATGTCCATCCATTATGTCTGCCCCCTTATCTTTGTTGATCATTTGGGAAATGATTGATTGCTTTATGTTTCATTGAAACATGAAAAATTCATTGAAATTCTGAATTCATTCTATTTGTAAATCGAATGATTTGACCATTAGATTATAATCGGAAATAACTACAACAACAACAAAAACAAATCGTAATTTTGTTTCATGTTTGTGTTTCTTGCCCATTCACATACCGGCCAATCATTGAATCATTGTTAACTTGAATTGAATTTCAAAGCATGAATTGATTGAGGTCAAATATTTTTTCGAATTGAATTGAATTCGAAATTCAATCAAATTTCACAGGTTAATATGAAAAATTATTGAATTCTTTTTTTCAATGATGATAATAATTAAATTTGTTATACTTTAATTTAGTTATTACAATTTGACAAGATAATCAATCGAATAATCATCAATTCAATTGATTTAATCATCATCATTTAATGATGATAAATACCTTGAAAATCGATTGAATCATCTAAACATTTCTAATTACATAGACAATCGTTATTATTACTATGATCATGAACATGATTTCAGCAGGAGACAATGACAAATATCTTTGTTTATTCGCTTTTTAAATATCTTGATCAATTGATCATTCTGATCAATTATGATATGGTCAAACATGAAAGAAAAATTGGAATATTTTGACAGGTAAATTGATGATGAAACGGGTCAATCGAAATTCAATTGTATATTTTGAAATAAAAAATAGCAATAATGAATTGTATGTTCAAATTGATAATTTCAAATTCAATTCGATTCTAATTGGTTTTTTATTTATTTTCTATTTCACATTTCTTATATTATCAATGGTGATTTTTCAAATAACGAAATAGAATTCATCTTTGATCTTTTGTATGATTCATAGTTACACTTGTGTTAATGGCTGTGTAACAATACAAAAGCATATAAATAATGAATTTAAACTTGTTCACGTGATAAACAAGGGAATAATAATCGAATAATTTTCCTATTCATCAATAGATAATTGGTGTAAAAATGAAAATAATAATGATAATCATAAAAAGAAGAATTATTATCATTGATTTTGACATGAAAATGTTTTTTATCGATTTAAAATTCAATACACTTACAAGCATGCACACACACACACACGTTTGCTTGCATTAGTTGCAAAGATTATCCATTCAATTTATGTATGTTTGTTTGTGTGACCATTTGATGCTTATTAAATTCATATCAATCATCACCAATTGACATTGCTTATAACAAACAAGCAACAACAACAAATGCATAGATATTGAATTGAAAATATTTGACATTATTGAATGATAGATTATTTAGAAAAGAAAAAAAAATGTGAAAAAAAAATTGTATTGTCCATTATAAAATTGTTTTATTATCATTCGAAGATAGTAAATAAAATAAAATGAATTTCTACAATTCAGAGATTGATTCCAAGAAATCCAAATGAATCTTAATTATGAATAAATGTATTAATTTTTTAGATATATTTGAAATACACATGCAATTTCCCGTTTTCAATTTTTCTAAATGATCATAGATTTCTGCTATTTTCGATTAAATGATTGAAATATTATTCATTATTATCTATGAAAATTCATAATACAAAATCTAATATTTTTTTCCATAAATCTCAACAAATAAAAATTTGTTGGTTGTTTGAGGACAATTTAGGAGAAAAAAAATATTGAATACGTATAAAATTCCAAAGAAATAATCAAAATTTAATGATTTTCCCCCTTTTTTCTCTTGAATAGTAATGTGATATATTGTTTGAATTGTTAAATTGAACACAATAGTCAAAAGAAATGAGAAAACATCCAATCAAATGACTTTAAAGAAAATAAATCCATTACATTTTCATTAAATTTTTGAAAAATAAATAATTCATTCTATCAAAATTCAATGATAAAATTCAAATGAATTTATCTTTTAAATAAATAAATCCTATTATATTCATCCCTATTATATACATCACTATATTTTTAACTATTGATTTGAATCTTGAATTTTTTTTCCGAAGAAAATTGACTTATTTCGGCCAAACAATAAATAAACAATTGACAACAATAATAATTTGACACATATTGTATGAATACAAATAATAATAAAAGGATTATTTTGATAATATTATTATGCAAATATTAACAATGTTTGATGTTTCAAATATTATTATTGTCTGTCATCCATTCATTGTTTGAAATGTTTTTGACACGTATCCATTTCATATTGAATATAATTCTGAATCACATATTTAAAAATATAAATACATGACACATATGATTGACAATAATTTAAATAATAATCAATTATTCATTATTTTATGAACATAAATATATATTTAGACTAATTTACATTCATACTTTCATCAATGATAATAATCATTACTTGTTCGAAGCATATTCGAATATATATGAATTAGCGTACACACAATAGTGTGTAATTGTGAATATTCTTTTCAATCTGTGCATATCTACAAATATTTTCATACATAAATGAATTCAAATGGTAATAATTCGTATAATTCTATCAATTGATGAAAAAATTATAAATACATTATTAGTTTAATAACCATCATTATTATTTCAATGAGATTTTTTATTATTAAAATTTGTTGAAAATGATATAAATTTCTTGAGGCATTTTTCTATAAGTAATTTTTTTCAATTTTTCATAGAAAATGAATAAAATTTATGTATTGTGAATTAATTTTTTTTTCAAATATTTCATTGAATTGAATTTTAAATTGAATTTCGAATATCTGTGAATTGTGAAATTGTATATTTTCAAATGGGCTATGAGATTTGCCTGCAAGCTTCAAATTATTATTCTGGCAAATTTATTTTTTAAAAAAATATTGTTGAAAAATTCTAATGAAAATTTCATTCATGCATATTATTATGATTTTTAATTGTTTTTCAGATATTGATTAATATTCGTATTGGAAATTTTTAATTATATTCCCAATAGTAAATCATAGGTATTTTGATGATGAAGATTGAATAAAAAAAATTGGAATTCACATCCAAAAAAAAAAAAAATCATGTGATTGATTCAATTTGAAATGTATTTACAATAATTAAAAAATTGGTGATTTGAAATACGCGGTGGTATGACTGCTGCTGCTATGCTCATTCGTCATTAATTCATTTCAAAAGCGAATATATTGTCATTTTTTCAATTTTTCTATTATTCATACATTTTTAATGCATGTCTAATTTCATTATGATCATCAAATTGATTAAATTTTAATGCTGAATGAATTTATTTATTTAGTTATTCATACATACACAAGAATTTCTATGAAAAACTATCATCATCATATGAAGAATAGAATATTTTTTCCGTAAAGTTTTCAAAATTATTTATTAACATTTCATCATTATCATTATTATTTATCAATGAATAATCAAATCATAATTCAATGGATGGAATTTTATTCTTAGGATGTTTTGAATGAGAAAAATAATAAAAATAAAGGCGGCAACTGTAATACTGTAAATTGAAAAAAATGGAAAGCATCTCCAACAAAAAAAAATGGTGTCGAAATGTGTTTAACGCCTCGTCGAACACCATATTCATATACACTCGTACACCGCCATACACAATTCACCATACAAAATATATTTTGGGTAAACTGGTCTTTGTGTCTAATGTGTGCCTATGTGTAAGTGTGTATGCGAATATATTTGTTTGTGTCAAATATTATTTTATTTCAATTTATTTTCATTTCGTTTCGGTTCGGTTCGATTCGGTAAAAAAAATTGGTTTTTTCTCGATAATAATTCAAGAATTTTGGGAACAAAAATCTATCGAGATATATAATAAAGTAAATTCTAGGGTGAAAAATTAGAGAAATTTCTGGTCCAAATACTTGCTGATTTACTTTGATTCTTGATGGAAATAGTGTGAAGAAAAAGTGGGCAAAAAATGGAGTAAAAAAGGGAAGAAAATCGACTTAATAGAAATTTCCAATTCCAAAGTGTGTATTAAGTCTTTGAATTAATTCCTTGTGATAGCTATTTTTTTTCTACCGAAAAAATAATAATTTAATCATCAACGAAGATAATTTAATTCAATGATAAAAATTAATTATTATTATTTCAGCTTGAATTGAATTGAATTTATTTCAATTCCAATATTTTCTTTCTAATTCACTGAGTTTTTTGTTGTTGATGTTGTTGTGCATCTTGTTAATCTATAGATTCATATATGATTTTCAATAAAGTTTCCAGTAAGAATTAATGAAAATCTGGTTTCAATATGATTTGATTTGTTCATTTTTAATTAAATTATAAATATATTGAGAATATATGTTTAAATATAATTAACATATGAAAATATTTGAGCATCAAAGTTTTTTGAGCTCAAAATTTCTTCTTTGAATTTTTCTTATAAAAAAAATCATAAATCAATGATTTTTCTTGTGATTCCAAAATAAGAATCAAAGGTTTAAATCAGAATTTCATGCATCATCTGCTATTTAATTTATTCGAGCATTATGTGAATTGATTGTCGTTCTGTAATTAATTTCCTTAAGACTTTCAAAGGATTTTTCCTAGAAATATTTTTTTAAATTTTCGAAAATTTTCAATTCAATAATTTATTTCATTTAATTTCATTTCAAAATGTGTATTTAAAACTGTCTGCCGATGTCGTGTATGTGCGTAGGTTTTCCAAGAATGAAAAAAAAATTTCAATTAATTAAAATCAATTCAAATGAAAAGTTTTTCATTTTTTTCAATTCAATAATTTAGTTCATAGCACTTCAATGATTAATGAATATTTGTAATAAATTACATTATATTAATTGTAATGAAAATTAATTGATACACATATATGATTTGATAGCAGAATTATTATGGAAGAACTAATGCTACGAAATGACAAACGATGTGTACATTCACATTCACACATTTGTACATTTTAGTATGACAAGCAAATGATAGATGAAAAATGTTCGATTAGTTTTTGATTATTTTCATTTGAAATCTGTGGTTTTCTATTGATTTTCCTACACTTTTCCTATTCTCAAAAATTCAAATTCAATTGGTAAATGAACAATCAACGAATTATTTCTACTGTAAACATGGTCATATCTTTCGCCTTGCACACAAAAACACAATCGATACATGAATGTATTAAAGTTGTGATGATGATATCAATAATTGGAAAATTTTCATCTAAATAATGTGTCAATCACTTTGTTCGTGTCTGTGTGTGTGAATTGGATTTACCATCAAAAGATAAAACTTTTGATGCAAAACATTGTGAATTCAATGCTTCTTACGCACATGTCAAAATATCAGATTAAAATTAAATTTCCAATCATTATTCTCTCTATTGTATCCAGTGTATATTCGATAAAATTGATTATAAATCTTGTCAAAATAGTTATTAATTATTGATTATTAATTAATATATATTGATTCATTTGAAGCATCTTTTTCTTATGAATTCAAATGAATTTTTTTTTCGTTGAAATTCCCAATCGAATTACATATGATTAATGAAATTCTGAATTGGTTTCATTTTTTCTCTGAAACATGTCAAAATTATTAATTCAATTCATTTTAAATGAATTATTTTTTTCATTTAAATTTACCAACAATTCCAATTTCTATGTTACTATTATTATCATTATTATAATCAAAAAATATTTTTTCCATGATATAATCATGATGAATAATTGATTAATAGAGCTATTTTGATAATGAATTATGAATAATAATTTATCAAATTTATAAAATTTATTATATTTTCAAATTAAAAATGAAATAAAAATGAAAATCATCGATTCAATTCATTTATTATTGATTATGCTATCATTTTCTGTTATAGGAAATATTTGATGATATTGTACTTGTATATTGAAATAGTGAATAGTCAATATTATTTGATTAAATATTTTCAATTTTTTTTCTCTTTTTGCCCTGATATCCTTCATATATTTGTTTTTTACTTGCTATGCTATTACAATGGCGCCCACATTTATTGTACATGGTTTATATAATTATTAGAACTTTATAATATGGATTGCGTGCTCTATGAATTTTTTTTATTCCAAGAAACAAATGAATGAATTTAATATTTTTTCATCTAATTATAATAATCAATAAATATATACTTATTTCCAATATTATTCGTTCATTATTCAATATTCATATATTTTCTTATGAAATAAACGTGAAAATAATTTTTAAATCATGATTTTTCATCAATCAATTTTTTATTTCTTGAAAAAAAAATATTCTTCTGATTGATTATTTAGTCTAATTATAATTATAATTGATGATCCAATATAATAATCATTCTAAATAGATTGATCCATAATTTATCAGGCAAATATGTATGTAAAATATCGTGTAAGCATATTAAAATCAAAGATGAATGATGAGAAGACATTTTTACAATTAATATTAAATCATGAATGAATATGGATTGTTCAGCAGCATCTTTTATCACTGATATTCATCATTTTAATATGAATTTCAAAAATTATTTTTCATTTCTTCCAAATCATCCAATATAATGCTAATCGAAAATTATTTGGGATAATATTATCTTCTTTATTTTGTTATTTTTTTTTCATTATCGATTACTATCAAATCTAGAAATAATAATGAAAAATTAATGATTTTTTGAATGATTTATTATCATTCTTTTTTTTTTATTGATAATGAACTTAATCACATATAATATTATTATCAATTATATATTATCGATCATGGATTAATCTCCAATAGACAAAATTTCGATTAAGAGTATGCCATGAATGATTATTTAATTATGAAGGATGTCAAGTAATAAATAGATCAAATCAATAGATGTCTAGCTAACTGGCTAGATAATAATGATTGCCTTGAGTCAAAATGTTTTTTTTTTTTTCTTGTTTTTTCATTGAAAATTTTGTTAGCTGTTATTGTTTCGAGTTTATTTTGATTGTCATTCGATGAATTTTTTGAATAAAAAAAAATTGAATGCATCGCATTCAATTTGAATACGAATTGTGTTTTGCATCTAATAATAATATGCTTTGCCATCTAATTTATTTATAATTAAATTATTTAATTTGTTTTTTCTTAGTTTTGTTTTTTGTTTATTTTTAATGATCATATTTGTACATTTGCATTGCATATGATTGTTGCTTAGATCTTTGAAACTTTTAATTATAACCCTGTTTTCCAATAGAAAAAATTCATTTAATTATCAAAAAATAATAATAAATGACAAACAGATTTAATTATCATTCAATCTTTGAATGTCAGAAACAAAACAAACAAACAAAAAAATATTCAAATGGCAAAATCTCAAAATTTCAAACAATTCAAACACGTATTTTGATCATTAAAAATTTTTGAATAAAATCATTTGCGATTTTCAGATAAAAGAAAAAATTAGAGTTTTTAATTAAAAAAATAACTGGCAATAATCAAATCAAAGAAAATTTTAAACCTTATAAACTTTTAAATTATTAGAGTTTTTCATTTTGTTTGTTCGTTGTTCATAAAATTGAAAATACACGTAGAAAATATGTGATCTGGGAATTGAAATTTTTTTTGCTTCAAATTATTTTCTCATTTGAATCTGAATCAAGGCAAAAAAATAAAATTATTTTTTCGCATTCCAAAATAAACAAATTTCAAAAATGTTTAACGATCCATTTTGTTTTATGCAAATTTTCCCATTTCAAAAATCTTTGATCATTCAATCGAAATTGAAATTGATTGAAATCCATGGATAATTAATTTTTGTTCTTCTTGAATCCAGCCTCATTCATTGATTACAACATATAAAATTACTGGTCAAAAAAACATTTTGTTTTCAGATGTTTGACCTTTCATTGTGTACGATGACCAGTTTTTTTATTTTCTCTCCGTTGATCAAATCAAAAATGACCATTTGATATCATAATTTTCGGTTTTTCCGGCCAATTTGAACATCGTCAACGTTGATGTATCAATGTTTGAAATTAATAAAATATATTACTGGCTGGCATACACACATCAATCTTCATTACAAACAAACAAAATATTCAATCGTTAAAAAAACAACAATTCATTTCATGCATAAATGAATCAAATTAAACGTGTGAAATTTAATTGAAATTTCAAATTCCAATTAAATTTCAATGATTCATAACCAATCGTATTCATGTGCGATATTACTTGTCAATCATAAGTCATTTGTCAGATTTTTTTTCCCTTATTTTGTGAATAATATTTTTATTGGACCGTTTAGAATTGTTTGGATTTTGAATTCAAAATGTTTTATTGTTCAATGAATTGAAGAATAACCTCTCAATTCAAGGATTGGATTAATTCTTCAATAATTATCTTGTAAAGAAATAAATCTTCAATTTCTCAGAAAAAAATTTCAATCGTTTTAATACGATAGCTATGTACTTGAGTGTGTGCTTTATGTGAATATGAATCGCGAATGTTTATGAATAATTTTATTAAACAAAAGATTTGCATGAACACATTAAATGAAATTCAAAAACAAAAAACCACAAATTTTTCAATGTATTTTTTATACATTGATTGATCGATTTCAATCTCGCTCCATCATCATCATTCATTATGATGAATATGTATAATCCTCAAACATATTTGTTTTTGTTTTTTTATTTTCATTAGGTACAATATTGGAAATTTGATTTTCTCGTGTTTTGTGTTAAATCGAAAAACAAATCATTTTAATAACAAAAATCATTCAAAACTATGCACATGTATTTAAATATATAAAAATAGAAGGTGCGAATTGATATGAATTGAATTGAATACATGTAATAATTTAATCTCTGTTTCTATTTTAATTTTATGCGATTTTCGTTATTTTCGCTTTGTTTATGTTATTTAATTTATTAAAATTTTGAAAAATTCATAGAAATAGTGTTCAAATGATGGATTGTCAAAAAAATTTTTTGTCGATTCTAAGCCATCCAGGGCTGCTGATTTTCAATGTTCATAAATAGTATGGGTAAAATGCTACGTCAAAGGCTCCATTTGCTTGTACTCGACTAAAATACGTTCAAATCCGTCAATGACAGCCAAAAGCTGGTGTTGAGTGCACAGTCAATGATTCAATGATGATGATCAATTTGTTTCGTTATTATTTTGATATTGATTGATTGATGTAGAAAACACGGATCAACAAAAACAAAATAAAAAATAAAAACAGCGATGTGTGATAATGTGTTTGTATTGATGATGAAGAATCAAATGTGAATAATAATAATAATCAACAATAAAAAACAAGGAAGACAACAACAAAAACATTATTTGAATGATGAAGATGAACAACACACATTGAATCATTGAATATGTGATTTACATAGAAATAATAAATGAAAAAAACATGTATACAAAATACAGTTCACGCCTAATTGACTATACTATGTGTCAAAAATAAATATGAAACAAAACAAAACAAAAAATCATGATTTTATTATTATTATTATGATATATCACCTTTCTGGCAGATTTTTATTATTATTTGTAAATATCCATCAATCTCACACCTTGTTTGTTTATATTTGTATGTGTTTATTTTATTTGTGTTTAATTTTATTAAAATATCAAAACTTGAGTTTATTAAAATATCCATCTCTCTATGCGTGTTTGAGTGAAGCACCTTTGAGATTATTATTATTATTAATATTTCAAATTCAATTGAATGAAATGAAAATATTTCATTTTTTCTCGAAAAACATATTTATCATGATAACAGATTTGAAATGTGTTTGAGTATGGATTTTAAGCATGCAAATCATCAATTTATTTGTACATTTATGTTGAAAAAACAAAATAAAATGAAAATGAATAAATAAATTTTTCATAACTGTAAAGATAAGATATTTATATATTTCTACATTTACAATAATAAGAATAAGGATAATCGATCATATAAACGAAACTTTTTTTATATTTGATTTGATTAAAAGATTTGATTGATTAATCAATCAATGAATGATTACTATGAATGTAATGAATTGTTTTTAATTATTATTTTTTTTTGTAATTTTTGATTGATTTTTGCTCCATAGACACATCTACACACACCAACACAAACTTGTGCTATTCATTGATAATTCATGATTAAACATTGAAATATCCTCAAAAACAAAAATAGTCGGGTACAGATCTTATCAGTTTGATCTGCAAAGTTTGTCAGTTTTTCTCCTAAAAAATCAAATAGAATTTTCTCCTTCTCTCTATTTCGGATTACTTGTAATCATCGGAACCAAAATCCGTAATTGATTTGATATGGTAAAATGTGACATCATCAATACACCAAATACTGGGCATTTTGCATTGTATTTTTCATTTATTCATTCATTGTATTTTTACGGTCCAAAACGAATTATTGAATTGATTTTATATTTTTTTTTATTTTTTATGAAAAATACATTTTTTCTCTAATTTTAAATACAGTTTATTTGATTATCATCATTGTTCATTCATCCATTTTTTTACCTATTTTGAACAATACAAATTTCTTTTGTTATTATTATTATTATCTTTTTATTATTAATAGCATTTAGAGAGAGAAAGAGAGAGGGTATGAGCGCGCATAAAGGTCCGTAGAGACCTTAAATTTATATGTATTCGTGTATGCATCAATGAGATGAAATAACAAAATTTTACTAACAAAATGCTATGAAAATGTTATGCAATAATGAATTGAATTTGAACAATAATTGAACAATTGAATTTCCCGAAAAAAGGTACCGAAAAACACAATCACCGATTTTTGATGTGATTTTCGAGCTTTGTCATTTCATTATTGTTATTATCTGCTATTCATTGTGCTTATTTACACACATTGAACAAATTCATATAGCGTGTTTGATATTTTCAATTTTATTTTTCAAATAAAATATTCTAAACACATTCAAAACCAAACAAATAAACAAATGATTGAAAAATGATTAGAGTAGTACCTCTGTTGAATATTTGGCAAAGAATATAATGAATTTTAAACAAACAAACAAACAAAACAATACAGAAAAAACGCATTCAAAATATTAAAAGATCTTGTACTGATCATCCATTGTTCAATTTTTTCACGTTTTCCTTAATAATAATCATAATCATAATCATATAATCAATACTCATAGGATTTCAATTGAAATTTTAGTTTTTTCTCTAATTTTTGCTCATTTTTCGGTATGATTCAAATAAATGAATGAGTGTAAATTCATTGATTCTTATCATTGGTTTGGCTGTCCTGAAAGTTTTGGCCGATTTTCATTCGGTATACAGGCTGAATGAACTGGCGTAAACTTATGAGACAACCCAATGAAAAATTTGCCTCTTTTAATTTCAATTTATGAATTTTTTTTTTGAATTTTAAATCAAATCATTTTCGTTGTTCCATATTTCAACCCATTTTCATTTTCGAGCTTTTGAACAATATTCATTACGTATTTGTGTGACTAATGAAAGTGTTTTTCGGTACCCTTTATAACATATATCATGAATGGGATATACACGCGGTATTTGTACCGAAATATTGCATGAAATATGTCTGAAAAATATTTGTGACCAATGTAATGAATGATTGCAAAATATTGATTGAAAAGTTTTCATTTTTTTGCTTGGAAAAAATGAAATTTTCAAATTTTCATTGAAAAATGTTAACAGATTTTGATTTTGATTCTTGATTTTTACTACAAAAATTGATACAAAAGTTTTTTCATCATCATCATCATTTATTTGAAGCATACGATTGTATAAAATGTATAATTTATATGTGTTGTTGTTGTATGGACATCTCATGAGATCATCATCAATGTTTTGGATCATAAACAACATTTTCAAAAATAAAATAAATTCTGTGGAAATCAATGTTGCCCAGAAATACAAAATCATAAATAATAATGTTTCAAATGCTTTCTCGGATACAAACTTGGTATACACGCAAACTTTATGAAATAATAACTTCAATATTTAATCAATTGATTGAATCAAAAGTCGAACAAAAAAAACAAATGAAAATAAATGAAAAATATCTAGGTATACTCCTGTTGTATTTGGTTTGATTAAATAATGACAATAATAAGAGCCATAATGATAATATTCTTTGATTTATTTTCAATGAATGAATGGTAAAAAAACAGATCATTTTCAAATTCATTCAATTATCATTATGAATTTATCATTCAATATTTACCTTTACATAAAATATAATATCATCATTAGTTATGATTAAATTTTTGACTTTCATCATTATTATTATTCGCAATGTTTTTTTTTTTTTTGTTTATTTTTGCAACTTTCGTTATGTCCAATCATATTGAATTGTATTTGAATTATTATCATCATTTCCAGGCTTATTTCATTGTATTTCTCCACTGAACATTGAATATATCAATGTATAGCTATATATCTAAGTACTGCATTTATATATCTGTGAATACAATGTTTATTTGTTAAACAACAAAAAAAAATTGATGACAATCGCACAAATAAAATTGGAATACAAAAAATCAGAACCCAAATATTTAGCCAAAGTACAAAGAAAAACGGAGAAAAATCCATTATACCTATCTATACATAAATATCTATGATTGTTTCCATTTGATAACGATGATGATAGAACAAATTAAATAAATAATATGAAATGAAATCCTGTTAAAAAAATTAATAGAACTTCGTAACAAAAAGAAATTTATAAATGATAGATAAAAGAATGAAGAAAATAACAAATAAACAATTTTGAAAATGGAAATAATAATAATAATAATAATCGAAATAGAATAGAATTGAATCATTTGATTATATTCAATGACAACAGCAGCAGCATTACGATTGGCTCTTACGATAATGATGATGATGATGATGATATATAATCATAAGTAAATAAATAAATGATGACTCTCTAGAGATCATATTTGTTCAAACATATTTATTTGTTTGTATTTTTTTCCAATAATTTTGATTATTGTTATTATTATTTCCAATAAATAGCATTTATTATAATCATTATTGAATTGAATTGAATTTGAAATGATTACAAATAATTGAACAAAAAACAAATTCTTTTTTTTATTTTATTTTTTCATTTTGGACTTTATATAATTGTCATCATCATTATTATTTTCTTAAATCAAAAACCAAATGATAATCATCTTATGAATCATTTTTATTATTAGTATTATCATCATTTGTAAAATAAATTTTCCATTTTTAATTTTAATAAATTTTTTCATCCATTCATTCATATTTTTGACTTCTCATCAATTCATTCAATTTATTCATTCAATTTAAGGCCAAAATATCTCCGCAATTCTTTAATGGTAATAATCGAAAAATTGAAATAAATACGGTCACATATAGCTCTGATGATTTATAAAGGATCGAAATTCATTCATTCACTCGTAATTAATAGATTATGTTAATTCAAAATATTTGAATGATTTGTTGATTTGATGAACCTATGAGAACTTTATGGACCATACAGCTAGTATTGAATTGAATTTAGTGCATTGAATTCGAATTTACAGAATAGGTAATGCCATTAAATCTTAAAATAAATCGGAAAACTATGTTGAATAAAAGTAGATAAAAAGCTAAATATGAACACATGATAGATGCTCAAAATGATGTTAAAATACATTTTATATTGAAAATAATAAAAAACAAAATACTTGTGATTATTTTTACTATTATTATTATCATTTGATTGTTAAATATTCATTTTTAATGATTTGTAGTTGTTTTCATTATTCAACAAAATGATATTTGAAATATGATAATAATGATCATAGACGGAAAAATTATTTTAAACATCATTATCATTATTATTATTATCATCATAAAGCGTTAATAAACAGGTTGATAGCATGTAACAATGGATGATATGAACTGAAAAAAATGAACTTTTCAACGCACAAAATAAAAACACAAATGATCGTTTGATCATTATGATGTGCAAAATGGATTCATTATTATTATCATTTCTATTATTGTAATCATTGCAATTCAATTGTTTATCGAAATGATTTGTATTATTTGTATTTGTTCTTTTATTTTTATTTTTTATTTGTATTTTCAAATTTATTTTATTTCATTTCAACAGATCATCATCAAATCCAAATGATATTAAATCATATTATTTTTTCATTGTTTCATTTGAAATATTTCAAGAAAAAAAAGCAAAATTCAATTCAATACATCCTCACCTAATAATGTGATATGATGAATTCGATTAAATAAATATTGAATCTATTGTTTTATTCCTTAAATAAAAAGAAAATAAATTGGATCAAATTTTGTCTATTTTGAAAATTACCCATGAATTTCTTATGTCTATCACATAATTTGGATCAATTTGAATATTTTTTTTTCAAGATGTATTTCTCGTAATACCAGAGATAAATAAATGTAAAGACTAATCATATTTATAGATTCAAAAATTCAGGAATAAAAAGGAATAAATTGATGTCTATTCCCATTGTTTATCTCTCTTTCTCTCTATGAATCGATTATTCGATTATTGTCTATTTTGATATTGTATTTGTTGATAGAATCTTTTTTTGTTGAAATCCCTGCCAAATTTAATAATAGATGTGCTGATTTGAGTCGAAAAAAATTGAAGAATTTCAACAATGAATGACATTATCATCACAAGAATCTCGAGAATAATCCTTGATGATCGAAAAAAAATGAGAGAAAAACAGATCAAAATTCAAATAGATTCATCTCGATTTCGTATACGAGTTAATATAAATGATGATAATATTTATTTCAAATTGGAAAATGAAATTGAAATTTTGAATCGATGGAATTCTTTCAGTTCAAAAGTAAGAATCAATGCCTTTTACTCTTTAATATATTTGCAGTATTTCAACAGAATACAATTTGACAATTGGTGTGCCTGTCTATTTTCTATTTTTTTCTATATTTCCAACAATCATTGAATAGTAACACACATTTTTGGGGAAAAATTGATTCATTCCCATTTTCATTTTTTTCATTTAATTTGATTGCAAAGGAAAATTGTCGAATAATGTTTTTTATTTCGAAAAAAAAACAGATGAAAATCGATCGATCGATCTATCGATTGATATATCAATGTAAGTTGCGTTATATTGTATCGATAATCAAAATAGATGACCAAAAAATTTTTTTGACAATTGACAATATATGTACAAGCGTATCTGTGTGTGTGTTTGTATATATATTGACACATTTACTGATGTAAATGCAGTAGATGTATCCGACAAACAAACAAGTAATCATCGATTGACTTTATTTTCAAACGTATATTTGTATCCAATTATATAACAATATATATTCACAACAGATTTCATTGTCATTTACTTCAATTCACTTTGATTTTTTGCACGAAAATACTACTGATAATAATATAATTGTTTGTATTTCTATAAAACTAAATAATAATAATAACAAAAGCTTAGTGAAAATAAATTATTTGATTGTGATGCAAAACTAATAGAAACAGAAAAGAAAACATCTTTAAAATTGATAATTTTCGATTTACAATTCTCGGGAACATTTAATCGTTTTTGATTTCAGGCATACTTCATTAGATATATAGCTCAGTACAACGATATAATGATTTGTGATAAATTGACAATGAAAGCACAAAATGGAACAGAAATTGATCAAAAATTCGCGATTGGCCAATATTAAAAATTTTCTACGAGGAAAAGAAACGATATATAAAAAAGCTTTGATGAAATGTGATTTCGATGTGTTTGGATAAATCGACAGATAAAATGAAATAAATGTAATTTGTTTTTATTTATTTTTTTATTTTTATTTTTTTGATTTGATTTGATTTCATTTTTTTTTCTGTGTTAAATATTTAAACACTTTGGAGATCTCAGAGACATCCATGACATTAGAGACCATTTTTTTCACCATTGAAAATTCAAATAGAATTTTTAATTTCATCAAAAAAAAGACTGATAATGGCAACAATAGATACAATCGATTGATTGAATATTTTTTTCTTTGTCGGCTCAAAAGTAATCAATGATAATCATTGATGGATCAAAACGAATCAAATTAATTTCTCTGCCAGAATAATATGAAAATTACTCTTGCTTTGCTCGAGAGTTTCATTGACATTTGAAAAGAAAATTATTCGAAAAATAGTTGCAGTAGTATTATGAACTGCATCAAATAATCATTGATCGAGTAACTAAACGGAATAAAATATAATTTAGATTAAAATTGATTGAATCAAATTTGTTAAAATGAATTTGATTTTTCCCTTTTTCCTATCTTATATTATCATATTAATTCGATATTCAATATTGAATCGAATTGAATTTTCTCAATAATCAAATAATATTGGCACAATTTCATTTATTCATTACATCAATTTGCTATTTGTGTTTGAATCTATATATTTCTTGGTATATATAAATTCTAGTGAACAACAATAATAATAGTGTTCAATAAATTCAAATATATCAATATGAATTCAGAATCATAATAATGAAGTGAACGCATGTACACAAGCGACAATCGCTGTAGCAATCTATGTACTTCAACATCATCGCATAGAATTTCGAATTGTTTTATGATCTTTGATTCTTTATTGCTAGCGTTGATTGGAAGAATATATTTTTCTATATAAAAATTTATATGATTCCATAAATATAAAAATTGATGATTCTATATATTGTATAAAATTGATAATGGTTGGTTGCTCGTTTGGTTGCAAAATAATGACAAAATATTTTGATTATTATTATGATTATTGTTTTAATTTCATTTAATACTGAAGAGATAAAATCGATTCTACGAAAGAAAAAAATCTAATTCAATTCACAATCACAATTTCAATTTATTTCATTGAATTACTATTGTTATCATTATTATTATTATGAAAACATAATCTCTTATTGATAGAAATGTAAAAAAAAGTACGGGCATCAGAATATGTCAGAATATATTTGAATCCATTGAAATTCGTTTTTTTTTCAAAGAATAAATACCCGAATTTTTCTCGTTTATTTAATATTAAATGCATTTGAAAATGTGTGATGATTGTAGATGATAATATAAAAAATAATAATAATAATAAAGTTCTGGCATTATCATTATTATAATTTTTTGTTGTTGTTGTTATTGTTGACAATCCAGAATCAAGATAATTTCTTCAAAATTATTATTATTATTATTTTTTTCTCAATGGATCTTTAAATGAACTTGAAATAATGATGATAATAATAATAATGAAATTAATGATACATTCATTGATTTTATCAGTAAATTTCGAACCAATTTTAACAGATTTAGGAGGGTTTTTTTGGAATCAAAATCTATTGAATTACTAATATTTTGTCAACATACATTTCCACTGTTAAATGATTTCATTTTGATTGAGAATTTTGAAACAAAATAAATAATAATAATAGAAAATAGAAATAAAGATAACTCGTAAGAATAAATCGAAATCATTGGAATGAAATGAAAATTAAAAATAAAAGATCAACGAAAAGAAAAAAATAATTCTGATTTCATTTATAATGGGAAGGGTGTACGAAAAGTTCACCCGGTTAAATCGAGTAAACTTGAACTTAATTTCCTTTGAAAACCAGCATAAACTTCTAGGACACTTCAGTATTGCGATGATAATTATAGGAATGAGTGAAGTTTTTCATGGAAAATTTCTTATCACTTCGTCATTACATAATCATAGGAATTATTAGTATTGCTTGATTCTTCTTTCAGTAAAAATCCATGCGTTCCTCAGAATAATTTATTATTTTTTGGTGTTTTTGTTGTTTTCTTTGATTGGTTTCAGTTAATCAAAATAGAATTCCTTGAAGGAAGTGAAATAATGTTCAATCAATTTAATATTTTAATTGAAATTCATTACAAATTTTAAATGGCATTACGTAATTAACTTTTGGGTAGTAAATTTAATTGTAATTTTGGCGATATCAATGAGTAATATCAAAGAAAATTATTGAAAACTTTATTTTTATTTCAATTTTTTTTTTCGCTATATCTTATTTTGATTACATATGAAATACAAGAATTACAGCACGAGAAATTGGTTCAAAATAATAATGACACTAAAATTGATGTACCGGTTATAACCGCTTCAACAAAGGCAATCATTATTATGACGACGACGACCGCTTCGGAAACCATCGGCGACAATCTATTTGACTGTATTTTTTTCAATGGAAATGGAATAATAATGAAATGGAAACCAATTTTTGTTGTTTTTGTCATAAATCAATTTAAAATCAATTGATATTGATATGGAAATGAAGAATAAGAAAAACAATTGTTTCTTATTTTCCTGTCCAAATTTAATATTCAATATCTATTCATAATTCACTTTGAATGTCTTTTGAATTCAATTTCAAATTCGATCACATTTTCAATTTCGAATGCGAATTACATTTCGATGATGCATAAACAGAGAGAAATGAAAACAAAGCAAAAAATACATTAATATTAATACATTTTTCTATCTATTTCTATTTTTTGATTTAAATAAAAATGATTTTTAGGCCCAAAAAAATAGAAAATCTTGGCCCATTCCTCATAGAATTTTCTCTTGAAACGATTTCGAAATTGAAATGTTCAGCCATAGGCCGATGGCTGCCATTTGATAATAATAATGATAATGGAAATGATTCAAAGATGCCCCTATGAAATGAAAAAAAAAAATTGTATCAATGTTTTTACATTTTTTTTACTTTTTGGAAATGATTAATTGTTTATACAAAATATGAACAAGCAGCATCATCAACAACAACAGCAAGCTTTCATAATGAAGCTTTTTTATTTGGTCACAAACGCAGTGTTTTTTCATGAGTAGGGTCGTTATACATTTGCCAATGTGATTCAGTGCAATTCTATGTGGAAATTCTGTGGAAAATTCTTCAATATATTCAGCTAATTTTTCATTATTTTCACTCAAATGAAATGTAATGAAATAAAAAAAATGGAAACAATTATATTTTCAGTACTATTTATAAATTTCATATTTCACGAATTCATGGTTTGAGCAGCTCATAATTCATTGAATATAATTTTCAATTCTGTTTCTTCTGAGAGTTTTTTGACATATCAAAATAATTAACTGCTAGTATTGTCAAATCTATTTTTTTCATTGAAATCAAACTCTTTTAATTTTATTTTTTTATTCAAAAATGAAAATTCAAGCGAAATTTTGATGAATGAAAAATAATAATAACAAGTTTGCCCATGCATGTATGTATGATCACATTCATATGATACGCTTTTGATAATAAATAAACATGAATATAAATTGAAATTTGAATAATTAATATCATTTTAATTATTAGTTTTGAAACAAACAAAATAAATGAATGAATTGAAACAAAATGAAAAAAATTTATTGAAATTCATTTTTTTGAAAAAAATTTTATTTTGGTCAACACTTCATTGCTTCATTCAATGCTTCATCGCTTTCATGGCAAAATTTTCTTCTTTTGCTCAGGTGAAACCGGACGCTTGGAAGCTCTGAATCTGCTCAGATTGGCCGATCAAAGTTACGTATTACTACGCTGAAGCAGCCCGAAAATTGCCCGAGTAATTTCGCATGGAGCATTTCCATAACGGCAAACTAAAAGCGCTCGATTCAAAGTATAAATTATTTAAAAATAATGAAAATTTTATGAAATTTGTGCAAACTTTTGAATTTTGAAAAAATCAAATTCATTTATTTATTCATTTGAAAAAAAGTGTGAACAAACACATAGACACATCGGCACAACGCGCGCACACAAATAATGCTTCAAATGAATGAATCATGACTAAATTTAACTGTAAGTAAATAAATAAATAAATTAAAAATTTAATCGAAATTTAATTCAAATTTCTGGAGCATCTTTTTTTCAGAAAACCTTTTTTTAACTCCATAAACAATTTCAGTAAAATCAGTACCGAATTGAATTTGATCTTAGGATCAAATAGGGAAAAAAAAGGCAAAAAAAAATACCCCGAAACATATTGTTTCGCATTTCAAACCAAAAATAAACTGTAAACTCGTATTATTATTATTATTGTTTGGTACAAATTTGTATAATTTTCTAATTTATCTTTAAATTTTCTTTTACGATTCACATTTCACATTTCATGGAATGAATTTATACTGTTTAAAATGATTTTTGAATAAATAAATAAATTTCAAATGTGATAAAAATAATTTTTTTTTTGCATTGTTTTCGTTTTGTTTTGTTCGCAATTGATGCATCATATATTATTGATGCATGTGTTTAGTTGAAGACAAGTAAATAAGTAATTTTCATTCTCATCAATAGAATGAAATCGAAAATCGATGCGACAAAGATAAATTATCTATTTTTTTCCTTCTTTTGTTAAAATCTATAGAGATAATGGAAATGAATTGAATTTTTTTTTTGAAATTGGAAATTTGTAAATCAAATCAAATAGAAATGGAAATAAAAGATCAATGAATGATCGAATGATGATTGTCCTTGCCTAATTTGATTAGTGTTAATATAATAATAATAATAATAGAAATAGGAATGATGATAATAATAGCAAAATCAATGAATTAAGTGTGAGTAAATGCTTTGAAAATGTCTGTGTTTTTGTGTGTGTGTGTGTCAGTGTGTGTGAATAGAATTACTAAATTTAGCCAAAAATCGTTTTGTATTCGCTTAAATTTAGTATCATCGACATCATCATCGTCGTAGTCATTATTCATTCATTTATCATCATAATAATATGGTGAATTTTATTTATATAATCGATACACAAAAAGACAAATACACATTACAATTATACGTATATTACACAGACATATGTCTTGAATTTTTTTTTTTTGCAAAATTTTTTGGCTAAAATGTTTCTATTTATCCGTATTTTGTTGTATGTATTATTTAATACAAATTAGCATTTAAATATCTATCGATACACGTATCTTACGAAATTGTAAAATAAATCGATTTGTGTGAATTTTTTTTTTCATTTTGTCATTTTATCATTTATAAATTTATATCGATATCTATGCATATTAATATCCATGAAAAATAGAATGGAATAAAATAAAATAGAAAGGTATAAACATGGAAATTAAATTGAATAAATTGATAATGACAAATCGCCTTTCAATTTATGTGTTAGATTGTCAATGTGTTTTATTTTTTATAATATCAAAAATACCATTAACCAATTTGTTTTGAATCAAACCGTTGTAGCATATAACTTAGTGTGTATCTCTTATTTTATTGTGCAAATAAAATGTTTGATTTGATTTAACATTTTTTTATTTTTTACTGATCGTAAAATATATGTATTATTTTGTATGAAATGTGAATTAAGTCAATTTTTTCGAGAAAAAAATCTGTTACCGATAAAATAAAAAATAAAACTATGTTAAATATTGATTGAGAAATTCATAACATTTAAAATGTCGATAATGTATCAATGATGTTTCTTTCTCAATTCGATCTAGTTTGCATGCATTTTCATTCAACTCCAATTTATCTATTGTACATTACGATTTGAAATTGTTACAAATAATTGTCATTTGATTGTATTCTAGTTTTCGGGAATTCGAGAATCATCTTTAGTACAAATTTTTCGATGAAATTTTTAGGCTATTTCCAGGCATATATTAAGTATCGTTTGAATTTCGCTTATGCCCTAATACCCAAAGAAATCATTTTTATTAAATTTGTTTCGGTTTTTTCTTGCAATATTTCAAAGAGATGATGATAAACCTTTTCGGATCAATTATTCATTCTCTCATATTTGCTGAGATTCATTCAGAATTCATAGCTTGCGAGGCGTGCAATAGAATAAGGTCA
This sequence comes from Psoroptes ovis, assembly GCA_002943765.1. Taxonomy (NCBI): domain Eukaryota; kingdom Metazoa; phylum Arthropoda; class Arachnida; order Sarcoptiformes; family Psoroptidae; genus Psoroptes; species Psoroptes ovis. The sequence continues at coordinate 2,571,357 of PQWQ01000001.1, forward strand.
CCAACATCGATTATTAGATCTTGAAAATTATGCATCGCCTGTTTTTGCCTCGGACTTATATATTTGATATCCGTGAAACGATTTTTCTTCCTCTTCAACCAATGTAATATGAAACAAAAATTATTTTAAAAAATATATCATTCAACAACTAGGCTAATTCATATTCCAATCAGAATCGATTCAATGATTACACGTGTTTAGGGCACGTGTTATATTTCCATTATTATTCATTATTTCATCTTTGTTTCATTTTTTTCCATTTTCTTACTTATTTATGCTAGAATCAGTATAATTTCTATTCAAATATTTTGATATTATCACTTAGTCATTTAGTTATTTATCAATTCATTATTATTATATCGACCTCAAATCGGATTAAATTTTTTATTTTTCATTCATACATTTTACAAATAATGAACAATGGCTCAAAATTTTCGATCATAAATCTATTTTGAATGAATTATACTCGATCTATTCAAATATTTGCAACAATAAACAATCATTTTTCGTATGTCGATAATATTTATATTACGATGGCCTTTCATTGTTGTGATCTAATCATTGAAATATGTGAAAATTTTGATGAAAATATTCAAATTTGCGAAAAAAAAACTGATGAATTGGTGTCATACAATTCAATTGACTGTATATAAAAAAAACAAATTTGACCATTTGAAATTATTATCATTTAAATATTGGAAAAATAAATTATGAATAAAGTGATGACAATTTAAAATGAAAAAATTGAATTTTTACAAATCATAAAGATACAGGTTATGTAATCTTATTGATATATGATTGTCTGCATTGATGAATAGATATAATCTTAATGGAATTTTTTATATTTCAATAATAATAATAATAATGAAAATGATGATGATGATTTATCCGACTATTATCATTATGATTATTATTATCATTCATTATTACTATTAGCATCGAATATGATTTGCAAATTTACAATTGATAGTATTTTAAATGATAGTAATAATAAACTATTTTTCAATACAAACAAACAAGGATAAAACAAGTTTTCAAATCTATTATTATCATATTATTATTCGATTTAGGAGACAGAAAAATAATAATCATTATGATAATAATTGGAATTTGAATGATTTGAAAAAAAAATTTATTTATTTGAATTGGGTTTCTTTTGACAAGTGATGTATAAATGATATTCTTGAATATTATTTGTTTATTTATTTATTTTTGAATATAAATTTAGCATCAATTTATTTTAAATTTTTTATTCATATGATGATACATTCATTTGTATTAGCGGTGGTCAAACTCTCTGTAAGAGAGAACCATTTTGTATTAATGGCTTGGCCATTACTGATGGATATGTTAATCAAATATTGTATTGAACAACTATTTATCGATAATAATTATCTTGAATTGATTTATTGGTAATGATAATTTTATTCAAAATTGATTTTATTACATATGGAAAATAAACATAAGATGAAAATGTATGCAATTCTTTCATATATTTTATATTATTTTTATGATTTCATCTAATCGATTTCAATATAATTGTTTTGCATCGATTGATTTATTTATTTTTCATTTATAAAATAATTTTCATAAAGTATGGTTAATTTCTGTGGAAATTATATGTTGATATAATTCAATGAAATAAATGATCAGTACTGGGATTGGATATTGAATTTCGAGTGAAATTTCAAATGTTTGTTTATTGAAAAAAAAAATGAAATAAAATATGCAACAACAACAAGTGAAAAATCCATAGATATTTCATGTATATTTTTGAATGGTGAAATTTTCAATTCAATTCAATTTCGTGACTTTTGATTTTTTTTCGAAAAAAAACACGTTTAAAATTTGTAATTTTATTTATTTAATTTTTTTTCTTCTAATTATTTTGTATACAAGAAAATTATTATCATAAAATCTTTGAATTATCTTTCAAAAAAAAAAAAAACAAAAATTAAAAATCGTATTTCGCCACCAATAATCAAATTATCAAACAAACAAACAAAAATAATAATAACAATTTAATGATTATAAAAACATGTTAAGAACTGGACTGAAAGCGAACATGAATGGATATATGTGTGTGTAAAACAATGGCAGTCCAATGTGTGTGATAATCATTTTTTTTGTTTATTTCTTTAAACTTTAAATAATTATAATCACTGAAACATGTTTGATTTATAATTTTTTTTTCATTATTATTATTGTTGTAAAAATTTTGTAAAAATCAAACATTCAAAGAGAAAATAAAAGAAAAAACATGATACAGATAATATGGAATTGATATATATATTTACAAATAGCTATCATAAAGTAATATAATTAAATAATTGACCAATTTCGGGTGAGTCTTCGTGTGTGTGTGTGCATTCGAGTATTTTTAATATATATCTTCATCGAAATATATTGGAATATGCCATTTAAAAACATTCTTGTGTAAATACAAACATATATTTGTATATGAGAAGCAAACGGGTATAATTATTACTATTATTGTTTTTAGGGTGCACATTTGAAAATTATTATTTTTTGGTCATTATTATTATTATTATTATCATTACAAATAATGGTCAAATAATTTTCAATATTCAAAAAAAAAAATGAATATTAATATCAATACATATAAATACATAGAAGAATTGTGTACACACATTTTTGCCATGAAACATATTCATTTATGGATATGACTGAGAAAAACAAACAAAACATTTTTTTTTTTCATTCTCGACAAACATATCTAATTTGGTACCAAAATCTCTCACACTGATATTTAATGATGATGATGATCAGTAATGGCCAATTTTTGTTTTGTTAGATGAGTGATGAACAATGATAATAATCATAATAACAAATAATAATGATGATAATAATGAAAATCAATATGAGAAAATACATATGCAGCATGTATCATGTTTAAATATAATTATAACATATTTATATTTGAAAAATCATGATACACAAAAAAAAAATCAAAAAGCCGAACATCTTGTTATCATTAATTTTTTTTTCAATATCGTTATTTAATCCATTCATCTTGTATTTTGGCTATTATGATTATCATTATTATGATTATGATGATCATTATTATTATTAAATAAAATCACCAACAAATTATTATTATTTATTTTATTTAATTATAATGATGAAAATAATAATAATAATAATCCATTAATCCATTAATCATTGACATGATTTGATTTAGATCAAAATAAAATGAAAAAAAAAAATTGTGTAAACAATGAAATGAAATCAAATCAAATAATAATCATGATTTCGTAGCTATTTGTGTGTGTAGAGAGCTACAACACGATTTGATTTCGATTCAATTCGTTTGAATTTTTTCCATTTCTTTCAAGTTGTTTATTCAATTCAAACACACATACACTCACTATTATTTTAAACTTACATGTGGTAATTTTCTCCAAACAACCAAACAAGCATCCCTTATATGCACTCATAAACTCTCTCACACACACATATCGAGCGTTCAAATATCCAATTATTATTATTTTTCACATATTTAGCTAGGGAAAAAAATCAGAAAAAATTATTGAAATAATTTTCATTTTAATTTTTGATTTTGTGATTTTCTGTGATTATTATTGTTTATTTTATGCTAAAAAAAATGAAAATTCAACATTTTTAGTTTGTCCTAAAAGTTCATACCGGTCAAATCAATCGATTAGCATGGTGAAAAACGGCAAAAACTTTTCGGACAGCCCAACATGTATATCAGTTAGCCAATTTTTTTCATTATTCGATTATGTTTTTTGCTTGTTTGTTTTCATATAATCATATTATCATTATGAGTGTTATTATTATTATTATTGTTTAATGTAATTTAACACGGTAATTCGTGCCATTTTAGTGAATTGGGAAAAAGAAAAAAATAATTGATGATTTTACTTGTATGCAATATAATGTGTATGAAATATGAACGAAAAAAAAATTGAAAAAAACAAACAAACGAACACAAAAGTAAACAAAATTACAAGTAATGCACGATTATTATTATTATTATTAATGAAATTTTCTATATTTTTTTTTCTCTGATAATTTAATCATAATTACATATCTTACATTTATCCATTCATATATATTTGTTTTTATAAAATATTGAATGTTGAGTGTTATTATTAACGTTATTGATAAAATGTGAAATTATGTAATATTTATAGATAATAATAGCGATAATCATAACAATTTTCTCTTGTTTATTTATGATTAAAAATTAAAATTATTTCGATCATCATTATTATTAGTATTTATCATAAAATTAGATCTTATTCGTATGTTGAAAAGAAGAAATCCTTTTACCTTAAACCTTTTTAAAATAATAAGGTTCATTCAACAAAGAATGTTGTCCATATGCAGAGAATCTTTTTCATTCCTAAGTTCTTCAGCAACCCAATGGTGCCCAATATCATTGATAATCATGCTATAATTGGATTCAAATCAGCCATAAAAGAAATTTAAAATTTAAAATTTATTCATTTTTTATTAAATTATAAATAATTATATAAATATTTACAAGATTATTTCAATTAATGCATTATTATTTTGCAGTGTTGGGTATCCGATTTAGGTTTCGATTTAGGATTTTGTTTGTTGGTTTTGTTTTTGTGATTCTCACAATATGAATCATTCACACACGAATACACATAATAGGTAGAAAATTTGTTTTTTGATTCAAATGCGTGATTAAATGTGTAGATTTCCATATATTTATGTGTTAATAAAAGACATTAAAAATTTAATTCTGGATGCTAGATTGTATTTTCTAAAAAATTTCATTTGGGAAACATTTTTTTGAGGTTGAATGGTGTAATATTCAAATATGAATATGGCATCAATTTAAATACATTTGTATGCACAAGAATATTGGAAGTGATTATATTATTAGACGTGTAGGTGTGTGTGAGACAGAGAGTATTTCATGATTAATTTAATGATAATAATAATCAATCAATTCATCTGTATTAATTTATTGCTTCGCTAAATTAGTGTTCAAAAGGTGTATGCAATCGAAATAAATCGATGAATATATTCAATTTTGAAATCAAAATATCATGTGTATGTGTGTGTATAAATAATAAATAGGAGAAACAAAACAATAACAATTTATTGAAGAAAAAGAAAGCATTCAAGGATTCATTTTTTGATAAAATTTGACTGAAAATGAATTTGATTTTCAGAAATTATTTGGTTAATTATTTAATCATTAATTGTAAATTATGTGCAAAATATATTTATTTATTGATTTAAGTGTGTTTGCGTGTATTTGATAGAAATGATATAATTTAAAGTGAAAAATCAAAGAATTTTTCTCATTCAAGAAATAATTAGAAATAAATTGATTAATCATTGATAAATATAGCAGTATTTCGTGATTTTGTCGTATTATTTAATTCATATGTTTTTGATTTTGAATTCGTGGAACGTGTAGAAGCAATAGAATCATTATCATCATTCTCATCTGCATCATCATCATCATTCAATAGATCAAGTATTGGCGATTTGTTCACCGTCGATATTGTTTCATTATCAATTTTAATCATACTGAGATCAGTCGGATTGCACTGTTTTTCATCATCAAAATCGCCATCACTATTATTATCAATGTGATTATCTGAATCTAGTGATTCAGTTACTGTCGACAATAATTCATTCGTCTTATGTGGACGAAATGATTTTTTATTTTTATTTTGATTATTACAATGATTTATTTTATTATTTACAACACTATTTTTCGGAGATAATAGTGTTGTGCCATCCGAATTATTTGAACGATATGAACAATTTGATATATCATCGCCTTCATCATCGTTGATATTCGCATTTTTGTGTAAATTATTTTTATTACTGTTTGAACAATGATCATCGATGTCATCAATATCTTCAGCTACATCTTCATCTTCATCGTCAACTATATCATTCATATCATCATCATAATCCCCATACTCTTTTCTGTTGTTCTGTTCATAATTTTTTGCAGATGAAATTCCATTATTAGTTTTATTTGATTTGATCAAAAATCCGGCAGGTTGTGTAATTGTTGCAGCAGCAGCCGCCGCAGCAGCAGCTGCTGCTGCTGCAGAAAATAATGAACCAGAAACATTACGTGATGATAAAAGATTATCAATGGAGAATGGATTCGTTTTTGTTTCTTGTGAGTGCTGCTGCTGTTGATGATGATGTGTAAAATGGTGATGATGATTGTTGGCCGCATTAGGCGAATCACCCATTGTAAGACCGACATTATTTCCATTGATATTGGCAGCGGCAGCAACAGCAGCAGCAGCGGCAGCTGCTGCAGCTGCTGCATTAAAATTATTGAAGTTCATAGATGGTGTTGATGGCGGCGGCGATGAAGATGTTGATGATGGCGTAGTCGATTGTTTTTTGATAGCTTGAAAATTGATACGATTTTCGAATACATTTTTCAATACCTCATTGCAACCATCAGTGGTCAATGCATCAACTAATAATGCAAACAATTCACCGCCAATCAATGATTCTGGATTTTTTGCATAAATATTAATACAACGTATTTCATATAATGTTTGTTGTATAGCTTCAACCAATGTTGCCGTATTTACACCGGGTTTATTTTTCGATTGTAATAAGCGTCGCGCTTGTCTTTCCAATTGTTTCCTCAATTTTTTCTCCTTTTTGTCTCGTTCACGTTTCACCACTTCATCCGGTGGTATTGGTTCACCGCTACATGATTGTGGATGTGCATTATGTGCCGGTCTTCCTGGTCCTGTTGAAACATAAGTATAGAAATATTCATGAATTGTTGAATAGAAAAACAAGCGAAATTAGAATTCGAATAATTTAATTTCAATCAGAAATTTTAATTAATATCCTTACCTTTTTTCGTATTTTCACGTTTACGCCATTTTGCTCTACGATTTTGAAACCACACCTGTGTTATTGTTTTGAAAAAAGGAGATAATAAAATTTCAAATCAAAAAAAGTGGTACAAAGTTTTGAAAAATAAGAAAATAATCTGAAACATCATGACTGTATCATTGATCTTTTTATAATTATAATTTTTTAAAATTTAAATCGAGATTTCATAAATCAATGGAATTGTAAAACAATCAGTCTTCATATATACGTGTTGCCTATTGCAAATTGCAAAAAGGTAAAACTGTTTCTATAATTCAAAATATTTCAATTCAACGAAATTCGTATTGAAATTCAGTTGAAAAACTCATTGCAAATTCAATCATCAAAATCAAGTGACAAACACATATATTCATTCATAGAATTATAAGATGACCAATAAAAGAAGCTAATAATAATATTTTATAACATTTCAAAAAATTATTTACAATTTTTGAATTGAAAATATTTTTCAATTCATTCATTTATTCATTTGAAATGGTATGATCTGATGTATTCTAACTCTGTTAGAATAAATATGATTGCAATTGCCATCATTATTATTATCGACCCATCTCTTATATAATAATAATCATTATCGAACCAAACCAAAAAAAAAAGGAAAAAAAAATTATATTTTTTAATATGATTGAATCACGCAAATATGTCAAATTGAAAATATATAAATGATAATCATAATAACCAATAATAATAACTAAATACAACAACTTATTACATTTCAATTCATTTTGATTAAAGAAATTCTCATCATTTTTTTTTTTTTTTTTTTTGATTATGTGATCAAATATTGATGATATATTTATATTCAAAATTTTGATAATAAAATAAAATATGTAATTGGAAATTATTTTCGAAAAAATATGCGTAACTACATTTAAATAAATTTATTTAAGCACACAAGTGCCCAAAATGTATGAAATTTTCGATCAAAGTTCAATTGAAAATTTGAAAATTTCAAATTTGATCAATTTGAGATTGATTGTTCAAAGGAAAAAATATGAATTTTTTTCAATTCAAATTTCCAATCATTATGAATCAATCAAATTTTCATTTGTTGTCATTTTAACAAAAATTATTATCGAAATTAAATAAACTACTAAATTGAAGAAAATAACAAATGTGATTGCGAATCAAATTTAAAATTGCTTGTAATAATTTAGAAATTTCGACAAATTTCACAATTAGCAGATGTTTTTGTGTTTAAAAAAATTCTTGGGGCAAAATTTCTAAATTAATTTTTGACAAGTAATGCATTGGACAAAACACAAGTCGACAATCTTTGTAACTCCGGAAAATTTACGAGAAAAAAACAAAAATAAAATAATTAATTATTCTAATTATAATTATAATAATTAATATGAGAGAAAAAAGAAAAATCATAATTATTTTTTCATTTTGCATTTCATTCAATTGCATCAAGACTGAAAACGAAGAAAAAAATCACAAAATAATAATTTATCATTGATTTTCTAAATGAAAAATAATTATTTTCATTGTATTTATTAATATGTGTGTGGGAGTATGCACCCTGTCATCATTATTATGATCATCCGTTGAATTAATGAATGAATCTATCATAAATAGTTATATTCAACGGTAATTTTTGAATAGTTAGAAAATTACGTGATTCGATAATGATGAGAATCATTTCAAATTTCAATTTCTATTTTATTATTTCATAGTGATGAATTGAATTCAATTGAAAATAATATTAATAATAATAATAACAAAAGGTTATTGGTGTATAACTAACATATAATTATTACTTTTAATCTCTGAATTTTTTTTATGACCATTTGCTATTGGAAAAAATCATCGCTGGTCATTGAAACCATTGACCATTCACACAAATGAATTTCAATGTGTTTTTATATTTTTTTGGACAATTCAAATTATTTCACCCGAAAAAAATAATTTACTACTTGAATTATCAAATAATACTAATAATTAATTCTATTTAACAATGTAAACATATATAAAAAACTAATAATAAACTAGTTTATCATTGCTATTATTATTATCAAATAATAATAAGGATAATTATTTTGAAACATCTAATTATAAATTTGTTGTATTCGTCATTTCATTGTTGAATTCATCATTCGACAGCAACAGAACACACCCCCTTTTCAACAATGATCCATTTTGGTGAAATCAAAATGAAATGAAATAATTGTCAAATATAATTCATTTATTTCGCCATTCCGAATGAAGAAAAAAAAATTGATTAATGAATCTTTGATTCATTAATATTTTGAAGGCTATACATGCACATACATAGATGGTATGGTTATGAACAACCATGATGTATGAACACGTTTGTGTCGGTTTCGCTGTTTTTTGGAGATATTTCCAAAAGATTTCAACGAATCGAAAAAACATTAAATATTTTTCCAAAAACTTGAAAAATTCCTCTCATCACACATAAGGTCAACAGGAAAACGACGTGCAGGTGATGAAAATTATTTATTTTGAGTATATGTGTTTGTGTAAGTGTGGGACTGCTGTTTAATGATGGACCTATGAGGATAAGGATGATGATGGTACCATCTTCAAATGAATAAACGGAGTTGTTCAAAAATGATTTCTAACATCTTTTTTTCGTACACAATTCATCAATATTTGAAATTCACGACCATTTCCAATGAATAAAGACCATTAAGAATGATTTCAAACAAGAAATTGAATGAAATTTGGGACAAACAGACATATCGATAGAGAGAGAAGAAAATCAAATTGAATTGCCTGAATCAAAATATATTCATGGATAAAATAAAGAGAGTAAATCAAATGAATCGTTTTAATTTGAATTCTAAAAATCGTTTGTTTGTTGACACCTTAACCACCACCGCAACATTATCTATTCAATTTTATACGCTAACTTATTGATGAAAAAACACTTAAAAAACCACATTCAAATTATTATTATCATTATTATTATTATCTGATACAACGCACCCACTATTTTTTTTTCTCTTCGAACTTACAATTATTTCAATTTTTGATCATTTTCAAATAAATATATGATAATAATAAAAATAATAATGATGATAATCGAATCTTTTGGTGATGATAATGATTTTATGATTATTATTATTATTATTTTTGTTCCGGATAAATATTAAACAACAATTCTATTGTTATTATTATTATCATTAGAATATCTAAGAAGCAAAAAAAATAATGAAAAAAAATTGATAGTAAATGATCAAATCTATTTTAGAGTTTGTATTTTAATAAGTTATGAATGGGCAAATGTATGAATAGCAAAGACACTCATAGACACACAGGTTACACGCCTACAGTCATTTTTTCATTATTATCCATTGCTATCATTATGATTATTTTCCAATTGTTCATTGTTTCGATGATTGTTGTCATTCACTATTATTATTATTGCTATCATTGAAAATATATTGAAATGTTTCATTTCACCAATTATTGATTATCATTTTTGACTGAATTTTCTCTTAATTTCAAATCAAATTTTTTTCCTATTGGTTTTCATTATTTCGCTCTTTTGAAAGCACCATAAATACTCTGTATCCGTTCAATTTTCAGTTAAACATTTAGGAACACCTAAACAACTGAAAAACAACAATTCTCCATTCAATTATAATTTATGATGCTAATTTGAAATCAAGAAATGAATTTCAAGCATTTCCAGCTGAAACGACATTTTGGAATTATTATCATTGATTGTCGAGTTTAGTGTTTGGTTATTTCAATTTTGCTATCATTCCGCTAATTTTCGCTTGGTCATTTTCGAATATATTCTGGAGTTGTTGCGTCCCAAATTGATCATTTTGATTTGGGCAAACATTCATTTATCCATTTAAACACTTCAAAAAAAAGTGAAAAACAGTAGCCAGAAAAATTGTGTAAGATAATTACAATTATTATTATTATTGATAATCTCAATAGACATTTATGATCATCATGATAATAATGTATACAAATGTATATTTCAATGTATACAATATTAACTATATGCATACTGAGGGTTGTAAAATTTTTGTTTTTCATTTCAATTTTCTGTTTTTATTATTTGAAACATTTGAAATAGAAAAAGTGAATCCTAAAAATTGTTAATAAAAGTTTTTCATTTGATTCAATATTCACATATTTACAAATGAACATGGAAAAAATACATTGAATTTTCATTTTCAAAATGAAAATTTTTATGATGTTTATAACTTTGTTCATCATCATCAAAATTATTTTACCGAATTTTCGGATAAATTTCATTTGATTCCATTTTTCATTTCTATGAATTCACAATGAAATCACATTTTGAAAACCCTCATAGAAATCATCGTTGGAAAAACAAAAAAATGACATGTTGTGCATTTATGCAAGTCAAAATTATATATAGATTTTCCAACTGATTCATTGAATAATCGGTCGAAAATAACTGATTAAATTTGATTAGATTGAATTTTATTCTGAATTTTTACATTTTTCATTTTCTCCCTTTCAATTCAATATTAATTTTTGATTTTGTTTCAGATCCAAAAAAAGGTGAAGCCGCTTCAAACCTTTGAAACATATTGCAATAATTCATAATTTAAACATCTGTCGTGTTATATTTATTTATTCATACATGTTCTAACCAGTCAAAATGATCAGTGAAATCATTGAATGAAAAAATTGAAATCAAAATCAAAAACCAGTCAAAAATGATTGTAATCCTTAGAGTACCTAGACACTTTGGAATATCTAAAATTGTTGTTGTTATTGTTGTCAATTGACATTTTTTCGGGTTGTAAATGCTTTCAAAAATTCAAAAAAATCAATTTCAATTTGATGGTCATACAATTCATTTCATTCTATTCGGAACAAATCTCTTGTGTATGTACCGAAATATTGAAAAAAAATTGATTGTAATCGGTTTTGTAAATATAAATTGAACATTTTTAAAGGATTTGAAAACTCATTGAACTACTCAAAAGACAATGGCAGTTTTCGAAAACTGAAAATCAGAATCAATCTTCATACAAAATCGATCATTTTGAAATTTTCAATTATTCATTTCTGTATGGAAAAATAATTTGATTTGAAAAAGGACAAATTAGTTAATTTCACGAGTCATTATTCAAGTTGAAATTGCCGATCAAATCAAAGACAATCGAAGCAAGAAATGGCCGGAATAGGTTTTGCAAAGACTTTGGCAAAGGCTTCGAAGATCATTGAATCTTCAAAAAATTAAAAACTAAATTAAAATTAATTGTGTTTGAACATGCAATTTGAAAATGATGAGAAAAATAATGAATTAGTTTTTAAATAATTTAAAAAAAAAATTGAAACTTTGAAATTAATTTTTGTCATTTTTTTCCAGAAATTCATCTAAACTTTTAAATAAATGAAAAACTTCCAATGAATTTTTCTATAATTAGATGCATTTTTAATGTACAAAATAATTTATTTGCAAATAATTTTTCGGAATTGAATTGAATTTTAGATCAATTCAACTCATCTCTCTCGATCATTGAAATTTATTTTCATAAATTTACCAATTCAAACCTAAAAATTACCATCCATTTTTGCATTATTATCATTAATATTGATAAATATATTGATAGATTTGATCGATATTTATATGAATTGATATCATCATCATTGATCGATAATGATGATCATATGATAATAATAATAGTTGTGATTGTTATGCAATTATAATGAAATGTATCTTAAAGATATGTTTTTATTTATTTGTTTATGATATTTATTTTTGGTGAATAATTTTATCATTAATATCATGATTATTTTTTGAATTCAAAATATTTAATTGAATGGTATTATTATGGTTATCATTGCTCGAGAAAAATGATCGTAATTATCATTAAATTAATGAATGAATTTCATCAATGAATGAAGATGATGGAGAAGGAAGTTCTTCGATTGAATCACATAATTGAATGGTAAAATCAACAAATAAACAGCAATAATAATGATAATAATAAACACAAAAACAAATAAATAAAGAAAAAATTTACAATTTAAATTCTTTACAATGAAAAAATAGATAAATATTCTTAGGAGTGGCAATTAAAGGTAGTGAATGAATTGAATAAAGGAATCATTGAGGAATAATGGCAATTATGATATGATGAATGAATGAATCAATGAATGATATTTATGCATGTATCATCCATGACTTCAAATATATAATATATGTACCGAATAAAATATGGCAAACCAAGTATCAAGCGAATTATCACAAGGACTCGCATATTAATAAACGAAAGAAATAAATAAAACATTTTCATTCCGACTGATTGCCATTATTACGATTATGATCATCATCATAAACAAATATTGATTAATCATGATTAAAATCAATAAATAATGATTATTATTATTATTAAACACTGAAAGCGTAAACACTGAAAACATTGCGTTACCGAAAGATAATCTTTTACAGTGCAACATTTATAACCAATAAATAATTGACCAAGCTCAATACATTTTTGCCACACTAGTGGAGAAGCTTCAAAAATCATATACTTGGTTCCTACCCGGTCAGTTTTACTACGTATTTTCTTAATAAATTGTCTTTCATCATTCAAAAGATTTTTAATTTCTTCATTCTGCTTCAATATATAATTGACGATCTGTTCATCATCAATATCCAACTCAATGCCCAATATTTGAAACGTAGGATGTCTTTTACTCGGGATATTTATTTTAAGACCACATTTTAGGTTCTTCAATTGTTCTCGTAAATGCAAACAATCTTTCTTTTCTTCACATTTAATGATAACTTTCTTGTTCCTTATTGGAATCACTTTTTTCATTTTGATGCCAGAATTCGCCAATTGATTTGATGAAAAAACCCCTTTCATGCACGATAGTGTTTGTTTCGAATCGACGATTTGAGCATTATTATCTGGTTCTAGAATGCAAATATGTTCAGTCTTCTTTTTGATATCATTTTTAACTACTTGAGTGTATGATGGTTTTGTATCTTTAGTTTGAATCGAGGATTTAAGACTCTTGATTTCCAATTGTGCCGATGTCATTAAAGTTTGAATGAATACAGAACAAGCAGCCAGCTCCTTTTTGTAACCAGAAATATTCGTGTTACCGTGCACGTTCGATAATTTTTCCAAAAACTTGGCCCATTCGTGGCCTAATTGAATATTTTTATCAAAGTTTGACATATTAAAAAAAATTTTTTTTTCGAAATTTTTTTTTTTTTTTCTGTGTCGCTGCAAGCATCGTTGATCATTGCTAATTTGATTCCCGTTGACTTGGTGATCAAGCTGCGATCAGATGTTTTCAGGATAAAAAGTGATGCTTATCTGAGGGAACAATATGAATTCCCGATCAGGTTCAAAGACTCGATCCATCCAGCGTTGGTCCAATCTTTTTTTATTGAGAGGATCGATGCTGAGTTGGAATTTTGTACTGACTCTCATAGTTGTACCATTTTCACTGATGGATCGAGGTCTGAGGACCTGGTTGGGTGTTCTTTTGTTGTTTTCAATGATGAAAATTGCATCCCAAGTGTAATTCAATGTTTCCGCCTTGGCGCTGGATGTTCAGTCTTTCAGGCTGAATTGTTGGCCATCCGCAACGCATTGGTTTGGATCATTGAAAATGGTATTGTCGATGCTCAAATTATAACTGATTCTATGTCAGCGATTTGGGCTTTGCATAATATCTATACACTTAATGAATTAGTGCAGGACATTTTTCGTATCGTGTGTAACCATCGTGGCCATATTTGTCTGAAATGGACAAGGTCGCACTGTGGCAACTTTGGTAATGATCTAGCTGATAAGTTTGCCAAGGTTGCTGCAGTCGACCTTTCGGATGTTTTTTACACCCGAGTGCCCATGATGACACTATGCCAAGCGTCGAAGTTGGACATACTGAATCTTTGGAATCAGAGATGGACGGAGACTGCTGATGGCCACACGACGAAATTGTTCTTTCCAACAGTTGGATCGCGAATCAATACCAACTTTAGTCCCGATAGGGATTTGACAAGACTGCTGACAGGGCACGGCTGATGTGACCATACTATTGCCACCCTTGTGATCACGGAACAAGGGTTGTTTTGCTTGTTCTTCATCATCATCATCATCATCATCATTATTATTGTTTTTGTTTATCTTCAAAATTAAATTGAAAATTTTTAAACAAGTTGAAAAATAGATGAAATAGAGTGGAATAATAATAATAATATTGAATATTTTTCCAGAAAATTTCATTATTCCAATTTGCAAAAATCGAAATATTTGCAATTTGCATGAAATTTTGCTATTATTATGAATGATTAATTTTACAATATTTTCAAATATCAAAGAGAAAATTAAACTAAATTCATTTTCCCAAATATCGATTGATCGATCGATCGACTTGATTCAATTCATTGTAACAATAATAATTATGAATGGAAACGAATAAAAAAAAATTTAAATTATTAATCGATTATCACTGAGTTATGAAAAGAAAAAAAATGTAATTTTTCCATTTAAAATAGAAATTGAAAAAAATAAAATTACATAATTAAACTTTTAAATAATTGAATTTTCAATTAAATTTAAATGTTTTCAATTTAAAAAAATTTTTCAAAGAATGCAGACTAGAATGAAATTCGAGAAAAAATCATTCATTCAATAAATTATCATCATTAAATCATTTTTGCGATATCAGATGAATCTCATAGATATTTTAGCATAGACTCGCACACACAATAGACATTACATACACTCGCACACACAATAAGTGAATTTCCAATTAATCTTTGACTCATAATCTTGCTGCACACAAATTGAATCAAAGTTAATCAAAGATTATCGAAAAAAAATAATCAATGAATAGGTGTGTATGTGTGCAGGTATATTATTGATTTTGAATCATGGATGATAAATTGAATGAATGAAGAACATTTAGGTAAATGGCATAAATCTCTCTAGCTGCACCGATTCTTGACACATTTTAATTGAGAAATTCTTTTTGAATTGATTCGATTTGTTTTCCTTGAATTTTTTTGTAATAAATTTAAATGAAATCTTATTAAATATATAGTGCTCGAGGTATATTATATGCCTATTTGTTTGTATCTCGTATAATTATTTCACATTGAAAAAATATTTTTATCTTTGAAATTATCCATTTGATGTTTCTACTCTATTACATTCTATTTCTCCATTGAAAATTTTTACAAGTTAATAGAAATATCAAAAAATTGTTATAAAAACTGTCACCACACACAAACAGACTAAACACTGATCAAAATGTACAGGCACGCCTTATGACTACTTTTGAGTTGGATTTTTTTTCGTCTCAAGATATTTTTGTGAGAAAAATGCCGGCAGTTCCACAGGCCTGATGGCTAAAGAGGCGTAACAGTACGTCATCTATCAATCTTATCTCTGATTTCCATTTGATACATTCTTCTTTCTGAAATTTCAAGTAAAAATTATTTGAATGAAACAAACGAATTGAAAAATTTGAAAAAATCAAAATTGAATACAAGTTCACAATGAAATTTATTGAAAAGTATTTATATAAAGAAAAAAAATAATGATAAAATATGGCCAGTTATAACGATTGTAATTTATACTTATATTAATCATTATTTATTAATCAAAGATAAAAAAAAGATGAAAATGTATCGAATAGAAATTGAAAATTCAAACTGTGATCATCACACAGACATACAGACAAACACTTGTACAAATGCTCACAGCTTAATTATAAAATCGCTAACCTTTGACTTTTGGTAAAAAAGTTGATTTTACTTTTTTTTATATTTTACTTTCAATATTTTGCACTTGCACACATTTTCATCATCTACATGTTAGTGATATGAACAAATAGATTAATAAATGAATGTCAAAATTCTCAATGAAGTCCGATGATAATGATGATGATGATGATGATTATATTTTTCATCTTTTAAATTAGTGTTTTCAATGCACAAACACACACAAGCGCACACATGTGAATAAAGTAATATAAATCATCATGTTATTAATCGAGATTTTCATCACAATATCAAATTTTTTTTCTTAAAGACAAATCTTTAAGTAATGATATTATGATTCAATATCATTTTATGATTATGATAATAATTTATTTTTGATAGTCATCGATATATTTGTATTCATTCATTGATATTTATGCTTAGTGACCCTAATGTGCAGCATAAAATTATTATTTTTTTCAAATTTGTTATTTTGTTGTTGTTGAAAGCGAAACAATCGAGAAAAAAGCTCACATGATTCAAGTGATTTATTATCTTCAGTGAATTTGTGGATTGAAAATGTTATGATGATGGGAAATCATATCAAAACATGATTTTTGAGTATCGATGGTTTTGAGACATCATCATATAATTTCACTCAAAGATATTGAATTTGCACGATGACAAAGAATCAATTTCAATTCTTTGATTCTTTCGTTTGATTCCGGTAATAAACAAACTAGAATTTGTACGATTGATAATCATTTCGACCGGTATCCAGAATTTATCGTCCCCGTACCGAAAATTATAATCATTTGCTTTAATCATTGATTCAAATTCATATTTCATATCATTTTTTTCGATAATAATAATAATAATTTTTTATAATGATTAATTTAATCATAATTAAAATCATGTATTAATAAAATAATGATTTAATGATTATTTCGGAGCAAAAATTGGAAGAAAATAATTCATTTATTCAGTAACTCTATGGTTATTCGATGAAAATATTAATTATAAAATTGATAATAATAACTGAATGATTGAATGAATGAAATGAATAACATTATTGTTGACAACATCAACATCATTATTATTAGTATTATCATCAATAATTATTATATAATCATATAATAATGATAATAATAATTAATGATGTATAATGGATAATAATCATAATCAACAGCAGCAACAGCAACAACAACAACCAAAACATATAATTCCAATGCTTATTATTATTATCAAAAATAATAATGATAATTAATAATAAATTAGAATCAAACATGAAATTAACATTATTATCATTAATGATTTTGGTTTTTTTTTCGAATTTACAAGGATTTGCAAGGGGTTTTCATTAGGTTTTTCATTTGGGCTTTTTTTCGACTGGTTCCATAGTTGTCATAGTGATCACAGTGGATCATGTATTGGAGAATAGTTACTAATTAACCAGTTTTTAGTTGTTCGGTTTTTATTTGAATTTCAAATAATGTAATTTTAATTATGAAATTTCGGTTTTTTGGCTTTCTATGTTCAGTTTTGCTGGTATGAACTGGTTGCTGAGGTATGAGATAGGGATGATACACATCGGGGGTAGAAATGATGATATTTGTAATTATTTCTCTGGTATAATTAAATTTGACCATTTCAGTCAATGGTTAGCTCTCAATTATTGATTGATTTTTTTTCTCGATTATTTCCATTGCCACATTCACATTCACACTCAATGAGTTCAATTGAATCAAATTTAAATTCAATTTCACATACATTGAAAATATTACCCAGCAAAGAGATGAAAAAAGGTTCACTCACGATTTTTTTCATGGAAAATTTATTGAAATGAACATTCGATAAAAATATGTATGAAATATTCTTATCATACAAATTCAAATGGTGTTTCTGTCAAATAATTTGTAATTTTGAAAAAAATTTTCGATTCATTCAATTCAAATAAGCCGCAAATTTCAAATGTTTTTTTTCGGCATTTTATGTATGCAGCGCACACACACACTCACTATGTTTACCTTGTGTTCAATTGAAATTCATTTTGAGAATTCATTTCAATTCGAAATTAACTTGTTATACATTTTTTTAATCATCGATCAATTATTAGTCTACAAGCGAGAGCATTAGACGATACAATAAATAATATTGAATCGTTAATAATCAAAGGTATTTTTTCTTTTGGCTGTGTTTTAATTATTAAAACGGATTTTCATGAATCTTCATGAGGCATTTTCGAACATTTGAAGACAAAATTGTGATCATAATAAGAAGATTGTGAGATCTTCATTAATATTGAATTTAGATTGAGGAGAAAAAAATGAAATACAACAAATGGCGAAATACACGCACCCAAATTTAATTAATTATCTTAAATCAAATGGGAAAAAAAGAAAGATGATGGGGGACGAAAATAGGTATCGACCAATTTTCACTTAACAAACACAAATTTAAAACAATTTACTTGTGGTCTGAAATTTGTGAGCGAAATAAAAATAGTTCAATGGCTTTCAATGGCAGACTTGATGATGAAGATATATTAAAATGATTTAGTTTAAATCAAGTGTTTGTACAAAAGAAAAACAATCGAAATTCTTGATTATGTTATCTATCCACTGAGATGATCAATGATTGGAGAGAAAGATGGAGAGGGCGAGGAAAACACGAAGACAGCAGCAGCTGTAAAGCATATGCATGCATATGATGATGATGATGATGACAAGATTCGAAAATTTGTTAATTAATTTATTATTATTTTTTTTTTCATTAAGCTCAAGACAATTATTGATTAATTAAAATTGATCGAAATTTTTATAGAAAAAGAATACATGTCTTGTGTATCAAGACATTTCTTGATATAATTTTAATAATAATTTTTCATCGATTATTATAATAATGATAATCAAAATTCAATCGAAATCGATTGTTAATTAATCGAAAATAGTCAAAAATAAACAAACATACAACACTAAAATCATCGAATCCCCAACTTCATCCCAACATATTCTGATAATTTAATCTCAAAAAATAAAGACTCCTGGCAACATTATTAGAAAATAACAATGTTTTAATTAATGATGATTGCTATTATTATGGCCATATAAACAATAAAAAATGGTGAAAAAATGAAATAAAATTCTCGTTCATTCATCTTCCTTATGATATGTCCATGTGATGTGAATTGTGAAATTGATTTTTGCTTTATTATTAAAGAAAAAGAAATTCATTAATAAGCATATTTTTATGATTTTCAATCGATTGAAAAAAAATAGTTCCTTCACCATTGAATATTCGTTGTTGTGTATTGTTGATGGTGTACTCACAACAACATTCATGGGTATTCAACAACAGAAAAAATATTCACGAAATGAAGATGTTAAAAATGTTCACGAATGTGTTTAAGGGCTGTGTTTGGTTTCATTTCTTTGATATGATGAAATATTTTTTATTCATTATTTCTTATTATTATTTATTTTTAATCAAATCAAAATGAATTTTTTCCATTCATTTCAAACATTGAACAGGAACGAATGAAAGAAAAATAATGATAATACAAGTGTGAAATTTAATTAATTAGCAACCACCATGTCCATAACCATATCATTGCCACCACCACCAACAACATCAACGAAGAGCAGTAGCAAAATAATAATCATATTTTGACTGACACTTGTGATGAACATATGGACATGATAACTGAACAAAAATCATCATGGAAAAAAATTGAAAGATGGTGAAATGTAAGGGGGAAGGTAGGATGGAAACAGATAAAGATATCACCGCTCAAATAATCGGAAAAATTCTTATTCCGATCTATCTTTCGATTCATGAAATACAAATATTTCATTCAATTTTTTTTGCATTGAATTTTTATACGAAAATCAGTTCATCATTTTTATATCATTGTTCAAAGGTATGCAGATTGCGTGGATGTTTGGCATGAATGGAATAAATACAAAAATATATCAAACGGCGATCAGTAAAAAAAATTTACGGCGGCAAATGCAAACAAACAACACAATATGTCAATATCACCTGGGCACTCCCAACAATACTAACAAACAGCGAACACAGCTAAACATCATCATCAATGATGATCATCATTCACACATTATCAACTGCCACATATCTCGCACCTTTTTTTTTAATTTGTTGAAATATTTTCATTTTCGTGTTTGTATGAATGATTCACGAAATATACACGAATCAATCGTATGAAATTCAAATTTCAATCTGATTTGATTCATTTAATTTAGATTTCAAAAAATGAAATTTTTTCCTCTTCTCTCTACGTCAATTTAATTTCAAATTCAATGTTCATTCTCAATTAAATCATCAATTGAATATTGTTTTTGATGAATTATGCTCGCACACACACACATAAATTAGAATTACATTCAAATACTATGAAAATACAAGTCATAAATTTTATCTCTGATTTCTGCCTTATTTTAAACATGAATTCAAATTATTCTGAGGTTAGTTTAGATCTTAGAATCGTTTGTTAGTTTAAAATTCTTGTGATTGTGATTATTCGTTTGTATTAATACAGAAAAATAATCAATGACTATGTCGGTGGTGATGTGATGATTTGTGTATATGAGTGTGTGTGTGTGTGTGTGTTTTAATTGATGAATTCAACTATTTCATTCTTATTTCGTAAAATCATTCTTTGCAATTATTTTTAAACATTGATCTTCATCACTTAATCTTTCATTTTACTTTTGATCATCGAAAATCATCGATATCACTGTTTGTATCCGACTAGAAACAGAGAAATGATAAATTTACCAATTCTTAAAAACGTATCAAGATCTATTCGATGAAATATGTTGATAAATAAATTAAATTTTCAATTAATTTAAGAGAATATTGGATTGAAAATTGGCAAAAAAAATTGGAAAAAATAATAATTTCTCATTCAATATCAAGAGATTTATTAATGAAATATTGAATGAAATGAATCAAATTCTAATTCAATTTTTTTTATTTGAAACAAATTATTGACAACATTCACTATATTATCAATACATTTGATTTGATTTGAAATAATTTATAATTTTTTTTTCGTTGTTTTCTCGGCTGATCAACCAGAAAATATTGCTAATATTTCATCATTCGTGTGTGTGTTTGTGTATGTGTACAAGGTTAGATAAACATATTGAATCATATACACATTAATAAATTAAACCAGAAAAAATGAAAATAATAACAGCTGTCCATGATGTGTTAATTAAATGTAGACTAAATGAAGAGCAATACAGAGAGAGATGGCGAAGAAGATAATTTATTGAAATCGAAAAAAAAGAAAAAATCATGGTTAAATGAGAGCTGCTGATGATGATGATGATGATGTTGCTGCTGCTGTCAGGCTATGATGATCAATGATTGTGATTAGTTCAAATGATGAAAATACATAGATGAAAATGGAAAAACATCATTGAAATCCTGATTGAAAATTGTTTATAATTTCATTTTTCACACACACACTCATACACATTAACACACACGCAAATGCCATACATCTATGAATGATTTATTTTATTTTATTTTTCATTTTTTTTGATTACATTTCGATAAAAATATTTGTGATTATTATTTTTTCGCTGGTTGTTTTGGTTTAGATTGAAATTATTATCAAGAGAAATATGAAATGAAATGAATAAACAAATGTAATTCTTGCTTTGCTAAATTAGTTTTATCAATAAATAATAATGATAATAATAATAATTAAAAATATTGAATTTTGATCGAGAATTGATTAATCAAATATATATATTGTAATGTTGTTTAATCTAATGAAAAAACGAGTGACCATTTCTCCATTTTTCATTTAATCGAGATTCATAGATTATCTCATGTTTATGTTTATCATTCATTATTTATTATTTATCAATGAATATTGAAAAAATTATCACGAATCGAAGCAGTTAATAGAGTACAGAGGACCCATATTTCACTCAATTTGATGATCATGTTTGATTATTTCAGCTTAATAAAAAATAATAAAACTTAAAAATTTAGTATTGAAATCAAAATACATAAACAAAAACAGCAACACTACTACTGATGTTGATGATGATATATGATCAATTTGATATTTTTATTAATAATAACAATAACAATTTAATGTGTTATAAATGATTAGAATGCATTATCTACTGCTACAAAATGAATAATTGCAGATTTATGTGTATATTTTTGGATTTCGAGCCAAAAAAAAAAAAAAAAAACAAAACAAATTCAATTGATTTATTTTGTTTATTTATTTTGATTGAATTTCAACAAAAATTAATATCAATCATTTTACATATCTATGAATGATATCCCTGATGATAATATTTCAAAAGATTTGAATTTCAAATAAACGAAAATTGATTTGCAGAGAATTTTTGCTTTGCCATAAAACACAATTGAATTCGACCGAAATCGGCCAATCAAATTGGTATCATATTTTTCAGGATGAAAATAATTTAAATTAATAATAGTTTCTTTCGTGAAAAAAATTTAGATCAATTGAATATTTTTTCTTGAATCTTAGCTCAAGATGATAAAGCCTTGAGGCTAATAATTTAATGAGAATCAATTTTCCCATTTTTTTCAAAGCATAAAACATTTGAAAACTATTATCGTTGAATAATTTTTGGTTGATCGTTGAAAAATTATTATGATAATTGTTTGGTTTGTGTCTTTCTATTGCATAGGACCTTGTAATTCAATGATTTCTTCAAAAGAAAAACAAGAGCAAATCTCATTTGGGTAGGGTATTTATTGGCTTGACCATTATCTCATCATCATCATAATCATTGTAATTATTAATATTATCTTTCAATACTTATCAAGATAGGCAATCTAACGAAGAAAGAAGAAAAACAAAGAAAAAATTAATTTCTTGTGTGTTTCAATTAGTTTAATTATAATGATGATGATGATTTCAAATCTAAAATATTATACCTCAGACTTATTGAAAAGAGCGAAAATTCATTCATTCATCCATCATTCATCATTCGATGAGATGTGTATTAGCTCATTATTAGTTAACTTGTATGTATTTACCTTGTGAGTGCACCATGCACGCCTACCGTTTGAAAATTGATTTAAAATTATCATCATTATTATTAATTCCTAGTCTAGACTTTTGGAAATTCTGGTTTTATCTTATTTCTGGATATTTCTCATTGAATCAGATTTCATTGAATAGGATTCGATCAAATTGGATTTGATCGAATTGAATCGAAGCAAGAATTTTGATGCAAATAACTAGAATGTATGAATTAAAGAATATTTAAATTGAATCCAAAATCAATTAAAATCATAAGATCATATCGAGAATCGCATAAATATTATGAATTCGATGCTTTGAAACTACCTTTGAAAACATGGATCAACATGGTTTAGATTATTATTTCTTTGATTTAAGAAAAAAAAATTGTAAGTGAAGGTTTCAAGTTATGTATTTTGATATTAATTTTTTGTTTTTTCATTTATTCATAATATAAATAAATGAATGCATTTATCTGTTTATTCATTCACATCATTACTTGAGCAGTCTACTTTGTTTCCAATGTATGAGGTTTCTTGAAAATTTCATCAACGACGGCAACAAAATTTGCTGATTCTTTGTACAAACACAAGATACTAATAATAATAATGGTTATGTGATGATAAAGATGATGATGATGTAGATGATAATTGCTGCTAATAATAGGGCTTAAGCACATGATGAGTATGTGAGTACATGTTAAGTCCATGTGTGTTTTTATGTGTGCAAATGCATCTTGGACAATCGTAGAAAAATCAACAAATTACATGTATATTTTCTCTGAAAAAGCTAAATATGAAATAATAAACAGCAAAGAGGAGATTTAAAAATACCATGTGGCCTGATCTTTAAGATCATCGTTTAAGGTTAATTATCTCATTTTTTTTTTGCTCGTTTAATAGATATAAATACAAATATATGAGCATTTGTTTGCTATTTCTTCAATGATGATTTGAATTTTTCGTTTTGTTTTGCTACAAATATATGTATGAGAATCAAATTTTCAAAGAATTCAAAAACAAATCTCGGTGTGGTGAAATATAATTATAACTTTTTTTCGTTTCGTTTTTGTTTTGTTTATTTGTTTCATATTAATTGTATATAAATAATGATGATGATAATGAAAATAATAATGATAGCAATGAAAGCATCCAATTAAATTGAATTTAATTTAATTCAATTCAATTGAATCTAATTGAATAGCCCAGATAATTATTTTTTCATTTTTCCAGATATAAAATTAATTATCCTATCTCCATTATATTTTTCTCTGTTTTTATTGCCATAATTAATATTGAATTAGAATCAATTTATTTTATTTTATTTCTGTTTATTCTTATAACTATAATTTAATCAATCAATCAATCGATTAAAATGATGATAATTGATTGTTGTTTTATTTTATTGAACGAATTAAAGGTTATAATGTTCCAATTATTATTACTGTATTATATGTTCAAGAGGATCTATCGAAATTATATCTTTTCATAGAGAAAAATATATTTCGCTTCGAGCAAAATAATAGAATTTTTAATAATCATTTTGTAATTTGAAAAATAGTGAGATAAAAAATTTCTCAGATAATCTATTTTCAATCAGAAATTTTTTTGGGAAACACAAAAATGAATTAAATTGAAATTTCTGAAAATTCAATAAACTCTGCGAATTTGAATCAATTTTCAAGTTCAAAGACTGATACTTTGATTTCATTCACTCATTAACTCATTGACAATAGTCGGATCAAGTCTAGCGATTATTATCTGATACTATTTATATGAAATAATAGTAATGGAAAGAAAATAACATCGATGCGGCCAAATTGGGCATCATAATATTATCATAATTATTAATTTCAATGTTTCGTAATGAAGAGAAAAAACAAACAAACATCTATCGATGTTGATGATAATAAATCATCATTATCGATTGTTGTCATTAGTACATCATTATCATCATTATAATTATCGGCATAATATTGAAAAAATTTGATTTATTTACGGCTGAAATTACTTAGTGAAAAAAAAAACAAGATTTACCATGATTCCTCATTCAATAATAATAGTAATATTCGATGATTGAATTAAATTGAACCGAATTTTCGATTGAAAATTCTTCTTTTTTTCTTGAATCTAATCGAAAAAAATTCTCTGATCAATTTCGATCTTGTAAATTGACTTATTTTTCTATTTTACTAAATCAAATAATGATGATGATCATGGTCATCGAATCATGATTATTATTAGATAATAATCATGTTTTTTAATGATACTAAAGTTGATTGGTTGAAAATCTTATTAATAATAATCATGATATAATTGTAAATTGTATGGGCATGTCCATTGAGTGCATACAAACAAATTGCAATTACAAACAATCAAATAAATGAAATAATTTTTCAATTGAATTTTTTCAATAAATTTGATTTGATTTGATGGACAAAAACACAAAAAAATCCAAAAGAAATAGGTTGGGCAGCATCAAAAGAGTAATCAATGAATCAATGTATGAAACAAAACAGTTATTATTTCTCATAGAATGATAGCAAACACAAAACATAATCAAATCGATTCAATTATTTGGTCGAAAAAAACCTTCAAATTGCAAATGAACTGAAAGGGTAATTTCAATTGGAGAGATGAGAATGGATGCTACATCTTTCACAAGTCAATCAATTGATGAGAGCCAAAATAACCGAATGAATCACATTCTATCGGATAGCATCCGCAACACCTTTGAAATTTTGAATTTCGAAAATTTTAAAATTTCAAAAAATTTCAATTTTTCAATTTTTCCCTGTTTATTTTCAATGGACTATTTTCTTATTTGAATTTTCTTGAAAATTTTAAAAATAATAAATTGAAAATGTATGCAAATTATTCATAAAAGAAAAAAACTAAGAAAAAATCATTAAAATTTCATGAAAATTACTTTTTTGGAAAAAATATATCGTTGAATCAGTAATCAGACATCAATTTTCAATGATGATGATGATATTCGTATATTTGCATTTATTTGTTTGATGATATTCAAATGTTTGTTTAACATTATTATTCAAAGAAAAAAAATTTCATTTCAAATATTCATTCTCTACCTTTAAACAAACATATAATTTTGAAATTTTCAAATTTCAATTTTAAATTTCGAAAAATGTTTCCAATTTATTTTCATTCATATTCAAAATCACTGATAGAAAAGAAAATATTCAAAGAAATTATCACCGATTTATGCTTAGCATTTGGTAAAATGGTAAAATGTTAGAAATGGTAAATTATAAAAAAAGGTAAAAGGTCAAACCTTGAAATTGAATAATATTTGAAATTGAAATATAATTGAAATTTGAACATATTTTTGACCTTTTTGATTTAGATTTTATTTGCGATTTCTGTTGAATTTTTGAGACAAATTTTCCTTCAAAAATTTGTCCATTTTTTATGCATCATTTAATTGATTATTTAATAATTCATTTGATTTTTATTCAATATTTTGACTTCTTTTCTCCGTGGCATTGTTTGTATCGATGCATGTATTTGTATCGAAGGTTTGTAATTCATTGTCATTGTGTATGGCTATTTCTGACTAAGTTTTTGCATAATAATAATAATCAATAATCAATCAATATCAATCATATATTCAATGAATTAATACAAGTACAAATTTGACATTTGGCATAACAATTGGTTTTGCCGATCATGATCATGCCCTATGACCATGATGTGGCCAATAAAAGCTAGGAAAAAAAGGTGTATTTGATGGTGTAATAATTTTGAAAAAATGAAAAACAAAAATTTGTCAAATGATCGATCTGTTGTTGATGATATTATTTCATTTGTATTTGCCTTTACAAATCAATTTCAATTCAAAAATTTTTGAATTGAATTTTCAATGTTTTATGATTCCAATTCTACTTATTTGCCAATATTCAATAATAATGTGATTATCAATGATCAGTGCATTTAGAATCGTAAAAAATATTTCAGAAATAGACTCGTGTCAAATTATTATGGTCAGGGTCATTGTGTTTGATTTTTTTATTTTTGCTTTATTTTTCGTAACCATTATTCTTTATCTATTTGACATATCAAATGATTTGAAATAATATTTTTTTTGCAAAAATTCAATGATATATCTGATTGATTAGGTTTTGTTCTTTCAAAAATCATAACAATAAACAAAAACGATTCGGCGGTATTTTTTTTCTGATTGAATTTCCAATGGAATTCCACGCAAAAAACAGACAAATATCATCGACAGGAGTTCAAATATGTACATTTCTTGTAAAAAAAAACCTTAGAAAACAAATACATTACAAATATGAAATTAAAGATCGATCCATCATCGAGATTTGTGGAAAATCAAAGTCAGAGAAGATCAAATGAATTCATATGAATTAAGTCATTCGTAAGTGTATTTACACACATTTGACAGTTCAATGATCAATTCACATGATGATGATGATCATAGGGTTCGATCCTGATATCATTGGAAATTCATTGATTCATTTAAAACTAGCGAAAATTAGTTTGTGATTACAAATCTTGAATATGAATCAATCAATATACCTGTCGCGACTTGTATTGGACTTGTATCATTGTACCGACATTCATTAGGCACAAAAAAAATAATCAATTTTCAAAAAATATTGAAATACAAATCGATTGATATTCAAAGGCCATACATTTCGATGCCTAAGACGAAGAGAAATTAATAAAATTTACTGATATGAATGAGTAAATTTCGAAATAAATTAAATTATAATCATCATGATATCGAGATAAATAAAGTCATTTTCTATCATTAAATCATCAAAAAGAGCAAACAAAATATTTTTGGATTGGCTTTGATCTATTCATTTCAATTGTAAAAAACTTGAATAATTTTGCAAGCAATGACAAAACATGCTATAAGAAAGTATGCTAAGGCATACTGCTTTAAGTAAAATTGATCGAATTTTAATAAGAGTACAATCGATAATAATAATACAATGTAATTACTTTGAAATTTAGAATTAAATAAAAATAAAATAAAATAAAAGACATTCATACAAACAAATAATAATGATAACAATGATATCAATCATTGAAATGTAATAATAATATCTTTTGAAATACCTTTTAAACGAAGAAAAAAACCTTAAACCTCAAATAATCATCAAATTCATATGTTTTCATACAAGTGTGTTCATTTACCTAAAACTGAATAAATTGAGTGAATTTTATAAACAAACAAACTTTGTATATAATTCAATATTAATATCATCATTATTATCATTGATGATGATCATTAAATTATCATCAAATGAAATAAAATGGAATAGAATCCAGTTTCAAATGAAATGACCTGAATTAAATTTAGATGTATTCTTCCTTAAAGATGGTCAATGGTTGATGATGATGATCTTTGAGAATTTTAAGATCATTATCATCATGATAATTATATATGTAAGAATATGAAAATATTTTGACTAATTCAATCGTAAATACATTGTTTATTAATTTTATTTTAAATGTGTTTTTGGATTAAATAATTGATCTATTTTTCTTTTTTGGACACTTACCTGTACACGTGATTCAACCAGATCTAAACGCATAGCTAATGCTTCACGCATAAATACATCAGGATAATGGCTTGCTTCGAATGCTTTCTCTAATTCTTCCAGTTGCCAACCATTAAAATTTGTACGTGTACGTCTACGTTTACTATCTCTTGAATCATCTTCTTCACTGCCACAATCACTTGCTAATGATGGTGATGAACAGCTACGCCGTGATAATGATGATAATGTACCATTATTACGTTGAAGGTGATGATGATTATTATTATTATTATTATTGATATTATTAATCAATTGTTGTTGATTATTTCCGATTGTAATATCATCATTATCAATATTTATATTAATATCATTATGATCATCTGATGATAATATATCCGG
This sequence comes from Psoroptes ovis, assembly GCA_002943765.1. Classification (NCBI taxonomy): domain Eukaryota; kingdom Metazoa; phylum Arthropoda; class Arachnida; order Sarcoptiformes; family Psoroptidae; genus Psoroptes; species Psoroptes ovis. The sequence goes on from PQWQ01000001.1 coordinate 2,600,949, forward strand.
TGACATACAAATATCAAGATCATTTGCTGTCGATGATGATGATGATGTACCATTATTATTAGTATTATTATGATTAATATATTTATCAATAAATGAATTATGTCGATTATTACTAATAATTGATGAATTATTATTCACATTATTAGAATGATGATTATCAATTGAAGATGTATCAGATAATGATGGACTAGTTGTTCTTAATGTTGACATTTCAGATTTTTCACGTTGTTTATTACTATTACGACGATTATTATTATTGTTACTGATTGATAAATCATAATTATTTTGACCAGAATTTTTTCGATTATTTTCTTTGTTATTATTATTATTGCTACCTGTAATTGAAAAAAATGTAAAGATAAAATGAACAAAATCATTAGTGAATTTGATATTTGAAAATTTAATTGATATTTCATCTTCGATCTACTATTGGAGAGAAAAAAAATTACATCTCAATCAAATCTTGAAATACACAGGTCATCCATTCATAGGTTGAAATTCATAATTCAAAATTTTAGAAAAATATTTATAATTGATTACAATCATCCATCAATAATGATGAATTAGATCAATTCAAATATGTATCTATAGATTTGTACATATAAATACAGATATTCGCACTCATATGCATCGATTATTCCTGAATTCATTGCAAAAATACATCATGCTGATACATGTTCACTGATACACATACGGATCAAATCGACAGCAAGCCGCAATCATCAAATGTAGACAGTCGTATAAATTCACAATGTGAATTTAATACCAATAAATATGAATAAATACGTATAAATATGTACGAATACTCATATATTTCTCTGTGTATTTATTTTACCTATTTTCAACTTGAACATTTTTTTTCTTAAAAAAATTATTTTCAAATTAATATTTTTCACTTTACTGATCGATTAAATGAATGAATGAATGAATCAAAGATAAAATGTGAAGCGCCCTATAGTTTTTCTATGAAATTTTCTGATTTTCTGTATTTTTAATTGAAAAATCGTGATTTCGTACAAAAAAATCAAATCAAAGTCGAAAAAAAGCGGAGGAGAGAATTTTCAATTGAAGAATCAGCTAAATGAAATTAAATTGAAATAACAAAAAATACGAAAAAAAAATCTGCCATTGAATCGATCGCTAATCGGATCATCATCACACACAGCATCTGCACAGCAACATTTAACAACAACAGCAAACAACAAATCGACTTGTGTCAATTCGACAATTATTCACCACCAGCACCAGCAAACAACTACTACGCAAGTTATATATGCTTGAAAATGGGAAAACGTGAATCGAGCAAAATAAAAAAATTTGATTCATGTGAAATTTGTATAATTTTGTGTGAATTGAACTAAAACAACAAGAAGAAATGAAATCAAATTATCAATGCATTTTTCTGTGAATTCATCTGTGATATCTGGCGCAGTTTGTTTGGTGCTTTTTTTCATTTTCCATCCAATTTTTGGTGCTAAATTAAGATGTTATGCCTTCATATCAACCTGGATATATATTATATACCTTATGCCTCGATGTACCTTATACCTTTTGATATACCTCGCATACCTCTGCTGCACAGAGTAAACAGACCAATTTTCTGGTGCCTAAATTTAGAATATTGATTCAATCAATCTTTGAAGATTGTTATCTTTATGAAGAATCTAAATCTATTCATTCATTCATTCACTCAACAATATCATCACAAACTAATTTACACTTTTTTTGCTGTAAATATTATCAACAACAACATACAAATATATCTTTATAAATTAATTGTTTATTGTTGAATCAAAATCAATTTCTTTTAATCGAATGAATCGTTTAATGAATTTTGAATGAATGTGAATCGCAATTGAGTTTTTTCAATTGAATTTCATGCTTCTTTTGAACAAGATTGAAAAGCTTCACCCAAGGTTCTACTTAATATTTCTTTACTTTTTCATATATTCAACATTTGATTCATATCAAGTTTATTCACCGATTAATTAATTAAACAAAAAATAAAATTATCTTAGATGTTCTGAATTGGTGCTGGCCTGTTCGCCTTTATTATTCTTCCAATCTAAAGATTTTCATTTTCTTCTTCTTACTATTTGAAATATGAATTAATTCAAACCAGATTATTATGAATTTCGATGGCTGCAAACAAATTGAAAACAAAGCCAAATACCTGATAGATTAATGGCTTGAATTGAATCAATTCAATTTTTTTCTTGAATTCAATCAAAAGAATGCATATCTGTGCTCATCATTATACACACAAAGGTAAATTGAATTCAATTGATTAAAATCATTTAATCACTCATAATAATCAATAATCGATCAACCGTGTGTGTATTGGTTTATAAGGAATTGAAGTTCAGTCACTGTGTTGATATGCCTTAAAATGCACATATGTCTTTCTAAAAATTCAAAAAAACGTGCATAAATAGCTTGAAGCAATTTATTTTCATTATTATCATCATTATCATTATTATAATTGTATTTATTTATTTGTTGTTGAAATTTTAACTAATTAAAAATTTTTTTTCCATTGTTTAATTTATTATTTTAAGGGTACTCACACTCACAAACAAACACACACACACACACACACACAATGAACACAAATAAAATGAGCACACAGGTATCAGCTATGCACATATATACCAGCCAAATAGAGACCAGTGATGATGGCAAAACAATGATTGGTTTGGCTTCATGAAAAAATAATTGGCCAATATCACGATCATTCATTCAATGATTCATTGATTCATTGATTCAATTATTCATTTGATTATCATTATCATTACTTGAAAATTCTCATAAATTGAAACAAAATTCAAAAAAAAAAAAAAAACAATTAAATTCAATTGAATATTTGACAATTGAATTTTTCATTTTATTTCATTTATTTCTCAATAATTCAATTCTATTCAATTATTTTTTCAATGTTTATTTTCAATTTGCTTCTTTTGTTGAAAAATTTACAATTATTCTCTATCTTTGAACAAAATAATAACAATTTCCAGCCGTTTTTTCAATTGTTTCTCAGAAAATTGTCAAATATTGTCAAATAATAATGAATGAATGAATAATGATAAGAAGTATTTGATGAAACAATGGGAGTGTTTGTTTGTTTTTTGTTTTTGCTTTTTTTTTAATTATCATTTCATTGAATATTTATTTGAAAATAATAAAATAATAATAATTGATAGAAATGTTAATTGTAATTATCATTTTCGGATTCATAATGAAAAAAATGAAGAATTTTATTTTCTCATTGATAATGGAATATGTGTGTGTGTTACAACGTACAAATTTTAATTATTTCGAATGTAATAATTACAATAATAAAAAATTAAAAACAATAGACATCGATATCATAATATGAATGGATATGAATATTGCGTTGTCCAAAAAGTTTTTGAAGATTTTCAATGAACGTTCATCATTTATTGAGCGACAAACTTTCTGGACAATTCAATGAATGAAAAAAGTTAATTCATATTTAAGTGAATTGATAATTGGAAAACGTTGTAAAAGTTCAATGATTTATCAAATCAATTGATTATTAATAGTAATAGTATATAACATTAGCACGCATCTTACACAGCGAAAAACACTGTCCTTGTATTTCTTAATTTGTTTTCGCTCTTTTAAAGATCATGTATTCATGGTATTATTTCTGGTATTATTTTATGGTGTTTCAAGGTGTTCAATTTACCAGTAATCGGTCAATTTATCGATCAGACGGTCTAATAATCGATTGGATTCAATCAAAATTGGTCAAATGTTAATATCTTACGACGAAATATCATTTTCAATTTTAAATTCTATGAGAAAATGAATAATGCTGAAATGCCTAAAATTGCTTCGAGCTTTGTCATTTTCGGACATTCATTGTCGTCGGTTGTTATTGTTTCAATTCATTTAATTCAAATTGAAATTCATTTTCAAACATCAACAGCAGTCGAAGCAACAGAACAAAAAATTAAACAATGATCATCATCATCAACGATCATTAATTTACTTATTTTTGTGACAATTATAAATAATTATATTCAATTAAATTTGTGAAGCCAGCAAAAGTTTAAACATTTTTTTTTATTTTATATACACAGATATATGTGTATTTATATACAATTTATACATATAAACATGCTTATATTCACAAATATTTTAACAAATTCAAATTTATCATTTTTTTTCGTTGAAATTTAAAATTTCGAAATGACAACACCTTATTATTATTATCATAATGATGGATGGATGTATGGATATGATATACGATAAATATACGGATGAATACACGATGAATGAATACAATGTATTAACGAGCATATAGGTTTCAAATTATTTCATTTATTTTTCAATTTTGTCGCTCATTTCAATAAAGGGTGTATTGATGATGTGAAAACATTTCATTATTGTAAATTCATAGTAAACAATGTACTAAAGATGTGATGTGAATATGTGAATAAATGTAAAGAATAGAACCATTCGATGGCCAAAAATAAAACATTAGAAAATATCATCTGGCATCGTTGTCATCAACATTATTACTATTAAATTTGTCAGGAATTGGCTTTTGGAGGTTCTGAGGTTTTCAACTAAGCTCAAAGGTATGAGGTTTGAGCTGGTCATTTTTCGGTCATTTTCATTCAATAATTTCGATTGCGTGCTGCTGTTTTTTTTTTTTTTAGATTTGGGCAGTAAGGAGTGCCCATTTTTTGTTGGTTTATATAATAATCAGGTTTGGCCAAAACCAAAACCAAATTCGCAAAATTTCATCGCCAAAAATGTTGTATTGTTTTGTCAATGACAAATACAAATACAAAAAATTAATGACGATCATTGTAATTAGCAATTGGTGGAATTAATTAATTTTTAAGTTTAATTTTGGTTAATTTTTTCTGGCCGATTTCGCCCATTATCATTGACTTTGGATTTTTGAATTTCAATTCAATTTTTCAACGAAAAAAAAGAAACACAGGAAATTCATTTTTTCATTCGTTGTTTTCTTTCAAAATTATTTACATTCATCTTAATTAAAATCATTAATTTATTAATTAGATAATTGACTAATAATAATGAAGTTTGCAAATCAAATTTTTAAAGCTTAGTCAGTTGAAATTCATCAAATTTCACCCGAATCAAAATTCATTAAAAGTTGCTTAGAATTACACCAAAGAATTTCATTTTTTTGTAAGAAAAATATCATTCGTACCATTTAGAAATGTCATTTGTTGAAATTAAGCAATCAAAGTACTAATTTATTGATTTAAAAAATTATTTCAAATTAGAAAAATTAATAAAAATTAATTGTCAAAATCGATTATCACCGTATGACTGTTGTTGAGTTTACAAACCAAAGACAAAGCAAAAAACAGTCACAAAAAAATGAGAAAAACTTGACTAATTAATTGAAATATTGCTTTGATCAATAAATCAATATATGACCGAAAAAATTATTTCAATTTTCCACATTTATTACATTTAAAAAAAGTTATTTTAAAAAGTCAAATTGATTTCAATTTTTAGGCAAAAAATAAAAATGGAATTTCAACAAAATTGAAAAAATGATAAATGATTCCTATACACAAGGGTCACATACGAAAAGCATTAAAATTTTAAAAACTTTATCATTTAAGAACTTTCAAAAAATTTTCAGGAAAATTTTTCGACAAATTAATTGTTCTGGTACAATTTGACAGGCAAAATTAATTGATAAAGGTAAGAAAATATTTAGGTGAAGTAAAAACACATTTGAAAAATTAATAATTTCGATTCAATTCTGAATGCACAGATGTCCATTTACAGATTATTGTAGTTCATTTGTCAAATGTACAAAATGTCATCATCAAGTCACCATTATCACCAAATTATCAACAACAACATGGTCATTATCGAATCATTAAAGAGGTTAAGGTGTTCATATTATTTTATGATTCACACCAGCAATTCAGGAAAAGAAAAATGACCGATTTGTCGCTGACCTTTTGAAACATTTCCGATCAGGTTACATTATTTCATTTCATATTTGTTTGTTTCAAATGCTTGGTCAAATTTGGTCAAAATTAATTCAACAAATTTTTTCATTTTTCTCGTCTGATATGATGACAAGTAATGGAAATTATTATTATCACAATTTGGACGATTCAACCAATCAATTAATCATGAATTTTGTTTTTCGGCCACAAACAATTTCATTCTTTGAATGCGTACCCTCTGTGTGTACAATGAGACACAAACATATATGCATACACACACACACCGTCTCTGTCATCTGACAAGAAATTTTGTTTATTTTTTCATTTCAAAAAAAAGTTTGAATTATTATCATTTATTTCGGTGATAATAGTAATAATGATAATTTACATGTAATTTCGCATATTTCGTATGTATTATTTCTGTAGACATTATTCAATTCATTGGATTCGAGAAATTCATATGTTGAAAATGTCATTAGACATTTATAACAAAAACAACAAAAAAAAAAATCTTTGAATATTCTAGTGCGGAACCATTCACACAAATGTATTTGAATAAAATAAAAAAGCTTGAAAAAAATGAAAAATGAATAAAAAATATGAAAAATGTTTTTCTAAATCATAATCATAATAATAGAAATAATAAAAATAATTTCACTCATAATTCATCATAATCAACACATATTGTGAAATGATTATCATAATCCTAATCATTGAATGTTCTCATAGAATTTTCATTATTTAGATGCATATGTACATTCATTCATATTTATATGTTCAGAAAAATTGCAGTTTTGACAAGAATTACAACTAAAAATGAATGATTAAATATTGTAAATTATGTCGCCGCCGACGAAATGTATGTGAATTATACCTTTTGAAAATAATAATTTCCAAAGGTAGAATACATTTACGAAAAACAATTTCAGCTTAGCCATTATGTAATTGAGGATTTTAATTGAAAAACTCAATGACAAAAGCTTCAATTATTTTGCAGCCAGCCCTATGAATAAATGTTATTTATTCATCTATCATTTCTTCATTTTCATCTGGCGAAAATTCATAATTCATGTAATATAATACATGCATTAATGCAACATTACATTACATTCATTGAAAAATAATGTAAATAATTATAAATCAATAAATGAATAATTTACAAAATAAAATATTTAAAAATTTCATCAAAATTTCCAGTAATTCCAGTATTTTTGAATTGATAATTTTACCAATGAAACATGTTAATGGAAACAAAAATAATTATCAGGTTGGCAACTTAGTGATTGTGTATTTTTATCAGCTTAGTAATGGCGTGTACAAAAGCCGCAATTACTTAAGTTGTCAACCCCTTAATATTCGTAAGTGTATTGAAATCTTTTCAATATTTGTTTCATTTCATCATTCATTCATTCATTTCATTTCGTTAGGACCCAGTGTCATTGCACCAGGCTGACTGGTATGGGTCATTTAGTGTGAATGTGTATATCTGTGTATCAGGATAATGTAATTGGTTCATTTGACTGTGTGTTTCTGCAAAAACAAACAAGAATCGACTGCCAATTCTACAGTATTTTACTGCATATATCTCGATGTATTTTTCTATCGGCGTGTTTTAGTTGTACGTAAAGTTGTTGTTCGCAATACATTAACTTCGACGATTCACAACTCACAAAACTGAATTCACTTTAAATGAATAAAAGAAATTGGATAGAAAATTGAAACGAAAATAAACTAAAAACAAAAAAATGAAAATGAAAATATTTGTGAAATGTGATTTGAATTGAAAATTAGACATGTTATTGCTATTATTATCATAATATTTTTGAGAAGAAAACAATAATAACACTGATAATAATAATAAATATTTTTTCAACAATTCTCATTCAACCATGATATGATATAATAATAATAATAATTTACAAATAATTCACATTCAAAGTGATATATTTATAGTTTTTTTTTCAATTTTTACATTTTGCTTTGTAATTTTGGTAATGCTCTGTGATATTTCGGTATTATTGGTTGTAATTTGTTTTATTATTATTATTATTTTTTTTTGAATTAATTTGTTTCACCCGAAAAAATTCCTTAAATACAGGCATTTGTATTCCAAGGCAAGGCAGGCCTATTCCACCTATATTCCCGAGCTTAATCCGATTCTGAAATTTCAATTGAAACAAATTTTTATGTGAAAAGGGTCCATGATGGTGGTATATGGGATCATGTATAGCCATCATGAATCATTGATCATCACCCTATGTAATGATAATGATATTAGGTCTTTTGTGTGGGTATTTTAATCAATCAATCAACAAACAGCAGAAAAAACAATTTATCGTTTCAAAAAATGAACCCGAGAAAATGAAATTTTCATTTAACTAATTACGATTTGTTTTTCGGTGTGTGTAAATTTTTGATCCTGTCATTCATGAATTATGATTGTTTCGATTAATATTTTTCTTCTCTTTTCCACCGGTTGTGTTCTATGCTACGGATTATCAGCCGGCAAACACCGGCTTCTAAACAAGTTCGGCAAATCTCGCCGTTTAAAATCTTGCGCCTATGCATGTCGGCGAAATAAAAAAAGGGTTAAACCCTGTGAGCAAAACATGCTGACTTAACCCTTAAAACTCGAGCGGTGAGCATAGCTCACCATAAGATGCGATGCAGCAACTCGATAGGCGCCTCTCAGTCACCATTTTAACATGAGTGTGAAAAATTGTCGAGCTGCTGGCTCGCTTGCGCTGTAAATGCCTCGAGTTCTAAGGGTTAAATTAGAAAATGAATAATTATGAATAATCATGGATGAGTAAAGCACACGCATACACAAATTCAATGACACTTCATGATATTTGATTTCTTGGACTTGAGACTCCTTAACCCTTTATTTTTCTCAGATTCAGTAGGAATCATCCTAATTCAAGCAGCAACAATAACAAAATACTTTCAAGATTATTCCTTTTATTATTATTGATTAAGGTTACTTTCGAGGTATTATTTTGATTAATTTCATTATTATTATTCATCAACGGTGTATTTGACGTAGGCGCCATCATTATTGCTATCGCTGCTGCTGGCGATTGTGTCGTTATTAATGTTAAATTGATTATTGTCAACAAATCATCATTGAAATTTTTATTCATATTACTTGTATTATTGCTATTTGGATTACAATTCATCACAGAAGCTAAATTATCTTTGAAAACAACAAAATTAATATTATCATTAACATTACCAATCAATAGATCACGATGTTTGATTCGATTTTTATTATCGATAGTTGTTGTTGTTGTAAAACTTCCAGGCGATGATGATGATGTCGATGATGATGATGCAGTTGAATTTGGTGATGATGAATTATTATTATTAAAATGATTCGCTTGATTTGTATGATGATTATTTATTAACAATGGTAATGATTGTGGCAGCGTTGTTGATGGCGGTGGTGGTGTTGAAGGTGATTTTGATGATGCTGATGGCGATGAATGATGTTGATGATGATTTATTATTGTTGGTGATAATGATTTCGATGATGATAATGTTGTTGTTGATGATGGTAGTGTTGCAGTTGTTGATGCTGTCATTGATGTAGCTGATTGTTGTAAAGATTTCGCTGATAATGAAGATGTGTTATTGTTATTGTTGTTTGATGCAGCAGCTGCAAATGCTGCACCAAGTAATGCTGTCGATGGTGATTGTAAACCTAATGCATTAGCGACTGCTGCAGCCGCTGCTGCATTTTGATGATGATGATGTGATGCTGCTGCTAATGTTGGATTCATCATTAATAAATTAGCAAATTGATTAAAATTTGCATTCAACAACGAATCAAATGAATATGCAGCCATCGATGCCAATGTTGATTGAAATGAGCTAGGATCATTTGGAAATAATGCTTGATTTGTTGGATGATTGACAGCCATTGCTGCTGCGGCTGCTGCTACCGCTGACGCAGATGATTGTTGTTGTTGCTGTTGTGCCATAAAACTTGGCATACTATATGGTGCTATTGGTGATGCAAAATGTGCAAATGGTCCTGGTATTGGACGGCCACCTAAACGTGCTAATTGATTAATTGCTGGTGAATTAGTAGCCGTTGCTGCTGCTGATGTTATTCCACCAAATACATTGCTCGATGGTGGTGATGATGATGATGATGATGAAGGTGATGATGATGATTGTGTTGGTGGTATCGGTGGTGGTGGTGGTGGTAATAGTGGATTTGTTCCTTCCATTTCTAATCATGAAATTTTTTTTCATTTACACTAAATTCATTTGTTTATTTACCATTTTTTTCAATGAATCGTTCACGCAAAATGATTTCAAATTTTTAATTGAAATTTAATATAATTTTCAATTGTCACATTTAAAATTAATTGAATAATTAAAATTTAAAAACAAATTTTCCAATTTTCAAATTTTGAATTTCAAATTACAAATTTACATATTTGTTTTCTTCAAATTGATTAAATTGATAATAAGTAATTATAAGTAATTCGTATGCCAACACACACCAACACATTCGCATACACACAGGCACACATCACATTTAATCATTTCAATATTTTTGAAAATAATAATAATTTCATTTCAATTATCTTTTAATCGTTTCAATTCATAGACACATTTCGATCGTAGACACATTGAATTCAATCATCAAATACACAACAAATATATGCAAAAATACATACGAACATTACACAGCACAAGCACTGAAAATCATTGCTGAAATAGTCTAATGTGTGAATATTATCTGCCAACCATTTATTGAATATTGTATATATTTTGCAATCAAATGAAATGAAATAGAAAAAGAAAAATAATTCATTTGAAAAATTCAAATGAATTCATATTGAATTGAATTTGGTCGAAAAAAATATATTTCTCTCTCTCTTCTCTCTTCAATTTTCTATTTTTCTCGATCATTTCTATCTCATACACTCGCTTCTCTGCTTGATGATGATTCAAAAAGTGTTTGTATAAGTTCGTGTATAAATGTATGAAGTAAAGTCTATGAATTGTGTGTGAATGAATGCATAGCTCATCATATACACAGCTAAGAGCGTTTACACTTTTGAGATCAAAATTGAATTTTCAATTCGGATTTTTTTTATTTTGATTTTTTCCGAATCAAAAACAAGGCATGGGACCGCCTACTTTTTTTTTATTTTTTGGCCAATTCTCATATGATTTTTCTTATTTATTTCAATTTCTTCTTTCATCTTGCTTTCTTCTTGCTTTCCACTAGTCACAAGAGTGTATATGAACAAATTTGTTTGTCTGCATCTGCTTCAATATTTTTCGGATGAAATACTTGAAATATACAAACACATTGGACAATATATACACGTTAAAAGATCTCACAAAACGATTCTAGTCGATTGAATCAAGATATATATTCAATGAATGAATGAATGAATGGATGAATCTCTTAACTTGGTTGTTTTCAATTTTCTGATTTTTTTTTATTCATTTGATTTATTTGAAATCAATTGAATTGAATAATAAAAAAAAAAATCTAAAAATTGAAATATAAAAATTTGATTCAATTTTACGCACGCCTACTTTTGATTTCGGGGTAGTAACGGTACCGCCCCGTTTTTTTTTGCTGGTGCTGTTGGCATTCTTTGATAATAATGATGAGGATGCTTATGATGATGATGCTAAGCGAGAAAACAGATGAAAAAATCAATTCAATTGTTTTGGATTTTTACAATTCAATTGTTTAGAATGTTGCTTTTCCTGCTTTCCTCCTTTGATTCCCCCCCACCAATATCAAACACTGCTGCCACCTTAAGAGCCGTAATTCTTTTATTTATTTGTTTTTTTTCTGGGCTCCAAGCTTTCTTCGATACACATTTGATCCGTAGAATTGGAATTAAAACAAAACGAGCAATTATCAAATTGAAAATCTGAAAAATCATCTTCCAAGTAAATGAAATAGAATAGATTTTGAGAGAAAAGCCCCCAAGGTTCACCAAAAAAAAGTGTTTCGATTAATAATTTTTTTTAATCAAATGTCAAGAGAATTTTTATTGAACGAAAGAGGAGAAAAAAATTGAATTAATAAATCGCCTCTGGGCAATTTAGAAATTATTGTCACACAAATGAGCCATAAGAATTCAATAATTATTGTTGTTTTTTGTCTAAAATTGAATCCAATCGATTTAAATGACCAAAGGGCCTTTCGAATATTGATTCTGTATAAGTATTGAATTTTTTTTTTGTAAGATATTTGAGGCGATGACCTCAGACTTTGGGCCAAGTGATTCTAAGCAAATTATTTCGATTCATTGAAATACCATTTAAATACATCTTAAATTAACTCTTTGAACACAGACACACACACACACTGACGACATCTGACTAAAATGTACTAAATTCATAAATGTTACGCATATATTCATGACTTTATTATTATTATTATTATTTACATAATAATAAAGCACTGAGATTCAAAATTCTAAATCATTTTTAATTATGCCGCCAATGTAAATGCAATGAAATGCAAAGATTTTGTTTTCAGTTGAATCACTTTTGAAGATTTAACACTTTTGCAAATGATAATCGCACACGAAGTTAGTTATTCATCATTTTTGTTGTTGTTTAATGCTGCAGTTGTTGTTAATATATTCATATCTGTAAACATTTGCTTCGATATTCTCAAAGATATTCAAAGAAAAAAATGGAGAAGATGGAGAAAGACTCATTAATTTATGAATGGCGGCATTTTATTTGGGATATATTTCATATTTTTCTGGCCATTTTTTGTTGATTTAAATGAAATATTTCATGCAAAAATCAATGATGATGCCATTGAATGATATGATATGATATTAAAATGAAACAAAACATATTTGTAATTAAATGATATTTTTGATGATTTGTAGGATTTAAATGATGCTATAACCATTTATTTTGCGCTTTTTAATTTGATGAAAAACCAATTCATTTGAGTTCAACTCAAAATATGACCAAATTCAATGTGAAATTGAAAGATTCAAGGGTCAAACAACAAACAATGATTAGATTCACATATAATAGACTCGAATCATAAATCTCAAGATGCTTTCAACTTTGATAAATTCTAAGATAAACTTTGACCGTAGAAAAGAAGAATAAATAAAAGGGAAATTACATTTTTTTTGAATTATTTTCGTGTCGGAGTCTGTGTATTTGTGCGTGCATTTGATATTCTTTATAAACTCGATGAAAACATTTGTTTCTTACAAAACATTTGACCAAATTGCAATTACATTCAGTCAAACAATGATAAACAAATGATTAGTCGAAAATGATTCAAAATTTTTCATTTTTTCATTATAATCTTTGTTTTTTCGGCTGCTGTTTACAATGATTCAATCTAAATGTGTAATGATTCAATGAGCACAAATGATCACAAATGAGCATGTTCATCGGGGCCAATCATCAGTCTGTGATCATCGAATTGAAATTGATTGATTTATTTCCTGTATTTTTGTTTGTACGATTTGTTTGTATTATTATTTGTTTAAGTTTCAAAAAAAAAAAAAAAAAAAAAAATAGATTGAATTTTGATAAAACATTGAAATAATACAATTCAAATTCATGTAATGAGTGTGTGTGTCAATTTAATTGATGTGTTGTAATCAATACATTTTTCTTTGTATTTTGATTTGTTGATTTGATAATTTTTGAATTATTTTCATTATTTTAAGTTGATTTTTTTCATACACCAAAAGATGTATATTTGTTAATGGATATCATACAATATACATGGCGACACGTGTTATGTTTGCAGTAACACGTGTTTTACTTTTCTTGTTATTCAATCAAAAGAAATAGGCGTGTGCACATCTCCGTGATTTTGATTTGTTGATTGATTTTACATATTTTTTTTTTTGTTTGTTTTCTTTGAAAAAAAGAAGAACATATTATTTATTGTAACATAATACACGTATCAAGCATCGTACATAGACAGGCACATGGTCAAACATTTTGACATTTTTGGCCTTCGACAACAGCAACAAAAACCTTTTGATCATTTTTCTTTCATTGATCAACTGATTCAGTGGAATCAGTGTGTGTGAATTGATTCAATGAAACATTATTTTCGTGAGAAAATCATGTGTATCGAATGTTATATAAGAAATGAAACAACAGCAGAGTAATTGTAATTAATTTAATGAAAATTTAACATAATAATAAAAATGATGATAAATTAAGTTTAAAAAATACAAATGTTTTGATTGAAACAATACAAACGAAATTAATTGATTGTCATTTGTCATTTTGTTTTGATTTTAATTTTGTTTTATTTTGAAAATTTTCTTTGAGAAAATATACATAAAACAATAAACAAATGAATATTTTGGCTGATGTTTGCACATGAATAGTGAATCGGGAAAAATATGCCTAATTTCATAGATCTGTAAGTGCACATTCACTCACATTTGCACACTTGCACCTTTGTCATCAAAGTCAAATGTGTTTAAGGTTTTTGAAGGTTTTATGAGGGTTAACTAAAGGTTGTCTAAGCTTTTTTCAAAGGTTTTACAAGGTTTTTTTCATGAGGTTTCCAAAGGTTTTACAAGGTTTTTTCAAAGGTTTTATAAAGTTTTACAAGTGAATTTGTTTAAGATTTAGATTTGTTTATTATTATTTGTGTGATTTGAAATTTGCATAAAAATTCAATTATTACAAAATGTTTATGTATGTGCATGCGTATGCCTAAAACAAAAAAACACCAAAGTCATTATAATTATGATTATGATGATGATTATCATGATGACTTGATGATGTAAGCTTGTTTATTTGTATTGACAAAAATACATAGTAAATAGTCATTTATATGAGCAGTAAATGAACAAATGGACAATTGAAAAAATTCCTATAGGAAAAACAATGATTGTTTATGATTTAAAATATTATTTAAAAACATGTAAAAGATGTTTCAATTTTTAGGAGAAGAAATAATAAATACACCTTGCTTTAAATTTATTTAGGTGAATTTAAATAAAAATTATCACCGGTTGTATTATGTTTGAAGGTTTTTAAGATTCTGGTATTCGAGACTGTCCGAAAAATTGGCGCCGATTTGACCATGGAGCTTAATGGATTTGATCGTCAAGAATTTTTCGGAGAGCTAAAATATCCTCTGCATGAATTTAATACAAAAAATATTCAAATTTTTTTTCTCTTGTTTTCAGCAAAATAATTATACCTAATACGAGAATACTCCTTAAAAATAGTAATAATGATAATAATAATAATTTTAGTTATAATAATTTTCACCGAAAATGACATTCAGAAATTTTCGGTAGAATGAAACTTGAAATACCCCTCTTATGTTAACAATGAAACAATTTATAATTTTGAAAAAAATACAGATGTTCTTTGACCAACGAGAAGAGAAATTGTCAAATGGTGGAAAATTTTATTGATTATTTTTCAGCTAAGAATAATGATAATCACATGTTGTTTGGCAGTTTTTTTTTGGTAAATAAATAATACGATAATCGTATAGGCGGTCAAATTATTGTTTTTAGGACAAAATGATTTATTTATTCATCATTTTTGCATTTTATTTATAATCAGTGGTTTCAAGTGTGTTTGTTAAATCTTTATGTAAGTCTTCATGTAATAAATACTTTGAATATTACAAAGAATATAAATTATTTCAAAATATTAATGATCCATTACATCAATTTGAATTCATTTATTTATTTATTTATTGAATGCACAATGAATAATTGTGAATATTTGTATTCAAATGCATAAAATTAATTAAAATAAAACAAATAAATAAACAACATTTTCACTGTAATACAGTGTAACACTGGGAAATTTTAAAATGTATTCATATCCGTAAAATGTATTTATTTTATGCAAAGTTCATATTAAGCACAAAGTGGAATGAACCATTGAAAAAAAATTTAAAAGAATCATTGATTAATATATTCATAGACACGATGTTCATTATATGAATATGTAATGATTTGATATGGAACATTTTTCATATTTTTCTTTGATTTAAATGACCTTTGTTTTGACTTATTTTTACGCTGAAAGAGCTAAATGTCCAACCGTTGTTTCAAACATTAGCAATTAATACAAATCAAAACAAAGCAATGAAATTAGTCTTCTAAATGACCAGTAAAAGTTTCATTTAGAAAGAGTAGCAAAAAATTTTCAAAACTCAAATTTATCGAAAGCTCGAAATGCATCATTTTCAATTGAAAATTTTGATTTTTGATTTTGAAGTATTTTTGATTGAAATATTTTAAAATATACTCATATCGACCAG
Source organism: Psoroptes ovis (assembly GCA_002943765.1). Taxonomy (NCBI): domain Eukaryota; kingdom Metazoa; phylum Arthropoda; class Arachnida; order Sarcoptiformes; family Psoroptidae; genus Psoroptes; species Psoroptes ovis. The sequence goes on from PQWQ01000001.1 coordinate 2,617,209, forward strand.
AGGTGATAAATAATAATAAATTAAGCGTAAAAATTTTTGTTACAATTTGAAAATCTTTGAATTATTGAATTGTCCGAAAAGTTGGTCCCATAGAATCAATGAAAAGTCAGTTGAATGATCGACATGAACTTTTCGGACAGTGAAATTTACACCAAATAAATTATTTTTTGAATCGTGATCATACATAAACTATTATTATTAACTTGATTATTCCATTGAAAACTTGTAGAAAAGTGTAAAACAATAATTTCATGAAAATGTGCATGTGTTTTGGGTGAAACAAATCTGCCAAAAACTAAAAAAAATGAATTTGATAATTTTTTAATTTTTTAAATGTTGATTGTATATTTACATTAGCCATATTTACATTAGAAATGTTATTCATGTCAAATTATCACTTTGATTTTTTTCGAATTTTGAATTTATTTCTCTGTATTTCGAGTCAAAACAAAATTCAGAAAAAAACAATTGATTGATCAAAGCTTCAATTCAATGATTGAATCGTAAAATGAATTCAAATGAATTAATTTTACACGACAAAATGCATCGAAAAAATTTAGTCAGAAACGTTCAATTCAGTGAATCACAGTGAAAATTTTGGATCATCAAATTACCATCATCATCTTGGCTGTCATCGTTATTTGAAAATTTGACATATGATTCGTTGGTTTTTAGAGAATAATATGTGGTAAATTCAAGTGTATTTCAATTCAAAGTACTTGAACAAACAAACATTATATTCAGTTTTGTTCATTGTCATACATATACGTAATATTTAGATGTCATGTTTCAACAAAATCTTGAAATATTATTGTTTTCTCTGACAAATATGATCGATTTTGAATCAATAATTTTATCAGTAATCTGTGTCATGGAAAAACAAATAAAAATCAATAAAGTTGAGCCAAAAATTGAATTTTTTTTATTTTGAAGAGTTTATTTGTTCCGGTTATTTCCATCCATTATCATTTTTTTTCTTATTTTGATAATCAATCGATGAAATAATAACGTTAAATCAATATGAATATTAATCAATATAAATATCATTACATTAGATGATAATTGTTGATGTTGTTTTCGAGGAAATCTTTCCAAAAGCTTTGAATATTGACTTTTGCTTCGCAGACAGAGCAAAACTATGAATTATGAAATTGAATGTCTGAAATTTAATTCATTGATAATTGGAAAATAAAATGAATATTCAACATGAAGGGCCACTGAACAAATCAATTCACAAATCAAACAATAACCTATCATATTTCGAAATTGATTTAGTGAAACCACACATTTCAATCGTTTGATTGAATACATGAATGAATAAATTTTATTACTGCCAAAATTATAAAAAACTTGTATTGTTTTTTATTCATTTGTTTTATCATTCAAAAAATAATTCCAATAATAATAATAATTATAATATTTATTAGTTCATAATTTATTTCCATATGAATAACATAATTTCATTTGAAGATCGATTTTTTTCTTTGACCATTATCATTTCACTATCCTTTTGAATTGATCCAATAGATTCGAATCTAATTTGAATTGAAAAAAACGAAATTAGAATAAAATTAATTAAAAATAAGATTATTTTAACATTTGATAACAAAAAAAAAAAAAAAAAATTATCGAAATCATTATAATTGTGACAATCGATTCAAAATCAATTAATAAAAAAAATATTTTGCCCTAATTTTAACAACAAACAATTTCATTGATTGATTCAAAATACATTTCGATTATCATTTCGGATAACGGAATTGAAAACGAAAACAAAGCAATTTTTTTTGTGGAAACAAATTAAATATTTTGTAGAAAAATCCATTGCATCCATCACAAAACATTTAATTTATTTTCAATAAAATTCATTTCCGATTTTCGAGTTGATTATCTTTACATTATCATTATTATTTTTATTATCACTTTTATAATTATTATTTCAACACTTTTACATTTCATTGTTTGTGTGTGTATGTGTCTGTTTTTATCAATCTCGTCAAATCTATTGTAAATCAAAATTTGATAATTTTTTTTTTTTTTTTTGTTTTGTTTCTGCTGAAATTCATTTAGCCATTGATTCATTTATTTATTTATTCATTTTCATATTTTCTCCCTGATAAATTATAATAATAAAACTACAAATGAAATTGATTATTTTCATTATTTTTTCATTAATTCATTCATACACGTTTGATAATGATAATAATGTTTGTCCATGCATGCATGATTCAGTTTTCATTCGAATTCAACGTAAGATAATCTTGTAATATTTTTTCATTTTCAATATACGATTTATTATCACAGTTTATACATCAGTCATTTTTTTCAGATATAAATGTATGTTTTGTACAATCATAATCAACCATTGTTATTATTGCTGGTGTTTTTGTTGTTGTTGTATTGCTTTATCTTTGATCTTTTAATCATTTTCATTCATTCCCCCTATTCAATCATTCATAAAAAATATATGAATTGCAATCATTGAAATATGGCCGATCACAAAAAAAAGTTATTAATACAAAAATTGAATGGAAATAATTTAAAATCATCATTTCGGATCGAGTTATATTGGCCGGTGTTTATTCATATTCATGTTTATTTTGCTTCGAATCACCATTTCATACAATGGTGAGATATGATATTTTTGTTTTTACTCATCTTGTTTAGGAATGACATATAAAAAATCAGAAATCTTTGAGAAATCTCTTGAAAAATCAATTCATCTAATCATACCATTGTTAATCAATCATCAATTCATGATGATAATAATTATCATTATTTCGGATTATGAATCGATCATGATTTTCATCTAATCTTTCGATGGATTTCCAACAAACAAATGAAAAACAATAAATAAAAGGCATTCCAATAGAGAAATATCGATAATTGTATGCGGGTTGATGCATACATATTCAGTCTAATACATAAGCCTTATATCTTAATTAACGAGTTTTTTTAGATTTTCTTGTCGCTTGATTTCATTTCATTCATCTTCGAAAAATTGAAATTCATCTACATAAATCAACACATGTAAATTGTGTATTCGCATATTTCAATTGTAATTGTAATTCAATTTCAATTCAAACGAACGAACAACCTGAATAAAACACCAAAAAAGAAAGTGAGCAACACTAACATTCATAGATACCAAGGGTGATAATGATCGGAATACATTTTACATCGAAAACTTTCATCAAAAAATAAAAAAAAATCAAATAAGCTTTCATCGTTCATAAGCGATAAATGATAAAAAAACAATGAAATTAATTAGTTTGATGAAAGCTTCATTTATATGGGATAAGGAGATGATAAAGATGAAGAAAAATTAAATGAAAATTGGCTAAAATATTTCAATGTGTATAGACTTGCATACATTACAGACACTGACTGACACACACACTGATAGACACAGAGGCACGAAAAAATAATTTTCAACAACAATTTTCACTGCTGCCCGTACACACACACACACACACACACACAACCGAAAGATTTATGATCGAAAAAAAATGAAAAATGAATGATGAATGGTGATGATCAACGAGAAACAACAACGAAGAAGAAATTAAACAAAATTTATGATTTAAAGAGATTTTACTTTGTAAAAGTGTAATTATAATACAATGAACTACATAAACAACAATGTCTAAACGACTTTGTTTATTTTCTTTGGAGATTAGAATATATGTATTTTGTATATTTTCATATGAACTATGAAATCAAAGTATATCTGAATCCATCTATCTTGTTCTGTATCTGTGTATGCGTAATTATGGATCAATGATTTTTTTTGTGATTTTTAATTAATTTAATTTTAAATTAAAATAATTATTTTTAATTGATTCGAAAAAGATAATTTTATAATTATGAAGAAAACATAAACTTACTCCTTTTAATATAAGAATCACGAAGATCATTACGTGTTGATTCTTTCATTGCATCATTCGGTATTGATGATCGTCGATTAATCACCGAATCTAATGCTTGTATCCATTGTTGCATTTCATCAGCTGTTTCAACGCCTAAACACCAATTTCGTCCTAATTATTTTTCATTTTTTTTTGTATTGTTTTATTTAATTGTTGATATTATCAGTTAGATTTTTTATGATAATGATCATACATCATTATTGGAACAGATGATTTGAAAAAAAAAACAATTAAAATAGAAACAATTAATTGTTTAATTACGAATTTTTTACAATTTTTAAAAATTCCCAAATTGAAATAAATTTTTGCTTTACAGCGCTATTTGCGCCTTCTGTGATCTGAATTTCTAGTTAATTTTGCTAACATGAACATGAACTCGGTGGCTCCCGATCGCATTACCATTGCAAATTGATTGCAAATTCTCTTTAAAAGTTTCAAACTTTGCAGAATTTTTAAGTGATAACTTCAAAATATTGATTGACTTGCTTTAGACATAATTTGAAGCTTTAATTGGTAAATATAATAAAATGTACTGACCTGGCGTAACCAATGTAAATGAATGTCCTTGTTCAAATTCTTTCATACCATTAATGATACCTGTTTGTACTGAATATCCTTCATTAGCATCACCAATAAATATTTCACCTTTCGGATAAGGTTCTAATGGATGTTCTAGATACATTAATTTACGATTTTCATCCAATATAAACCAACGTTTTTTATATGAATCAGTTGAACGTGGACCGGTTTTCCAAAGATAACCTTCTTTTAAATAATCACGACATAGACATAATATTAATTCTTCCACAGGTACTTCAGGGAATGCTATCTGTAAATGGCGAAGTTTTGTTGCACGTATTGCCGTATACCAATCGATTATATCTTTTCCTGAATCACTATAAACAAAAATACTGCGAGTAAAACCTTCTTTGGTCCATGATATTTGTAATGCATTCGGGTTGTTTATTTTATTCGTACAAAATGTTACATTTGCTGATACAACTTTAATCACTGCTTTCGGTGTTTTGCTTGTCTAAGGCGTAAAATAAATAACGTTATTCGATGTATCAAAGGCTTTGCATCTTCTCACATACTTCTTTGATGAAATATTTTAATGTTCCTTCGACCGATGATAAAACGAATTTTCGTGGTAAAAATTTTCCATCTTCTTTACCACGTTTAAACAGGTAACCTTCTAAATAATCATCAGCATATGATGTCATTGGTTCCGATATGAATTCTTTACGTTCATATTTTGCACGAATCCATTGTTCTCGTAAAACACTAATAGTCATTGGAATTAATCAAAAATTTATTATGCAAAATTAATCAATACATACTGTGGATCATGTGGATTAGGACGACGATAATATAACGGTACATGACGTTCATAGTGAGCATTTGAACGACTATTGCCATTACTTTCCATTGTTTGTACATGTGCTATCTCCCAATTATCTAATTTGAGGGATTTGATTCTACTAATATGAATACCTATTTTACGATGAATACTGAATTTTTCTCATTAAAATGAAAAATTAACCAATCAATTAATCAGTCAAATCAGCAAGACATACCTTGCACATTGAGTACATAAAAATATACCGAGCGTATATGAACCCCATTCGGGACCATCATCACGACAATCGGCGCAATGTTGATTGCCTTCAATCTTAAGCAATTCAAATAAACGTCTGCGATTACTTTCGCTCATCGTTATTGATTGATTTTATAATCAATTGATCAAATATTCGTTGTCAATTTTAAATAATTTATTTATGTGTCGATGAAATTTATGTGTCAAAAATAATTAATGAAAATAATTCACAAACACAAAGACAATAACTCATAGCTCAATGACGGCAAACACATAAACAAAATTCAAATGAAATAAGCCAAACAGCAAACAAGGTATGAATACATTTCCTATTTGTATCTGGTTGTATTTGGTGTATCTAGCTTTGATGATAGTCTTTCATTTGATGATAGAACTATACAACAAACATTAACCATATTGATTGAAGCATTTACTAAACAACAATAGTTTAGAAATCTGGAAGGAAATGGTTTTTTTTTTCGTAAATCTTCAATTGAACTATGATTTTATTGAAACATATAACTGTAGCAGTAGCAATGGCAACAACAAATAAAAATAATTTCAATGATATTTTTTTCATATATTTCATAAAATCTAGATTTATCAACAACAGGAAAAAATGGCACTCTAAATGAACAACAAAAAAATATAATTCCAATAAAAATAACTTAGAACGACAATGGCAAAAGAAAAAACGTCATCAATATTCGCATAATATTATTCAATAAATAATTGATTAGAAAAATTCAAATTACAACATTCATGATCAATATCTTTTGGGTTTTCAAAACAAAAACAGCAAGCAGCATAGCCATAATGTGATACTGTTGTTCACTATGTCCATTTCAATATGTATGAATCAATATTGACAAGTGTCATCAATTAATGAATTGAATGAATTTTTCTAATAAAACATTTGCCTAATAATTTAAAATATTTTATTCAATTCTCAATAAAAACAAACGAAAATTTGGAATATTTAACAAAGTTTCGATATTTTAGTTATTAAATAATTTTAAAAATAATGAAAAACATCCAATTGACTTTATAATAATAATGATAACTTAAGATAATCATTATAAGTATTATTAAAATCTCAAATTAATTTTGGAGAAAAGAAAAATTTCGAATCCATTTCATTAATGTTCATATTGCAACAATTTATTATCATTAAAATAATAATAAAATAATGAATAATTTTTTTTCGAATATTTTGGCCAATAGAAATCACGAACAATAATAATTGAAAAAAAATAATTTAATCTTGCTGAAGTATAATGAATTATCACTAAAAAAGAGTTATCAATTCAATATTATAAATAATGAATTATAGATTTGTTTGATTATCAATAAATCAATAAAAATCCGAATAATTATTCAATTGATTTATATTCATCAAGATAAATATCAGGACAATTGGCCCAATTTTGTGTCTCTTTACATTTCCAATATTCATTCGTAAACATGTGTACTGGATTATCTGTTATTGGATCTTTCATTTTTTTAAACCAAACAGGCTCATACGGTACATATGGTAAACCATTGGCTGCAGCAGCTTCAGCTTCTTCTTCACGTTTACGTCGGGCAGCACGCTGTTTTTCTTCCAATTTACTTTTCACTTCATTAGCTTCATCCCAACGACATAGTTCCATTAATCTTTGATCTGGACGTAAACGACTATCAGTCGGCGCCACTCCATCTTCAGGTTCATTCAATTGCACTGCAAGTAATGTCATATTGTACATTTTCTCATATTCAGGGCTGTAAATTCAGTGAATTTACAAATAAGTTAATCATTATTGATCATTGAAAAAAACTTACGGTGGAAAGACACGTCTCCAAATCAATTTCGGTGTACCAGTTTCTATCACAGGTTTATAACTTTTAGATGATAAACGTGTTGGATTCAAAACTTTGCATGCTTCCATTTTATTGTCCCAAGTACCATTCAACACCCATTTGATTGTTTCATCTTTGCTCATTACAACACCTGTTACCTGTTAAAAGAATTAAAAATATTAGCAATAGATTAATTGAAAGTTCAAAATTATTTCATACTTTTTTAGGCGTTTCACGACTAAAATAGCTATACGGATGAAATGTCAAATGACAAGAATCACCAGTTTTATGATTGATAATATTCATTTCACCATGATTATCGATCCATAATTTACCAACAATAATATTATTAACGGTTGTATTCACTTTACGCCATGTATAATGATGCCCGGTCGCAGGGAATTCTAAATGCGTAATATCCAATGGATTTATGAGCAAATATTTTCCACGAAATTTACTAGCCATGCCAAATTCACGCCAACAAATCCAATCGCGAGCTTGGCAATGTTGAGCAAGCATTGGCGGATGATGACTCACCTTTTTTAAAAAATAAATTTTATTACATCGAATATGTCGTTGAATATTTAAATGAAAAACTGACCTGTTCAGAAATACATTTCCATCCTAGATCATCAGTGCGATCACATTCATATGTTTCACCTAACAGTGGATTGAAGGGTTTACTAGTACGATTGGCTGTGGTCGAATAACAAGTAACACTGAATACGGCGACATAAACCATTTGCTCGAGTGGATCACTTATTTTGGCAGCTTTATGCAATAAATCAGCATATTCAAATTCTTCTGTCATTCGTTGTAACATCGATAATGGTTCATTAAAATTGACTGGCATAGGTATTTTAGTCAATTCTTTGCCAATGCAATTCTTCATGATTGACCATAGATTTAAGCTATGATTAGGTCGATATGGAATTTTTGTACGTCTTTGTTTAATTGGTCGTTTAGTAGTGAAATCATTTGTCATTAAGGCAGAATCATTTGATGCTTGACTATCAGGTCTATCATTTTTACTACCATCAATATTGCTTGAAGATTGTGCATCTGACTGTTGCGATTGTTGTTGCTGTAGTTGCTGTTGTGACTGTCGTTGTTGCGATTGCTGTTGCTCCCTTTTTTGTTTGTTACTATTTGATGAAATGGATTTTCTAGTGACAACATCGATTTCAATTTCTTCATTACCTTCACTATGTGAATTGTTATATTCATCGTATTCATCATTATCTTCTTCATCGTTGCTATTGCTACTATCATTTACTGAATTCAATTTTTTTCGATTATTCAATTTGTTATCATTTTTATCAAAATCAGAATTTTCACTAGCTGGTCGTTCAATGATAGGCGATGATGTCGATGGTTGTGAATGAACACGATGAGCTTTACCAGGGAATGTAACCGAAAATTCTGTTGCAGCATGCTCTTCTGCATCATAAAATTCTTCATCTTCAGTATTTTCATTTTCCGATTTATCTCTACGACTAGAAACACTGTGCTCAGATGTTGTATTATATTGTTCAATAGCACGTTGCTCTAAATGTGATTGTTGTTCCGCCAAAGTTTTTACTAAATCTTCAAGATTAGCACGAGTCTGTGATTCATGTTGTAACATTATCTGCAATTTACCCATGTGTGATTGTGCACAATCATAAAATTCTAAATTTTCTTTAACAATTTGTGTATATGTTAAAAACAATACCGTTATGCGCTCTTTAATAGCACCAATTTTGCTTAAAAATTCTGGTGAACAATTCGATTCACTTTGTTCAAATTGATGAATGAGATTTTGAAACGCATTACATTGCTTTGATAGGAAATCTTTGCGTTGCTGCAAATTATTCAATTTTGTTTGCATTGTTTTTAGCATTGTTTGTATTTCACTGTAATTTTGCGTTGCATCAAAATAATCATAATATTCAGCATCCATTTGCCGTATTAAACGAACTTTGGCCAATTCAATAGCTGATATCCAATTCTGTTTTTCCAATTCGTTGTGTGCACGTAAATGAAATGTTTTAGGACCACTTGAAATATCAAACGATACACTGTCATCTGAATGTAAAATGACTGATTCAAGATGTATCGAACCTCGACATGATTGATTACATTCCATCGGATTTCTGTTCAATTTGAAGTTGGAAATTATTCAAATATTATTCAAATCAAGGATAAAATCCTACCTGTAGTATGATAATTCTTTATTGGTAAGTACAAAATATCTTTTTTGGTAACCTTTAATATAATTCGTCCATTTAAATAGCCAACCCTTCATCTCTGTGTGCGGTTGTGATTGCTGCTGTTGTTGCGGTTGTGACACATTAGATGTACGTGCCAATGATGATGTTGATGTGATTGAACTGCTATCGGTAGACATCTTTATTGATTATTTTCATTTAAATGATTGAATCTTTGACTAGTCACAAATAAAATCGTTGAATTGGAAAAACTTGGAACTTCTCTTCTTTTCGATCTCAATATCTGAGAATATTAAGTTATGATTGATCGATTATGTTAAGGATGCGTAATTCGAATCACGTGTTATTCGAATTTTATTATTCAATATTCTGACCATAAAATCTAAGTAATAAAAGTAAAGAATTAAAGTACAAATTATAAATTCAATGTCAGGAAATTTTATCAAATATCAATGTTTCTGGTCAATGTTATCTATTTTCAAAAGGAAAAAGACTTAACGAGGAAATAAAAAGCAAATGACAATAACTGACTATTTTATTATTATTATTATTTTCTTTTCAACTAACGATACTGAAATTCGTAACAAACTTTAATTTCACAACAGAAAGAAAACCAGACAATGTCATTGGTAAAATTAGCAAAAAATAATAATCATATTACATTATGTTTATGTCTAAATATTTTACTTTATTCAAGATATTATATCGATTATAATAACCAGAACAACGATGATGATGATGATGATAATAATGATGATGATGACAATAATCAAAACATCATAACATAAATTAATAGAGTTGATATATTGTCATTTTTAAAATATGAAATATGCATTGATATAGCACATAATAATCTAATCAATTTGTGAAATAAATGTACATCCACACTCAGTGTGTTTGGAATATGTGCTATATTTGCTAAGATATGGAAATCAAAAACAAATAACAAAAAGACTTACTTTGATTTAAAATTGAATAAAATATTTAAAAAATCGAAGGAAAATCAATCAACTAATTGCTGCAGACATGTGTGATATTAGAGTGTTTTGTGGATATTTTAGTATGTAAACACATTAAAAATTCATTCATAAAATCATATCGATCAGAGAATTTATTGCGAAAAAAAATAGAAGATAATCAAATGGTCCAGAGTTATAGTAAAAATAAAAGCCAATATTTTGTTCCAAAATTTAGTAATTGCTTGTTGACGTTCACTAATGTTGATTTCGATTTTAGAAGTTTCAATTTCAAGAAATTCTTGATTTTCATTGAAAAAATTATTGTTGCAATTATGATTGATTATTTATCATATATTCATAATAATTAGTAATATTATTGTTTCATATTTTTTTCTATTGTTCACAGTGACTGAATATGCATATAATAAGATGATGGATTTTAATTAATTATATCATCAACTCGTAAGCAATTAAAAACAATCGAATAAATAATCAAATAAAAAATTTATATTTTCAACATAAACAAACACTAAACACAACATATATAACACTAAAACACGCAAGCAAATCATTCATAATTGGATTTCAATAGAAAAGAAAATATTCTCTGACTGATTATAAATACGAAAAAAGTCAGATAGAAAATATATGTGTATGTATATGTGTGTATGCAAACACAAAATGCATCTTTGATATAGCGAAATCTTTTGATTTTATTTCAAACTAAAAATTGAATAAAAATGAATTTTCACTTATCAATTTAAAAATAAAAATCATTATAAATAATTTAAATTCAAACAAGCATTACCAATAAATAAATAAAACAAATAATATTATCAATAAGTAAATAAATTAGAAAGAAACAATGCACACCATGAACAAAGTTTTTAAAGGGCATTTTTGATTTCAAATAATTTCACTTGATTGCAAAATATGATAATAAATGGCACGATTGTAGATTGCTTTAAAGGGTTAAATGTTGAAGATATTGTTACTATGATTCGCCAGATAATTCATTCAATAGCCAATTCGGCAAATGTATTCTTAAACGATTTAACAATTTTGATAGCACTAAATTATGATGCCAATAATAATGATGCAGATATCGATATGATAATTGATCAATAGTTGGATAATGTCTTCCTTTACTTTTGCCTAAACATTTAGTTGCATTTGTTTGTGTGTTGGAAATTATACAATAGAATCCTTTATGTTTATCGAAACGTATGCGATGTCGGTAATCAATGAATGGTTCAAGTTTAAGGAAATGTTGTATATTATTCATGATTTTGATTGGATTTTGTCTTAATTCTTCACCATCGATTATTGTTACCTGAAATATAGAAATATGAAATTAATAATAATTGAGAAAAATAACATCATAAATTAATACCTGTTGTGTAGAAAAATATGAAAGCCAACGTTCAATGTGATTTGCATATAATCCAGGATTAATGCAACGATTGCGAAGATCTCGGATTTTTTTCATCGTATTTTTATCGATCAAATGTTTATCTTGAATATCAAGACTAACGATTTCATAAAATGTATAATCCAATGCAACCGAAAGATTATGGGAACGCATATGCTGAAACCATGAATAAGCTCTTAATATTGGATTAATCAATATGATCACTATTTTTGCATGTGGTAACAAGGAATGAACACGTGACGGGACATGTTCATTATCGAAATAAGTACTACTTTTTTCAAAATAATGCATCGATTGTTCTTGATATGTAGGTGGTGTTCGAGCAAAATAATTACGCTGATTATGCACTGATGAATTGATTTGATTAATTGATGTATTTTGTAATGACACGTTAAATTTTTCTTGTAATTTATTCAATGGAAAAAATTTCAAATACCAATTGATACCATTATGATAATTTTTTCCATTGAAAAATTGTATTTCCTCAAATGTATGATTACTTGGTATGCTTGCCAATAAAGATGGATGCAATCGTAGGAATGTATATAATGCAGTTGAGCCAGTTTTTTGAGGTCCAACAATGATGAAACGTGGAAATTGATAACATGATTTTTCCAATGACCAAATATTATAATGACGCTTATCATCGCAAGGGTTCTGTGAATATAAAATTAAGAAATTAAAATAAGGAATTACAATTTTGAAATAAACTAAATACCATCCAAATAGGATCACGTTCTTCTGCATAGATTTGAAAATATTTTTTAGCCATTTGTATTGGTGGCAATGTCTGCAGTTCTAAATTGGTCCAACATTGGAGAAATTTGAGAACCGATTCAAAAGTATAAATTGCAAGACGATCATTCGCATAATTTGACTGATGGGTCATGAACACATTCACTTGATTGAATATGAATGAATAGAATAAATCACCACCAAATATATTGGATTCTAATTTATTACGGCCACCTGGATATCGATCAATGAATATTGTATGAGTATAAAGACCACAAGTTTGTCGAGGCAATATCATTATGTTTTTGTATATGAAGCCATGACGTAAATATGCTGGCCTCAAATGTGGATATTCTTCAGTACTTGACACTCGTACATTCCAAACATTCTTCCATGCTTCATAAAGTTGATCATGCACAGGATATACTCCTGAATGATGCGGTGATACAATATAATCACTGTCGACAGGAAGATTATTATTTGAAGCGAATTCTCGATTGGCAATAAGTTCATTTTCAATAGCAGTTTGATTAGTTGTCATATGTGCTTGACTGTGTGAATATGTATGACAGAACCAACGAAAATGTTTAGCCATACGGATCATGTGATCATCACCTTCATTTTCTGCATCGAATCCGCGATGAAAATATTTACCAGAAAATCCCACATTGAATCGGAATTCCGGAATAAAACGTTGAAGGCGACTTTGAAATTCGATCAATGCATCAACATCGGCTTTTTTGAGTCGAGTTCCACGCTCTCCGACAAATATATCATCAATATCAATTTGAACATAACGTTTTAGAGGTAGACTTAATTTTCCGTGAGAAAGATAACGTAAAAAATCGATTAATAATAATTTATGAAGCCAATGATCAAAACCATTGCCGAAAAGTACTCGTCGTAGGCCATCATATGACCCATTATCAAGTAATACTGTTGTCATAAGATGATTATTATAATTTTCATAATAATGGTCAAAATTTTCTTTTGATTGTGCGGAATGAATATGACTATGATTCAATGTTGAATATCGATAACCACCAGGATATGTATCAACGAAAAAATCTTTGACCAAAGCTTGAGCTATTGGAATAAATGATTTGGAATATTTTGTCGAATTAGGCACCACGAATACATGCCAATCATCACCAATGATAGGTCCAAGACTAACTGTTCCTGCACGTGTAATGTGTAAAACATTTGTAGCTGCTGGATTAAGTTGATAATCTTTAAGTTTATAACCACTTTTGATTTTTACAGGGTAATTTATATCAAAAAATTTGGTTGAGATTGTCGATGATGGATATGATTGATTATTTGTATGATTGTTATTAGCAATGAAACCTATGAGTCCGACGTTGAATTGCCTGCAATACTCATCGAGTAATCTACGATTGTATTGATTTAAATTGAAATATTTATAGATGTTTTCGAATATAATCACTGAATATTTTCCTTTATCTTGACTAACAAATGAAGACGTCGAGAATGATCTCATCAATGGTTCAGCTTTATATTTGAACCTTTGAGATTCAAATACTTCAATTAATTGTTTGCCAAGGTGTGAATATTGCGTTTCGATAAATAACAATATTTTACTATCAGATCGTAATCGATTATTGAACGATGATGACGATATTGTTGATGAAGATAACGACGAAGAAATCGATAATGATTTGAATCTTGTCGATAGTAATAACTGTTCATAATTATTCAGCGAATTTTTAGATGGATTTTTCAAGTGAAAACAATAGAAATTGACATTAGGTGGTATTCTAATCCATCTATTCGAGAAAAATATACACGGAGGAATTAAAATATTAGATTGAACATAAAATTTGTTACCCTTTAAATTGATTCGGTATTAATTCATTGAAATAAAAAAATGAAATGATTGTCAATATGATTGATATTATTAGCCATCGTCGCAATGAAATACGAGATAATGGCAATGAGATCATTGATGATGCATGAAAGCTTTTGAGTAAATGTTTATCACGATAATCATGGCTACAATTGTTGGTGATTAATTTCAATTTATACATAATTTTTTTTTATTTTTACAAATCACATTTTTGCTTTGATAAAAGAATTTTGTAAAAATAAAATCAAAAAATTCTTGTAAACAGAATTTCTATTTCAATCAACTTGACCCACATGAGTGCAAATAGGAATTGAAGCGCGAAAAATTTCAAATTTTAATTTTTTTTTTTTGTTTTTTGAATTTTGAACTCGGAAAAATTTCATTAAATTTTATTAAATTAAATTTTTATCCACAAAAAAAGAAATAAGAAATTGAAATTACAAATTAATATGTTTGAATCAATATGTGTGCATTTATGAACGAATATATAAATTTTGAAATGGATTACATGGAAAAAATTTAAATCTAAGCCTTTCTTTCTCTCAATCAATTGTTCTTAGCTATAACAAGCATTCATCAATTGTTGACTGAAATTTCATTATTGTTGTTATTTGTATTTGTAATCGATGATTTTGTAGTTTCATCATTATTATTGTAATTTGAATTTGATTTATCAGAACCTTGACTAATTTTCTTTGATTTTATGTCATTATTTTCATTAATTGTTGTTGTTGATGAAATTTTACGTGGATTACTATTATTGATAGATGCTGTTGCTATGGCTGATTGTGATGCTGATGTACTATTATTAATGATATTTGATTGTTGTTGTTGCTGATTTCGTTGCATAGCTTGTTGTTGACTATGCAAATCATAATAGGTGATGCCGCCCCCACGATATGATTCAGGATATCCTGATGGTGTTGATGAAGATGTTGAACCTGATGCTGCATTACTACCGGTTATATTTGAATTTGTATTACTACTCAATTGTACATTAGGATAACCAGCTGGTAAATTTGATTGTTGTCCAGTGGCTCCAGTTGGCTGCGGTGGAAATTGCGGATAACCAGAGGGAAAAGCTGGTGCAATAGCAGTTGGATAGCCAGTTTGTCCGCCAGCTGTCATCAAAATCGGTGTAGAATTTTGCGCTGTTACCGGTGGTCTAGTTTGTAAGTAACGATCCGATTCAGCTGAGGCTGATGTCGTATTCATGTATCTGTTGGTTACATGAGATTGATGATGAGATGCATGATGTGTGGCAGCCGCTGCTAATGTTGGAGGATAAGTTGCTGTGGGCGGTAAATAGGCGGCAGCAGCTGGATGATAGGCAAGGTAATAATTAGCTGCGGCAGCTTGAGATTGATCAGGTGTATAATAATGTGTTTGCGGCAGTCCTAATTGTCCGGTAGCATTAGCCGTATTAGGTGCCGTAGTTTGACCAGAATTGGGATCATAATAAGCCATCAAAGGATTAGGTGGTGCCGCTGAAATGAATGCTGTAGCTTGAGCTGATGATTGAGTCGCATTCGAAACAACATTAGGGCCACCAACTGGAACAGGTGCAGAAGGTGAAGGTACATAATTATGATGACCATGTTGATGAGATGCAGCATGATGAGGTTGTTGACCAAGCTGAGATGCAACGGTAGTTGCGATTGGTAAAACAAAATTATTAGCTTCAACAGCTACATTCGTCGCAGACGTTGATTCAAAATAAACATTTGTGGATGATTTAATTTGATTCGAATCATTTTCTAAATAGTGATTTGAATTATTTAATTCTGCTGATTGGTGTTGTTGCGGCGTAGCATTTATCATTGAATTCGGATTCAAATTCCTTTGTTGCTGTCTTAATGATGAATAACGTTTTGTCATTGAATCAGCATCATTAATCGATGATGTATTATCAGATTGATGAATTTGATTAGATTCTTCATTGTTAACACTGACATTATTATTATTACTATTATTTTTATATTTGTGACTATTGTTATTATTATTTGAATATGAATGATGCATTTTCGATGATGAATGTCTAAGATGATGAGCATGCGAATGATGACTGTTGTTGTAACTATTTTGATTTTTGATAGGATGATAACGTGAATTTTCAAATTGTACAATTTCCACTACAGAAGTTGATTCGGCTACTGATACTGATGTTGTTGTAGTCGAAGACGATGTAAATGATGTAGACACAATATTTTCACGATCAAATTGGTGACGATATTTCGAGGGTTGTTCTTGAACACTATTTGTACTATTCATACTTGATTCCGGAACATTTATCTTATTGGAATTTTCATCATTTCTCATTTTGGTATCATCATTTTTAACAACTTTAGATTCGTTTTGTTGATAATAAATTATTTTACTACAACCACCTGCATTAATAGATGTTGTATCATTAGTTGTGTTAGCAGGATTTTTATTTACTTCATTGACAGATTTAACATTTTTGACCATAGTTGTCGATGTGTTTGGTGCCGAAGACAGAGCTGGAAAATCTTCATTTGTAAACATAGGATTATCATTATTATTAGATTTATCTTCATTTTGTTTTAAATTATCATCGATTTCTTTTGAATCAACAATCTGAGATTGTTGTTGGTGATTCTCTTTAAAGTTTTTAATGTCACTACTTTCATCATGTGATCGATGATTATAATTTGTTTGATGAAATGTTCGATTTTTATCAACATTATTCGAATTTGTTGACGAAAATGATCGATTAATGCTTGATTTATTTGTAAAAATTCGATCATTTTCATAGATTCTTGTTGAAGAATTACTATCATTACTACTAGTATTACTATTACTATGATAATTATAATTATGATTTTTATTACTACTGTTACTACTGCTATTATTATTGACGTTACGATATGATGTTTTTGTATTAGTAGCCATATCTTTGGATTTGGGCTGATTTTTGTAGGAATTCGATGCACCATCATCAATGATTGTTTTACGATCAAAAATTCTATCTCTCTTATTCAAATTATCAGAAGTTTGTCTCGACATCGTATTATTATCATTTTTGATCTTATTAGTTTGAGAATCATTGCTAACGCTGTTTACAATTGTTTTTGATGATTTAGATTTACTGTTATTGGGACTGTAATTATTAGCATTCGATGATCTCGATTTCATGATAACTTTACGTAAAGTTTTCTTTGCATATGCATTTTCATCATCTGATCTTCTTGAATATTTTTGCGGCCCTTTACCATATTTACTGCGACGATTTAAACGCGGTGCATTCGTTTCTGAACGTATATCATAACCATAAATATTTATTAATTCTTCACGCGTTTTTGGCTTTTGATCTTCTTCGACAAATTTATCATGATGCCAACGCTCATTACTATCCCATATTGATTTCTTTTTAGCGCTTGTTGCTGCTGCTGTCTTTGTTGTCATAGTTGATGTTTGGGAACTTTTGATTGACTCATTAAGATTTGTTTTATCATTTAATTTTCCATCACCACTTTGATCATAATCTGAATTATTAGTTGCAGTCGATGATGATATTTGATTTGATAATGAACGATGACCATGTATGCTGTCATCATTCATATCATCTGAACATAATTTCATGGATGATAACATCGATTTTTTCTTAATAATTGATATTTTTTTGGCTTTATTATGATTGGTATCATTGTTATTTTCATCATCCTCATCTTGCTCATTAGATTTAGTATCATTTTCATCATTTTTCGATTTATTTTCTTCGATTCCATTATTATCATCATCATTATCATTACCACGATCATCATGCTCAAAATATGGACCTTTACGTGGTATAAATTGTGGATTATTCCGCTTAGCTTTGGCTGATTCGGATTTAGATAATTTTGTTGTTGATGATGTTGAAGATGATTTGAATGATGATGCAACTGTCGATACAGATATTTTATTATTACTATTTGTCAATGAATTATTCATCAAATTATCATCACTGTCATGCGGAGTTTGTACTTCATTATCATTATTATAATTGGAATTATTCATTTCCAATGATATCGACTCTTCCCCATCACCACATTCACGTTGATTAATATCAGTATCGTCAATAATATTTGTGAAATCGAGATCATCATCAATTCTATTGTGATCATCATCATCATCATCATCAATATTTTCTGTCAGTTCTTCTTCATATTCTTCATCATCACCAATGTCTTCTTCATCATCATACTCATCATTTGAATAATCATTTCCATCATTATCGAAATTGGTTTCATCATGAACATTCGATATTTTATTGATATCTAATTGTTTTTCATCTGTGTTATTTGTGAGTATAAGCTCTTCTTCATTTGCACTTTCATATTCAGATTCACCAGCATTCGATGTTGATGTATTACGTATTTCAGATCCACTTTCCTGTGATTAATCCGTGAATAAATTCAAAATAATTGAAATTAGATAGAAATTTGAAATAAGAATTACAAGCATTCATTTATTTGAATATAAGACTAATCAGAAAATTAAAGGTCAAAATCAAGTATGATCGAATAAATAAATAAAATCAAATAGAAAAAAAAATAAAGGAAACTCTTACCAAAGGTTTTGATCTTTTATTTTTATTTTCATTAGTTATATTATTCTAAGGAATTTGGCAGGAAATTTCAAATGGTCATTGATATCCAAAAATAAATTTTGAATGAAAATGAAATGAAATAAAAATCAATAAAATTATAATGAAATAAAGATAAATGAAAAGCATTCAAAACAAACAAAATAATTAGGAAATTGCTTAATTATATTTGTAATTATCAATAAGAAATCAAGAAAAATTAATATGAATAAACATACATTATCTGAATTATTAATGTTATTATTTACGATAATATCATCATTTTCATCATTATTATCATTATTCAACAATAAACAATTATTATCTTTAATAGATGATAATTTATCTTGCATTATTTTGACCGATGATTGATCTGACAATTGTTTATTATTATCATCATTATTATTAGAGGATCGATCCATTGTTGCTGCTGAAGATGATGACAATAAGGTATTATCCATGATTTTTATTGGGAAAAATTGACAATTGTTAATTATGAAAGTTGATAGATGAAATTTTGAACAAATATTCTCACAATGCAAACAATGATGGAGAATAAATATGGATGAATATGTTTTGATATTTGGTACTTTAAAATATATCAAAAAAATTCAAAATTTGCATATGTATTAAGCTAATTTGTAAATTCTTCTTATTATTTTGAAAATTTAAAAAACACGTTTTTCTTCTATATTTCGATTCTTGAAACAAATCAAAGACTTGATCGAAATCCAAGAATTGTTTCGCGAATATTGATAATCATCAATGTTCTTATTCTTCTTGTATTTGAGAGAATTATTATTATTATTTTGCTGTCCAAACCAAACAACGAAAGAAAATATCCTTTGATTTCAAAGATCAATTAAAATTTTTTGAGGAAAAATGATGAATCAATTTCAATATTGTTCTTATATTTATTTCAATATTTTTGAAGTGAAAATGAATATTCACATCCATATATTCATATATGAATAGCTGTGAAACAAGCTTACTTTTTTTCTTATTTTTAAACTTTTGTTTCTGTTTTTATAATTTTACATTTATATTGAAATTGAACTCAAAAGAAATGTGAATGTATACAAAAACATATATGAGTATGTATCTATTTATATATACTCATCATTTATTCTCATTCATATCACAGCAAACAATGAAACATTGAAGCTTTGCTACTTTAATCTTATTTGCTTCATGTCTATTTATTTTTTTAAAAACTTCATAGGCCACAACGAGATGGTATCGTCAAGTTTTTATGTGTGAATACTGCCGATCCCGAGTGTGATTCGGGCATTACAGATTTTCTAGCCATGCAAAACCACATCAAAAACGGTAAAATTTTTGAAATAGTCGCACAATTTGATTGATGCACATCGCTATTGATGAAGCACGCAATTAAAGTTGGAATAATGATTGCGTTTATACGCACACATAGTGTAAACAAAGAGAAACTTAAATCAGCTGTGATCGAAGTAGAAGCATTGACATATTTCGAATGCTAAAAGGCTTTAAAGTAGCTTCATTCATAGACGGAAAGTTTTTTCAATGTATAAAATTCTGCTGTAAAAATTCAAAGATTAAATTTTAAAGAATTTAAAATTCTTATCGGGATATAGATGAAAATATATTGTTTTTTTTACGGAAAATAAAGGATGAATCTTGCTATTTTAAAGTGCCAACCCCATTCATTTGAAATTCATTCTGAAAAAAAAAAATTTAATCGATAAAATCGATCATGTCGAAATCACTATAGCTTTGGGTTTGGAATTTTAATTGCCAAAGTAATCGCTGTTACGATGCAGAAAACAAACAAAAGTTATTCAACTATTTTCTATGCATTTTTTTTTCTCAGTGTACGCAGCAAATCACAGACCAAAGAGAAAAAAGAAATAGCTCAGCTATTTTGACCAGAAAAGGTTCTTTAATGATTTTTCGAATAAAAATGCTGTTGAAATAGTCGTGTTTTTGTTTTGTTTTTGTTTTAATCATTGTTGTTGATATTGCAGTTTGGTTTACATTTTAAATCGAAATTTTTTTCAAAAGAAAATTTCGTTTCTGGTAAATTTTTTTTCTTAGATCAGATTTTTAAGGTGGATATAATTTAGAATCGAAAAGTAGTCAGTAACATTTCTACTACTTGGTTTAAACATTTGTATCTCTTATTCATCATAATTCATTGATCTTCAGAGGTGATTGATTCAATGCGAATATATTTTGTGATGATATTTTCATTCTTTCATTTTTTTTCACAACAGAAAATGCTTGGAAGTTGGCGTAACAAAAAAGTACCATCAAATAATGAAGCTGATTCCTCATCACAAACGAAGAAAACACTTTCATCAAGAGATCTATTTCTTCCTCGAGGTATGCATGTGTTACCTTTATACATTGATATATAACTAAATTATCGATTGATTTTCCGATTAGATATACAAGAATTAAAAGATGATCTTCCATCAACATGCAAATTTTTTGTACCAAATCCCAACGAATTACATATATTAGAATTATGGATTGCACCACCACGTGAATCAATGTGGTATGGTGGTCAATTTAAGTTCATAATCGAAATACCATTGGAATATAAATATGCGGTAAATTTATTTTTCATGTTTTTTATTTTCTCAAATATTTTCATTCCGAATCAAAATATATAGCCGCCGAAAGTACGATGTTTAACACGCATATATCATCCAAACATAAATGAATCAGGCGAAATATGTTTGAGTATTTTGCGTGTTAGTTTTGATGAAAATGGTTGGCTACCGACACGTTCATTGAAAGATATTGTTTGCGGTTTAAATTCTTTGTTCACTGTAAGTTTATCATTGAGAAAATCATCTTAGAATTTAATTTAAAATTATCAAATAGGATTTGTTGAATTTTGAAGATCCTTTGAATTCGGCAGCAGCAGAACATTATCTTCGTGATCCAAGAGGATTTGCACGTCAAGTTAAACAATATATCGAACGATATTGTCAACATTAGATCTGAATTTTGAATGATTTCTGAAATAAAACAACACCGTACACACATTGAACACTGAAATATTTTTGAATATAAAACTATGAACATTAATTCGATCTAATACAGAATATTTAAAGAATTACAAATAGTTCAAGCAATTATTATTATTACTATTACAAGAACTTGCTTTGAATCAATTAAAAATCGATTGATTCACGCAAATCATGAATTTCAAAATTTGAGTGAAGAATCCAATTTTTGAAATTAAAATGTTAAAAATTATAAAAACATCATGCGTAATGATGATAATTCACTGAGTAATAATAATAATTTATTTGTAAATACATTAATAATTATGAAATAAATTTGAAAATTAATTGATTCTAATTAAAATTGATTAAACAAATAAATTTTTACGTATTTCATCCATTTCTTGTACTTCGAAATCCAATTCTTTTTCATAAAATGCTAACAATGCCAATGATATCGTCGATATTATTATACCAATATTTTGTAGCGCCAATATACGTAATAATGAGCGTAAATTTCTCCTTGATGCATTTTCGATTGTGCGATTCATTGCTTTCATAACATCAACCAATGCCATATAAAGAAAAAAACCGCCTAAATGTATTAGTTTGAATTAGTCAGTCATTTGAATATCTTAGAAAATATTACCTGATAATGCAAATATATATGGACTAGCATCTTCAGCTTCATCCCCGAGTACGATGCCAATGGCTAAACCAGGATAACATGCACATGCCGATAGAAATATGTAGAAAAAACTTTGTTTCATCGACATTCCTGCACGTATCAGCACGGCGAATGTGCCTAATCGATGTGTTATCTCTTCTAACATGACTGCCACCGAAATACTCATACCGGCTAAAATATTGCGGTCAAATGCAGCACCTATTGAAAGGCCATCGATGAAATTGAGTAAAGCATCACCAAGTACAATCATCCATGCCACCGTATCGATTGTGATCGTCGATGTTTCATGATCTTGTCTTCGCAATGCTATACTTCGAACCATGCGTTCTTTTGATGGACGACGTACCGTTGGAGATGGCTGACGTTGTGCTACAATTGGCACAGGTGCTATAACATTGACTGTTGACAAGCATTTAGCTAATTGATCACGTGGCGAATTGATGAGAGCAACTTTATTGCGACTACTATCATTTGACGATGATGTCGTTGATTCATTACGAACAGCTCTGTTTGATTGATTATCAAAATTAAAATCCAATTCTATTTCACTTTGATCATCTTCAGGATCACTGATTTCATTGATAGGGGTAGGATTTCGAGATCTATTTGATCTGGGTGAATGCATCGCATCAATTATTACATCATTATCGCGAAACAATATTGATGGCACACGCTTTTTCCGATTACGTCCATAATATGTCTTCAAGACTTTTATAAATATTTCAATTGAATATGAAAAATAAATACCACAAAATATACAGGTTGTATTCCAAAAATATTCCCGATACTTTTCATCAACAATATCGAATGCTTCCGGAAATAGATGAAGGATAGCACTACCCTAGAAGTGAAATGATTGATTTCATTAAATATGAGGAGAGTCCAAAAAGAATTTAATCAATTGATGATTCAGAGAATGAATATCAATAAACTCACACATAGACCACCAACAGCTAAGCCTTCGAAAAATGTCAAAATTGTCATTCGGAATGATTTTTTTACCACCGGTAAAAGAATAAGACCGCCCATCGAAACTAAAATCGATATCGTCACAAATAGGACGCCGAATATCCATACACGTTCGATACTTGGTTCAACTAATTGAATTCTCTTGTTCGCATTTGAAGCATCAATCAATTTTTTCACATCAGCCAAACAAATCGGTCGAGATTGTCTAAATAATAGCAATGGACACAACCTTGTAATAGCTTGATGAAATGTCGTAACGGATGATGGAAGCAGTTGTATCAATTCACTAGCCGACAAGCAATCGAATGTTGCGGCTGTACATAATTTTTTCGTGTGAAGTTTAGTATCAGGAATATATTCACATGCTAAATCACGATCTTCCATTGGCAATATACGATTTTTTCCTCGGCATAATTGAATACGATGTAAATAATTCATCAAACGATCGATACGAGATTCATTGTTAACCATAACACGATGTGATGCATCCAAAACGATATGACCACGTAACAATACAAATCTTACTAATTTAACAATATCGGACATAGAATTGATCATTCCGACTTCATGTTTACTTGTTCTATTAGATTTTCTATTCAAATAATTTGAACTAATTTTTGGTGATGCTGTTGTTATTGTTGATGTTAATAGCATTGATGACAGTGATGATGATGTGGTTGAACCATCAACATTTACCGAATTCATACCCAATTCATCATCAGCTAAAATCATCATACGATCCAAGGAATTCTTCGGTGTTGTTGCTGCCGAAAATTGATTCTTCACTTGATTATTATTTGCATTTTTGACAATATTATCATCAGCCAAACATAGCCTTATATGTGTATTATGATGATTATTCACTATGAATATCAACACAATCAAATGCATAAAGGTTGTGTAATCATATTTAAATCGAAAATGTTTATTCATTATCAGCATTTTTTATACAAAAATGAAAATTTAAAAATAATTCAAAAATTTTGAACAATAAGAAATTTATCCATCATTATGGATGTTGATTTGTTTTTGTTTTGTTTTCCGAAATTAAAATCTTAAGATATGTTAAATATTATTGAATTATTATTATTATTTTTTTGATCACAAATATTTATTAAAATTTTTTCTCTTTCATAATTAAAATAATCTTAATTTGATTAAGATAATAATTATTATGCAAAATAATACAAATTAATGAAAATTATCATTTGATCCTTCAATTATATTGATTGATAATGATTAAGAAAAATATCGAATATTTTTGAATTATTTCGCTGGGATATATCAAATTACATTTTCTGGCTATTAACGAATTTCGACAATTTGAAGCTTCTAACTTTCAAACTTTTCTGCAAACGCCGCAATTATACTATACTTAACTTCAGATAAGCCATGATATCACGTAAAAGATCCTCAGCAAATGGTTTTCTAAAAAACCGTAACAATACGTCAAATACGCAATTGGAGTATGCCGGTACATTATTATTCTTAAAAGATACTGATTGAAAATTTTTTCATTGAATGACATCGCCTAGATATTTCATTTTATTAATATTTTCTTTTTCAAATAAATTCATATACCAAATTAGGTTTTTTGTTGATTTCGTTGAAACAAAGAAAAAAAATTTGACCTTACAAATTTTCAAATTGCTGGGTTTTAATCTTTTTTATTTTCAGCACATATGTGACATGTTAATTTTTTTTTCAAATTATTCCAACAAAATGGCTGCACGCACATACAAATGTGTCATATTCGTTATAATTGATTATTCATAGCGTTTTTTTCTTTTGTTGTTGAATACCATTTCAAGATTTTTTAAAATAATTTTCCCGATTAAAATTTTGAAATAAATTCTTTTACCATTTTTGACTATTAGTCAGCTTCAAATAAAGATGTTTTGAAAAGTGTTTCAAAAGTGTTTTTTTCATTATATTTTTGACATGTTTAAATGAAAATTTTGAAGCAAAAACAATTTCAAAATGAAATATAATAATTGATTTATTATCGATTGAATTAATTTCAGGATAAATTTAGAATTCAATTATTATTAATTATTATAATCAATAAAGTAAATTGTTTGTGCACAATCACTTCTACGAGAGGTGAAATTTCCATTCAATTTTCGTGTCCAAATAGTAATATTGGTCAATGCCAAATTGAATGAATTGCTAAAAATTCAGTAATATTTGGACAAAATATTGTTTTCAAGGTGTATTCGTGTGTCTAACACAGCAAAGTGTTTTATTAAAACTTTAATTTATATCGAAATCTCGATATGAAAATGATTTTCAAAAAATTTCTCATCAAACAATCGAAACCCTTTTGTGAAAAATATTTTATGAACAAAATTTTGAAGATTTTCAAATCCATTTATGGATCAAATTATTCATATTCGATTAAATACGTGGCACGTGTTTTCATCATTGTTTTTGGATATCTTTTTTAGAAAAAAAAATTCGAATTCAAATTATGATTACACATGATTGTGTGAATGAGAATGGTAAAAATAAAAAATTTACATTGAAAATTCATATTTGATATGAGTGCTTGAATAATTTTCAACGAAAATGATAATCATAATATAATATTATTCATATTCATTTTGGCCAATTATCTTTTTTTTTTGTTTGAATGATGCAACAATGATTATGATGATGATTATTCATATTTTTTTTTTAATTTGGAAAAATTTCATAAATTTTCACTTGTTGATGCCGTTGTTGTCATCATTAATCAACAACATGTATTCAAAATTATTATTTCATAGATATATGTCATCGTTCATTCATCACAAGTGGCGTTTCATTTTCATTTGTATATGAATATCTTTACATTTTAAAAGAACACAAAAAAAGCTTTAAATTTAAACTTTTTTACTTGTTATTCATTCATACGTTCATTATCATCATCATTATTACATTGTTGCCGAATGATAAATACGTTTATTCATCTATTCTAATCATGAAATACAGCATCTATACATCCATGCATTTGTATTATGAATGGTTTAATTTAATATCATTTGAAAATATATCATCTATATTGCTGGATAGTGTCTTCAAACACTGTAAATTTTCATAAATTCATGATATTGTTAGATGAATCTCTACTTGTTTAAATATAATTCAAATAATTTGATTTTCATTTTTAAATCATGAATTACTGTTTTTTAGTTTTTTTTTTCGTAATTTCAATCATACATTTTGCGAATACTAATTTTGTTTGTTTTTTAAATCATGATTGTTTCAATGATATATGATGTTTTCGCTTTTTTTTGGGATGATTCACATGATTCTCATTACAATTGCTGTTGATGATGATGATGATAATGATGATGAGATTTTATCTTTATATTTACAATTATATTTTCTACAAAAAAAAGATGATTTCATAAGAAATTCATTCTTTTTTTCAAAATTTTTCAATAATTATTACATGAATCAATTCATTTTTGTTTACTGATTTCAATTATTTTCAATTTCGATTCAATATAATGATTATTTAACAATAATGATTGACCGATTTTTAGCATCAATTTTAAAAAAATTATTTCTCATCAATATCGATGATTGAAGCATCGTTAATATATGATGCTCTATAGTCGATAATAACACGAGTTTTATTGGAAATTAAAATCTATTTTCAATGAAAATAACATGAAAAATTAAAAAATTTTGTAACATTTTTCAAAGATTAAATTGATTAATCCATTGAATTCGATTTTTTTGTCTTGAATTTAATCAATTTGAAAATTAATAATTCATTCATAAATTAATGAATTGATTTTTAGACAATAATTCGTGATTATCACACTGTGTTTGAATTTGATTATGTTGTGTATTAAAATATGAAGATTAAAGATCATCATCATCATACTTACATAATCCATATTCATTGATTTGTTTCCATTTTTCTTCTTCAAAAATGATTATCAAAATGTTCATTGAATAAATTGAATCGATTTTTTTAAGGATAATCGATCATCGATTGTACTGATTGAGCATAATTTTCTTTTTAATCTGCTACGAATCAGTAATTATTATCATGTTTTTCTTTTCAAAACAATTTTTCGGTATATTTTTACCAAGCAAGACTGAAAAAATTTTTATGGCGTAGGATGGAATTGATCGATTGACTCAAAATTTTGATTTAAAGAAATGAAAATTGCGAGATAATGGCGTTACATTCATTGATTTATTACCGCGAATTATGATCGATCAAAAATTAATCTCCACTCTAAAATAATTTATCTGAGAAATATTTTTTTTTCTTGTTCCATGAATGAAATCCATTCCTAAAACTGTAAATTATTTTTTTTTAAAGTATTAGGTTGTCCAATAAGTTCTGTCCGTTTTTCAAATTTTTTTCATTCAAAAAACGGCAAGAAGTTATGGGACAACCTGATAAAATAAAATTCAAAATTTATCAAACTCAATTCAATGACAACAGATGGTGTGAAGCAATTTCTATTTTTGAAATATTTATAAATCTCCAATGTTCACTTTTGATAATCCTTGCTTAAAGCGACCATATGACAAAAACATCGTGTCACATCGACTTTTAATAATGATTGACTTATGTAAGTCATCCAGGTATTCTTTGACTTTTATTCTTTGAATTCTTTCGGAATTGTCTTGCAAAATATTTTGAGTTGTTTCTTGTTCTTTATGATTCCAATTGGATAAATCAACACGATTCGCAACTTTTTACATTCAAAATATTTTTAAACAACAAGGAAATATCATGAATTGCCAAACGAAAATTTTATTTCCATTTGTGCTATTCGTTCTGCCATTTATTTTAATTCCTAATTTCGTTCTTATATTTTGAATAGCATTAGAATTCATGACATTTAGATGAACGATTTATGAATGATCAACAATTTTTATTATTCAAATTTTCTAGTGTTCAATGTTAATTTCAATGATGATAATAACAATAATAATTTTGCATTGATACAAATTTTCATATTTTTTCTTTCAATTTCGATTTATTGCCATATTTTCATTTCAATTTCATTTTCTTTCAGTGAAACAGCAACAACAATGATAATAATAATATCAGAAAAAATGGATTAAAATCCTCGAATAAAATGAAATGAGCCACCCAAATGAAATTGAAAATGATGAAAATGTAAATTTGATTTGTCAAAAGTATAATATAAATGATAATATTATTTATAATAATGAAATTTGAATGATATATCAAAAAAATGAAATCAAATCAAATTAGACTTGTTTTTTCCAATGTTTTTCCAATACACTTTTTTTTGCCATCAACAAATGTCAATTATAAGTGCAGATTTTTACATTCAATAAACTGTTTTTAAACCATTTCAATGTCCAAGCTGTAAATGCAACATTTCCTTTGAAAGTTGTTCAAAGATCTCAGAAATGAATGAAAATTTATTTGGATCACAGTTGTAGAGATAAACTTTTGTACAATCAATCAAAACAATTATTATTATTATCGAATGATGATATGCAAATGTCTGTGTTGTTGACCATTTGACCATTTATACATTGTTCAAGTATGAAATGATAAAATATATTTTAAATTATTAAATTTTGAAAACATTTTTTTATGAAAAAAAATATAGATTAAAAAACAAAAAATATTAATACAACTGCCTTGAGGTTATATTAATATTATTGAATTGGATATACAATGATCAGAATTGATGATGATGATAATGATAATGAGCTACTGTTTCCATTTATTTTTATAAAACATTTTTTTACCATTACATTTGGCCAATATATTTTTTTAATATTTTGAATTTGATTAGATTAAGATTAATAATGTAAGAAATATAATTGAAAATAATAATAATAATAAATATCCATCTAAATTGAACGATTGATCTATTTTTTTCAAATAATATTTTTCTGTTATTTATTTCATTTATTTCTATTAATTTATATAGCAAAACATTAATGTTTTAAATGTTGTTTTTTTTACAAATGTAACTTTACAAATGCTGTAGTAATAATAGTAATAAATAAAAATAAATACAAGAAATCCTTGATCTTTTAACCATTTGTATAAGATGTTAAAATGTGTCTGCAACAAAATGATGGTTACAATCGATCAATAACGCCTGATTAATGGTGGTCATGTTTTGGAAATGATGGTGTCGATGGTTACAATGCGATATTGTGAGTGCACCATCATCTTTTAACCTTTATGAATCAATAAATATGCCCAAAAACACCAGATAACAGGCTTAAGATAAATGTAAATAATGACTTGCTAATCCAATGATTTCATGAATCAAAATGAATCAATGATAATGATGATAATATTAATAAAATTCACAGAAAAAAAAACATTTTGATTCTTATTTATTGATTTAGTTTATTGATTTATTCAATTATCATTGATCATATTAAAGTCATATAACTATTGGTCATGATAATAAAATATAAGTCATTTTTATTTGATTTTTATCAATTATCATTGCGTTCGTATGTGATTTTGTGTGTGTGTGTCCATGTGAATGTTTAAATTTTGAAAATTGAATAAAGGATAAATGGAAATAAAACAAAACCAGTTGAAAAAAAAACAAAATCCACCACAATACTTTTATCATGAAATGAGTGATAAAATCAAAGTTTTCATACAAAAGGATTCACCATCATCACCATAATCATCGTCATAAATGATGAATTTGATGATTTAATGATAATAACAATTGATTTTGCCCGATAGTAATGTTTTATATTTCATTCTATTTTTTTATTGAAAATCAAAACAACTAAACGGGCAAAACAATAGAATTCAATCAAGATGATCGATTGAATCAACGAAAAAGAAAAAAAATAATTTTACAGATTTAAAAATTATTATAAGTTGGTTTGAAAATTTCATTATTATCTCTAAAAAACTTGATGGTTACAATCTTAATATAAAACCCTGTAATATTGCTGCTGTTATTATTATTAACCTAAAATCAACGGTTAAATTATCAAAATAATAATAATAATGATCAAATATGATTAGTGTTGATTGTTCAATCAACAATACTATTGATTGTTCTTAAGAAAAGAAGAATAGAAATTTTTTTTTAAATATCCGAAGATTGATTTGTTGCTTTGATACATAAACACATGTTGAACATTTTGTATTATTCTCTTTTCGCTTAATTCACCATAAAATCTTAGGAATTTTTTTGAAATCTTTGTTCAGATATTATTATTATTATTATTATTATAATTACAATTTGATCATTCAAAATATGTTTCAATGATATTCAACGTTGCTGTGTTGTTTTGTTTTTCTGAATCGTGTTAATTGGATAATCACGAATCATATCCATGCTCTCTGCTCGCATATCTCCGATTGGATAATGTTTGATCATTTGGTAACACATTTATATTTGAGCATGTGTAAATTATAAACAAAGACATAAAATCAAAGCATACAATCCGACCATGTATGCATGTGTGTGTATAGATCCATACATAAACACAAATAATAATGATAATTTTTCTTATTCGATTTAAATTCATTTTCATTACATATTACATTGATGTATGAATGAATTCAAAGATTAATCATAGATTTTCACCATCAATGAAACAAAACTAAAAGCATAAAAACACAATACTAAATTATTAAATTTGAAACTCAACAAATGAAAACTAAAGATAATAAATGTATAATCTAATGGCCCGAAATGAGCGAAAAAACTAAAATTAATTCAAAAAAGAAAATTTTCCCGATAATTTAATCTTTACTCGATAATTTCCAGGAACTTTGAAAATGAAAATGAAAAAATTTCAGGAAATTAGTGATTCACATATTTAAAAAAAAACAATCAAAATGAGTCGATGATGACCGTAATTGATGAACCTTATGCATAAGGCTCATGAGATGAGAAATCGAGATGAATCTGATCATTTTCCCTTGCTCAAAGATTCCGATTATTTATCAATTACAATTATCAAATAATTGTGATAATCAAATTTGTGCAAGAAAATTTCAAAAAAAAAAAAAAAAAATAATGGAAATCATTTGAAATTCATTTCGGTACATTGAAAATTGAATTTGTAACCATGGAAAATATTGTTGTTGAAATCACAAATATTTGTGATTTTCATTTCCATTTTTTTTCATTATTATTCATCATTCTCGTGACATTCATTATTTTCAATCATGATAATGATAATAACAATAATAATCATTATCATAATCGCAAATGAATAAATAATTGAATTTCTATGAATTATTTCGAATCGAATTCATGAATAAATGATAAATATTTTTTTTCTTGTTCTCTGCGTTTGCTGACAATGAATTTGAAATTTCGAAAATTTTCAAATGAGAAATTCAAAATTTCAAATCAAAAGCATTCAAATCTTTTATAATTTCATTTCTTAACTTCTCATTTGATTCATTTTCTGCGATCTTTGTGCATTTTTCTCAAATAATTTTATTTAATATTTTGAATCCATACATTTGCTACAAGGTAAACAGCATTCCATTCATTTATTTATGGACTTTTATTTTTTCTTTGAAATGTTTGCGATTATCATCGTCGAATGCATAGCCACCATCACTGCCAAAAATTGCTCTAGTTTACCTTGTCATTTATCGATCCATACGAAATTTGTAAAATTAAGTTTCCACTTTTTAATTCACAATAATTCAATATACAAATACAAATTTGTATTTATTTTTCATTTATCAAAATAATGAAAAAATGAATTGAATTGAATGATAATCAAACTTTGAGCATATTTGTAAAATAATTTCAAATCAATGTATATTTTCATTATTATTCGAAAAACGGAGAGAAACACAAATCACTGTAAATCTTGAAATTTTAAAAGGTTAAAATTTAACTTTAATTGCATTTTTTTCCATTTGTTTCTAATACAAATTATAACGTGTTTTCTCTTCAATCTCCCTTTGGGCTTCAAAAGATGATGAATTAAAAATAATGAATTTTCGCTTGTTCTATTTGGAAAACAAGCAAACAAACAAACAGATAAACAAACAAACAAACAAGTGGTCCATCATTTTTGTATTACTTGTCATTGTTTTGTCACCACTTGTGGGCACGATTGTTTTGAAAATATTGCCCAAACAATCGAGCAATAATTTGAAAATTGTCATATTTTTTGCCGTAGAATTCAATTTCCTTGATAATTTTATCTTTTATGATGCAACATTCCTATGTTAGCTCATTTTTTTTCTTTTTTTTCCAAAGAAATTTGTAATTATTTTCTTCTAATGAACAGTATTCCATTAGCTTTATATATTAATCAAAACATCATATGCATGAAACATTGGAAAAAACATTTATGCATGTATCACCCATCATGGTAAGTTGCATGCATAAATAAATTCACTAGTCAATTTCAAATTCAGAAAAATCAATCATCTTTGTTTGATGTCATATCGTACGATTCATGAATATCATTATTCAAGATTGTCATGTACATATTTGGTAATAGGTATCCGATGACAAATGTGAATAACTTGTTGAACCAGTTGTTTTGTGTTGATTCCTATGTATATTTTGTTTGTTTTTGTTTTCATTTTTTCATAAAGAATAAGAATATTTCCATATTCTCAAATTTGTGAATTCTCAATGTAAACAATGATGATACCTGTTAAATTTGAGTTTGAATCGATCGAAATTTGCTCCCATCGTCCAAATGTGAATTTTTTCGTTTTTGAATATTGAATTTCTGATCCCATCATGCTCATATTTGTGTTTACTTTGTGAATTTTTCCAAATAAATCACACCTTTGTTTTTATTCAAATTATTATCGATATTTATATTATTAGTTCTTATTTGCATAATGATAATGTCATTTTTATATAAACATTTTCCCCAAAAATAAATGTTGATGTGCATTCGATCAAGGGAAAAAGAGTAAACGCTTCAAAAACAATATCATCTTCAAAAATTAATATTCATATGAAAATGGTCAGACAAACAATGAAATATTGAAATATTGAATAAAGTTCATTGTAATATTTGAATAATACTTGAATTTGAATAATTGAATATCATTCATTACATAATCACTATTTTTATTTAAATTCGAACAATGTTTATTGCTCGATTCTTGGCCAATGCAGAACAATAACAGCAACATCTACAATCATTTGATAATTGAACATCAAATGATGACCTGTAAATTAGATTATTATTATGATTGTTATTTATTTTGATTGATATATGGATAAAACTCATAATATTGTTATTATTACTATTATTATTATCATTATTTGATATGATTGTGATTCCCTGTGGTGATAAAATAAATTTTGAAATAAAATTTATTTCTACAAATAATGACCGGTAGTAGCGTATGGGAAACCTTTCTTTTCAAGGAATATATTTATTTTCAACAATTCACAGATTGCCATTGAAGTTTGATTATCAATGTGTTACCACTGAACCAATGCACACATTTGAATCGTATATGTGTGTATGTGAGTGTGATTAATCCGTTGGATTTGATAATCAAATTTCGAAATTCAATCACATCAATAATAATACATTATAATATTGTTTATATTTCATTGTGTGCATCTTTAATCAATGATGATAATGATTTATCACTTTTAATTGAACAAATTGTTATTGCTTTCCTTATTATTATTGCTATCATTATTTTTATTATTATCATTAAACAAGAACAATGAAAAAATAAATAGATTTTTTCTTTTCTTCCTTTTAAAATATCAAATGATAATGAAGATGTATATTTATTTCTGGATACATTACATAGATATGTGTGTATTATTCACAAAGAATAGATGATTAAAATATTTTTTATTTTTCAAATTTGAAAATCATCATTATTATTATTATTCAAACATTGAATAATCATGGATTTTTTATTTTTTGCAAATATTTATTTTGAGACATTGAGAATAAATATATTCAATGTTTCTTTTTGGAAAATTATTTTCAATTGTTATTACTTTTCTGTTGTTGTATAAGATATTTTGTTGCTATATGTGTGTGTTTGTATGTTTAAATGAATTGAAATTTTTCAAGAAAATTTCTATTTGAAAAAAATTCAATGATTACTGCACAATAATAATAATACCGATTATTACAATGATTATTATAATAATGATCCATTCAAAGGATTGATCATTCATCAATGTTTTCAACGTTTTTTCAATGTGTGTGAATGTTTTAAAAAAAATGCTCAGATATAATAGTCTTGTAAAGAATATATTCGATGAACTTGATGAACCAAACTCATAGTATAATTTTGAATCTTTTGCATACAAACAGACACATACACAGAAACATGTAAGTGAATGATTGAATCAAATTGTGTTGATTAGTTGATTATGATCTTGAAAAAAATATTTGATGCTTTAATGTATTTTATTACATCGAACCGTGTTTATGATATGTTTGGTCGACTGATGATGATAATGATAATCCGTTCTATCCATCGCGTCGATTATCAATGTCTGAAATACTAATATTTTCCTATAAGGTCATATTTCAAGTATTTTTCAAATATTTGAAATTTCCTTTTTTTTCAAAATTGAATTTCAAATTTTCTGAAAGCATCAATTTCAATAGTCAATATCTTTGAATGTGAAAATAGTCATGGAGAAAAAAATTAATATTTCCGATTATGAAAATTATGAAATATTCTTAAAATGGTAAAAAATGGCAAAATTTTTTAGAGAAAAAATGATTGATTATTTACAAGTTTTTATTTATTTATTCGATAGATTTCTATTATTATTATTATTATTATTTATTTATCCATTCATTTATTAATCAATTTTTGTATAATTGTAAAATGCCTAAATGTTTGAATTACATTAGAATGGAATGAAATTTCAAAATTCTCCACCATTTTTGTTGTCATTGAAAATATATTAAAATTTCATTTAAAAATATATTCAAATCACATTTCCATTTTTTTTACAATAATTTCACAATTTATTCTATTTGATTATGATCGTCCCTTCTTTTGTTTTCAATAATCAATTGTTTATGTAATTATGTTTAAAAATATTCGCCAAACATTTTTTGGTCATTGGTCAAATCAGACGATAGAAATGATTGATAAAAATATTTGATAACCTGATTATTTTGAATTTTTTTTTACATTTTTTGTGTGTATGCTTCTTCGACAAAAATAAATTCAAATTTTTTTTTTAGGTTGACATTTAACATTTTCATATACTGGTATGAAATGATTAAATTACATTTTATTTAAATGAAAAAACATAAATAAATGATTTTAACTGTGATTGAGGCCAAATTTATTTCCAAAAAGATATTGTCCCGGATATTATCAGATTTTTCTGCATTAATTTATTCATTTATTTATTTTTAATATCAAAATCAAATCCTTGTATCGTCATGATTAAATGTAAAAAATAAATTTTGAAAAAAAATTTCGAAGAAAAAATATGAAATTTCAGGTTAAATCTGGTATTATTATTATTATTTATTCAATAATTTTTTCAAATCGTTACATGCTTTTTTTATATTTCACATTAAAATTCATACAAAAAGCATTGAAGCATTGAAAATTACCTTTAATCTCCTAGGATGAGAGAGATGGAGAGAATTTTCAATGATCATGAAAGTAGATATATAACCGAATACCTCATAGACATACCTTGTGTACGAATCATATTTACATTCTTGTATTCGCTATGTTTTATAAAATATATTTTGAAATTTTATTAAATATACATTCGTTTCTGGATTTTAATATTATTACAAATTTAAAAAAATACCGAATAAAATCTTGTTTCAAAATTTAAAAATAAATTTTTGGTTTTTATATACATTGAATCCTGTTTTTATATTTGAAATTTAAATCCAATATCATATCATATTCATTTTTTGTTCAGGTAATTTTAAAGTGAAATCATCATTTCAATCATTTAATTGAACATAGCCTTAAGCTAATCACAAGCAACGGTGATATCCGAAATATATTTTCTTTGATAAATTTATATTTTTTATCCTCAAAAAATTTTTATCCAATATAAATCGTAATTAAAATTGGAATTTGTAATTAATTAATTTTAGCTTTATGTCATTTTTCTCCCCAAAAATATGCACAAAGTTCGTGTGTGATGTATGTGATGAGATATGTCGCTGCTGCGGATGCTTTGCAATATTTTTGTAATTTTAAGGTATTAATGAAATATTTTTTCAAATATTTCCATTTGAAATAAAAATATTCACATTTGTACATCACATTACACATCAAAACATTCAAATATCAGGTCAATGTTTTTATGATTGATTTTCTATAAATTTTTTGGGCAAACATTTACAAATCACAAAGGTATGTATGTTTGTATTTGTTCGTTCAAAGCATCAATAGCATCGTTTAGCAAGAGCTGGTTATGTACAATTCATCCTCTTTATATCTCGCTCTTTTGTGTTTGTTTGTTATTTGGCCAATATAAAATCAATAGATTTTTGATTTTTTATTAATTTTTCTCCATAAAAAAAATCATTTCTCTCCTCTACCAACCTTTACCTGTCTATATTTGGCTATAAAAAATAATAATCATCAAAAAATGATGCTAAAAATATCGAAATGAAAATAATTCATGTCCAATGATGTTTTGGATCAAACGAAATATAAATAAATAAATATGCATAAAACATACTGGCCATTAATGAATGAATGAACGGATTAATGAAACTCACAGAAAAAACTTGTCTAATCGTAAATATTGGTGAATAATCACTGAAATAATCATAATATTCTAAATGTCTACGGTTGAACACATCTATTATTATTATTATGATTACAAGCATTTTCACTTGTGATTATTATTTTGATCATCATCACAACCACCATGACCGCCACCATGGCCACCATCACTCGTTTGAAGATACGGTTTGAAATTAAATTAAATAAAATTATGTAAAAAATGAATTAAAAGAAGAAATTATGCTCATTTGCTAGGAGATATACAAATGAATGTGCAAAAATTTAAGGTCAATCAAACGTGTGTACCAAATACCAAAAGGTATGTGTATGATTGAGTCTTGAGTACATACATCCGAAAATATCCTAAGAAAAAACCGGTCAAATTTACTAATCAAATATTTTATTTTATTTTTTACTTTTTTTAAATAAAAAAATTTCTCGTTGATCTTCGGATGTATGATCTTCGTATGAAAGATGCCAATCAGTTTTCTATTTTTTTCCACATTTGATTGAAATGATAATATCCTTTCTAATACTTCTCAAAATCAATTTAGGGTCAAAGATTTCAATTTAATGTTATTTTTTCTATTCGTTTTGATTCGAAAGTGTTACGCGAGTGATTATTTTTCTATTTTTTTGAATTTATTCATTCAATTTTCTATTTAACGCGGCAAAAACAAAAACAAAAATTATTAATTCAAAACAATCGAATTCTAAGATTTATAATTTCATAAATCTTGATGTTATTTGAAAAAAAATCGTTCATTTTCAATTATTTATTGATTTGGCCTATTTGTTCGAGCCTATCTGCTTTAATATAGGCAAACGTGGATTCACCTTTGCTCATCACTAGACATGGCCAACACCGAATTAATCGGCAATCAATTACCAGAACCAGAAGCCAAATTTAGATTTTGTGGTCGAAATCAATCTCAAAATCGATGATTTTCTCTCTGTTTTGACGATTGGAAATTATCATAATTTTCGAAACATTTTCGTACGAAAAAAAAGCACAAAATCGATTAATCAGTCTGCGCGTAAGCTGTTATTGCATTATTGCTTATTATTAATGATAAAAGTTTATCAAGAAATTTTAAATTTCTTTCGATGAAAACTTGAAAAAACAAAAAATATTAATTTGCAATTCAATTAATTCAATAAATATCGTTTCGATGCGTTTTTTTTTTTTTTTTTTTTTGCTTCATTTCATCATCATTTCATTTAAATCATTATTATTATCATTATATCCAATCTATCAATGAGATAAACAAATAAAAAAATACAAAAATGCCGGCAGTGTTGCTGTGCTAATTGAATGAAAATTTAATGTAAATTATTGATGAAAATTTTTTCATTGAAGAGAAAGAATTAAGTAAAATTTTCAAGAAAATTTTCTCAATTATTTAGTCGACCAATCATTGATGATGATGATAATAATTATGTTAACCATAATAGAGATTATGTAATAATAATAATAATAATTAATAAAAATATAATTATATAAAAATATTGATGAACTGATTTATTTATTTAAGGTTAGTTCAGGCATCTCAATGGCTGATTTCTATTAATAAATTCTCATTTTTTTTCTTTTGACCAGTTTTTCTCAATGCAAAAACTATCCAACTATTGATCAGTCTTGATCAGATTGGTCAGTTTCAAGTCTCAATGATGAATGATGATGCTCAAGCAATAACCTTTTTGCTTTGCTGAATATAATCTTTGATATGATATTCGCTTATTTTATTTATTTATTTACTTTCAAAAAGTATTTTGACAAACTGGAATTTTTTTCTGGTTCATTCATACATTTTTTGATTTTTTCGATCATCGATCAGCGACTTGATCTATACTATCAGCGAGCTATCGAGCTGGTATTTCATTTATTATCAATTCCATAAGAGCATTTTTCTCCGTAATTTCAATATTTGAATGTATTAAAAATAGTTGATTTTATGTTTAGATGAGAAAAAAAAATAATTTAATTTCATTCATTAATTTGAATGAAATCAACCAAGGTTTGTGATGCGGTTTTTTCCATAGTTTACATGAAGGAAAGACTCGAGTAAATATTCAAGTTTCGAATCACAAGTTTTTTTATTTTTAGACATTTTTATGTGAAGAAAAAAATGATACGATTATCAAATGACCGATTCGATCTGTCAAAGATGTAAACATGTGAACAAGAATTCTTGTAATTCTTGAGAAATTTTATTCAAGACTCGTAGGTTAACCATAACTCTGTCTTCCAATGTCGAAAATCTATCATATGTGGACTCATTCAGATTTCAAATTTGAAATTTTTTCTTCTTAGAAATGAATTTTGAATTCTAAATGAATGTGTCCATGTTAAAATTTTAAAATATTTCATTTTCTCAAAATTTTCACAAAAATTTACCCACAGGGCAAAATACCTGGGGCTTGTTCTTGATTTTAGATTAGAAAAAAATTTATTCTAAAATAATTATCGATACGCTTTGCTCAATGGCTGATGAATGCACCTCATCTACCTTAATTGTTCAAAACATTTCAAATTTCTTTGATATTTGATTGATTTTTCCAAATTTTTTTTTCGAAATGATCGATTCGTTTTGGATTGAATGAAGTTAAAAATTCATAAAATTCTACGCGAAACTATTTCAAAATCAGAGATCTTAGCATTGCAAACCAGATTTTCAAAGTTTTTTCTTAAGAAAAAAAATATTTTCACCTTCTTAATATTCTGTGTTCATTCATTCATCCATCTTCTTCATATTATGTGATTACAACACACATTGGACACGACCTTTGACAAATGAACAGGTGAATTTGATTTTTTGCTTTTTTTTCGTTAATCACTTGTAGTAGTGGCCATTATTTCGCTAATGTCTTTGAAGGCTAGGGTTTTTTCCCTCGACTATTGCCTCAATAATAGTAATGATCATCTGGATCATCATTGCATTGTGTGAATACATGTTTAAACTTTTTGAATATTGAATAAATAAAAAATCAGAGAAAAAACCGGCTTTTGATAGTCCAGAAAAGAAACCAGAAAACATTTAATTGAAATTCAAGTAACATTATTTCAAGAAATTTTGAATTTCATGAGTGAAATCGCCAGAAATTGTTTTTCCAAGTTATGATTTGGCAGAGAACAGAGAGAATCAAGAAGACCTGACCATCACCACGGTATCTTACCCTTGTCCAAGACCACTGCCACCATGATAATGGCATTCTATGCTGAAGTGATTTTTCGTAAGTAAATTTTCTTCTTTAATCGTAATCAGAAAGAAAGAAAAAATACAGAACAAAACTTGTATAAATATGAAGCATTCATTCTTCAAATATAAACACATTTCCATTCATATAATTATATTCCTATTAAATTCAAAGAAAATAGTATCAAATAATGATTTTTGATCATACAGGTGGCCATGTTTGAATAAATCAATGTATGACTTGAAAATAAATGACAAGCGAATCAGAAATAGTGGCCGAAATGAATTTGAATTGAATGAAAGACGTGGTAGAAGTTTTCAAATTTGAAAATACATGAAGAGACTGAATATAAGTATACAAACATACATACACGCACTTGAAACAACAGGTAGATTCCATTGAAGACACACACACACACGTATACACATGCTAACAAAATATTTTTCACGATATTTCCAGTGTCTCAAAACTCAACTGAGCAAAAATCAACTATTAGAAACTTGAATCAAAGACATATTAAGCTTCCATAAGCTCAAGACATATTTAGTGTGTTTGTATTTGAATGTAGTGCAGCTTGGCGATTGTGCAACAGGTAAATTTTTTTTTTTGCTTTGTTTTGTTTCTAATTTACCTTTCGGTGTTTTTTTATTTCATATCTTATTATATATTACATTATTGTTGTTTGTTGAGAGAAAACTTGAATTTTTCTTTTTTTCAATTCTTTGAAATTTGATTTCAAATTGAAAATTGAACATTTTATTTCTTGTACATAGACGCTGAGTGTGAGAGAGACAAAGAATTCCTATGCATTTCTATGTATTTTGTTTTGTTTCATTTTATTTTTGTTTATTTGTTTGATTATCATCATCAATATTTTCATAGATGTATGTGTGTATGTTGGTATACATCATTGAAATATAAATAAATAAATGAATTCAATTGAATGAATTGAATTGAAAGGATGAATAAACAAATAGATGAAAATCCCGTTTAAGCTTGAAATGAATGAAAATATATTAATATTTTAAATAATTTCTGTTGATCTTGCTGCTGTTGTTTATTATTATTATTTCAAACTGTAATCATTCCACGATGATGATAATAATAATAATAATGACAATCTGTACGAGAATTATTACGAGAAAAAATGAAATAAATAAAAATTTGAAATAAAAGAGTAACTGGACTTGTAATTTTATTCCATTTTATATGTATATTTCACTTTATATAATCAAAAATATATAAGAAATTATATGTGTGTTTGTATTAGTTTGAGTAATACTGGCCATCGATATATCATCATCATCAACATTGCCATCGACATCACCATCGTCAGCATCAACATCAAAAACGACGACGACTTAAGCATCGTATTCAGCAAATTTTGTTCTTATTATCGTTTAATTTTTAAGATTAAAACCTTAAACCTATCATTTTCTCTTTGTTATTTCATTCATTTTTTACTCAAGATTATACATTCATCCATTGATTCATTCATTCATTTTTTTTTATTTTTGTGCATTCTTTGCTACATTCGTTAAGCTTGAACATCATCATCATCAAAACATTATTTTGGAATTATTATTATTATTATTATAAGACATCTCTAATCTTCAGCGAAAATTATTTACAAAATGAAAAATAAAAAAGATAAAATGAAATAAAATCGTGTGTTGAAAGCTTTATTTATTTATTTATTCATTTCATTCATTTATCTGTTTATTATCATAATCATTTTTTTGCATTCCTCATTTCTCTCATGTAACAAGCAGCGAACAGCAAGCAAACTGAAATTGGTCTCTTTTATTTCAGAAAAAAAATGATTTTTAATTTCAAAATCATTCTACCAAATGCATCACAATTTGAACGAAGTCATTTTATTTTCAAATTAAAAACATTTTGCATCAATTTGAATCATGTTTATTTATTTATTTTTGATTCGTGCAAAAGTGTTCCAAAATATGGAAAACAATAAACACATACACACACGTATTTTTGTGAACATTGAATAAACAGTTTTTAATGAAATTTTCTTTCAAAAATTTTAATTCATATAATTTGTGGGTGTTTCACAAGTTTTTTTCGTTTTGTTTTATTTCTCATATTTCTAAGTGTTGTAATGATGATGATTTGTACATTTTCTTTTTAAATTTTATTTCTGAAATTTGAACAAAAATTCAATGAGAAACATTTAAAATAAATTAATGAGTGAAATTTTCCCAAAATCAAACCAATCAACTTATGAATCTTGATTGATTTTCAATAAAAATTGATCGAAAAATTTTTCAGTTAAAGAAACATCTCAACATCAACAAAGAAACATTGTAAAACCATTGAAACCATTGTGGTCAATTGCTAATCCATTTTCAACATCGAAATGAATGAATCAAGTTACGAGTGAACAACGAATGATGATGCCAACAATGCTGCTTGTATCCACGATTGACAACATTTGTGTTTCGTAAATGTTTGACCATTAACTCATGACTTAATGTGACATGACATCCGATTACTTCCGATTAATCATTAATGGACAAGTTTTTTGTCTCCAGCAAAAATCTTGAATCATTAATCTTCGATTGTATCAATTGTATGATTTTGTGGACGTAGTATAATAAAGATATTACGTATTTTGCAAAGATGCATTTGTCTATACGTGTGTACAGATAATGATAAAAATTCAATTTAACGCAAAACATAAACAAACAAACTATAATTGAATTGACCACTGTTTCGATGATATTTGATTGTTTATAGACTGATGGGAATTTTTTAAAAAATATTTTATCTTTACCATCTGACATTCTTTGAAAACATATTTCATGTGTATTTCGCAAGCATCTGTTTTTCAAAAAATCAAACATCAATCATCATCAATAGCTCAACAAAGCTTTGAATCGAGTGAATGTTTCAATTATATTGTGAATGTCGACATAAACAATTTACAGCCATTTTTTTCATCGTTGGTTCAGTATATGCGCGTCTTTGTGTCTAAATTTGTGTCTACCATAAATTTTTTTTTTTTTAAACCTTCAAATCATTCATTATTATTATTTTCGTATATCGTCTCATCTTTATATTTGATGATATTATTATTATTATTATAAGAATAAATCACCACAAAACAATAGATAATTATGGCTAAATCAGTGAATGGTGGTGCTGGTGGCGGCGGTGGCATCATCAGTAATAGTGATGATAATGATAATGATACTACACCTATTTGCCGTTGTCGTGTATTATATTTAGGATCAGCGGTCCCACATATTACAAAAGATGGTTTACAAGGTATACAAGAACCATTAAGAGATCTTTATCCAGAACAAGGTGTGCTATGGAATAATGATCGTGATCATAATGCGACTGGTATCGATTCATGGTTATCAGTATGGTCTAATGGTATTCTTGTTGAAAATGTTGATGATAAAGGCAATACGATTCGCCGTTTTCATCCAATTGAATCATTACATTATTGTGCTGCTGTACGTTATGTTTCGGTGCCTTTAAATGATTCAACATTAACCAAAAATGGTACGCCAAAT
This sequence comes from Psoroptes ovis, assembly GCA_002943765.1. NCBI lineage: Eukaryota > Metazoa > Arthropoda > Arachnida > Sarcoptiformes > Psoroptidae > Psoroptes > Psoroptes ovis. The sequence goes on from PQWQ01000001.1 coordinate 2,661,442, forward strand.
GATTCGAATAAAATTGCAAAATTTTTGCCATTAGATAGTCCATTTTCTAAAAGCACAGCAATGGACCCAATGAAAATGGCACATCCTCCACTGTTTGCTTGTATTTTACGCCGAACATCTGGTATCAAAGTTTTAGAATGCCACGCATTCATTTGTAAAAAAGAAGCAGCCGCAAATGCATTAGTACGTTGTTGTTTTCATGCATATGCCGATACTATGCATGCAAAACAAATTGAATTAGAAAGTCCATATGAACAATTAGATCGACGACGTTCAAGATCAATTGGCTCAGCATTAGATTCCCAATCATTAATTGATGATAAGGTTAATACATGGCGGAAAAATTCTTCAGGTGGCGGCGGTGAATCATCAACCGGTTCGCCTGATGAAGCAAACGGTTTCAACGATACGAGATCCATATCACGACAAAAACAACAACAACGTACACCATCGGTAGCTTCGTTAGTTAGTCATTCGATGGCCGCCGATCAGCCATTACCGCCACCACCACCTCATCTTCATCCGATGATGGGCATGCCGGAACCGATCTATGGAATACCTCCAACCGGTACATTACGCAGCGTTCGTTCATTTATATCGTTAGCTGCATTAAAAAGTCATAAAAAATCCCGTTCACGACAAATACCGATGCCATTTGCTCATGGTTTACAGCCACAGTCACAAATTCTTCCGCCACCACCACCGCCTGCACCTGTGATGTTTGCAACATTGTCAAAAAAAGATTTGAAAAAAGCACTTAAAAAAGAAAGCACATTAAAACGTAAACACAAATATAAAGATTTCCCGCTCCCGTTTATTGCGGCTAATGGTTATCCAGCTCCACCGCCTCCGCCATTCATTTATGGTCCGCCGCCACCATTACCACTACATGGTATTCACGGTCCGATGCCAATCTATGCTCCACCTGTAGGACCTTCATTTTATGGAACAATCGACAACCGGAAAAGTCGAATACCAACGCTACCTCCCCCGCTTCCACCTCCACCACCACCACCACCTATGTCTAACATGATTAATGATAATGGACATATGTTACCGCCACCGCCACCACCCCCATCATCCAGTCACATTGATGAACCAATCTATATGCCCGCAGTTTCATCCCCAAACGGTACTCTTCGACCAGTGACGCCACATGGAGAGCCTATTTATTTTGAAGGCAGACCAGGCAATGTACCACCGATGTCAATTCATACCGGACCACCAGGTCCAATGTATATGGGACAAGTTCATCCACAAATGGTTCCATGTAGTTTAATACCGACATTAAGCCGAAAAGAATTGAAAGAATTAGAAAAACAAAAAGCATTATTGAAAAAACAGGCCAAAAAAGATAAAAAGAATGCCAAAAAGAATAAAAATCAACCGCAATTGCCACCACAACAAATGATGAATGGAAACGGACAATTATTTATTGATGAACCACCACCAGGTGATTATTATCAACCACGTGCATATGGTTATGAACCAAATGATATTGTTGATCCTGATGAATCGATAGCATCACCATCAGAAATGCAATTATCATCCGGAAATTATAGTAATCCATCAACAGGTGGTGGCGGCGGTGGAATCTATAAAAAGAAAGGTCATCTTAATGAACGTGCATTCTCTTATTCTATACGACAAGAACATCGATCAAGATCGAATAGTTTATCAAATTTAGCATTCGAAAATGGACCAAATAATGGTCATGAATCACAAAACAATAGTTCAATTAGTTTAAAAAGTCAAACAGATGCAAATAGTCCACCAAAATTAATGAATGGTAATGGATCGCTTACATATGATCAACAACAACAACAAGCACAATCAAATGGTAATGGTAGAATACCTATGAATAATAATGGACCGATTGATGCAAATGCATTAGCAACACGAATGTCAAATTTAAATCTAAAAAATGGTTATGGTGGATCATCGGCGAATCAACAACAACAGCAGCAACAACAACCACCACCACCTCCACCACCATTACCAACGAATGGTTATCAACAACAACAACAATATCAACAACGTACAGCAACAATCAAACGTCTTTAATTATAATTATCAATTTTTAAATATATTTTTTCGATGTTTGGCGATTTAATTATTTTGTGATTAATATTTTTTATTTTTTTGAACTTTTAACTTTTTTTTCACTTCAATGAATATATTATTTGTTCCTATTTATTTTTTAAATTTTTTCATATTTATCATTAATCTTTTGGAATCAAGAAAATTTTTTTTCGACTATTTTTTTCTCTCTCAGATGAAACTGTTGGACTGAGACTGTTAAATGATGTTATATAAATATTTATAAATTACAATCATTAAAAAACATGACCAAAAAAAACAAAGAATTCACATTGGAATTTCAATTTTTTTTTCTCCTGTAAATTATTCAAATCAAATAAACAAATTGATAAAACAATGATTTTCCACCATTTTTTCTATTGATTTTTTTTTTTGAAAATAAAATTTTAATTACTTTTTTGCACTGATTAATTATTCAATTTTTTTGTGATTATTTGATTAACACATTAACAATTTTTGTTCAATAATAATTATTCGATTTGATTAAATATTTAAAAATCAATAAACACACAGATACAATGAATTTTTCACATTTTTTCTAATAAATTTGTTTTTCTTTGTGTGCCTGTGAAACCTTTGAACATTAATACATGAGAATCCCAAACAAACACATCAAAAAGAGCACAACAATTACTCACAATCAAATTGACCACCTTTTATTTTTCAAATGCATTGAATAATTTGTATTTATCCATTTTTTTCTACCGATTTTTCTTCGAGAAAATTGTCAATAAAATGTTTTATTTTTGTGAAAGAAAAAATCTGGAATTTGGTTGAAACTTGTTTCGAGGATTGATTTCATCATTGAATTGAAGGATTGAATACGGAACTTCGTTTTCCCATTTCGGGTAATAAACCAGCTAGAATACCCTTGAAACCAAATGTGAATTGAAACTCAATTGAATCTATTTCAATTTGATGCTTGAGAGGCCATGTGAATGTGATTACATATTGCTATCTATCGGCGGTAAAATAAATTGGTTGAAATTTTCAAAATTTTTGAAAATACGCCATTTCCATTTTCGAACAACAGGCAGCAGCAGTGTTAGGAATTTTGAATTTTCAAAAATTTTCAAATATTTGAATATTTGAACAATCACATTCATTCATTTCCATTCAAATGTGTGGCAAATATTATATGGAATATTGAGATTCATTGATTGATATTCAAATCAATATTTATCCTTGATAAAATGTAAAATAATTTTGCCGCCAATAACATCGAATTGTTTCAATATTTGCTTCTCAGAACAAACAATCAGACAACAAATCAACAATTTTGTTTGAAACAAATCAATTGAAAACAAAGTAAAATAAAACAAAAACAATTATCATTATTTGTTCAAATATATGTTATGAATAATGAATTTGTTTCTTTCTTTTATTCAATTTATTTATTTGTTTTCATTTCATTTATTTTGTTTATTTGTGTTTATAATGTGTTTGCATTTATATGATTTTGGCGTTAACGTTTTTCATCTTGTTTTAATTTCACATTCGTGTTTGATTTTATTTATTTATTTATTCACATTTGTTTATTTGTTCGTTCGTTTGTTTCTTGATTCATTTAAGTCTCGTTTATTTCGAGATAAATGAATTTGAGAAAAAAACAACAAAAAACAAAATTTTCCATTCCAAAATTACATTCGAAGCATTTCTAATAATGATTTCTATTTAAAATTTCAAATTGATTGATTTGAATGAATTTATTTTTATTCTAATTTCATTCGAAAATTCATACAAATCAAGTATGAACGCAATGAATCATTGTTCCCGATTAATTTCGATTGAAAAGAAATTTGAAAAATTTTTCAGAAAAATTGATTCAAAACATTTTCATTTACATTTTATAACCCTTTTTTCCATTCCATTTACATTTCATACAAGTTAAATTAGTAGAACGTTTAAATTTAAACATTCTACAATTATTGGTTCGTATATATCCAAATTCAATATTATAAGAAAGCATCAGTGAAAGTTTTCAAAGAAAAATTGATATAAAATTGAAATAATAATAATGATTATCAAAGATAAATGATAATCCTTTGAATCTTTTTTTTTATTTTTGTTGAATTTGAAATAACCTTGTGCAGGCAATTTTTTTTTGTTGTTGTTTCTTTTCAAACATAAATCAAGAAATAATAAAATGTAATTTCGTGCTTAATAAATTAATTTTTTTTGAAATTGTTTACCTTTACCACTTTTGAACATTCTCATACCTCATGCTTCATTCACGTACATGACTGATTAAGATAAAGAAAAAAAATTTCATTTTTCATTTGTATTCAATGTATTATTGATTTGAACATTTTATTTGAAACGTTTCATATTGAAATATGGAATAAATTTTATTTTTTTATTTTTCAAGAAAAATTATTCAATTTATGGCTTTATTCACAATGAAATTGATCAATTCATGTTAAATTGTTGTGCTCAATTCAATTTTGAATCTATTTGATTTCATTTGAAACGAAACGGAAATTTCAACGAAATTATTTAAAGATTATACATTAATATACTGACATAAAGAATTGAATTGCAAATTTCAGCAAACATTATCTCGGATAATTAATGGTAAATTTTTTTTTTTTTTTTTGATTTGATCATTAATTTTAAAGATGTGTTGGTGTGTTATATGGCTGAATGTTCACATGTATATAACTCATATAGCCTTTATAAGAAATTTGATCATTTGTGATTTGTAATTCAATTATTTTTCAAATCAAAAATTTCCATTTCCTTTCACCAACACCACCATCGGCCGCACCATCTTTTATCCCCCTCATAACGCAAAATTTAGGCGTGTTCCCAATTGGCACGTGTTGTCTTTAATTTTATTGCTCAAAAATATTACGTAATTGAAGGCAAAAAATTATACTAAAATTTTGCCTCAAATCATCGAAAATGCATAATAATCTGTATAATTAAAAAATTTTAGCAAAAATGAAGAAAAAAATTTTAAATTTCATTTAAACATTACATAAATGTATTCATTTAGAAAATATAATCGATTTGAAATCACTTTTTATACAATCAATTGTTTGTTTATTTTATGAATCTATTCAAATAAACGGTTGAACCATTATCTGATTTTTGATGAAATAATCTACAATTTATTGCAGAATGATAATTTTGAATAATCATTTTTTTTCATGAGCCGTAATTTAATCGATATTTAATATCCTTATCATCATCGTCATTATAATGTTGTTATATAAATTTAAAATTTAAAATTCCTTATTTTTTAAATTTCAATTCAAGAGCATGAAATGTAGTATCGATTGAATTACATTTTGAGCAATAATTTTGTTACAAGTTAGAAATTAGATCAAAATAAATTTATGCAAAATACAAAATAAAAAATCTATCTTCACCTTTGTATTTGTCAATTCGTTATCAAAATATTAATCGGTTTTAATAATGTATCAATCAGGCATCAATTAAATCCTCATAAATAAATTGGCATCAATAGTTGTTGAATGTTAATTTGTAAACATCGATTTTTATAAAATTTATTATTCAAATATTTGATGCATATCGGGTCAATCATTTTTGTAATCTTGCAATTTTCAAAATAAATGATATTATTTATAAAAATTCAAATCATAAATTTGAATGATAATATTTAAATTTAGGCGTTTAAATGCTGCTGATATGCATGCAATTATATCTATAGCTCATAGATAATGCCTGATTAATACATTTGAATATTTTCGTAAATATTCAAGTAATTTTTCTACAAAATGTATCAATCATTGATTTATTCATATCATCATATCTAATATCTGTGAAGAAAACGGAACAATTATGCATAAATACTAATAATTATGATGATTGTAATGACTAAATAATATTTGAAAATTGTTATTATTTTTTTCTTAATTTATTTTCAATGAAAATACTTTGAAAAAATGAATTCATATTCCAAACGAAGGCAATGTTATAATTGTTATTGTTCATAATTCATTCTCATTTTTGAAGGTAAATGCATTCAAACTAATGGACACTGATTGCGCCTGGCCCATATTGCACACTACCATTAGCCATAGTGCATCATTTCTATCGTTGTGTTGATAATAGTTATAATAATAATGATCAATGCTATTCCTATTTGAAATGAAAAATATTTTAGAAATTCAAATATAACAATTATTTTCATTATTTTTTCTTAATTTATATATGGAATTCATTAAATTTATCATTATTATTGGTTAAGCAATCTTTTCATTTTTGATTTGATTTGAATTCATTTTTTCCCCTCAACATCATTATTATTGCTATTATCAACATTATTTCTGCATAGTGAATTTGATTAATTAATGAAAATGTAAAACAAAGAAAACAAAAACAAAAAAAAACACTGTCGAATTTGAAACATAACATTCCAAAGCTGATGTCCATTGACCAAAACGAAAATAAATAAAAAATCATTGAAATTCAAAGGTGACCGTTTCGCAAATAGAAGCAATCGTACTGCTACGTCAACGGATTTGACAATCAATTTTTCCAATTTTCGAAAAAGCATATCTTTACGTTAAAGGCTCCCATATATCATACTCTCTGGTATTCTGATCATTATTATAATTACAACAGTTCAATTGAAAAAATTCTCGAAAACTTTCACTCGATGTCGTTGTTCGAAACATCAGCAACGTTTAAATTAATGTTTTACGATTTTTTGTATGATTTTTGATTTTTTCATTGAAAAAAATTAGTGAAAATAAATAATAATGAAAATCGAAATCAAATCAAAATGATCAAATATTGAAATAAAAAAAAATTTAACCTTTTTGAAAACTCTATGAAATAGTCATAATAATAATGAAAATAATTACAATTACGACATTTTCAAATTTTTCAAAAAGAAATAAGAAAAAACATATGTCAAGCTCATGAAGAAAAAAATCAAAATCAAAATCATGATCACTTGTCAAATATAATTTTTTTTCAATAAATAAAAGCAATAAATGACAAGTAATCTTACAAATTTTTATTTATTTCGATGTTTCATTGATTTGTCGTGATACATATTTTTTCGTTGTTGAAAATGTTGAACAAGTGTAAACATAATAATAATAATGATAATTCAATGAGAAATCAATGATATTGTTTCATAAAATGTGATTTTGACTTGATTTGTGATTTCATTATAGCACTGATCTAATTTTTCAATAATTTTACATGTTTTTTGTTCACACATTTGTTTTATATAAATTGAGTTTTCTTTTTTTTCAAATGTCCATTCAGTTTACATAATATTAATTTATTGATAATGAATATGTACGTGCAATCCTAATAAATTATCAAAAAGGTAGGTGGTCATGAGCAATATAAATTTAGCAAAAAATATTGATTAGTTGTATTGTGAAATTTTATTTATTTATTTATGCATTCTTTATTATTTATTCGACCACCAACACTATGTTGAATGTCAATAGTGAATCTAATTTTCATCGATTCAATAAATCTATTTTTTCCAATCAATCAATCAATATTTCTAAACAAGTAAACTTTTAATGAAATCAATTTAATTCAATTATTATAATCACATGTGTATTAATGTATATCATTATGGTTGATGAAATAATGAAAATTTAAAATTCGATATATTTTTAAGCGAAGAATTAAAAAAAATTAAAATAAATCAAATAATCGCATATGTAGGATGTTACAGGCCAATTAGTGGCTTACATCATTTTTTAGTTGTGGCCATTTAAAATAATTGAATTTTCTTCATTGAATCGAAATTAAATACTTTTGAAGAAAAAACTTAAACTTTAAATTTATCAAATTATTTTCATTTTACAATGAAATAGAGATGGAAAAATATAATTTCACTTTCGAAAAATTTTCATGTAGGCATCGTCGAATTTTTTAAATTAAATTTAAAACATCAAAAAAGTGAAATTCCAGCTAAAAAAGTAAATGAAAACAAGAAATGTCAGTCATAAATAATTTTTGCAAAAATTTTCCATTCAAAATTCAGCGATAAATTTCCATAGAAACTGAAGATAACGAAAAAAAAATTCCAGAATTGTTCCGATTGATCATTATCTATGTTTGCACTGTATTTGATCCAATTTTTCAAATTCAAGTATTATCGTTGTATTATGCAAAAATATGAAAATCAAATAATCAAATAGTTTTCATGATACAATTAATTTTTCCTACTTATATGTATAGTTAATCAAAATGTCTATACACAACTCTTAAATAATACAATTGCACACACTTGCCTCGAACTGACCATAATTTCCATAATGTGTGTTAGTAGAAAATAGATTTAAAGAACAAAATAAGCTTAAAGTGTTATGCCTGTAACGAACATGATAACGAATATTTGTTTGTTAGTTAAATTATTCATATTATCCTCGCGCATATCATGCTCATCATCAGCATCAGATTTAGCTTCTCAAAAAATATTAATAAATAATTTGTGATTTTTTATGATATTTTTTTCTTTTTAGATCAAAATAATATTATAATCATTTTAACACAAATACAAATCAACTGAATCACAACATATAAATATTTTCATCATTGTATCATTTAGCATAGATGTTCTCATACACACTTGAACACTTAGCTTATCTTATCTGTTTCTTCGCACTTTTAAATCATTTTTGCATCATGGACATCATCAAAAAAAATAATAATAATAATCTTGATGATGATGATGATGATGAGATGCGTTGAATGAATATATTTTCTTCTCTCATTTGCAGCAATGTTTCGAATTTGATTGAATGAGAAAAGAAAATTGAAAAATACAATTTGTAAGTTCACTTGGAAAATTGGATACACAATCATGATGATGATGATGAGGATATGTGTGGATAATTTACAGTTGTTCAAGAAGATGTTCAAAATATGTTCAATATTTCATTATATTCAAACGATTAACATTATTGTTTAAGTTTATTTATATGCATTTATATTTGAAAGATCTTCGCTTGAGATTAACATAATATCGATTAACATATTGTTTTACCATCTATTTTGCATGTTTTTTTCGATAATAATATCTGAATTTAAATATAAATATTTTATCTCTTCTTTAAAACAATGTTTTGGACAGACTTTGAGACTATCTACAAAGATTAAGATGGGTTTCAAATGTTTATTATGATTTTGATTATGGAATTATTGAATATTATTATAAACATCAATCAATCAGTGATTAATGATGATAACTTTTGATTGTTAAAGATTTCATCTTTTGTTTTTCATTGTAATTCAATTCATTGATGATTTTGTTGATGATTATTCATCAATTATTAGAGATAATATTATTGAAAAGTTATGTCATCATCATCATTTATTAGGTCATTCATATTTGATGATGAGTATTATAATAATAATTAAAAATTCGGAAAAAAATTATGAAATTATTCCCTGGCAAAAAATACTTTGACAATATATTTTTGTTCAAATGATGAATGAAATTCAAATGGATTAACATGAAAATAATAATGATAATGATAATTATTATAATCATAATTATCATAATGAAAATAAGCATCATAGTAATAATTAATAAAAATGATGGTCAAAAACAAAAGAAAAATAGGAATTGGTCAAAACATTTGAAAAATTTCACCATAACTTTTCCATCCATTTTTTATGTCTTGTGTGTGTATGTGACAATTTTCAAACCACAATTTTTTTGTTTCTGAAGATAAAATTCTTAAAATATCATCAATCAGTCATATTCTTAGTAATTTCAGTCGTCGTCGTCGGTGTGAATAGTCTTATAATCAGTACACCATACTACTGCATACAGATCCACTTATTGTTATAAGATTTTCATTTAAATATATTTGAGAAAACATCTATTTTTATAATGTAAAAATAATGATAATGAATGAATGAAAAATGATGTCACAAAATTTTGGCGAATGAAAAAAAAAATAATGAAAATTCATCATTATATCATATCATTCATTTTTGGTATCATTATTATCATCAAGTACAATGAATGGTGATAATGTATAATCGAAAATGATGTAAAATAAATTCATACAGAAAATGTACTCATATAATTACTATTAGTACACACAAACACATGATTTCAGATGAAAATTTTCATTTGTCAATGAAATGCATTGATAAAATAATCAGAACATTTCAGGACTCACACAAGATGAATGAATGTTTTCATCAATGATGAAAATAAAAGGTTTGCAATGCCAAGTTGAATCAAATTTTTTTTTCATATTCAAAACTCAATGTTTGTTCCTATTCAATCCTTTCTTGATTTTTTTTCGCTGTAGATTCATTTTATTTTCGCCTACAAAAATAATTATTGTTTCAATTCAATTGTGTTTTTTCCAATTTGTTCATGTGGTTTATGAAGATCTTGAGATTTTTGTTGTTGTTGTTGTTGTTGTTGTTCGCAGCCAGACGAAATAATTACATTTTTTTGTTTAATGTAATTATAACAAATTAAAATTCGGATTTTTTTTTATATCCGACTACAATAAGAAATTCCAAGATTTCTCATTCCTCATCATTCGTCTACAATTAAAATTGATCAAACAATAATAATAATGAATTATGATCAAAATCAATGATGTTAAAAATGCTTTCAATTTCTACAAAAAAAAATCTATCATGAAAAAATATGTTCATAGAAATATTTGTGTGTTTATCATTGATAAAAAATTGTTCGTTTAATGGAACAAATGTACAATTCAATTTAATATTTTGTGAACAAACAAACAAATCGCTTGTTGCATCTTACTCTTTTGATTTTCAAATTATTGAAAAATAAGCAAAAAATATTTGATTGTTTGTTTGTTCATTTGTTTCAATGTATAAGCGCATAGATATTTTCTCTCTTTTTTTCGATGAAAATAATAGTCATAACAATTGTAATTAAACGATCTTTGTTCACTTGTGGTAATGATCAATGTGAATAATTTCAGTGAAAATAAAAAATCAAGATATACAGATGATGATGATGCTATTGTTGATTGGTTTACTTGCGAACACATTGCAATGGACCTTTTGGCAGAAAAAAATTGAATAAGAAAAAAGAGAAAAATTCCATTGATGCTTTTGTATTCAAACAAACAAATAAACAACAGTCAGCACAAGGATCGACATCATTCGAAAATTATCTTACGATACATTGTGTGTTTGCTGCCGTTGTAAATGTGTGGTATGTTCACATCATAATGTATCATTATCGGTTTAAATTGTTTGCACGTAAATAATGGATTTTGTGTGTTCGTATTCAGAAAAATTTTCAAAAATTGATTTTTATTTGATTTTTTTTCAAAAATTATTCAACGATTGTGTCGATGATTTATTGAACAATCATGTATTTTTTTCGGTTCGAAACATCATCGAAATTCATTCAATTTAATGATCCAACAGTGATGTAAAAGCGATCCAACAATGATCAACGACAATGTGCAATGTGCTTTTGTGTTGCCTTTATTATTATTATTATCATTTTGCAAAAAGAAAAACACTTGTTGATTGTTTTCAAGAATGAAATTATTATTTTTTCTTCTGAAAACCACCTGTAAAAAAATTTTCGTTTTTTTTCTCGTTTGAAATTTCAAAGAAAAACTAAAAGTAATCATGTTGTCCACATCGATATTATATTGTAATAATATTGAACAAGAAACATCAAAAACGCCGCATCAACCTCAAGCGCCGCCATCCGAAACGTCATCATCGATCACAATACCGCAATCAACTTTCATACGTTATCATGACCGCAATCATCATCATCGTCATCGTAAACAAAGAAATCATCGCCATCATCAACATCCTCATCAGAATCATTATTTATCGCAAAATAATTGCCAACGATATTTGCAAATACCACCAACGAAGCGCTCATCGATTGATGATACAAGATCATCAATATCTGATAGCTGCGGTGGCTTAAGCCGTAGCAGTAAGAATAGCATCATTTCATCATCGTCTGCATATTCAATGAATAAGTTTAAAAATACTGATCATAATAATGGTTCAAGATATCGTGTGCAATATCTTGGTTGTAATAGCTGTGATATAAGGACACATAAGCCAGATAATGGTATTGTATCATATCAAAAACCATTATTAGACCTTTATTGTGCAATATTTCGTCGTTCATTGATGAATCGTACATTGCTACATTTGAATCAAGTAGCCGATTTATCGACACATGGGATATTCATTGCCGAAAAAGATCGTTTTGCAGCATCATCGACGAACACCAACAGCAACAATGATGATGATAAAACAATACATTTATTGGGGCTACCTGGTTCATCAGCTAGTAATAATAACTGCCATAATAGCGAAAATAACTTTAATGTAAATAATAATAATAATGATATTACCTCAAATCGATCAGATCGAGCATCGCAAACAACATCAATAAGACAATCATCGACCATTATAACCAAAGTAATTACACCATTAAATAATATTATATTGTGGGCAGCTGTACGTTTTCAACATCGTACTACAAATAAATTACGTAATAATAATTCAGATAATAATAAAACAAAAATTAATATCAAACGAAAACATTCGATTGGTGTCGCATTTGTACCATTATCATGTTCAGAAGCGGTGTTGGATAAGAATGCATTTATTGCATTAAATTCTAAACAACAATTTTTATTGGGTAAAGATTATTTATTTGAAAAATTAAATTTTTGATCATAGATATTTAGAATGTTTCTAAGTCTTTCGTAAGCCTAAATGACATAATTATCATAATAATAGAAACAATTTTCATTATTATCATTAATACAATTTTGAATTTATTAAACCACAAATAATAATGATAATAATCAATTAAAATTTTCTCTTAATTTTAATTCAATTATAATTGCTGCTATTATTCATATGAGAAAACAATGAGAACAATTGAAAATAATGATTTCCAGCCATTCAATTCAAGTTTCCAGAAAAAACAATTTGGAGCATTTGAAAACAAAAAAACATTTTCAAACAATTGATAATTTAAGATCGATATTATCATTATTTACTGTTTGACTTTCTTTTTTTTTATTTAAAAATATTTCAAAGACAAAACAAACAAACAGACAAAAAAAAAATCCAATATGAATGATTGAAAAGAGAAACGATTTCAAATATTTTCAAATATAAATATTCATATTTGAAAACAATCATAATCATTTACACCATCAAACAATAAATAATAATAACGATAATGAATATGAATAATCATTGATATCAATGATCAATATCGTCATACTTTTGACCTTTAATGATGATGATGATGATTATCATCATTATCGATTAATGAATTGAATTGAATTGGATTTTTTCACATGAATATCGCAATCGAATATTATAATGTATGTTTGCTTTCGATAAGTATTCGATAATGAAGCACTTGAAGAGAACCTTTAAATCTTTTTGAACGAAAAAAGAAAAACACTTTAGAAGTTAATCATGAGCATCATTTTGAAAAATTCCTAAAAATCAAGTATTTTCCATTTCTCTGATGAAAAAAACTGTGCAAATTAAAATCATTTTCATTAGATTCATTATTTTAATTTTTAATAATAAATTCGAAGACATCATGAAATGCTAACTCGAAATGCATAAATATGAATGAATGAAATCGAAAGGTTTAAGGTTTTTTGAGGTTTCTTTCTTTCTTAATGATTTTTGTCTAGTTTATATATTTTTCATATAACTATCCATATGCACTCGAAAAATTATGTCGAATTATGTTTATTTTGAATTTGCAGATATGATGTGATATAAGATATAAGGTAATATGAAAACAAAAAAAAACGAAAAATAAGGTCAAAGATTCACGTTTTCATTTCGTTTTCCATCGTTGTTGTTTATAGTGAAAAATTGCTGTTGAAAATTATTTTAATTACTAATAAATAAAAAAACAATATCGATATCAATTGTTTGTCACTTTGAAATATTTATTTGAAAAAAATATTTCCATTATCGATGGGAAAATCGATGCCAAACATAAATGTTCATGATAAACAAATATTTCAGAGTAAGACATTTGTTCCAATTAAAATTATATGAATCAAAGTGTTGCCTTTCTTAGCATCATCGATTTATTGATTCCATTTAATAATTTGCTTTATTGAGATTATTGAAACAATTAAAATCGATTAATTTTCCTCTTGAATGTTTCAATGCAATTTTTTTCTGTGCTCATGTCCAAAAATAGAACAAAAATTTTGATAAATGATTTTGTTTAAAAGTCCTTGTAAATCACCTTCTTGGCTGTTTGCTATTTGTTCAATTTATTTTCAAATTCAAAAAAAAGTAATTCAAATATTCGTTCAGTTATTTGCATAAATTTCTTCACGGATTTGTTTAACCTTTCAATTTCAATTATTAATTACGATCTAGGATTGTAACAATTTATATATTTCACCTAAAGTCATCTATTGACGCCTAATGATAATTGAAATTAATGATAATAATAATAATAGTAAATAAATATTATCATAAATTAATAAAATATCTTATGGATAAATGCGTTTTTCTTGAATAAATATTCAATTAATCGAGATTATTTTTATTATTATTATCATCATTAATATCGACAACAAATAGAATATCGGATATTTTTTCAATAAATCCATTTTGCCAGTTATTTATTATTATTGCTAACATAAAATATGGCCATTACTTGCTCAATATAACTAAAAATATCTTCCATAAATGTGAAACTTGAGGGCATTTTCAATTTCCATTTTTTCTTGCTAGACGCCATTAAAAATAATGATTATATATTGATATTACTATTATTATTATTTCATCGAATACATGATGAAAAATATCAATAAAAATATTTTCAATTATCATTTTTTTTTCGTTACATTCATTCATCATTCATTTTGTAGTTGTATTTATACTGTATTTTGCTTTATTTCATAATGAAAATTAGATTTGAATCGTAATTTAAATGAAAAATTAATAATAACATTGTATCGGATAATAATTTATGAATGAATTTTTATCAGCAAAGATCTCCAGATTTCGGACTTTTTCTGACAATCCTAATGATGATAAGCTATTTAGATGATCTCGAATCAGAAATCCATGAATATAAATGAGAAGATAATGCATTTATAATCATTTGACTCTTAAAATATTTGAATTATAATAACTCATAACTCCAAAAATGATTAGAATTGACAAATTTACAATTTGAATCCTTCGAAACACATAAAGATACTATCATCAATTCATTAGTTCAATTCAAAGTATGCCTGTACAAATGAATTCAAAGATTATTCGATAATTTGAATAAAAACATGTTCACATGTGCCTTTTTGTAAATTCATGTTGAAATTAATGAAAATTTTTACATAAATTATTTCGAAATTAATTCTATATGAATGTATATGAAAAATAAATACACAAAAAAAATATCTTCAAGAAAACGGATAAATAGTCTGACAAATCTTTCATAGAAATAGAATAATCATTGATGATTATTATTATAATTTTTCATATCATTTTCTTTGTTGTTTCATTCATTAGCAAATGATTCAATATTTAACTATTATAATGTCTAAGGTACGTCAGGTTAATGATACATATTTGCATTCTTCTCTTGTGAAAAACAAACAAATACCGTATGTATAGATAACTCGTAGAAAAAAATTTTCCATTAAAAATACTTGGACAAAATTGAATGGATATCGCTTCATTTGATCAAATTGATCATTTCTATTTCTAAATTTCTATTGAAATAATCATAGATATTTAAGCTTTTCTATATATTTGATAATCTGTTCTTTTGAATTTTTTTTTTTTTTTTTTTTTTTTGTTGACATTTTTCCACATTCATATTCATTTGTTGATCATAAGTTTGTTGCATATTTGTCATTTTTTCAGGAATGGTCTTGCACATTTTCGATAACTGTACAGCTGTTTAGTTGACGATATTTATTCAACAAACACCATAAAAGCCTTTGACTATCTTTTTTTCAATGAATTGAATTTTTCACAAATATTAAATCGATTTTGTGTCAATAGATTGATTTTTTTTTTCAATTTCGTTTTCAATTTCGGCCACAGGAATACCACATCCGCCATTATTTGTGTGTATTTTACAGAAAATAAATTCAAATCAACGATTAGAATGTCATATGTTTGTTTGTGGTTCAGCAAATGATGCTATTCGTATGTGTAATCGTATGAATGAATTAAGACAGTGTTCATTATCAATCGGTAGTTTGAAAATACCTATATCAGGCGAAATGGGTAAATATTCATATAATAATCCTCGTCATCATAATTTACGAATGCGGCTATCATCATCGAATGCATCCACGAAATCATCAACAACATCATCGATTATGTCACGTTCATATACACCGAGTCAAATTTCAAAATCAGATTTATCGACAATAATTTCGACATCGATTAGTAGGCCACAGTTTTCTGATATCGAGGAAGAAGAAGATTTAGAACAAGATGATTTAATTGTCGATCAACAAAATATCAATATGCACAGAGAAATGGATGTAAAAAATTTGATCAACAATTATCAATCAAAAATTTCTATGAATATTAATAATAATGATAATAATAATAATTCAAAACAAATAGGAATCAAACATCATCATCATCATCAACATCAACATGTGAATACAAAGCAACATCCGACAACATTGACAACAGCAGCAATTTCAACAAATCATGACATCATTGATCATAAACAGCATCAACAAACATCAAATTGTGTTCATAATCCAAGGTATATTATTAAGATTTATGATTGATTTATCATTATAATTATTATTATGAGTTTTATTATTCAATATATATCAAAAAATTATTTAGTTTTCATATTTCTGTGCTTGCTTCATCAAAATATTGAATAATATGTCTATACTATCAGAACAAATTAAATGATAGAGTTTATTTTGTAATGCGAATTCCGCTTATGATGTGATGGCTACAATTTTGATCAAACAATACTAATTTTAAGCATCACTCTTAGTCAGTATGAATAATTTCCATCATAATGATAATTTTGGAGGAATTCTAAGAAAATGTTCAACTGAAAAAAATGAATTTGAATAATAAATAATATGTTTCAGTTTAGGTTATTAAATGTAATATATGAATGAATATCTGCACAATGGATTCATACAATGAAAGATGTGATTGTGTGCAATTTTTTTTCAATGGGAAATGAATCAAAATTTGCACCATATTGGGCGTAATTCAAGTAGTAATATTGTAAAAACATGTTCTCAAATTGAATGATGCTTTGAATGCATTAGGTAAACCGTTTGTAAATTTGTAATGAAAAAAAAAATTTCATTCAAAGTTTAATGTTCACAAAGTTTTCAGTTGCAAATTTGCGCATTGAAAATAAAATGCTATTTATTTTCCAAGATAAAAATCTGTACAAATTATGAAGAAATATAAATGAAAAATGGACCATTTTGAAATTTCAATTGTAAATTTGATTCATATCAATTTTTGACCTTTTTGCGCAATATTATTATTAGTAGAATAAATAATCGATTGATATTAATCAATTTCTGCAATTAATCATTTAAAATTATTATTATTTTCATATTTCAAAATGAAATTAGATTATTATATAAACAAACATCAACGAAAATGATCAATAACAAGGTCGCTAGCATTAATGCTGATCATTATGATGATGATGGTGGCGACAACAACAATCGTAATGGCTGGCCATCTAAATTATCATCATCGTTTGATCATCATAGCAGTAGCGGTGATGGTGGCGCTGCAGCTGGTGGCAACAGCATCGTAAACAATGTAACAAAGTCTACTTCAAATAATTTCAATAATAATAATCATCGTAAAATAAAAAAACAAATCGATACAAATGGAGAACAATATAATAATTGTGTAGGCAGAATTGCACAACGTGATTATCGCTTCAAATCATATCGTACATCACATCCATCATCTCGATCATCATCGGTATCATCATCCGTTACAATATCACCATCATCTTCAACATTATCGATTATAATTGATGATGATGTTGATTCAATTATCAATAACACAAATAATCATCATATTAAGAATATAAATCAAAAACTTCTTTCAAGACCTAAATCTGAACATAATCTTATATATTTGAATGCTGATCATAGAAATGAATCGCATTCAACAAATAATAATAAAATGACAAATAAATGGCGAACAACAAATGATTTAGCATCGACAACATCACCATCGACAAATGAATTGTTGAAAAATCGTCTATTTGTAAGTATTTGTAAAAATTTTCTAGGAAAGAAATTTATTCATTTTAAATTTTAATTTGTAAAGTATCAAATTTCTATTACAAATTTAATTATTATTATGTTCAATCGTAGAAAATGAAATTCGTGATCATCGATCATCTGTTTTTATTGTTGTTGATGATCATTTTGCATTTACTCTTACGTATATTTTTGTATAAATATTCAAATACATTACAACAATCAATCATATGATTTTCCACATAAAAACAGCAATGATAATTTTTTTTTTGAATTTAAATTTTATCAAAAATTTATCGTTCAATTGACCAAGACCTTCAATTGTCTTTTTAAATTTATATTAGATATTTCATTTCAAGCTCAACAAATTAACAGATTTTGAATAATTATCATTAAATTCAAATAATTCAAGGTTTATTTGTTTATTTTTCAAATTAATCGGTATTTTTGAAAATATTTGAATACTAAAGAAAAAATTCAAGCCTTTGATATGTTTAGATTATAATAGTTTTTTTTGTTGATTGTTTAAAATTTATTTTGTCAAAAAATTCCATCAAATTCTCATTTCAGATTTCAATTAAAATCTAATGAACATTTCATTATTGCAATTGCCATCAGAACAAATGAATTTTACTAATCACTTTTGAGGATGCTTAGCAATTTGAAGACGCTCATCAGTTGATCAGATATTCACAAATGTTCATATCTAAAAATCAAGCTAAGCAAAGACATCAATAATCTTTTAGGCAGTTTTTAATGATTTTTTTTTCTCTTAATGGGTTTTCCAAAACAAATTCATAGATTTTTTTCTATTCAACTAATTTGACTATTTCTAATTGAAGCATTCATGAATTTAAATACAAAAAGCATATGACATGCATGATGCATATCTTGTATCTTTATGAAATTGGTAGAAAAAACAAATAAACAAAGAATTTTTTAAAATAGAAATTTTGAATTCAAATAACATTTCTGATGTTATCTTGTCTTGTAAAAATCTCTCTCTTTTCCTCCCTCTCTATTTCTCCCTTTGTTCACCACCATTGTTGAACACATAACATTCTTATTTATGACATTATTATTATCATCATTACCAACAAGTGGTAAGGCCACTGAGCAAGAATGAAATTTTAAAATGAAATTATTGTTATCACGAAATTTCGTGATTGTAAATTTGTAAAGAAAAATATATGAAAAACTTTCACTATATTGTAAACATAATGTTCATTTTTTTAATATTTGTATTTCGGAATTTGCTATGAAAGAAAAAAAGAAATTTTAAATCAAATATTCAATTGATTTTGATAGAGATACGGAGTATTTTTCAATTGTTTTGTTTCATTGATATTTTTTTCCACTGACTAACCCATTAAGCATTTAAAAACTTTTAAATTTATTGAATTAAAAACAAATTTTTGATTTATTCTTGACTTACAGGCAAAACAAGCTTTGATATCGAATAGCAGTGATGATAAAGATAAAAATGATGGCAATGATAGGATTAAAAATGAAAAATTCCATACATTTTTCGGGGATTCATTGAAAAAACAGCCAAACAGTCATCAAGAGCAAACGGATAAGAAAAAATTCAATAAAGAACAATCAATAATATCGAATTCAATTTTCTTAGATGATGAAGATTATGACAAAGATGATGAAAATACGATGCATACTAATAGTAACAATGATAAAATTAGGAAAAATAGCGAAATACTCGGAGAAAATTTGATACAAAATAATACAAATAATAATATGGATAATAATAATTTGAGTACAAAATATTCAAAACTAATAAATAATAATAATATCGAAGAACAATCATCACTGTTATCATCATCATTGAAACAACAACAAAACAATGATGATAATAAAAAATTAGCATCATCAAGGTAAATATATACCATATACAGACAATCGGTTATTATTATTATCATAATTTACGAGCGATTTTCTTAATTTGAATTCAAATTTTTTTTCTTTGTTATAATTCACTATTTATAGATTATGCTACGAAAAAGATTTCAATTGTAGTAGCAACAGCAATAATAATAATCGTCCATTGAAACTTTATTTACCATCAGAACAAGAACAGCAACAGAATAATTGTAATGATAATAATATTAAAAATAATGGCGCAAATTTAGGAGTGAAAGGATTCAATAAAAGTTCACGTGTTGAACAATGGTCAACGATGGTCGCTGCCACATCCTCATCAACATCAATGGCATCACCGTTGCCATCATCATCACCATCCACGACAGCGATTCCCCCAACGAAAATTGTTGATTCATGTAATTTATGTCAAATGGAACTCGAAAATTGTGATAAATGTTGTAGGTTTTGTCAAACAATCGAAGAACATAAATATAAATATTTGAATAACAATAACATTAAAATTGAAGATGACATTGATTTCATTTATAATAATGTCAATGATGATATCATTCTCGATGATATGACCATGAAAAATTTTAGCACAAACGTAAATAATGGCAACAATAATAGTTCACAAATGATTGTTAAACATAATAAGCATCGAATGGCTGAATCTTTGCCACAAAAGCTACCTCTTGACCCATTACAACAGCAAGAATCATCTGATTTAACATTTTTCAATCGCATACGACGCTTCAACTGGCATTCAATATTCAGTAGTTCACGCAGTAAAAAATCTAATGGATCTCGTTTATGGAATCGTTTACGAACTGGTAGTCAACGTTTACGCGGCAGTCGAAGATATTTTCAAAATAAAAATAGATTATTTTCACCACAAACATGTGATATTTTATCAACCAATTTAATCAATGATCATCGCCAGAGGTATGATAAGCCTCTTCAAGAATCGAAACCAAAGCCAATGAATGGACATAAAGTTCCTGATAATTGCTATAATTACGATGAACATTATTTGAAACCACCATCATTGATCAATGCTGACAGGATTTTGCGTCAAAAAATCATGACAAATGATAAAATGATCAATGCAACCGATTTTGATGGCGATTCTAATGCCAATGCAAAAAATTTTAAAGCAATCGATGATAAACATAGAATGTTGAATATATCACGTGAAATGGAAAATTTAAGAATTGATAATATAAGCACAAAACGGTATGCAAACGAATCAAATTCAAATAATAATGCATTAGACATCAATCACGATGGCCATCCAAGTGATTTTATCCGTCCATTTTTCATAAGTCATCCAAGCAGACAATTACAATCAAATTCAAATGGAAAAATCAGCAATAATAGACATCATCATAATCATAATGATCATTTGGATAATAAAATTATCAATTTAGGATTGAATGGCATCAGTATTTCATCTGATTCAGGTAGTTGAATATGATTTAGATTTTTTAATCATATATTTGCCATAAAATTTCTAAAAATTATTTATCATTTTACTCATTTCAATATATTACATAAAATATAGGAATGGAAGAATATGATTATCATTCGAGTGCTGAACACAGTCCATCAGGATATTATATCAATAATAATAATAATCATAATCATAACAAGCCTAATAATAAAAATATATGCAAATAAAATGATAATAAATATGACAAGAGTAATATGAAATAACATTCCACCAAGAAGCTGGACAATAGGCGCCTTCTGATGTCTTGTATTCAAAGATGAAAATTCTTTTTTTTTCTACAATTTCGACAATCGATGGCGTTCACAGCCTAGATTTATTTTTATTTTTAAAATAAAATTACAATTAATTCTTTTAATTTTGATTTATTTTTTTCATTGAAAGCCCTCAAAAACACCCCTAAGATTGTAATTTTTTATTCAAAAAGCTCCAATATTACAACTGTACAAATATGAATATATGAAAACATTAACTATTTATAAACTATGTCTATATTTAATATTTTTATAAATCTTGTTCAAATTTAACAATGATACAGGTCATATTATCGCCACCATTTCGGCCATCAATCGGTCTTACTGGTGATATACATCGTCGTATTATTTCTTGACATATTTTTGATGATTTCATATTTTTTTTGAGGTATTTTTTTACAATCGAACAGGCTTGTTTTTCGTTCATCGAATTCCAAATACCATCACATGCAAGCAAAATAAAATCATTTCGATGTATTTTTTCTTTACAAACACGGATGTCTGGCCATGCAATCAATACCTGTTCTTTTGGTCCAAGAGTTTCATTCGATTTAAGCATACAATCACCGAATGCACGTGATAAATTTAAACCAGAATTTATGCGACCATTTGTGACATGTGATCCAGCATTCTCAATTCTATGAAGTTCTTTTGCGTCGGTTGGTTTATGATCCATTGTCATAGGATGTGCTTTATTTTTAAGGTATATACAACATCTTGAATCACCAATATTGGCAACATATAATGTGCTTGTTTTTTTATTCAATAAAGCAACGACCGCTGTGCAACCGGTAGCCATCGCTATCATTTCAGATGTATGACGACGTCTTATGCGACCATAACATTGTTCATATCTGCGACTGATTTTGATCAATTCATCATTAATATCATTGTTCAATAGTGAAGAATCCAAGTCCATAAATACTTCTTCCAATGCTTTTTCTATGTTTTAAAAGAAACTTGAATAACAATGTATTTGATAAAAAATAACAGATATGTACCATAATTTTTTTTATGATAACTTAAATTATTTTTCAATAAAATTGGTAATTTTTCCGCTGCAAATCTTGCTATTTCAGGTCCATTATGTCCATCAAAAACGCCGAATAATGCTAAATGATTAACAGGGTCAAAATCTAAATCACAAAGATGTGCATCTTCTTGATTCACACGCCAACCTTGAACGGCTGATGTACCGGCAAGAATTCTATAATTTTTATCTTCGTAATCATCACATTCACATTTTAATTTTGGATATGAAAGATAAAATTGCGCAATAATTTCCTCTTGATCTTCATAGTGGTGTCGATTATGATGATTAGATTTTCGTTGTCCATTTGAACGTAAAGATGAAAACCAGCCCATTATGCCAGATTATGATAAATGAATTATTTCGAAAACATAAAAAACAAAGTAATTTTTGAGCAAAATAATTTTCGACCTTTACGGATACACACTCAACAGATCATTCATAGAATCAATGAAATCTTTTTATTTATCGATGTTCATAATTCCGATCATTTTCTAAAATCGAAAATCATGTACTCATGTTCACGAAAATGGAAATGAGATTATGGAAAAATTTTCAATAAATCGTTGATTCATTCTCGATTAGCAATCAATTCAGCCTATGCATCAGAGCTCATAAACACATTGTTAATTATTATTAATATATGGAAAAATCAGGAATCGTGATCAAACAATCAATCAATCGATTGATTGAAAATCTGATGAATTACTATCATTGAGAACAGAACAATGTCAAAACAGAAAAATTAAAACAATTTCATTGAAATACAATTAAATCAATCGAGCACAAAATAAATTCAATTTGAATTGGATCATAAATATAAAAAATGAATAATAATTTTTTTAATGGTAATAGATTGAATAATCAAAATAATTATAAATCAATATATTTTGAAAGGTGTTTGTAAGGCACAAAACACCAATCTAAATTCGTGGGAGCAAAAAAAATGTATAAAAATTGATTAAAACAAGTCGATTAAATGAGAAATTTACATGTTCGACTTGTTTTAAATCAATTTCGATCGACTTGTGACAATAAAAAAGTAATGACTAGTCATTTTCATTTCCATAACTCTTAATTAAGGAAAAATAAATAAATCGAAAGTGACATTTTGGTCCAAACTCAAAAAATGAGAGAGAGTTCTTCAAATGATAATAAATTCTTTTTATTAAAGTTACAATGTATTTAATTATCTCAAAATTTTAATTATAATTATCATTGTGTTAAATTATCAGAAAAAAAATTTAAAAAATGCAATCGGTTATACTTATTTCATTCATTTCATAAGAATATCTCTATTGATTTTCTAGTTTTCCATTTTGATAATCATAATTGTCGATGTTAATTATCATAATCGATAATCATACTGGTAATAATGATTACCAATGATTGTTATTATTTGGAATCGTATCAATTTCATAATTTTTTATGGTATTTTTTGTTGATTATTTTTTTAGTGCAATCATATTGACTTTAATCTAATTTAATCGATGATAATGGATCATCATCGTTGCTGTTATCGCTGCCATTAACGTCATAAAAATTATCAATAGATGTTTCCGCAGTTTTAATCATATTTTTCTCATAACGATTACTTAATTCACGATGATGATCATATTGATTCGATGGACAATTTGAATATTTTGATGCACATTTATAACATTGTTTATTTTTACCAAATTCATAACCATTATCACCACCAGCGAAAAAGTAACCCATAGGTTCTTTTGAATTAGTACCCAACATTTCTACCGAATTAATAATCGGTTCGCCTTTGATTTCACCTTTAATTGTACGTTGACAAATATTTTCACATAATAATCTTGTCATACAATCAGTTAGATTTTGTTGTTTACTTGAATCTAATTCTTTATTGAAAAAATCTTTTACATAACCTTCAATAAAATTTTCAACCATCATTCCATCATCGACAACATTCGTTATATCATTACCAAAGGCAATTTGAAATATTATTATTGAAGACAATAAAATTATTGAGAAAAATATTGATGATGATGTTGAATACATCACGAATACGATGCTTTATTTGATTGTAATAAGTGAAAATATATTCTATACAATCTCAAAGCATAAAAATTGAATTATTTCACACACAAATCAACACACTTAAATGGCCGATATACGAACAATTGAATTGAAAAATGTGAAAATTGACCACCGGATGAAATAAATTTAAATTTTCGCATTCAAATTTAAACTTGAAATATTATTATTATCATTGTTATTAGACTTAGACAAAGTAGCACTCTTTCAGCATCATTACTATAACTTTGTACTTATAACGCATAAATATCATTTCAAACAGAGATATATGTGTATTTGTGCATTTGATTTTGCAGCGGAAAACCTGCACAAACATTTTACTTTTACTTTCCATGTTAAAAATCTTATCTTGGATAATATATCACTACGAAAAAGAAAGCAAAGTATTTTGAAAATTTCATAGTAAATTATCGAAGAAAATTTTATAAATTGTAAAAATTGCTAACTCATATAAAACATATAAGCAATCAGTAAACGCTCGATTGAACATTATCATCAACATCAACCATACAACAAAAATGAAACAAAAATTATTTCAAAAAAAAATCTTTGGGGAATATTTTTGCTTTCTTGGACTATTTACAGTCGTACATTATTGCTGCCATTATTATTATTTTCTTCACGGCTAAAAGCACACACCAACAAACGCAATTATAATCAAAAATTATTTGTTTCACATTTAACTTTGAATTTTGTTCACATTTCTTTGTATAAATGTCTTAATAGATACAATAATCGAAATGAATGTGAAACAAATTATTTCAAATGTATTTAACGAAACGAAACACACATACACTACTTATTTCTAAATTTGAAACAAACCAAAGTGAAAAAATTTGTAAAAATTTTTCAATCGAAAATAATGAAACTTTCTTTTCATTTTTTGTTCAATAGACAATGATAGTGTAATGGTATACAAATATAGACCAATTATTGACCAATCATTGTAAATAATTTACTTAAGAATTGGGAAAAATCAAAATTGAATTTATTTTTGGAATGGTTGAATTGATTTCACAATTTACACAATTGCAAGCAATCAATTCAGTTTTAGAGGAAAAAACTTGGATTTTTTTTTTAAATTTTATGATTTCTTCAATGTTTGGTAGATGACAGCAGTGGTTCCACAAAAAAAAAACATTTTAAAAAATGAAATCAATTTTTTTTAGAAATTTTTTCTAAAGGAAAAATTACATTTTTTCATACAATAAATGTTCAATTTTTTTTTTTTGAACCTCTTAAACTGTGAATATGACATGTGACATTGATTCATTGAAAGTTTTTTACTGTTTTTCTAGCATTTTTTGACCATTAAAAAGCTGAAAATCTCAGTGATAAGCTATTTGATTTTGTTTTTCTTGTTGAAAACATACATATATAAAGCCATCATTTTTCGAATTGAAAAGACATTGAAAAATTAAATCTTTCAAAAATCATTCAAATTTCATTCAAATTGTATTTAATTAAAAATTTATTCATCATCAAATATCTACGATGGCCTTTTCTATTGTCAACGACGCTGGTAAAATTATTGTCGCCATATTATTTATGTTGAATTTGGCCAATTTCGCTCAATGTCAAGAACAATTCAATGAATTATCTGACAGCAATGAAACGATTTACGTGAATAATAACAATAATGATGAAATATCATTTCCATTTGGTGATAATTTATTGTCAATTAATGAATTGAACAAAACATTACATCAAATATTATTCGATGCAGCCAATTTAACAAATCAATGGCAACATGAATTGTTATATACATCAACGCAGTTCGTATCGAATTTAACTGAACAACTAAATGAATCATTGGATACCAATAATACAAATTCACTGGTGAATTTGTTGTACAATACTAGTCGTAATTCAGTCGAAACAGGTGCAACAATCATCACCGAAAGTATTGTACGGCCATCAACATTTTTTGTTGGACAAAATTTACGATTACTTGGTCAAGGTTTATGGTCATTGGGACATACCTTGAAACATTCAGGTTATCACATTTCGAATTTAGAACCAATCATACAAAATGCATCGAAATCATTATCTGAATATGGTATGAATTTAGTCAATTCAAGTTATGATCACAGTGATAATAACCAAACGATGATGTTGAATACAACTATTTTGGACAATTAATTTTTCATTTTTTAAATAGTTTTTCATAACTTAAATTATTTATTATTTGTATTTCATCATTCAAGCCTCACATGTAATTTCACCGATTTTTTTAAAATTTTTTCATTCTCATAGATATCTATTTTGCATTTCACAATAAAATAATTTTTTATTTTAGAAATATTCATTTATTTCATCAATTAGAAAAAAACGAAAAAATTTTCATTTGAAATTTGTATGTGTTTTGAATCGTTGTATTTTGTATGTTTGAGTGTCAGTGTGTAAATATGTCGTGAGTGTCTGTTTTCATGTGAAAATTAGAATTTTAAAATTTGAAAAAAAATTTCAAGACAGAAGAAAAAATTTAAAAATCAATTTTTTTTTTTCATATGAATCCATGATAATAATAATTATAAATTAATAGTATTTATTCATTCATTCAATCATCCATTTATTCAAATCATTCATTCATTCAAACATTTATAATATTTTTTAATTTTTATTTATATAATTTATTAATATTTATATGAAGATGAAATAAAAGATAGATAAAAATGTTTGAGAAAATGGAATAATTGATTGAAAATGATAATAATGATGAAGATGGTGATGATGATGATGATGATGGAGATGCAAATGATGAATAAAATTTTAAATAATGATCATCAATGATCATAATCAATTGATTATCATTATTGGTTTTTCGGTTGTTTATAAATGAATCAATGAATCAATAAATGAAATGAATGGTGATAAAAACAATTGAAAATTCAATAATAATAATATGATTATTCAAACAAGAATCAAAAAGAGAGAAGAAAAGAGAAGAAAAAATAATATCATCATAGGAATAATAATGATAAATGTGTAATAATCATAATAATAATAATGGATAATGTATCAATCGAAATTGAAATTGAAATTATTTCAATTTCAATTTTTTAAAAATGAGAGAAAAATTTATTTGATTGATTGATTGATTAAATTATCAATATTCATACATAAAAATATTTTTTTTTTTTTTTGTTGAATTCAACTTGAATAAAATAGAATAAATAAAAATAGAAAAAAAATGTCAAGAATTTATTGATTATTTGTTGTTGTTTTGTATTTTTCTTGTTTCGTTTCGTTTTGTTTTTGTCATTTATTATTTATATGAATTCAATTTTTTTCCGTTTCGTTTTGTTGCAAATTCAAATAAATTGAATTCGATTCAATTCAATGATGAATTGATTTTGGACTGAAAATAATAATAATAATAATTTATTTTTTTCTTGTCATGTGACCAAATATGAAATATAAGAATATTTGTTTTGATTGACAATTTGAAATATATGTTTGTATATTTATATTCATATTAATAAAGATATTTGAATCATGAATTTGTTATAATTATGATTATGATTATTATTATTATTGCTGAAAGAAGAGGTTATTGCTATCGTTGGTTGGTTGGTATGGTTTTTCATTTGAAAATATCTTGAAGATTTTCCTTCATTTGTTGTTGCAGGTATTTTATTTATATTTTTTCTTTGAAAAATAATGAAAATATATTTATAACACATGTGAAACATATGAGGAATACAAGTAAAAATGAAATGAAATGAAAAACATGAAATGAAATCAATAAAATTGACATTTGTATTCGAGCGCGTATTGTGTTGAGTTCATTTTTGTTTTATTATTATGGGGTAAATAATAAATGTTCATTGAATTTTCAGTTCATTCAATGAGAGAATATTCTGTGTTTTATGATTATTATCATCATTATCATTTTCATTATGATTGTTTGTAAATTTTAAAAAATAAAATTAATAAATAAAAAAGCAAATATAAATAAATAAAGCAGCAGCAACAATAGCAATTACAACAAGAATTATTATTGCTATTATTATTATTATTTGAAAATTTTTTAATATTTAATACGAAGCCCAAAGATTTTATTTTATTTTATTTCATTTTTTCAATTTATTGCTTTCATTTTTAAATATTCATTTGTATTTCCACCACAAATTTTTTATTTAAAGAAGTAAAATTAGGAAGAAGATGGGGAAGAAGAAGTAGGAAAAAAATTTATTGCTTCAAGTTTTTCGATTTCATATTTTCAAAACATTCAAATGTTTGTGACAGATTTATTTATTTATTTGTTTCATTCATTCATTTTTGTCTTCAATGAACATTGAACTATACGATTTGAACTTTTTGATTCGGAAATTTATTGTTTCATTGTTGTTGTTGTTGTTTATTTTATTATTTGATTCAAGGAAGAAAATTTTTTTCGGTTTTTGTTTGTCATAATAAAACGATTGATTGATTAATTAATTATTTGGATTCAATTCATCAAAATTTTCAAATTAAAAGAAAAACAAAAACAAAAATAAAATTTTGAATTTGGCGGATATTTTTTTTGTTTAATTTAAGATGCGATTTGTATATTGTAATTTGTACGACTTGGAGATTTGCATCAATTTTTCATTTTAACAAACATCGAATTGTGTGTATGGTCCATTCAAAAGAAAAAAACAAATACAATCAAATAAAAAATGTACAAAATATAATGTGTTAAAAGGCGTGTTATTGAAATGAATGAAAAAAAATCATTGATTCATTTTGCACAAACGAATATATACGAAGTGAAAAAACGATACCAGAATTCAAGCAGAAAAAAATTGATTGAAATAATCATAGCATTGATGTATGATAATATTATAAAATCAACCTTATGCTTGCATGGAATTATGCACCATTGCTGTAAATGAGTTGTCGAAATGCGATGAGTGTTTCGGGAAGAGTTGTTGATTATTTGAATATTCTTGAAAATATTGAAATTTTTAAATCAAATGAAAGATTTCGCTCTTAAGTAAACATTATTTACTTTTTTTCTTTTGTTGTTGATTGAAAATTAATTTCTAATTCTTGTTAAAATTTCTTCATTGTTGTTCGATGATGAAAAAGAAGAGGAAAATTCAAGTTAAATTCCATTCATTCATTTGAAGAATGAATTTCTTCAATTCTTGCTCTTCAATCATCTACGAATTATTATCATTATTTACTTTTTATATGCTCGATGTTGCTTCATTCGATGTGGAACATGTTCATAGACACACACATGTTGTAAAATTTAAACCAAATAAAATCAGCGATCAAAGCTTTTTTTTTATACATTGTATTGTTATCATTATTAATTTAATAGATAAATTTTCAATTCAATGTAATATGAATTCTGATTTTAAATAAAGAAAGAGGAACAAAGAATAATTGAAAAAAATGAATCTGAAATTCGGTGTTTCAGGGAATGAATTGTGAATTGAATTTTTTTGTGAAGAATTTTGAACAAACAAAAATCATTTGTAATCGATTATACATTGAAGAACGTTGGTGTATTGAGTGAATTCATAAATATTCACATATATTGAATTGATGATTATTTTGAAATTGAAGAGAGAAAAAATGTTTGATTAAATGAAAATATTTCGAATAATCACATTATTGTTATCATTATTATTATTGTTATTGGTATTGAAATAAAAATTTGCAAATGGAAAATTTGATTTCATTTTTTTTCGATGATCCATTTATGATGATGATTATGGTTATTCAGTGATGGTGGTGGGTATATTCGATATTTGATGGATTATTATCATTATTATTGCTGTTATTTTTATTATTATGGCGGTTATTTTTTGTTAGCAAGTTATTATGATGATAATGACGATGATTATAATAATGATTTTTATATGAATCATATTTTATTTATTTTCATATTTTTTCAAGATTTTATAGCAAAAAATTGGTATGGACTTGGTACAAAGCCAGCGGCTATATATTAAAGTTTTATTTGTTGATTAGTTTTTGGTTGCATGATCGGTCAGTCCGAACACAGTTGTGGTTGACAATTTTTTTGAATGATTCAATCATTTCCAAATATGATGATTTGAATTCAAAGCAGGGAATTCGGTGATAATAATCATGTGATGGAATTGAAAAAAAGAGAAAAAATAGTGAGACATTCAATGAAGCAAAAATGTGCAATAATACGAATTGGGAATTTGGTTTTAAAATTTTTGTGATTTTCTTTCTAACAGTGAAAAGTATAATTTAGAATGGCGGAGCGGATATCTAAATTCCTACACATTCTACTTGTGATTATTCAAATGGATTGTTAGATTAAAAAGTTTCCTACTCTTAAATGAGCATAGCCTGCTTGTGTTTTTATGATATATGATATTGTTAAATTTTTAGGAGGCAAATTCTGCCTGAAATCAGTGATTTGTCAATGGTGTATTTCAATAATTAGCTTCAAGAGAGTAAAAATAATCACCTACCTAGAACAAATAACAATCGAATTATCATAATTTTCATTATTATTATTGATGAACATCAATCAACAATAATCAGAGCGAAAAATGCACATATATATCATTATAGAATAAATTTTCATCATGAATGAATGAATGAACAAAATATTGAACAAATGAATGAATAAATGAATGAATGAATGATTGAAAAGAACCCGACGACCACAAATCAATTAGCAACTGGACAATTTTTTCTGGTTGTTCATGAATGAATGAATGAATGAAAAAACAATGAATAATGCTTTTGAATATAGAAAATTTCGGCCGAAAAATTTTCAAAACAATACAAAACAACATGTTTAATTCATGTGTGTTAGTGTTGTGTGTGCGTGTACGTGGTGTTTTTATTAAGGTTTGTATGCATATTTGTTTTCGTAATGAAATCAATAATTCAATTTGAAATACACAAAAAACAGATAATAAAATAAATGAACAAAGAAATTGAAAATCAACAATATGATTGAATGATTATTATTTGTTGTTATAATTATTGAAGAATGATTGCGGATGGAAATTGAAATTTAGACAAGGAAAAAAAAATTCAATTCAAAAAGACAAGAAAATATGTGTAAATATATGTAACAGATAATTTATTATTTTCATTTCGTTTCAATATTTCACAAATTGAAATGGAACAATAATATTGATTTGAATGAGAATGAAGAAACAAAGAAAAAAATGGAAGACTTCAGAGAACAAGATAAGATTATTAGTCAATTATTAACGTCATATTTATATATGAATGTGAAAGAACGGATTATATGCTTGTGATGTTTGAACGCAAATTGCTCGTTCAATATCAGGGCAATTCAATCAATCAAATGAAAATAATGTAAAATCATAATTATAAATCATCAAATTAGCCATCAAAATGTGAGTGTGTGGCGCAGGTTTAATCATAGCTAGTGGGTAAATGTGTGTTGCTGTTGTGAAAGACAAAAAATTCATCTCAAAGAATCGAAGAATTTTTTCTTTTTTCATCCAAGAAATCATAAGAAAATAACTTTTTTGAATAGAAAAGAAAAACAAATAAGATCAATTTTCGATTTTGAAATAAAATTTGAATAATTTTCATTTTAATAAAAATTATAAAATAAAATTCAAAAATTTTTGAAATATTTTTAACCAAAAAAAGAAAATTATGATAATAATAATGAATAATTAAATGTGATAAAAACAAAAACAAAATAAAAATCAATGAAGAAAAAAAGAATGAAATAAATTTCAATATAAAATCAATGAATTATTGTGTGTATCGGTGTGTACGTATGCTGTCCAAAATGTTCTTGTCGTATTTTCAATAGACATTAGCCTATTGATTCGATAGGAACCAATTTATTGGACAAGTTAAAAAAATTTCAATTCACGAAAAAATGTATTAAATTTTTCTCGCTTTATGCTTGTATATAATATTGCTATACCATTATTCAATGCAATTGTCATTTGTTTTTTTTTCATTTCAATAAATTGCTTTTGTTATTCAGACAATTGATTAATTATTTGCTTATTTTTTATCACAATTTTTTAATAAATCAGTGAAAAAAAAACAAAGAAAAAAATCCATTTAATCCTTAATTTTTTTTAATAATAAATTTAATAATTAAAAGAAGGAATTCATGGGGTTATCAACATTTTTCACTGAGTGATGATTTTTTGTCGAAGATTGGAATATCATTGTAATCATTTATTGATTAATCATAATTAATTAATTATTATCATTGTACAGTAATTGTTTACGTTTAATTATTGTTTATCATATTTGTTTTTTTTGAACCCGCAAAATTTTTATTTTTTGTAGCATAATGTCGGTTTGGTGGGTATTTCACGTATTCAAGTGTGTTTACGTATTGGTTTTGTGTTTGTGTGTGTGTGTGTGTGTGTGCATATTTTTCATTAAGCAGCAAATTGTTCATTTTTTTTTCAATATGTTTCATATAAATTTTCAAAAATGATGATTTCAATAATTATTATTTTCATTCTTTTTTTGAGATTTTATTTACACACGTAATTTATGTGGTCCAGCTATTAAATGATGATGGCCACTCATTATTATATCGTTCACTTGATGACCGGTTGCAAAATTGTGGCCGCCGGGCTGTGATTGTGTTGGCTGTGTTAATTGATGATGTGAAGGATGATGGTGATTATGATGATGATGAGGATGATGTATTGATGATTGTGTTTGTGATGATTGTTGCTGCGGTGGTTGTGGTGGTGGCGGCGGTGGTGGTGGTGGTTGCGTTTGAGATTGTGTTGGATGGCTATGGTGATTATTGTTGGCATTTATCGATGTCAAACCGTTTGTAACGGCAGCAGCAGCTGCAGCTGCCGCCGCAGCTGAACCATTTGTTGCTGCTGCGGCTGCTGCTGCAGCAAACATTTGACTAGGCAAAAATGGTAGACAATAACTGGAAACTGGAAGCACACCATCGACGCTACCTATATGTTTATATTGATATTGATAATACGATATGATATATATTGTTTTGATGATATATTTTACGAGTTATTATGAGACTAATTTTTTGATTGTGATTAAAATCGATAAAATTTTTGTTCTGAAAATAAAATTCATTCATAGATTCATCATTTAGGGTCTATTCATTCATTCCTAGATGTAAAACTTTTCTAATGTAGTATAGCATCCTAGTGTTTGTGATTTCTATCGAAAATTTCGGGTTTATATTTGATTCTAAGATCAAGAATCGCAAATCATTTTAATTATAATTATCCTGAGCATAATGCTATCAATGTGTATTTATGATAGAATTAGATCATGAGCACTATGTATTAAATCCACACCACCGCAAAAAAATTGAGGTTATTTCGAGATTTGAGTAATGTTTGAGGTTTGAAGATTTGTTTGTCTATCAATGTTGATATAGAGAAAAAATGATATTAGCTTACCTGTAAAAGGATAGCCAAAACCGGGATAACTTGGATAACCACCACGGCCAGCATAACCAGCTGCATACGCCGCAGGAAAACCTTTAAAAATATATTGAGAGAAATGAATTTAAATATTAATTATTGATTAAAACCCGTTTTTATCATTATCAGAATATAGTTAAAAATATATTAAAAACTATGAAATGGGCGCCTTCTAAAGCATATTAGATGGTAGAATACGAAAAAAAATGAAATTAATAATCATCATGCAACTACTCATATTCTAATGTAATGTATCCCATAATTCTATTAAGGTTTTTTATTGAAAAAAGTTTTAGGACTCATTTTAAAGACTATTTATTCCGAAGAAAAAACAGTAAGATAAATCGAAATTTAAAACAAAAATTAATAATTACTTGGCGAGCAAGCGTGATCTGCAAGTGAAAGACCAGCCGCAGCATTACCAGTATTAGTATTACTGGCAACACCATTTACGGCACGTGTCATTTCGGGTCCACCGCTACAAAGATGATAGATGGCTTTAGCAGTGGGACCATTAGTTGCAGCAGCAGCAGCGGCAGCAGCAGCAAGGCAAGCAGTTCTTGTATGATCTGGATTTTTATCATTATAAAATCATATAACGGTGCATAATTTTCACATTTATTATTTTGTTGTATTTGTTTTTTATTTATTTTTTGAATTATATCATTGAACAATGGAGAAAAAATAAATTAAAAAAAGAAAAATGTCATTTTCATTGGAATTTTCATTTAAAAATATGGAATTTTTTTGATTGTTTTGACTATTCACTAGATACACAACTCTGTGTAGCTCAATTCAAATGGAGAAAAATTCCTTTGATTCACTAAAGCCACTGAAAGTACTATGGGGTTTGGTGAGGGGCTTAATTTATGATACGAATTCTATGATAATTTTATTATTCGAATGGAAATCTAATTTTGAACAAATAATCAAGGACTCATATATGAAAATCTACATTTCATTTAATGATTATTATTACGAATAATACAAACATTTAAAAATAGTTCAAAGAGAACAAAAACATACCATCGGCTAATGCTCCAAGCGGCCAAACCAAATCTATGCGTGATAATGAATGTGTTCAAATTTTTTCAATAAAACAATGACGATAGAAAAAAGATAAGCATATAATAAACATAAATAAATAAGAATTGATTGAAGCATTGAAATAAGTTGTTTGATTATTAATTTGATTATTCATGAATTAAAATCGAATTGAATAATGATTGATTAATAAATTTTTCAATTGAATTAATTCAAAAATTACTAACCTGTAGTACGACCACCACGCGTTACATTATTCGGCATCATAACTTCCTTTGGTTGTGCTTTCTTACATTCAACCTGGTAGGGCATTTTTTTATACCGAATTTTTCGAGGAATAAATAAAAATTTCAATTATTTGAATAAAGTTATGACATATACTAACCATTTTATTATTTATTTCATGAAAATGTACTTCACAAACTTTATCGACAACATCTTCATTTTCGAATGTAACAAAACCGAATCCTGTTGTTTGGAAAAATGGACAGAAAATATATCGTGAGAGGGCGAGAACGTAGGAGAAATTAGAAAAAAATATGAAATCAAGAAAAATGAAAAATAGTGAACAATTGTTTTTTGATTAATGAATCAATGGAAAGAAGGCGATCGATTATTTGTTTCTATGAAACAAATAGAAGATATTTTGACATCATACAGAGAAAGATACGATTCTGCTCGATCGAAGTCAATATTTTTGAAAATAATGATCGATCGAAATTGAATACTATTGAAAAAATGTCACAAAAAAAGATGAAAAATTGGCTACAAGTAAACAAATTGATATAAATTTCAAATACATGAAATCGTATGAGAAATTGAAGGACGAAAATATATGAAGTACTTCAATTGGATCAATTGAAAATCATCGTCGAGAGAGAAGGAAAGAGCAAATGATTCTATGATTCAATTGCTCACTCATGTCATTCTCATTCCTTTTCTTTTATTATTTTATGTTGTTTCAAGGTCCATAGAATCCAAGTTTTTTGAAGAATATTTTGAAACAAGAATTCCAGTTTTTAAACAAAATTTCACAGAATTCTTCAATGAGTGCATGATTCAAGGTATTTTGAAACAAATTCTGATGATAATAGGGACGATTTCATTTATGATGCTTTTACTATTAGAATAGTGAAAATGGTAATTTATTATCATTATTTTTATTATTTTCAAATATTTATATGTATAATGTTGTATGTATGTTGAATGATATAAACATTTTCTCGTTGTTTTTCATTTTAATGGTTTTATTTTGTTTTCTGAATGAAAACAAACAAAAACAATCATAATAATAATGCAATTATTATGTTATTAGATGATTCGAGAATGTAAAACAAAATTCTTAGTGTGTGAGGCCAATAATAATGATGATGATTATTAAGACGATAAAAATAATGTACATTCAAATGAACTAATTCATGCATTTCAATAGGTGAAATCATTGTCTAATTGTTGAATGATTGAAATATAACAATTTGATCGATTCGATTCATCTGAAAAGTCTAAGAGTCTTTCTAAAAGCCTTAGAAAAAATCGAATTTTCCATAGTAATTTCAATTAGTGAAAAATGAATAAATGCTATGCAGTGAAGTCAACATTTATTGACTCCTCTTTAGTGCAAAATTTCAAATTGTGAATCAAAATTTAAACAAATTTTCTAAATTTTTTGGCACAATTAAATGTTGAACACTTTAAAAATGATGCGAATTGATTGAGAAATCATTTTGAATTTCTCTCATTAATATTAATGATTACTTAAATGACATGAAATGAATTTGAATATGAATAAATAAATATTTAATAGATTCAAATGAATGAATATGTAAAATGGTTGCTTTAAAATACTTGATTCGTTACATATTTAAATTATGAAATGATAATTGTGCAAAGTTTTGACTAATAATAACAATAATAATCATGGCACTTACCTCTGTGACGATTGGTTTGTTTATCAAACATTAACATAGCATCTTCAATCTAAAAAATAGAGGAAAAACGGAAACAAAAAAAAGCAAAAACAAAAATTAACAAATTTTGAATTGAAACGATGTCGAAATGCTTGAATTTCATTTAAAATTCATGTTTAAATGTTTGTTCAAATAATAAATAAATAAAAAGATGTTTAAATAATATGGCAAATGTTTGTTATCAAATAATATGAACAAATGTTAGTTTTGTATTATAAATTAATATGGGAGAGAGAAATGAAATGAAATGAAAATGAACACATCATCATCATCATTATTATCGTAATTGGTATAGACATCTTCACAACAGCACAACCATCACCCTCTACAACAACAATAATAATAATCACAAAAATAATAATAATATTAAACATATATACTTTGATAATATTATTATTTTGATTATTATTATTGTTTTTAATCGTTGTTGATGATGATGATGCTATCATTACTGATGCTTTTGATAATTATGATGATTATTATTATTAATATTATTATTATCATTGTTTCATATTTCATATCTCAAGGGTATATTTTTGTTTTTTTTCTTTCTATTGAATATATATTTAGTTATATTTTTATATTTATGTTTATTTACATGTCTATGTGTTTCAATGTTTATTGTTTCATTATTAAAATTATTATTATTATTATTATTATTATTATCATTCTATGTCATTGTTGCTTAATGAAAAAATTTGCAGTTTTCTTTTTTTCTAATTTGTAAACAAACAAAAATATTGCAAAAAGTAAAAATTTCTCTAGTCTATCGTTGCGTGTGTGTTTGTTGAGTTTTGACAATCGATAAATTTTAAAAAATTTTTAATATTCATGAATAAATAAATTTTGCAATTTTGTGGCGTGCGCCAAACATTGTTTAATGATTGTAAAATTGCAACCGAAATTTTGCAGGTAATTATTTATTATGGTTGTTGTTATTTCAATTTTGAATTGAAATTTTTTTTTTTTTTGCACTTTCGTTCAAATTGAAACAATGAAATTGATTTTTCATTTTATTTTTCATATATTTTTATCATTTTTGTTTATTTGTCTAAAATTTACAATATTCAAAATCGATTTTTATTGTCAAGTTTCATACTGAATTTTCAATTTTCTTTTTTTTTTTTTTTTTTTTTTTGTATGCAAATTGCGTGATATTTACCGAAATGTCACGAAATTTGAATATGAATTACAAATGATATACAA
Organism: Psoroptes ovis; assembly: GCA_002943765.1. Taxonomy (NCBI): domain Eukaryota; kingdom Metazoa; phylum Arthropoda; class Arachnida; order Sarcoptiformes; family Psoroptidae; genus Psoroptes; species Psoroptes ovis. The sequence goes on from PQWQ01000001.1 coordinate 2,700,131, forward strand.
AGCACAAATAAATATTATGCACACTTACACGACCAAATTGTTGAAAATAATTTTTAACATCATCAATGGTTGTAGGCGCTGATAGGCCACCAACAAATACTTTTTTTGTACGTGTTACCATTTTCGGATGTGCACGTTTAGGAAAGGCAATCTTTGGATCGATCTATAAATTTGATAATTAAGAATTTTATAATAAATGATCGAAGCTTAGAAAGTTTATCGTGATATTTTTACCTTTTTCCCATCCAACTCATGTGGTCCATTCATAAGTACTTTGTCAACACTGGATGAATCGGCAAACGTTACAAAACCGAATCCCCTATTTGATCAATGATACAAGAGAAGTAAATATTTTTAGAACAAATTTTTTCGAAGGAAAACAAAATAAAGACGAGAAAAATATAGTATTGTCAAATTCGTTGATCTTTTGTCGAATCGTATTTTGTGGCCATTAAATTTTCATTTTATTTATTTTATTATCATTTTTTCTTCGAAATTGAGAAAAATTTCAACCAAAGAAATGTGAATATAACAACATTGATTTACGAATGTAATCAAATTTAAATTTAAACAAACAAATAAATAAAAATTTTATATGTTTGGCATGTATTTTAATGTGGATTATTTATGTGTAAAAAACAAATTATAGCCAACATTATGATCATTCGCTTCTTATTTTTATTATCAAACATATGACATAAAAAACAGAATACAGAATAGAAATGAAATAAAAACACCATCAAGATTACATGGATTCTAGAGTTAAATACATTCCTTCGAACATTTGATATATTGAGAATTCTAGCGGAATTACTTGGAATTTCGTCAAATATTCTTGTTATATTAGTATATTCAGTCACAAATATATTCTTTTAAGTAGAATATATTTTACATACAAACATTTCCAATAATTTGCTATTGATATCATTATATCATCGATAATATGATAAACAATAAAAAAATGGATCACCAACAATCGATTGCGCAATCATCATTATAATCATTTGTCAGCAACTACAGCATCAACAAATATATGAATCGAATGAATTGTAATTTAATGATAATAACAATTGGTACAAATAACGCAACAGCAAAACAACACGGTGCAAATAAGATTTATTTTTTTATTTTTTATTTTTCCTTAAATTCAGCTCATCTCTGTGTGTTTATTTATTTATTTGTTTGTTTTTGTTTATGTCTAGTAATAAACAAACAAATAAGTAAACAACACAAAGTACATTAAAGAATTCCAAAGAATTTTCATCATCATCTTTATCTTTATCTTCTGCTTCTTCTTCTTCTTATTGTTTCTTATCAGACAAACAAACAAACATCGAAATAAATGAATGCAAAGAATGAATGAATAAAGTTTAAATAAAATAAAGATAAAAACATCCATACATAGTGTTTGTTCTTTATTTGTTTGTTTATCCAATGTTTTGTTTTTAACAAATATTCAATGATAATAATAGCAAAGATGATGATGATGATGATGATGATGATGAAAACTTCTATATTCTTATAACCAAAACATTCTCTTTCGAGTTTTTCTCGCTTTGATTTCTATGAAACTAATCCATTTTCAATGTATTTGATTTTGTTCGAACGTTGATTTGTTTGTTTGTTTGAATTTCATTGTGTATACAAGTTGGTGATGGAAAGAGAAAGAAAGGCAGAGAGCGAGATGGAAAGGGAGCAATAGTTTGCTTTTGAATGTCCATCATGCATACGACAATAAAAAGTTTTATTTATTTAAAAACAAAAGATAACAAAAAAAAAAGAAATCAAACATGCTTTTAATCAAGTGTCCATCAAATGTAAACATTTGGTCAAAACTGGGTAAAATAGCAGTGGACGACATTAGACATCAATAATGAATAAGAATGAAAAGATGAAATGTTCTGTACGATCAATGAAGAGTTTTATTAAGAATATTGTGAGATTTCTGGAATATCTTCCTGGTGTTTGAATTAAATTCTTGAAATTCTCGATGTTTCGTCAATAGAAATTCTCAAATTCGTCAGGTGTAATTCGAATAGTATTATTGCATTGAATTGAATTGGTGATTAATTAACGAATTTAATCGCACAAATTCAAATTGTTCGATGCTCAATTCACACTGAACAAATCAATCATCATCATTTTATACTAATGGATTATTACCACATAAAGAATGTACGTTTCCACTTAATTTATCAGTATGAAAATTTCATGATTTGAAAAAATCGAAACTTGAAAAAATTTCACGAAAAAAAATAAGTGAATAAACAAATAAATAAATAAACAAGTTCAATTTTCTTAATAATGAATTCCTGGGAAATTTACTGAATTTCTCTGAAATTTCAAAATTTTTAAAATAGAAAAACTGATAAATTGTAATATTTTCTTATGAGAACAAAACAAGAAATTGGATTTTGCATTTAAAATTTGAAAATTGAAATTTGTTTATTTTATCTATTTCGATGCAATTCTTCCTTTTCGATCGAATTGAATTAAATATAAAAATCAATTTGTGTAAAAGTTTTGCACTTGTTATTATTATTATTTGTTGCGAACGTTTTTTATGAATTTTTTTCCTTCTCGGGAACGAATTTTAAGTTTTTTCCTAAGAAATGCAAAGAATATTGATACACACGATTCGTATCTTTTTTCTTGGCCATAAAAAATAAATGAATGCCAATGTCAATCATTAATGGAATGAATTTCTTTTTTTTTTTTTTAATCTCATTGCGATTCGACAGAATTTGAAAAAAATAAAATAAAATTTGAAATTACAAATCGTTCGCTGTGAAATTCACAACAAATTGAAATTTATGCAACACTTACCGAGATCTCCGCGTGGTTGGATCTTTCATGACCATCACTTCGGTTATATCACCAAATTTACTGAAATATTCCCGAAGTCCTTCTGTGATTCGGTGGGTGAAAGGAGATAGAAGAGAAAGGAGAAAGAAAAATGACAAAAAGAGAATGAGAATAATGATAAGATTAGATGAGAAAAATGGTTTAAAATATGCATAGAAAAAAGATTAAAAATTTAAAGCATTCGCAATAAAGTAACATGTTTCAATTGGAATATGGGAAAAACACAGATATCATTCTGTCAAAATTGTTTTGAAATTCAACGAAACAAAACAACAACAAAAGTCGATCAATAAATAAAACATTTTGCAAGTTCATAAATAAAATACCAAATTTCAAAAAATTGTTTAAAAAAAAGATGAAGAAATCGAGACCAACGCAACAATAACAACCCGACCCTATTGCTCCTTGTGGTACCTCCAGAAAAAAAACCATTAAACTTTGGTTTTTGGGAAACGAAAAAAAATATGTACAAAAACATATATGCTTTGTGTGCAATAAGCTTTGCTTTTATTGTGGTTAATGGTTTCATATATCATCATCATAAAACATTTGTATCATTTGTTTGTGAATGAATGAATGAGAATTTTCATATATTTCAATTTTCAATTTACAATTTGCGTGCATTTGAAAATTGTAATTTTTAATATCTTTAATATATATTTTTATTTTTACTTTTGTGATCATTCTTCATTTTGAAACTTTTCATATTTCGAATTGTTCAAATTATCATTACAATGAAGCAATAATGCGAATCGTATCGAATCGATTTGTGTGTGTGTTTCTGCAACGATTTCGATTGAGTTTGAATCAACTGTTTTGTATGTGTGCGATTCGCCTGATGAAGTTGGTACAATAATAATAATGATAATAATTTTAACAATTTCAATAATGATATTTTTTTGATGGCATTCTCCATTTTTTTGTTTGTTGCAAGTTTTACTAATTTATATTTGATTGTTCATGTGTGTGTCTGTGCATGTGTGACTATGATATTTGAAATGGTTGATGATTTTTTTGAATTTGAATTTGAATCATTTTCGAATAATTTCAAATTGATAGTGATAATCACTTTATGAGACCATTGTAACGTGAGTTGATTCATTAAAATGATCAACGAAAAAAAAATCAGCTGAAAGGCAAGCGACAAAGTACATGTGAATTGAATTGGGTCTAAAAATATGAAATGAATGGAATATTTTTCAATTCATTCTGATTGATGACAAAAAAAAATATGGTAACAGATGTTTTTTATCATAATTATAATCATTTGTTGAAATATTATATATATATCTATGCGCACATGGCTCACATACTAGCAGTAGAATAGCAGTAGATGCATCATTATTTTGTATGAAAAATATTGAATATGAATTTTTCTCGTTCATTAAATGAATCAATCCTGCTTTCTTCCATTCAAATTTTTGGTAAAAATTTCTAATAAAAGTATTATCTGTAATAACTTTCAACTTAATTTAAATCATATTTCATTATAATCATTTCAATCGATTACTAATTTATGATCTACTATTATTATCATTATAACAATTGAAAATTCAATCATTATTTTCAAAACCAATAATGATTTAATCATTTTTACAATTTTCGGTATTCATTCATATAATCTGAAAGAGAACTTTCATTATTTTTTTAATATTAAAAATTGAAAAGTATAATAATTGGATTCAAGACCAACAAAAAAACAAATTAAATCAAATAAAAAAACCCGGCCCAAAATCTAAAAATGATAATCAAAAACTTTATCTCAAACGAAATGATTGAAAATAAACAAAACAAAACGAAAAAATTCTCCAAAATCAATAATAATGTAATAATATTTATGGTTATATGAAGATGACGATCGAAAATATCAACCAATCAACCATAGAAAAACTGAACTGCACCAGATAATAAATGAATGGAAATCATTTGAATTCAGCATTCTATGGTTTTGCTTTACATTTTTTTCAAAATATTACATGAGTCGTTCCAACAATACAATCATGGTACACAAACACACGAACACACACGAGTCGCACCCAATCATCATTAAAAGAATCGGAGAAAAAAATGGAATGAAAATGAAAAATAAATCATTAATTGATTGATTTTTGTTCGATATTCTCTAGGTTTGGTGCACGGTTGATTCATTTCTTCATGAATTTATTAGAAAATAATGTTGTTTATTTATTTATCATTCGTATGTTTATCATTATAATAATAATATTGAAAATGATTTCGAAATTGGTTTTGGTGCGTGTGTGTTGTCAGTGTATGTGTGCCAACGTTTGGTTGGCCGTTTTTCATTGCTTGCTTTATGTTGGGTGAAAACGCTTGAAATCAAATCGAAATAACAACAACAACAACAACAATCGATCCAATGTGATTTCTCTTCTGTTTTCGCAAAATCAAATGTTGAATTGAATTTCAAATTTTACAATTCTCAATTTTCAATTCAATTTTGTCTTGAAAACGAAAAAAAAAATTCAATTTTCAATTTTTTTCTCATCAAAAATTGTAGATTGGAAATTTTTCGGAAAATCAAATATTTTGACCGATTTCTTTTTGAAAATTTTTCTTTTCTTGTCGACGAGAGAATTCTCTTACTTGACATGTAATTGAATCGAGAGCAGTTGAAGGAGAAGAAGTAGAAGAAATGGAAGGAAAAGAAGCAGAAACGAGAAAATAAAGTAAAACAAAGCAAAACACACACATGCGACAAACAATTGTAGAATTTAGGAAATTGTAAAGTTAAAGTGAAGGAAAGTCCCAGGAAATTGAGAAAGTTTTATTTTTGTGAATTCACGACATTAGAAAACCAATCACTGAAGAAAAGGGAGATTTTTTGGGGTAAATTTTCTAACGAGAATACAAATATAGCAAAGATGGCTTGAGAACCGATTCAATTGTTTCAAGTTCATTTAGTAATGTTTGAAAACTTGGAAAAACTAAGACATCAAGCTATATACAACAATAGGCAAAATGAAGGAAATCAAAAATGAAAAAATTGAAAATGAAAATCAAATCAAGCGTAAAAAGCTTGGAGTATTGAAAAAAATGGTAAAATTGAATATTTTTTCAAGGAAAATCGATTCGACCATTTTAAATGTACATGAAAAACGGGGAATTCCTTATTTTGTGGTTGAAATAATTTTTTGATATTAGTCAAATAATTTTCATTCATTTGAGATTACAATCAAATAACGTTTGTGTTATGTTGGCACGTTCATTTAAATTTTACTTCTTTGAATGTCTTTCACGATAAATGAAGAATTTAACATTATCAAATTGTAATTGACGGAGAAAAAATTTCAAATTTTTCAATATTTTTCCCTTGTGTCTACCACCATTACCATCATCATCATCATCATATTTGCATATTTAAAAAAATGGAAATGCAAATAATTCATTTGTTGTTTGTTTGTTTGACTGTAGATAATAATAATAATAATAATAATATTTCTTCGTTGTTGTTGTTGTTCAGAGAGTTAATAATTCATATGTTTCAAAATGATAATCAACAGAGTGGTGGTTGGAATCGTGAAAATTTTATGGAATAATTTCCCGTTAGTACTATGGCAATATATGGCAACATTGAAAGCATTGAAATTGAAATTCATTTTATCAATTTACTGAATCGAAATTTTTTTTTATATTAGTGAAAGCAGCTAAGAGTTAAGGTAATGTAACATGAACAGAATGTTAATTTTTGGGATAAAATGGAATGAAAAAGAAATGAAAATTTTATTAGATTCTAATCTATGATAATTTGAAATCAGTGATCATCTTGATATCTTTGAAGATTTCAAGATTCTTGATTCTTGAAACTTTAAATTCACGATTTTCGGATTCTGAGAAATTTTTGGAGAATCTTAGATTAAACTTTCTTGAATTTTGAATCATAAAACAAAAATGAATCATAAAATCGACAAGTCTTGTAGTAGTTGTTGCCGTCGAGTGAATATTGTGGTAATAAATACATTAGGAACATACAAAAAAAACATGTTATGTGAATATTTTCAATTGAAGCAAGAATCCAAATACAAATGTTGAATGAAAATTTTTAAAAACAGAACAAAAACACATAAACAGTGAAAATTAATTAATTTAAATAAATTATTCAAAAATAGAACATTATTATTTGCGCTTTAACCATAATAAAATATATTCATGATGATATCATGATCAACGATCACCAAGACAACTAATAGTAATAATAATTATCATTATTATCATTATGAGTACATGATTAGTTTAAACATTTCAACATTCAAACACATATGAATGACATTTGAAGGCAATAAATGAATGAATAAAAAACAATTATAAAAAATATATGAACACCACAAACAGACACGCACGCACATACGAACAGACATGGATGGACGTGAAACTTGTAAACATCATCAAATATTTAGAATAGTTTTGAAACCTTTGAAACATGCGAAAATCACTTGTGATAATGACGATAATATTTTCAAGATTTTCAACGTCGTAAATATTTAACGACAACAATGAAACGAGAAAAAAACTTTGTTTTTACAGGTATTTTTACAGATTCTCAACGGAAATGCACATATGATTCACAGATTCAGTGAAATTTAGTTTTATGATTTCCAATTTTTTTTTATTTACCAAGAATTTCAGGAACTTTGTTGTCATTTGTTGTTGTTGCTGTAGTCTATGTGTGTCTAATATTTGTCAAAAGAAAATTCACTTGTAATGCTAGCAAAGAGACGACTGGCTGGCTTGATTCAAATTAATGAGATTTTCACGTTTCATTTTTGTTTTTTTCAATTTTCTATTAAAAAAGTACTTTTCATTCCATTAAAATGTTTTTTTTTCTTGTTTGGCTCTTGACGAGAATTCATAGAATTACACAATTCACTGCAGTATAATGAGAAATTGTTTTATTTATTTCAAAGGTTGACATTTGACTGAAAAAAAACCATTGAAATTTTTTTTATTTCATTCTTGGAAAATTGATTTGAATCTCAGAATCTCTGTCATTCGCTTTTCCACTCACAGTGAAAAGTAATTGTAAGCTATGAATGAATCGTAGATGAAATTCTTGAACGAGAATTGCTTCAAGAATCTAATTCATTTGAGATAAAATGAATTTTTTAAATTATGATTATGATCATGATTATTATTCCAATCTAAATCTATGATTTCAAACGTGATTTTTTCATGAATGAGATTTTTTTCCTTTTTTCTTGATTTATACTTGACGTTGAAAATCACTATTCCATCATCTCATCTAGTATTATTATCATTAAATTTTGCCTAATATTTCTCGTCATGTTCAATTTAGTGGAATTTTTTTTTGCCACAGAAAAATCTTTGATATCCCTCAGCTTGAAATATTCGATGACTTAATGCCATTATGCTATTCAAAATTATGAAAGTAATAACAACTTAATTCATGAGCATTTGCTTATACTCAATGATACATCAAATTTTTGAAAATTAATCAGCAAATGATCCTGATTTTTCAATCAAAACGTCCAAAAGATGATGGTTCAATTGAATCAAATTGATTTCCAGCGCTAAAAATCATTGAAAATCATTTTTCAATAGAATTCTTATTCATTTAATTGTAATTATTGCTTAGAAATTAGTAACAGTGGGCAATTATTATTCATACACAAAGCTTAGAGAAAAATATGATTATTCTTTCCTAGATTTTTTTATTTAGTGAAGAATTCTGTCATCTGAACAAATTGAAATCTAAATCTATAGAATTTCTAATTAATGACAAACAGAATTTTTCGATTTGCTTCCTTGTTGTTGTTGAAGGTATGCAAAAACTTGTATGGCCATTCAATAATGTGTATTTTTATGTTTTGAATCATATTTAAATTAATTCCAAATGAACAATTTATTTGGAATAAAGTAGAGAAAAATGTGTGTGTGTAGTACAATGAATGAATGATAAATATTAAAAGTTGACTTAAAATAATAATAATAATAATTCAAGTATATTGTCGCTGTTTGATTTTGTTTTGGCAAATATTCAAAGAAAAAAATATGGTAAACATGTTGTAAATCATTATATGATATTACTTTGATTAATGCAAAGACTACTGCTGCTACTGTGTAATAATAAGTGTTTAATAAACTTTATGATAAATTCATTTTTTCTTTCTTTTTTCTTCTCATTGAATTAATTTATCTATTTATTTATTTATTTGTTTGTTTGTTGATTATTATTATTGAATAAATTAGACCTTTGGATCATTTTTATTTACAAATGAAAGAGAGCGAAAAATTTACACACAGAAACAAACATTCACACATTCTCCATATGCATCGAATAAGAATGCGAAAAATGTATATTTTTTAACATGAGAATATAAATGTGAATAGTATGTGGTTTTTTTGATTATTATGATGAAAATAATTATAATTACTTGGAAAGTATTAATACTTGAAATCAAAATTTTATTTGACCATGATTTTCGTTAGAAAATTTTTCGTTTTTTTCCATGAAATCTAGATTGATGTAAAGAGGATTTTCAATTGAATAAACCATTGAGAATTCAACCAAAAAGAACTGAAATTGTTTAAAATAATTATAACTTGAAATTAAAATCCATTGTGCACGTCAAACAAATCAAATAAAACAGTGTATAAAGAGATGATGATTGAATTTTTTTTCTCTCAAAATTTTCGATAGAATTTCAACAGAATTTCGATTGAAATTCTATGGAATTCAATTGACATAAACAACTACAGAGATAAATAAATAAACAAACAAACAAAGGAAAAAATTTCGAATACACTGAATTGAATTCGTGAGTTGAATTTTAAAAATATTTTTTTTTTCATTTCAATAATATTGTTTTCAAAATGGAAAAAAACATTTTTATACAAACAAAATTTTGGAAAAAGGAAAATTCAAATATATGCAATGCATTTTATTCATTTATTCATTAATTCGTTGAATAGAATAATAATGAAAAAAATAACAAGAATATTCTGCCATAGAATCATACCATACTATTTCCTAACCAATTGAAAATTATGAAACACAAGAGAACGAATCCAAATTAATTTTCAACAAAATGAAAAATGAATGAATGCAAAAAAAAAAAAAAAGAATTTGTCATGCAAAATAATAATAGTCATACATGTGGTAGAGTAATAATACATTAGAAATAGTTGTTGAATGAAATTGAAATGAAATGGAAAAAAAAATATAAAAGATAAAATGGAATTCATACAATGGGGAAAAGAATTTTCCATAAATAATGGGAATAAATAATATTGATAATAATAATAACAATGAATAGAATTAAATTTAATGACAAACAGGTAAGTTTAATCAAAGAAATTGAAAGTGAAATTAATATGAATTCACCCTAAATATGCATTCATGCATGAACAAACATTATACATTGATATAATAGGTATATCAATATACTCAATATATTTCTATCATATAAGATGTTTATCGTGAAAAGTATTGATTTTATATTGTAGTGATTTGATATTGAATCGTTTTATGAGATTTTACTTTAGTTCATAGGAGAAATTACAAAAAAAAAATTGAAATAAAAAGTTGCAACAAACGGACTGACACAAATGAATGCATCCACATAGAACAAAAAAGTTTCATCATAAAAATCGTAAGATTTATTATTATTACATCGTTGCTTTTGGCCATTGAAAATGAATGCCAAAGAAAAAACAAAACAATTTTTTTAAATACAAATAAACTTTTTTTTGAACATGAAGTTTTTACAAAAATTCATAGAAAGAAATTGTAAATTACAATTTCAATTTTTTTTTCTACAAATAAAAATCGATAAATTTTAATGATAAAATTACAATTTCATATTACATTTACACATACACACATTTAATATTTTAAAATGAATTCAAAGTAAATCAAAAATTAGACAAAATTAAATCATTGAAATCATTGATTTTTTTCAATTTCATTCAAAATATCAAAATTAATTGTAATTCATTATCATTATGGTTGCTCACACTCATTTCATTTTTTTTGAGGCCATTTAATTTCAAATAATTTACGAATTTTCATTTTTTCTGAATTGAAATTGAAAAAAAAATAAAATTAATTAAAATTATGCGATTTTTTTTGGGTCCGAATTTTCCTAAGCTGAATGGCAAAATGCAAAAATGTTGCATTGTTGGAAAATTTTGCTCCGCATATAAATTAATGTATTATCATTATTACTAATAAAAGAATGAATTATATTCAAAGATATATCATATACAATTGATATAAATAATAATAAATGGATAAATGAATGAACGATATTTCCACTGGTGTTTCATTTGTGATACTTGCAGCTTTGTTCTCGCTTTGACTCTGTGATTAATTTTTCACTGCTTTTTGTTTTCGCAAATGGATGAAATAGTTTCATTCATTTCAAGAGTGAAAATGAATCATTTCTACTATAGTTTCTACTATGAAACAAAAGCAAAAAAAAAAGCTAATGAAACTAAAACGAAAACAAAAAAACTTTTGTCCATATTTATTTCTCATATTATTATTACACACACAAGGGTCCATATAAACGCACGCATACACATACTAAACAAAATGTTTCATGTATTTTTATAACATTAACACTGAATGTATGCTAGTGTTGGCGATGGCAATGATGATGATATGGTGGTGTTGATGATGGTGATTGATGTTGCAACATTTTTCTATTTTTCTCTTGCATCTTTTTCGAAACTAACAAAATACCCGAAATACAAAAGAATAGAAAAAGAGGAAAATATTTTCGGGTATATACAAATTTAAAATGAAACAACATGTATTTTTCATAAACATTTTCGGATATTTTTTTTCTTTATCTGAATTGATGATTAGTGTTGGTGATGGCGGTGGTTGGGGTGGCGTATTTTATCCACCAACCAACCAAACACCATAAACACAATTCGAAAACATAAACACAATGAATGTGTAAGGTTATTTTTCACTCATATGATGATGAAAAATTCCGGAGAAATATTAGGATTCTTTGCATTACACAAAATATATTCTCTGTAATGGAAAAAATAATGATGATTTTTTTCTATTTTGTTATGAATCGTTGGTAGTGATGGTAGTGGCAGCATTCTCTATGCTCTTGGTGTGCGAATATTTATATATGAACACGAGGAAAAACAATTATTTTGATACCAGAATCAGAAAAAAATGGAATCAGAGAAAATAATGGAAATTTCGGAACCCAAAGAAATACATTTTTGATTTAAAAGGAGAAAAAATCAATAAGAAAATACATTTTGAAAAATATTATTGTTTCTTATTACACATTGAAATATTATATCACATTTTTGGATAAGTCTTAAGGTTAGATTGCGAAATTTCTTCGATTTTTTGATAATGGATTTCTAGTTATCGTAAATGTATAAGTGAAAAATTTTGCTTTGAAATGATCATGAAATAATGATAATAACCAAAAAATAATGATAATAATAGCAAGTGTACAAGCAATAGCCTAAGACAAATAAACTTTTTGAAATAAAAAAAGAAAAGAAAAAAACAAAAGACTCTTGAAATTATATGACAGAAAACAATGGCATATAATGATAATGACGATGATTATAATGACAATAATTGAATACAACAACATCAACAAATATGAAATGTGTATGTCTGTAGGATTCTTCCGTTTTGATAAAATAATATCTTCACATTCTCTACGATATATGTGTAGCATGGTAAGCATAAAAAGTCAAATATACTGCAGCATTGAATACGAGAAAAATGGTAGGAAATTTCGGAATCAAAATCAAAATTTCTAAATGAAACAGGAAATATGTTTTTAGGTCTCAGAAAAAAAAACAAATTCAATACTTCATTCATTTTGCTTCAACATAAATGTTTTCAGTGTGACATATGTTGAAATAAAATTGTAAATAATTTGCTTTGGAGAAAAATATAAATGAAAATGAAATCAAAGAAATAACTTACCAGGCGCTGTTTGCCAACTAAGTCCACCGATAAACATTTTCCTACACAACGAAAAAAATTGGCGAAAAAAAAGAGAAAAATTGATTTCATTAATAACAATATATAATAAATGGAACAAAATTAATTTGTACAGATTTGATTTCAAATTGAAAATCATCTTTGATATGATTCAATATTTTACATTAATAAAAATATCAGTAATAAAAATAATAATAAAAGCACTATTGATATTGATATAATTCAATTACAAATTTTATGGTATTTCAATGACAAATATGTATTTAATTTGAATTTCAACATCGAGTGCGATTGATGTGATGATGTGTGCATACAGATAAGAATATGTACAAGGAAATATATTCTTTAGAATATTCAGAATTAATTGGAACGAATCAGAACAACTGCTTCAAAATTTAACCTAGATCATCAATTGAAAATTATTTTTATAATAATTTTTGAATACATTTTTACCAATAAAAATTTTTTTATCAATTTCATTCGAATTCTGATCCGAATTTTTTCTGCTCTTTGAATTGAATTTCAAATTCAAATCGATTCATTCATTTACAAAAGATTTTCATGATATATAATTTTATATATTTTTCATGATTAATTCATATTATTGAATTTTATTCTTTATATTTTGGAATATTTTTTCCCGAAAATTTTCAATCATTTCCCTGATATATTTCTGCATAACCCTGTATTTCACGCAAAAAAAAAAACATCCTTTGGGATCTCAGATTACTTGCCTTATTATTATCATTATTATTATTTCAAGACAAAAAAAATTTATAATATACAGTATTATTATTTGTCATCATTGTTATATACAAAAACAAACAGTTTTTTCATTATTATTTTCATTTCTAGAGTGACAAATAAACATAGAATCCCTTTTTGAAAGAAAAAAACGAAAATACTAATACAAATAATACTTTTAGCCTATCCATTAGTGCAAAATGGTTTATTTATATGTGTGTATTAATATCAATCAATGAATGAGAAGCAAAAAGAGAAAAAAATGAAATAAAGTTAATGAAAAGAATTCCAAACACAAATGAAAAAAGTTTTTTGTTTTCAAAAATACGATGAAAATGAACAAAAGAATAGTGAAAAAAGGAGAGAAACCAATCACACTCATGCAGAATATTATTCTTAAAAAACCTATTCAATTTAATGAAAGATTTTCATCATTTATTTTCTTTAAACGCGAAATTAATGCTTGGTAAATCGATTTTAGGAAGGAAAATGTGAATGTAATTTACTTATGAACAAAAAATATAAAAGAAATTTCATGAAATAATCGATAAATGAAAGCATTTCGAATTGAGAATGATTTGGAGAATTAGATAATTTCAATTTTAAAAAAATAATGAAATCGATGTTATTTAATATGTAATTTATACTAAATTTATAGAGGTCTTTCAAAAGTTTTTCTTTGCTCAATAAGTAAATGCTTTCCGTTAAATTTTTAAAAAATTTTGAAAATTAAAATTGTTATAAATTGTCTTGAGTTAAGATTAGATTATTCATTATTATTGTTCATTCACACATTGTAATTGTAATTTTGAATTCAAAAAAAAAAAAAAAAATGAGAAATAAATTCAAAAAACAACAAAACTGAATCGATAATCGTTTGTGTATATTTTATAGTCACAGACCTTAAATACAGATGTTTATGATGTTTGAGTATATGCAACAAATATGATTGACAAGGATTGAATCATTCTTAAATTTTTTACATCTTTTCTATGCATAATCTAATTTAATCTGATTCTATTCAACAATGAACAATCGACAATTTGATTCAAAATGAATTGTATCATTCTAATTGAAAATTGCTGGAAAAAATTGCGAGAAAACATAAATGAATGAACGTGAATCATATCAATGCTGCATTCAATGATGATTTAATGTTCGAAAACATTTTGAAAATGGAAATGGAATCAAAAAAAAAAAATGATTCAAACAAAATCATGAAAACTTTATCATCATCATACGAAACAAACAAAGACAATGACAGCAACATTCATTGGTTTGTTTGTTTGATTGTTGCTGATGATTTCAAAGAAAATGATCATTATGACATAAACAGACAACAAACATGGAATTATCAAAATATCATAATGTAGAATTGTCACAGATATATCTGTGTATGAAATATACACAACGAAGTATAAATGGAATACAAACACATAAAATTGTAATAATAATAATTGAAATTGAAATTAAAACTTTGAAACTTACAAGCAAAACAATGATATAACAACAACAACTAATGAAAAAGTAATTTCATCAACGAAATAAATAAATGAAAAGAAATGAGAATTTTTTACATTAAAATAAAATTATAAAAACAAATATATCATCGATGGTAACGAGAAAACTTTCATTTATAATTCATTAAAAATATATCAAACATGAATTTAATGATATATCAAAAAATGTTCATCATGATAATTACCATTTCTCACATACACACACACACACACACATTTTTACACTAATACAAACGAGACATTCAAAGGCAATTTTTGAGCATTTATTTTATTTTATTTTTTATTTATTTTTTGATAGAAAACAAAGTAACATGATTATGATTAAGTGAGAAATAATAATAACAATAATAACAAAATGAATAAATTTGTTTTTGATTTCAAACATAGCGACATGGTCTTCCAAGGAACGATTTATAGACCTATTATGAGACCTAATTGCGTGGCTAGATGAGCCGTAGAGCGACAATTTCTATTTCACCACCGACTTTATTTGAAATTATTGTTGTGGGACATTGGGTCTCGGTTCCTCTTTGGCTTTTGATTTTTCAATACGACGGAACCCGACTTTCGTGTATGACAAGTGCTGGCACTAATGGCTTATTTGGACATTTGAATCATAGGTATGGTAAAAAAGCTTGTCGTTGCTGTTCGCTATGATTGAATGACTAATAATCAGAGCCGTACATTTTATGGATGATGCGTATTTATATTCTTTTCGATACCTACGTCTGTATTTGTTCTAAATTGATATGCGGAACAAGCGGAAAACAAAATACAGCAACAGAAATACAGACAATTTACGACGTATTCACAAATCAAATGTTATTGGATAAAATGAAAATTTTAATTTTGTTTTTTGCTTTCGAAACAAGAATGATCGTGATTCAACAATTATTATTGAAAATTGTTATGGACACAGGCCTCGCGTGCTCGACCGCCACAAAATATAATTATCAAATCTCGAAACAACAAATTGAAAATTATTCTAAGCTACAAAATTCGAAATTCGTAAATATACGAAATTCCAAAGACAATAATTTTCAATACGATGCACTGCAATACAAAGTAATGCAATCACTATCAAAATGGATATACCGGATACGTCAAAAACTGACTATGTTCTATGAATGGGTTTCCGGTACCACAACATACGTATTGTATATGACGCATTTAATACAATATGAGAATCTTTAATCAATGATTTCTTTTTTTTTCGTGTCTCTGCACATGCTTTTAAGCTCTTCTATCCGTTATCATTTAGGACAATGGAATCAACTTATATTCTCGATATATTCTAATGTTCAATGCTTGCATATCGTCAAAATCAAGTTGCATTTGTTCGGCCAAATAAGTCAAATTCGCTAGATTTCATGCATATTCCAATTTTTTAAATATACGAAAGAAAGGAAAAAATGAAAATAGAAATTCCATATCCATCCAAATATTTTTAACATCGAAATCCAGAATTAAATTAGAAGTCTGGTATTTATGACTATTGCTATTATTATCATGATTATTATTTCTGTTGTTATTATTATTATCATCATTTCTATTACGCAATAAATGCAGACATTTCCAAAAAGAATGAAAAATTCTGGATTTATAAATACAATTATATTTACAAGCAAAATAAAAAAAAATCATGATGTGTTAAAAAATTGTATGTAAACACACCATTGCATATTATTGTCTGGATTTGTGTGAAAAATCATAGTTTATAAATTTATTTTTGGCGCTTTTTTCCTTAATAAAACTAGAGGATTCGATTCTATGAATTCACAGAATTAAATGTGAGAAAGGGAAAAAAATTTTCAAATCAAGCAATCGGGGAAAATATTCTGTCATTTTTCAATCTAAAAAGATGAAATTTTTTCAATCAAAGATATAAAAATGGAGGCGAAAAAAATTAGATTTTCCACGATAGCTTCAAGGCAAAAAAAAAATTCAAAGCCAAAAAAAGAGAAAATGCGTACTTAGACGTAAGAAATAGTACATGTTGATAAATGAATGCCGCCAATGCAAAATCTTTTCAAATATTTCATTTCTTATAAAATTCAATTCTTTTCACTAATGCTAGAATGATAATAAGTCAAAATTTTTTCGATTCAACAACGAAAAAAATCAATGCCTTATTATTCTGAAAATGAATGCATGTGGTATTTATTGTTGCATTTACGGGCTATATGCGAGCTAGATGGTTTGGATGTGAAAAAATGAATCAAATAAATGAATGAATGAATGAAAATTTTCATATTTCAAACAAACATGAGTAATGTGAAAATAAATTAGAAAAATAGATGAATAGTGATGCGAACTAGTGTAGAGACGACGGTGGGGCCAGAATATTTTCTGTAAAGATGAATGAGTTTCACTAAATGTTGCAGCGTGAAAAAATAAATAAATTTTTCATTAAAATTCATTTTTTTTCTACGCAAAATATTGACGCATCTACTACAACAATAATGACATTATTTTTTTCATTATTCTTATCATTATCATCACTATTATTATTATTATTATTATAGAAATATTTTCCAATCAGCTTTGGTGTAAATTAATGAATGAATGAAAGAATAATAGTAAAAAAACATCTACCGAAAGACTGGTACCACACAAATAATGATGGAAATAATAATAATAATATTGGAATAGCGTCAATGATAATAATGAGAATGGATCGAATATAATAATAATAATTGAATGAATTTGATTAATTTTACCAGTTGTTTTCATTTTATTCAATATTTTATTTATTTAATATTTTCTTCGTTTATCGGAAGTAAAATGTATTCTGTAATTTATTTTTTACTTTCTTCGATGGTGGAACATAAATTGAATAAAAAAATTATGAAATTGTTTCATCATCATTAATTTGCAAAATATATTAGATGAATAAATATGAATGAAAACACAGAAAATATGAATACACGAGTGTGGATGCTTTGAAATTCTGTTAAATACATACACAAACACACAGACACACACAAATTGTGTGAAAAATTATTGTTATTATTATTCATTTATTAATTTTATTTATTCATTTCTTTCAGTGAAAATAATAAAAAACGTTTATTAGAATGTAAAGGCGCCATAATATTTCGTAATAACGATAATAATAATCAATAACAATAATCAATAAGCGGTACAAGTGAAAAAAATAGTATTCAGGCAAAAAAATAAGAAAAAATGAAAATTATGGAAGAAAATGTGGACGGAAATTGAAAAACATTCAATTCAATTTACTTTTCGTTATTGGTTTAGTTGGTTGGTGGTATATGTTAGGTGACAATGGCGGCAATAATGGTGTAAGGGGGTGGCCGCAAGGCTATGTCATTCAGTTGTTATAACAAGCAAAAGTATATAAGTAATAATGATTAGATTCAATAAAATAAAATAGAAAAAAAAGAAAAGAATTTGACATTTAAAGTAGAAAATTATTATTACTTATTATTTCTAATATAACGACACACAAAATAACATTAAAACATTTGTCTTTTTTATTTTATTTTGTATTTTGGAGTACCAACAAAAAAACACATAAATGAAAAAGATGTTAGAACTAAAATTATATGAAATGAAATGAATTAAAAATAAATAAAAATATTTTGATGATGAAGTTTGTTAAAATCGAATGTTTAATGTTTGTTGTAATAATAATAATAATAACATTAGCTTAAGGCAATTTTTTCAAGGTTCAGTTATTTTTTGTTTGTTATTATTATTTGTATTTGAATTTATTTCAAAAAAAAATTTATTTCTCTTCCATACATATAAATAAATAAATACAAATTGTATCCAAAATGTTTGTGGCTGTTTTCGGTTGCCATTTGGTTGGCACTTGTATTTGAAAAAGAAAATAATGATAAAATTGTAATGTTTCACTACTGTAACACACACAGTTCGTTTCGCCAATCAAATGATTCTACAATCAGTCATGCGACAAATAGTGAATTGGAGAAAGAGAAAAATAATCAAATTTTTACAAATGTTTCATGGAAACAGACCCAATTATCGAGTGAGCATTGATAAATGGAAAATTCTATTCAATCATCGAACACATTTGCTCTATGTGGTGGTCACACCGGTGGGCGACCAGCTATTCTTTGAACCTGTTAAAAGTGTTAGAATGTCAGGACGCGTAACAATTGCGATATACAATAAACCACCAATCAAGTTCCTAATTGGCCTTCTACACTGAGTGTCTGGTTCGGTCTTGTAAAGTTCGCCCATCCCTGATGGAAGAGGCTTGTTGACCTTCTTGCAATTCTTCATATTAAATCTCTCAGCAAGTTTCATGATATATTGCTTTTGATCTAGATATGCAATATTATTCTCAAACTTTATGTTAATACCCGAAAAATTTTTTCACCTGGCCCAAATCATGGATACGAACATTGCTACTCAATAAACGTTTGACATCATTTGCTTCATTTTCGCTTTTACATATCACAAGGATATCATCAACGTACACTAGCAAATAGATGTTGTTTTTTCGATACAGACAAGGCTCAAATTTCGATACACTAAAGCCATCTCCAACGACTTCCATTCAGCATATGCTGAGACAACAACAGCGTCGTTGCATAACATCGTTGCATCTTCCGTTGCGATGTTGGCCATAATAATTAACGATGCAACATTATCTCGGAGTACCTCAGTTTCGTCCGTTTGTTGTCCAAGATCGCTTACAAATGCTGAATAAGCATTATGCGTCTTCCGGATGATCAACTCCATGCCCTTCCATAATACATAATTTTCGAATCCCAACGTAATGAATTGCACCGATTTCGATTCGGGCACTCTAGGACGAGAATTTCGATTGAATGTCGCCATATTTATCTTAATTAACGTTGATGAAAATTATTCAACCACTTGGAAGCAAAATTAATCAAGCATTGGTGCTGATAACGTGTTATAACGATGAGAATCACAGAACAAGTAACCGTTGAAGTTTTCGTGTCTATTAATTTGAATTCTATATCGACGAAACACAGTCTGTCTGATGTGTCAATAGTCGTCAGTATGATTCATACTTCTAACAAAAAGTATTCTCAATACAAAATATTTGAGAACGTGTGCGTGAAGGCAATGAAGGGTTAACAGAAACAAGTTCGTTCATTGAATTCTTGATTTGCTTTTTTTTACTTTTTCAATTATTTTTTACTAAGGACAGAGACCTATCACCATGGGGTTACTATCTCGTTATTATAATGTGGTCGGATTTGTTTTGTTTTTTCCAAGAAATATTCAAACAAGATAATCTATCTCTTCAACGAAAAATTACAAATTAATTAAAGATTTGAATCAAAGTAATAAGATAAAAATCAAAATGATTTTATCGCTTCAATTAATTGAATTACATTTAGTCTCCTATTTCATAATTGGATTTTTTTGCAAAAATAAATGAAAGAAAAAAATAATTAATTGATCAATTGATTGAAGATATTGATTGAATCAATCGATAGCATTTGCCTGACAAGAATGTCTGAGGATTTAATTCGATTTTTCTCGATTTTTTCTATTAAGATATTAAATAAATGAAATATTAAAATCAAATATTAATTCTAACATTTTACAAAAAACATATTCGATATGATGGAAAAAAAATCTAATAACATAATTTCAAATGAATTTGCAAGATTTTTCTTTTAAATGTCTGATTCAATTTCTTTTCATGATTTCATCGAATGGGAAAAACACATTCAAAATCATATTATACGAACATTACAACAACATTATGAACAAGATGTTACGACGACGACGACAACAACAACAAATTTATTTGACAGGTAAAATAAGATAGAAAAGAAAAATGTGTGATAAAATCTTTGAAAAATGATTTAATGATGTTTATTTTTCGTTTAGAATTATTTGTATACATTAAATTGCTTGTCTGTTGTTGATAACGGGTTATTTGATTTGATTTTATTTGATTTTAATTTTTTTTTCATTTTTCGTCGATGTCTATTTTTGCATCTGTCGTTTTCTTACTACCACCAGTCGTTCGTTTATTTATCTAAGAAATGGAAAAAAAATCTCACATCCTAATTTTTTCCAAGAATAATCTTTGATCAAGCAAGAAAAACATTTCAAATTTCTTCGACAGCATTAATTCAAATGGTTTTAAAAGGAGTGATTAAGACTAGCTTGTTTCTAAAAACACAAATAGACAAACATTGACAAAATAAATAAATACAAATTTTTTTGTCAACAAAGAATTAAGAAATTTTTTGAGCTAATTTCTATATTATTTACTTTTAGCAACAATTTTTCATTTGAACACCACAAATGATAATCAAAGGATTTGGATCGATTTGTGTCGATTCACATTTGGCTTATCGAAATTATTCATATTATCCCTTCATCGTTAAATCACATAGGAAAATCAATCAATAATGATAACCATTAATAAGTGGATTTAGATGATCAGAAAATTTTAGAAATCATGATGTACCATGAATCGATGAAACCATTCAAATGAATAATAGTCATAATCGAGTCAAGACAGTGTTTCAATACATTTTAAGAAAATCTTGAAAAATCTAAATAGTTCATCGTTTTGTTTTTATTTATTTATTCATACATAACAATTTATATTCATACATTTTTTCAGCGATTCTGGTTTATTTTTCATGATAAAAAATGAATATAAAATAAAAATACACGGAAACATTGTATTAGGAATGATTAATGATTATGGCAAATTTTTCATTTGTTCATAATTGGAAAAAAACGAGATTCTCAAATTTGTGAATCGATTAACTTGAAATCTTGACATTATTTTTCGAAAATATATGATGTTCGAGCCAGACTACGGCAAAAAAATTTTTTGTATTAAAAAAATGACCAGAAATCAGACAAATTTGTATACAATTTATTATTCCGTTATTTTTTCAAACAATTTTCAATGTTTTTTGAAATGATTATGCATTTAACATTCATAGTCTTGTTAATTATCGATTGTTTATTAAACAGGTGTTCATTGCCATCGTTCAATCTTTTTTTTCATAAAACCTGCAGGCTGAACAAAAATTATCATTTAGAATCATTCAACGATAGCAGGAGCCGTTTGAGGGCAAAGGGTTAATTTTTTTCAAAGATAATTCCAACAATTATTCACGTTCAATGATTCGATTCGAATGAAAAAAATGAAATGAAAAAAAAAAAACAACTTGGGTGTCACGAAATGTGTGATGTAAATTTGTATCGAATATATATTGGATTAATTGGGTTCTAAATTTAGTTTTTTCAAATTGAAGTAATATAAATGTATTTTAAATAAATATAGCCGAAAACTCATATGATGAAATGGATCTGATAAATGGAAAAATTTTCTAATAAATTTAATTGATGTTTAAAATTGTCAATCGACAAAAAACCAGTAAAAATTTAGTTAAAAACTGCCAAATGTCGATGACTTCGAAAGACATCCACAATCATTTTGATATAAATGTCACCGTAAAGTCTTTTATTTTTATGAATAAATAAACGAAGGCAAAAAAAAGAATCATGGCCGTCAGTGGGCCATTTTATTTTAGCTGATATTGACCATTATAACAAAAAAAGAAACCTCTGTAAAAATGAGATAAAATAGGATGAAATCAAGGCTTTTTTACTCTCGAATTTCTATAGAACGTGAAAAATTAATCATGTCGAATATACACAGAGGCATGCACAGATTTTGCAGACAAATGTAGACATGAAATGGAAAAAATTTTAATTAAATCAACAATGAAATTTCTATTATGAATTCGGAATAATAATGAAAATATATCAATCAAAATCAATAAATACATGACGGCATATCAGTTATTCAAGTATTCAAAGATGCTTGATCGAAAATCGAGGCTAAACATAATCTCGATCAACAACTACCACCAACAACTAGCTCACCCAACTGACTTACTACCTAACTAACTAACTAACTGATCATCAATTAAATGATTCGATATGCATTGGCTGAACCATTCCCGTATTTCGTTGTTTGATTGAAAATTAATTCAAAAATTTTCAATTTTTTTCATTTCATTTTGATGATTGAAATTTATATCCACACAATTTTTTGATGCAAAATGATTTGATAATAACTTATAATGATGAACATTGAATAAATCAGACAAAGATAAATATTCAAAGTATCAAATCAAATCATTTGATTGATTACTAATGATGATGAGAAGAGAAGTGAAATAAAAAAATCAAAGGTTTCATTGATTTTTCAGTGAAAATAAATTGAAATATTTATTTTGATTCAACATGAATTCATATTCTTATTTCAGTATTTCAAAATATGAATTGATGTCATTATAATTTATGCTTTAAAAATAGAAAAATTTTGCTACAATTTATCATTTTTTTAAATATTTTATTCCAATTTAAATTAATTTTACCAACAACAAGTTATCATAATAATGATAATTATAATTATAATAATAATAAAAACAATTGTGCTTTGTTGATATGAAAAATAATTTGATGTTTGTTTATGTTTTTCAATTTCATTCATCCATTCATTCATTTAATTAATTTCATATCACTTTTGAATATGAATTCATATTTTTTCAATCATCCAATTGAATTATTATTATTATCATCATCATCATCATCATTATGATTATGATGATGATTATTTTTACCATTCATTCATTGCATGAACTTTGAGGAAATTTTTTTCTCAATTTTTTTTTTGAGCTTCATCCATCAACAACAAGCAACAATCAAAACAGCAGCAGCCTTTTTTTCATATATGAAAATGTTAATATAAACAATAATGATTCATTATGACTCATAATCATCAATATTAATGATGATGATAATGATAATGATGTGAACTGGATTCATTTTTTTTGAACAAAATCAAAAAACTGAAATATTTTGCATCGAATAATAATTTTTGGGAAAATTCGATAAAACATTTTTTCCCTAATTTCATCAAATTATCATCGATATACATCATGGTGTGATGGTGTTTATATTTGGAAATTTATAAATAAATTTCATTGGAAATCACATGGAAAAAAAGAAGAAAATTATTCAACAGTAAATTGATTGGTTTTTTGTGTTATTTCTCTGCTAAAGTTTTCAAAATTGTGATGATCATAATCGTCACACGATTGTTTTATCCGACAAAAATCAAACGATGATTTAGCATCTTCTTTGTTTTCTTTGGAAATGAAAACACAAAATGCCATGATAAAACGATGATGAACACTTTTTATGATTTGTTGATTAAACATTGATGGACACACATTAGCAAATAATGATCCCTGGGACATCAGGATATTTGAGAATATGAGGACAAATATATGATTCAATTCATTGATTGAACAATTATAAGGAATATTTACAATTTTTTTTCGTGAATTTTTCACAAAAATTTTTCTCAAATTTTAAAAATCTTCCATTGTTCAATTATTGTCGTCTTTGTCTTAGCTTTTTGTTTTTTCTTTTCACACACACAGACGAAAATCCTTATTTCAATTATTATTATTATTATTTACAGTTTTGTGGCTAAAAATAAAACGTACACAAACAAGATTATTATTCAAAAACAAGATTGAATTCGAGAATGAAAACAAAACAAGATTCATTCAAACAATGAAACAACACTAAATATTTTGACATGTGCATATGATAATAAATAAATAATAATGATAATAATGTTTCTATGGTGAAATTTTTTTTATTTTTATATTCTCAAACTTCTTTGTTTGTTTAGATCATCATTTTTTTATTTTTTGCACAAATAAAATCTGATTAACAAGAAATAATAAAATAAAAAAATCTATGAATGTGTTTGCATGTGAATATTTTATATTATATTATTTTGATTTGTTGTTGCTGATTGTTTGGTTGTTATATATTTATAAATAAATGAGAATAAGTTTTGTTAATATTTTTTTCTTCGCAAAACAAAAGCAGACAAACAAACAAGCAATCAGAACAAACAATTCAATTCGATTCAATTCGAAAAATTTCCAAATAATGACATGAATTTCTTTTTTTGTATTTCAATTATTTCTTTGCTTATAACAATTACAATTGCTTACAATTTATAAATATGTATGTGTTTGGATGACAATTGCATCATCAGCAACAGCAGCAGCCGACGACATCAGCAATAACCAACAAAAAATAATAACAAATAAAAAAATTAACCAACCAACCAACCGACAAACAAGCAAACAAACAAACAAATCTTTAAATAAATATAAAGTAAAGAAGAAATGATCAAAATATTAATATTTATAATAATAATAATAATAATAAGAAATAAGAAATGAGAATAGAAAAATAGTTAAGATGCTAAAATAATAATAATGATAATAATAAATTCTTAATGAAAGCAGAAAACAAACAAACAAACAAATGGAAATTTTGAAGTTAATGTACAAACATGTATTACACAGACAACAGCCGAAACACATTACACATAGACAAAGAAAAAAAATTCAAAGAATATTCTTGTTTTCCTTGATATTTAAAAGCTTAATATCAAAGAATAAAACCAAGAAAAAATGCTTGTCAATATTAAAATGAAAAGCAAAATATAAAAAAAATGAAATGAAATGAAATAAGAATAAAAAAAATTTGAAATTGAAATAGAAATAATCTAAATAATAATAATCAAAATAATATTAATTCTTAATCCAAATCAACAAACCAAGAAAAAATGGAAATGAAAATGAATGATGGAGATGAAAATTCTTCATTTATTCCAATTTTATCTCTCTCCCTATCCATCATTTCTTCAAAATGGATGTCTTATATTTATGTATTTATATGTGTGCATTTATTTTGGTTTTTTTAAACATAAATTTATCCATTTATTCTCATGGTTTACTGAATAAATGGATGAATATGTGTGTTTGTGTGTTTTTGTGTGTGCAATAATGCTTCGAATGAATGATTTTTGGTTTTGTTTTTTTCTTTAAAGAATTTTCTTGTTTTATTTCACATTTTTCAATTCATAGATTCCAATTTATATTTCAATTTGTTTGAAAATAATTCTACGAATGAATTAATTTGTTATAAGATTGAACGAAAAAAATGAATTTGAATTAAATTCAAAGCAGGAAAAATAAAATTCAAAATAAATAATGACTAAAGAATATAAGATTTCATTTCGCAATTCTATGCTTGTGTTTGTGTGTATGTGCGCGTGTTATTATTAATTATCATTGTTTTTGATCATCAACAAAACATGAATTTTTCTTTGAAATTTCGTATCAATTCTTGATACTCCTCCTTCAATCTTTCTCGATTTTTCGATTTGAATTGAGATTTTAAACTAATTCTATGATAGGATAATCATAATAATGAAACTGATAATTACATTGGTATCAACCTATTCGCTAACATTGTTTTGATAATGGTCAATGGGTGCTACAGATCTTGTTAAATTTTCAATATTTTTTTTTTCACCATTCCATATTTATTATCATCATTATTTGCTTATTATTGTCATTATATCAAATATTGTTATTGTTGTTGTTATTATTATCGTTATTTTACCAGAATTGAAACAAATGTAAAAAAATAATGATAATAATAATAAACATAAATTGGACATGTCAAAGACAATTGAAAATACTTGGAAACAAAAAAAAAAAAAAAAAAATAATGAGGCTCAACATCATCTACACACATGTAGCCATCATACAATAATAATAATCATAATACTAAAAAAACCAATTTTTCGAAACCAATTGAAAAATTTTTTTTCTGTCTGTGGTCAACTGCGAGAGAAAACAATCGTAAATTTGATGGCAAATTTGTGAATAATAACATCATTATTTTTATTGTTATTAATGTAAAAAGAAATATTTTTCTAAAAATATCATATTTTTTATTACATAGTTACCACACATACTCAAACCGCAAACGTTTTAGTGTAAAATCAACAGAAGATAGGTAACAAATTCCAGGTGTACATATGATTTCGTAATAAATTATAAACAATGTTCAATATCAAGTGATACAGTCAAGCTAATAAGAATGGTTTTGTTTGAAATTTCATGTAGCAAACAATCATAATAATAACAGCAGTGATAATGATAATAATGATATTTCATTTTATTTTAATTTGAATTTCAATTTCTTTTTTGCTCTTAAATATCAAATTATCATTATTCAAATATCAAATGTGAATGAGTCCTAGTCGTAGGCCGAACGATTTAAATGAAAATTAAAACCATTTAAATATCAAACATAATGAAATTAAACAAATTACACCTGCAGAATAACACGATTTTCGATTCAAAATGAAATTCTTAACTGCACATCAAATAGTAGAATATAAAATGTATGATGTACACTAAAATAACATAAAATGATATTCCAAAGCTTATTTCAAGGTTTATAACCACACCATGATTATTTTGTATTGTATTGTATTATCATCATTACAATTATTGTTATCATTATAATCACTATTATCATTATCATCGTCATCATAGTCATAATCATCATCATCATTCATTCATTCATTTATTTACAATTCATTGAAACCATCATCATCATCATAAAGTTTTATTTTCACTCGATATAAAAATATCGAAATGAGATTACTAACGGCCATGCATGTATTCGCATATATACAATACGCGATTGACGATGACCAAAGAATAATAATGTTCATAAATAAATAATGAAATGTATATTCTCACACTTATTATTATTATTATTATTGCCATTATGATTGCTATTTGAAAGTCTTAACAGTTTAAGAGATGTGTGTGTCTCGGAATAATGATAATAAGAAGAAGAAGAATAAAGAATCAAAAATTATTATTATAAGGTTTATGTGTTTGCTTTATTTTGCGAAGCAAACAGAATTTTTGATGCAAAATGAAATTTGAGAAAAATTTTTCAGAATTTCGTGGAAAGCAAAAGCAAAAAATTCACCACAAAACTTCCTTGAAAACTTTTTTCTCCACTCTCTAGATATAAGAATTTCTTGAATTATTATTATTATTATTATTATCACAACTATTTGGGAGGCCTTGGAAAAATTTTGCAGCTTCCAATTTTCACTTCTTGGTTATATATTTGACAATATGGATGCATATTTTTTTTGCACCCGAAGGTTTTTTTTCTCGTTATATTTTTCACTTGAACAATTTATTTTCTGTGAAATTTTTTAAAGTCAAAAAGTTGAATCAACGAATGAATAATGTCTGGGACTATTATTTGATGTGTTGTGCAACTTAGTTTTTTAGTGTGTGGGTATTCTGTACCCAAAATATCACAAATAATATTTTCTGTATGCAAAAACCGCAATATGAGCAATTATTATTACATCGAAAGAGAGATTTAGAATATACTTTAAAATACATAAATTAATTCAAACTTACAAATCTTGATCATATGATGATGATGATCCATCATGATTGACAACAACAACATCACTGGAATTTGTTGAATTATTTGTCGAATTATTGTTGGTTGTATTTGTATTACAATTTTGATTATTATTATTATTATTTTGATTAATATTATTATTACAATTATTCGATATCGATGATGATGATGATGTTGTTGTTGCTGCTGATGACGGTGCTGATGTTGTTGTAATCATATTATTATTGTTATTATTATGATTATGATTGTTGGTCAAATTATTATTATTATTTATTGCTGATTGTTGATTTTGCTGCTGTTGTTGTTGTTGTTGACCATTCGACATTGATGATGTCGATGATGTTGATGTTGCCGATGATGATGTTGATGCTGCTGATGAAGAATTTGATAATGATAATGATGATGATGTCGATGTTGATGATACCGATGATGGTGATATACCGTTTGTTTGTGTATGTTGTTGCGATTGATGATGAGAATCAGTTTCCATTTTCATTTTTATCAACAAAATTTGTTTAGAATTTTTTCTCTGTTCAATTTCAATATTGTTTTGATAATAACACTTGATTGATTAATTTCAGTGTTTAAAATGTCGACTTGAAAAAAATATTAATAATAATAATAAATCAAAGCAATGTTTGAAGTGATGGATTAACAACAACTTGCATGCATACAGAGCAGCTTTACATTTAAGCTATAATAATGATAAATTATTCTTTATATTCGAAATATTAATATATTTTCCAAAAAATGATTATAAAAATAAACACAAGTAATAAAGATGTTAGATATTAATAATCATTATAATTTATGATTATTAATATGTCTGATCGTTGACAAATTTGCGTAAAATAATTTTTTTTTCGAAGACAAATCGAAATGTAACGAAGAAAAAAAAATTCGGCTATATGAATGAATAATTATTTCCAAGAATTGTGAATTTCATTGAATTTATTTATTTTTCCTTATTTATTCTCTATTTTTGATGCACGTGAAATGATTTGATTGGTAAACTTAGTTAAAAAGACGTAAATATTTACAATAAAAAAAATGCATGCACAAACGAACACTCAAAAGATAACAAAATGTGAAAAATAATAATAATAATAAACACAAGATAAGAGAAATTTTGATTGATTGAAATAAGACAAAAGAAAATATTGATGATGATGATGATAATAATGTTGTGAAAATAAATTTAAAAATATTGAATACCAACACACACACTTATACACTTGAAAATGTAAACGTTTTGAAACAATAATCAAGAACACATAGAAGATAATGAGAAGATTCAATTTTATCATAGAAAAATTGATGTTAAATTATTGATAGAAAATTATCATCAATAATTTTTAATGATAAAATGTTAACATTTATCAATATTTTTAAACTTTTCAACAACAACAAAAAAATACGTTGAATCGAATTCAAATTGATTTTGTTCGTTTTGAATTAAATATATGAATCAATCAATCATTATTTAGACGTGAAAAATATAAAATGAATGAATGTTTTCATTGTTAAAATGCTTTTCATTAATTTAAAAATTATTTTAAAAACATCCCATGAGATGAAAAATGGATGCGGCGGTTAAAGATGTATTTTTTTGCAAAAAAGTGAAGAGGAGAAAGAAACGGTTGATTATATGAACGAAGAATATGCAAAATTCTTGTTAATTTCGATCAAGAATCGGGTAAATGATCTTATTTATGGTTGAATTCAAAATTTTTCTGCACAAAATTTGACATTTAAAACAATGTTATGAATATATTTGAAATATTACATTTAAATTGAATGAAAAATTCATTTGTATTTATTTTTCGTTTTTGTTGATTAATATTTCTTCGCGTTAAAGTCTTTTTAAATATATGAATCGATTATATCAATGGATGCCTGTGTACATGGATGTATGTGTTTAGGGAGAAAGAAAAAAAGAATGTGAAATGATGGAAAAATTAATAAGAAAAATGTATTTGAAATATTTGAATGAAAAAATATATATTTTATTGATTTATTGGAAAAAATTTTATTCAATAAACAAATTTTTGAATAAAAAAAATTGATAAACAGCAAAGCATCAACGCAACCAAAAATGTGAATTTGATGATAAATGCATTTGAAATGATGATCATAATAAACAGCAACGTACAGCAAACAATTTATGGTTATAAGACAGATAAAACCTTAAGAGTATACATTAAACATTTGAAACATTGACAATAGCAGTTATAATAATCAAGCGATTTAGAAATTTGAATTTTATCAGAAAAAAATTTTGAAAATGTTGGAAATTCAATTTGAAAATCTTTGTTGTACTGCTGTTGGTGCTGCTGTTGTTGTTTATCACATAAAAAACAAAAAATATAAAATCAAATATAAATTTGATTTTATGGTAATTTGTTGACAATCACTGCGTATTGTGCAGCGAAATATATTTTCATTTTGTTGCAGAGAACTGCTCAAGAAAAGCCCTAGAAAATTGTATGAGAGCTGAAATTATTAATAGAATTTTTTTTTTTTTTTTTTTTGATTATCCACAGAATCAAATTATTTTTTTTCAAATTTATTTTCATGAATTAAATTCATGATTCAAATTTTTTGTCATTTCGAGACAAGCAAATTGAAATTTTCATGTAAAAAATTGAAAAATAGGAAGAATTTTCAAATTTCTTTAATAAAAAAAAAAAAAAATATACAAACCTTTTGAGCGAATCTGAGAATATAAAAAAATTCAATTTTTTTTTCTACTGAAAATGTGTAAATCTATTTCTTCCTTTCTTTATTCTCAAATATCAAAGTTTTTCTGCGGATATTTTTTTTCAATTTAATTTTTTGTCATATTATCATTAAGCAATTCAATTCAATTCAATTGAATCAATTCATGTGAATCTAATCGTATTTATTATTATTATTATATGATTTTTATTAATTTTTTTCTTCCTCTTTTTCTAACATTAGAAAACAAATTGAAATTTCAAATTTGAAAAACTTGAAAAAAATTAATTCTGAAAAATAAAAACA
Organism: Psoroptes ovis; assembly: GCA_002943765.1. NCBI lineage: Eukaryota > Metazoa > Arthropoda > Arachnida > Sarcoptiformes > Psoroptidae > Psoroptes > Psoroptes ovis. The sequence goes on from PQWQ01000001.1 coordinate 2,731,619, forward strand.
ATCTGAATTGAAAAGTAATGGAAACAAAACAAAAATCAAATGAAAACATTTGAAATCATTAAACACACACGGTTATATACGATATACAAAATGCTAAAACGAAATGATGATAATTTTGTGTGCAATGTTTATATATAAATGAAAATATATTTTAGTATTTTCAAAACATTCAAAACACACACACACACACAATGCAATTCAAAAAAATATATACAAAATTATAACAAAACAATCATCATCATCATCATTGAATCATTGATCAACAACATTGTCAACATTTTATCAAAAAATAAAATGAAATAACAAGCGATAAATATAAATACATGTACAATCAAATAAATTCATTCATTCATTTGATTTGATTTCAATTTCAAATACAACAAATGGAAGAAAATATTAGAGAAAATAATAAATGAAATAAATAAATTTCAAGTAAATCATATCATCATCATCATTCAATATATAACATTAAACTTACAATTTGGAGCCAAGAAAATGAATGAAAAAATTCAATTGAAGAAAAAAAATAATAACAGAAAACAAACATCATTTCACAATGAAAGCGAAAATGAAAATGTTTGAAATTTTTAGTTTTTGCTTTTGCTTTTCAATTTCATTTCACTTTGAAAAATCAAAGAATTCACATATAATGCGAATAGCAGAATGGCAGAATTCAATGCTAATGGTAGAATTTATAATAATAACACATACACTAACACACGCAAAGCACAGAATAATGAATGAATTAACGAATGTTTGAATGAACGAATGGAAGAATATATGAATGAGCTAGTCCAAATTTTTCGTTGTATGTATGTGCAATGTGCTTGTATTCGCAGTTAAAACTGTTTGGTACTGTATTTTGGTTCATGTTTTTGCTTTAATTCATTCAATTCATTTCTGCAGTTTTTGCATTGTTTTTTGTGTGTGTGTGTGTGTGTGTGTGTGTGTGAATGAATTTGCGTTTATTTGTTGCTGTTTAGTATTTAGTTGAGTTTGATTTAGTTTTGGTTGGTGTTTTCAGTTTGGTTTCTGCCATGGAATCAATGCAAAATACAATAAGAATAATAACGATAATAACAGCAGTAAAAAATAGTCAAAGTGAACGGCTTTTTTTGTTGTTGTTGTTGGCCATATTATCTCATTGACTGTGCGTGTGTGTGTTGGGTTTTTTATTTCTGTACATTTTCAGAAAAAATGTACATGTCGTATGTACACTTCCATACGATAATAATAGTAATGATGAAAATAGTAATAGGAATTGAAGAAAAACGCATGAATCAAGAATATGATTGTTATTATTATTATTTGCGACGAATCATTATCATTATTATTGTTATTATTTCAATGATAGATAGTGATAGATAGTGTGTTCAATTCTCTATGTTTTGAGCCTAGACAATTTTTCATTGATTCATTCACATTTTTTTAAAATTCTCATTTCTAAAAAATAATACGCCTGTTATAATGGTTTTTTTTCATTATTTCATAAAAATGATTCTTTGATTCTCTGATTGTCCGAAAAGTTCTTGCCGATTTTTTCTTACATTTCCAATATATTAATAGGCAATAACTAAATGGACAACCATGAAATATCATTCCATGTTTGATTACAATTATAATGTTCAATTTTTATATTTTTTTTTTAATGCGCATCATATTAGAATCACAAATGATTGTAATTTCTTATATCAATGGTTGTAGTAGTTTTACTGCACATACAAAATATATATTTTTTTATATTTCATATATTCGTTTCCAAATTATATATAAAAAATTGCTGAAAATTCCGGTTTATTTGCTATGCATTTATCTATGGCAAAAAAATATCATATGCCAATTTCTGTATGTGCCAGAATTTCTTCCATTACAGAGTAATTTTTGAGAAAAAAATGATGATAGAAGCATTTTTGGGAAACCGAAAAACAGAACAAATAGCAGAATAAATGAAAACACTCGAATATTTTCTTTAGTGAATTCTGGAAATATCAAATAAAATAGATTACAAAGTCAAAAATCATCGAAAATTTTCTCTTTTTTGTTTTCCACCACCAATGATTCTCGCTTGGAACAGCATCCAAATCTGATATCACATACCCTAGAAAAAAAAGTGATTCCCTCCATTCAATATAAAAAAAATGATCCAAAATAAAATATTATAAAATAGTTGTTCCGAACATAACCAAACAACAATAACAACACAATATTTAGCAATGGTACAGCTTCCTATTCGGAGATTGTATGCTATTTTTCGTACCATACAAATAGATGTACATACACACATATTTCCTACAAACATATATTCATAAAATTTGAAATATGCAAAAATATATTTATGGGTATACCGCTATTCATCGAATGAATATTTTATATTTTTTCAGAATCATCACTGTTAAATAGGGTAGAGTTTTTAATACATACCGAATGATATTTTATTTTATTTTATTTTTGTACATTGAAATAAGTATGAAGATAAAATTCTGGAAATATTTAATATTTTAAAATTTTTGAATATATGAATTGTTGATGTGTTATATAATCATAATTTCGATAATAACAATTCATACAAATATAAATATTTTTGAACAAAAAAAAATTTGATGTTTTTAAATGAAATGATATGTATTTTCTTTTCTTTTTTCTGGTCGCTGTTGATGATGTTGATGCTTTTGGATATTCACAATATTATTTATTGCATATTACACAACATTATACACAAACAAACATACACATTTTATTCGGAGAATACATGAATGAAATTCTCTGATTTTGAATATTTTTTCTTAAATGAATATCGTATTTCGAATGATACATGTGTGTACATATAAATTGTTGTTGTTGTTGTTGTTGTTTTCACATATCAAAAATATAAATCACCGAATTCAATCAAAATTTGATATGAAATTTGAAAATTTTCAATTTATTTTACCGAGAAACAGATTTAAAAAATGGATAAAAAAAATATTCAATCATCATTGAACGACGAGATCATAAAACTAAATGATGATGATTTTTTAGCATTTTTCAAATCTTGAACTTTATTTTTTCTTCTAATGTAAAAAAATGATTAGAAATCAAATTCAAATTGAAGTTTTGAATAAATGGATGAATGAATGAATGAATGAAGTGAAAAAAACACAGCAAAAATCTCAAGTTTAACGCCAAGTTAACATCAAAACACAAGCACACACACATTCAACGGCACAACACAGTTGTTTATGGTCCAACCATTATCATTTACTGCAAATCTTCAATTCACATTTTACACACATTGAGTTGAAAAAAATACAGCTAAAACAGTTATAAATATATGAACAGAAATGGGTAAAAAACTGGCTGTAAAAATTTCAACGAAAAAAAAAATTATTTCTGGCTGAAACATGTTTTAATTTAGGTTTTGAATTTTTTTCGGTTGATAATTTTATCGAATGTATTTATTTAAAATTATTTCATTCGACTATTCATTGATTCATCATCACCAGTGGCTATTTCACTACCTTTGATGAGAAGATGGAGAAGAAAATTGAGATGAAAAGATTAATCATTTTATTGAATTTTTGAAGATTTTGTTCATGTTTGTCATAATGTTTCAATTTGATTTTCGATCGAAAAATAAGAGGGATAACGATTCAATGATGGTAAGCTGCTAAATCAATGATTTTCTAAATCAATCATCAAATGAATATATCATCGCTTAAACCAATGAATTGATCATTTGCTCATTCAATTTTTGTTTTTTCATTCAAAATTTTTTCTCGTTCATGTTGGTTGAGGTTTTAACTGGAAAAAGAAAATGCAAAATTCTTAGCTCAAATGACAATTATTTTTCAATTATCTTCGATTATTATCATTATCATTCGTTGATAATTTCATTTATATTTATCTCTATCATTACTTTCAATGATTTTCAATTTTAAATTGATTAATGTTTAAGATGCTTGAATGGTTAGCAGTTTTTCCATCGATGGATGGATAAGGCGCAAGAAAAAGAAAGGCTGAAGAGAATAAATGAAAATGTCATAGGTTCTTGGCTTGAAATAAATCATGGTCCTCTTATGATTTTTTTTCCAAAAAAAAGCGCGACAAACAAGCATGTGGACAATGTAATTGAAGTTTGTTTGTATATTTTGCTACGAGAAAATGATGGAAATAATTGAATAAAGAGTCAAAACACATACATCAACAAGCTAAATCGACCACCAAACACATACACACACATACACATTCAACATCGATTTAAATCAATCGAATGGGAAATGCAGTGTCATTTTATTTAACTAATTTTTTCTTATTTTTGGTCGTTTTGAATTAATATATTAATTATATTTACAGTTATATTGTTTCGATCATCAATCAGTCCTTCTTCTTCTTTTCATTTTCTTCTTATTAATTCGATGCTTCTAGCATCTTAGTAAGAATATACAAAACAAAATTTGTCAATTTTCATGATAAAGTAATCACATAACTATGCGTTGTTCATTTAATTTTTTCAATGGCCAAAAGTCTTCAATTTTTTAAAGAGAAATACGAAAATTTCAAAGACATTGTTACGTCATTGGCTAATGATGATTGAAAATTTGAAATTTGAAAATTTAAAAACGTTCAAATACGTCAGTTCTGTGAATGATACATGAAATTGAATCAAATATTATACGAGATTATTGACAAACGCTTCTTTCATAAATTTCAATCAAAGATGATGATGGAAATACTTCGTTATAAATATCGATATAGGCATGTATACCACTGATACCATGATACTGTTATTTGTTTTCGATTCAATGATTGAAAATTTTCAATTATTTCTCTACCCATCTATCCCTCTCTCTATCTATTCGTATATTGAACGAAAAATTTATTGAATTCAATTTATCAAAATTTATTATTATTATTATTGGATTCATGATTCATGATTCAACTTAGAGAAATTTATTTATTTTTTCTTGTTTATTTATTTATTTATTTTGGGAAGCATTGGAAAAAATATTGAATGAAAATTGTATTTTTTTTTTCTATTTTTATTTATTTCAATAATTCATATCTTTTTGAGATTTATTTTTTGTTTAGTTCGTTTGTGTGTGTGTATTTGTATTTTATACGAAAACAAAAATAGAAAAAAAATTCATTCAGAAAAAATAGAAATCAATCTATGAAAATTTTCCAATGTACATTTGAAAATTGAAACTAAATATAACGATATTTCGAAGAATTTGTTTCTTTCCATGAAATATTCGCAACTAAATGTCATTGAAATTACATGTGGATAAGAATTTTTGAATTTTTGTTTTTTTTTTCTTTGAATCTAATCTAATGCATATTCCTATCTAACACGTATCATTGAATCAATGATATTCAAAATTTTCAATTTATTTTCCATGAAAAAATAGTTATTTTTTTCTTTAATAAATCAATTACATTATAAATATATTTTTATTGATTTTTGATTGATTTACATTCAAAACTGTCCAATTTTTTCAATTTGAAAATATTATAGACATACTTATCACAAAATTTCAATCATTTATTGCAAAATGTAAACATTCAACGATTTTTTTTGATTTTTCAATTTATTTTCATCGACATATGAATGAATAAAAAAAAGATCATTCCACAGTGCAACAAACAGTGACAATGGTAATAATATCTAGTTGATATGCCAGTGATTTGAAATTATTCATAAAAAATATATATTTTGTATGCACAGATAAATGGGAAAATACATCAGAAAATATATCTATGCGAAATAAACAAATTTAAATAATGACTATTCCAAATAATAATAAAGATAACGAAATATAATCTTGAAATTGTGCTTGAAAAAAAATTGAAAAATTTAGGAAAAAAAATTGATTATCATTGATAGAAATAAGTGTGAGAAACAAATGATAAGAAATTTTTGAATCTTCGAAAAATGCACATGTTTTCACATACAATGCTGGTATGTGTGGAAACGCCAAACACAAAATTCATTTAAATGATAATTGAAAAAATGGAAAAAATACGCAGGAAAATTTAAGAAAAGATAAACGGGAATGGAAAATAAACAGTAAAATATAAACGCAAATTTCAGCTATGAATCGAAATAATTAAGATTACATTTGATTTGGCTGAAATCGTTATTTTTTTTCTCTAAAAATCAATCAATTGATTGTGAATCCCAAAGCAATCTATTGATTAAATATGTAGGAATAAACATCAAATAATAACTCGAAAATATTATATTCATATTCAAATTAAAAATATTATCATCATCGAATGATGTATTTTTTTTACAAAATACCAATAAACAAACAAATCAATGAATGGCTTCAACATTTGTATTGATTATTATTGAATCAAATTTTCAATGAATTACTTCTTCTTTTACTTTCTAATTTACATCATATCTCATCAATTAATATTGATATCATTGATTTACGGTCATATTATTATACGCGAACATTTTCTGAATACAAAAATGGAGTGTGGTGTATGGTGTTTGCACATTAATAAGGCATTTACCGGCACACACATACAAATTGTGTGTGATAATTTGGGCATTGATGTGTACAAACAGAAATTCATTCAAAAATTTCAATGATGAGAGTGTAAAAAAAGAAAAATGACAAAATGATTTGACATAAAAATGATAATAAAAGAATCAATGTATGATTTCACAAATAATTTGAAGGTAATTTCCATTTTTTTATACTGCACTTTTAAATTTTCAACCATAAAAACGATTATTAACTGCAAAAATTTATGTATAAACATGAATCTATGAGATTTTAATCGAGTAGAGTATCAAATTAAATCAAAAATTAATTGATGCATTTTATCAAATAAATGAAATTCAACGAAAATCATTCAATAATCATCCGATTTCAGAGTCATTGAATGCATTGAATGTTTTTATCGAAATCGCATTCAAAAAAAAATGCTAAATTGAATTGAAATTCTAATTTTTAAAAAATTCATTTGTCAAATTTGTTTTTGATAAAAAATTTTTCCGAAAAACAAAGTCCTTAACGAATCAATCAAACAAAATTCATTTATTCAACATAAGATTTAATCTTGATTCCAATCATATATTGAGTATGAAAATTCATGAATTCATCAACCATTTATTGAACAATTACAACAATATTCAAAAATATGTTTTGCTTTGAGATATGGAGCATATATGACATTTCAATATTTCATATTGCTTAATCATCATCATCATCATCCTCATCATCATCGTTAAGATTTAATTTTTATCGATTTGTTCATATTTGTTTTGATGCTGTTTTTGTTTTCTGTTTGTTTGTTAGTCGCTGTATAATTATTATATTGTTTGTTGTTGTTGTTCTTGTCGTTGTTTATCGTTGTCGCCGATTGTTTTCAGTTTTATGATCAAATTTCATATAAATTTTTATTATATGAGTTTTCGGCAAATTTTTATTTTATTTCATTTCTATTTTTATGTATTTTTTCTTTTACTTTGAATCTGTACATATCTGTGAACCATTTATCAAATGGTCGCCATGTTTTTCTTTCATTTTTTTATTTTTTTCATGCATATGTGAACACATATTACAATCATATTACATTCTCATATATGCGTGGCAGAATCAGATACACACACAAAGGTCAACGCATTATTTCATTTGATTTCAATTTTTTTTTACTCGCTTTGGTCACATATGGGATTTTATGTGTGTATGGATTTTCATTTTTTTCATCTAAAAATTTTATGAAAATGTAGAATATAATATAATTTGTTTTGTTTTTATATTGAAATCATTAATTCAAGTGAATTTGAAAGAAAATTTTGAAAACATTCGTGTATATGTTATGAATGGAAGGGAGAATTATTAGAAACAATAGGATAAATTTGAAGAAAACGGAAAAAACATTAACAATCAATCAAAGTTTTGAGAATTCTGAATAATATTGAAAACAGAATTTTTGTTCAGAATTCAAAATTTCATTCAAAATTCAATCAATACGATTCAATTTAGTTTAAATGTGTTGTTGTTTTTTGATTGAAAGAGTTTGGAAAAGAATTTGTGAAAATTTTTCAATTAAAATGAAAAAATTTTGACAGAATTTTCCAACTGACATATTTCGATTCAATTTCCGATTGAATTGAATGGTAAAATAAAACAAATCAATCTTTTTATGAGTCTGACAAAAATAAATTCAAAAAATAGGGGAAAAAATAGAAAAAAAAACAAATGACAAATCAATTAATGTTGAATATAATTTTATTAAACATTTTTGACATGTGAATATTATACACCTTTATTGCATTTCAATGATGATGATAATGATGACATTTAATTGGCTTACATCCAGTCATATCAACAAGATTCAGTCATCATTATATTCAAACAGTTGAATAATAATAATAAAATGTTTAATTGATTTGAATTGTTTTGTCGTTATTTGTTGCGGTTGATGTTCGGTAAGTTTGATTCGTTTGATGACTGACATTTGAAAATAAAAAATTATTTTTTAAATACTTTGTATTAATTCATATTTTAATTCACTGTTTTCAGTTGTATTTTATTAATATTTTTCATTTGTTTTTTCAAAATAAAATCATATTTTTGCTGGCAAATAAATGCAGATGCGGATGTCATCATCAACATAATTATAGTAAATTCAAAGAATTGTGAGAAATAATTCGGAAAAACAAAACATATTTTCATCTCAATCCGTCATTCAATCAAAAATAAAATGAATAATTGTATGAATAAATGTAATAAGATATGCATATTTTGATTTAAAAATTATGAAAATTCATAAACAAATTTATATGAATGGGACCTCGATTTAATTTATAACATTGTTATTAGTAATATGATTATTGTGATTAAAAAACAATTAAAATTAATAAAATTGTTTTTGTTTGCATGTTTTTTCCTGATGCGTTTGCTGGTGTGGGCTTTTTCATGGTTTTTGCCAAGCGCGGTGCAATTCTTTATGATGATCTTTATGGAATAGAAAATTGAAAATTTTTTTGGGGATTCAAAATATAAATTCAAATCTTTTTGCTTTTCAGAATGAATATTTACATAGTTATTAGTGGAAAAAAGAAAATATCCAATCATCTTAAATGTCATACAATCATCATTTGTGCCAAAGCATTATAATGGAAGCTGAAGGCATTTTGCTGATTTTTTGCTATTTTCCTACAGCAAATGTTTGCGAATTACGATGCTACTGAAATGATTATAATAATAATGGTATTAATAAGAAATTCTTTATACATTCTATCACTATGTGCGTTTGTGTGTGTGTGTGTGTGTGTATGTGTGTGTGCATTTTCACTGTTCAAACATGCCATTTCTTTTTGTTTTCCAAGAAGAAGGGAAAAAATGTCGATCTTTCATTTTATTATATGATTCATTATGGAAAAAAATAAGAAATATTTTATTTGTAATTTGATATTTAAGTTTTATTCAGTACATATATTTAAGTATATGAATATACATATATAAATGTCATATAAGCATGACATGTACGTATATATGAGGCATTATTATGAATGAGATTCAGCATACATGGTTCACATAATGGTCACACATAGCAGCAATATGATGTATGGTACATATTATACATCATAGTATAATACTTCTTAAAAAGGAAATTGGATAAAATTACAAATTAGTCAAGTGAAGAATTAATGAGGAAAAAACGAAATGAGAAAAAAAATGCTAAATCAATAGATTTTTCAAACTTACATTCATTAAGTATATTTATGAACATTTTTGAAAACATTCATCATTCATTCATCAACAACAGCGACAACGATTACAATGAAAAAAATGTTTTAATTAAAATATTATCATTTGTATCCATTAATTACAATAGATTCAGATAAAAAAAAATTGCATAGATTTACAACATCGATAATCCATCATCAACATTCACATTTATTCATAGTGAAAAAAAGAAATTTATTTAAATTTTAAATCTACATTCATTTGTTTTATTTATTTATTTTTTTCTTTATTTAAAATTTACATATTCAACAATTTATTGAGGATTTCAATTTTATTTTTGGATATTAATCAAAACACTCATTGCAATAGTAGTGAAATGTATAACAACAATAACAACAACAACAACAACAAAATATGCACACATTTAATTCAAAATAGATTTGAAAATGTTGATAAATTCATTTTATTTTCTGCAATTCAAGTAATAATAGAGAGAGACAAAAATATTTAAATATTTCTCAAGTTTTAATTTTTAATTTAATTTTCGTTGATATAGTCGTTTATTATTGATGTTTATGAGCACACTGTGATGCTATTGCGGTTATTTTTATGATTATTTTTATTATTATCATTTAAAGAATATTAAATGTCAGAATATTTTTTTTTGTTTTGTTTTGTTTAATCTATTCAATTCATTGTATTGATATTGTTATTATTATTAAGAATTATTTCGAATGAAAGACTTGCTTTTGTTTTTTTTTCTATTCAAAATTTTCACTTTTAAATATTGAAATATTTATGAAATAAAAAATGTAAAATAAACATTTAAAATTAAGTTATTTTTATGATATTTTAAACATCATAATAATAATAATGATAATCATTAAATAAAATGTCATTTTGCCTTTTGTTCTTGCCGATGTACGATGCACACATACATATTCATATTTATATTAATAACAAGACCATAAAGAGTTGTATTAATGATGATTATTAATATTCATTGAAGGAATTAAAAATTCCTGAGATTAGAACAAAATGTGAAAATTTGTAGAAAACAATGCAGAAACAAAAAACAAAAGGAGTGAAAAAACAAGATATTTAAGCACTGTGTCTGAATATTGCCTTGGTTTAGTTTGAATATTTTCATGCGATTTTCTTGAAGAAGCGAATTTTCAAATTTTTGGGGATGAATTTGACAAAATTAAGAAATTCTCTAAATATTTAAGTCAATCGATCAAATATAGAAAATTAAGATCAATTAAATACGACGAGAAACCAACATTTGTTCCAATTTTTTTCTCGCTCTTTCGAAAGAAAGATACAAGATTTTGATTTGATTCAATTTGATTTAAGCCTTTCATTTTTGTCCTAAATCTATGATTATTATTATTTTTATCATCATTTAGATATGTAAATATTTAATTTTTTTAAGATTCAATCGGAAAAAATGAATTAAATAAATAAATAAACGGATAAACGAAATGGAATCAAAATTGGAATAAAAAACATCAAATGAAGATGACTTAAATCGAAGAAAAAAATCAAATCTCAAGACATCTGTAATGATTAATAATAATATTAGATGAATATATAAAAAAAATATTTTCAGTTATAATATGAATTAAAAATGATATTTAATTTCAATGTTTGTCTGTATATGTGTCTATACGTTTTGTATATAAAATATAATATTATTATCATGTACAGTCTGTCTGTATCATCATTATCAATGATGAACTGTCATGCATATAATTGGTATCCGAAACATTTAATAATAATCATTAATAATTATACATACAGCGGCAAAAAGATGAACAAGATATTTGGGATAACAAAATTAGATGAATAGTTTATTAATATATCGGTTTTTCTTCGGATATCTGCTCATAAAAATGCAGTAAAATATTCATCGACAATAACCGAATCGAATTGAATTTTTTTTATCTTTCTGAAAATAATTATGATCAATAAATCGATTATCATATAGGATAATGATAATAATAATTACTAATTTCATTTTAAAAATAGTTTCATAAATCTTTTTTTGTCGGATTTCTTAATGAAACGTTTTTCGATATTTGAAAAAAATGAAATGAAATAAAATCACTTTTGATTGATGAATTTCTTCCAAAATTTATTTAAATTCATTCTTTAATCCAATGTGTAAATTTCCATATTTTCTTTGATTAGAGTATGAAAAAATCTGTGAATATCAAATATGAACAAATTTTCATTTTTACCCCGAAGTTTTTTTCCATAGAAAAAAAATTGAATTGAAAGGGATTTATGTGCACAGAATGAAGGACAAAATTTTTTTCGAAAATTTTTGACTTGAAATTTCCGTTTTGAAAATTTCAATGAAGATTTTGTGATGTTTGTATGCTGCATACAAAATATTTATATTTCAATTTTTTATGAGAATGACAGTTGTATTTTGATTTGATTTGTGTATGAGAATTTTTCTTTATTTTTCTTCTAGAAAGACGGCCAAATAAATACATTAATATTTATGTTATTATTCATTATTAAAATGTATGAAATAATAAATGTCTGATGTCCATGTCATATGTCGAATAAATACATACGCATACTTATTTTTATGAATTTTATCTTTGAGCTTCAATATTAAGAAATTTATTTAGAACACAGTCGAATTCAATTTTGAATTCAGTTTTTGATTCGAATGATAGAAAATTTATATTTTTTCAATTAGAATAAATTTTCAATTTTCAATTACATATTTCCATAAAAAAGATATAATTTGAAATGATAAATTCAAAATGATCACCATCAATTAAGCTTCGGTTATATCGGTCACTTATTATGAAAAAATATGATTTGAAAAAGTATTAATCAAAATCCATCATAGAAGATATTCTTAGAGCTTCTTTTTAATTATAAATTTATGTATTTCTAACTTAAGGGTTAAATTTTGATGATAATTTATGGACTCATATTCAAAATGAAATTTCTCTTCAGAAATCGGTGTGATTGAATTCAACGATAATCAACTCAATCAATCGATGAATTTTTCTCTGACCGGTATTGCTGGTATTTTTATTTGTTTAAGGTTTTGATCTAATTTTTAAATTCAAATTTTGATGTTTGAAATGAATTTAGTTGGATTTTAAGTAAAATTATTGACAGGGAAATCAATTATCAAATCGCTTTTGGTGGTAGAAATAATGATAGTGATAATGGCCATAATAAGAATGATGATGATAATTATCATAATGAAATTAGTATAGATAATTTTATTTTATTGAAACCAATCGTAATTGTGGCAATTAAACCTAAAAATTGTCGAACATCAGTATCAATAAACTTATTGAATGATTGAAAACTTTTACCTTTTACATCACAAAATTTATCACTGTCAATTTAATTCAATATCAATTCGAAAATTTTTTTAAAATTGAAAATTAATTCATTAAATCATTATAAATTTATTCATTTTAGCATTTAATTTGTGAGATTTTCATAATATCTTTCAAAATTGAAGATGGAACAAAAAAAATTATTACATAATTTATATAATAAATTATCTTTTATGATTTTTAGATCAATCAATTCATTCATCAATGTCTATAATTAAAGCAAAAAATCAAAATAATCTCAATCTAATCATATATGATCAGTGTTGATAAATTAAAATGAAATTTTGGGAAAGCATCAAATTTTCAAAATCATCAGATATGATTGGTAGCGAGGATTCAGTGATAATTTTCAACCCATTAACATAAATTCATGAACATCTTTCGAAATTTTTGATTTATGATTATCATTGACCGAAAGAAAAATCATCATTTAATGAGAATTTGATAGAATAAATAAAATCATTCATTTGAGGGATATTTTTTTATTTATTTTCAAAATTTAAATTTTAAATTTTGATAATTATTCAAATATTTTTGCATTTCATATCATGATATCTATCATAAATCATTATTGTTTTTTCATAGAGAAAACATAAAAAAAACATACGTTTGATGCAACAAATTCACAGAAAATCATATTCTCTAATTTAATTTTTAGATCTAATCAATTTAACTCTTAAAACTCGAGCGCTGAGCATCACTCACCATAAGATGTAATGCAGTAACTCGATAGGCGCTTTAAAGTCACTATTTTACATGAGTTTGAAAAATCGTCGAGCTGCTGACTCGCTTGCGCTTTAAATGTCTCGAGTGCTAAGGTTTAATCTAACTAACTGACGATTTTTCATTCAATTTCTCGAATTGAAATCTATACGGATAAAATTAATTCAGGATGGAATTGAATTTAGCATCAACAACCATCTATAATTTATCTCTGTGATTTCGCTTTACACGCTCAAGACTCGGGCATTTCAACTCTTCCAACTTGGAAAAGTTTACAGTTTCTTAACAATCTTGGAAATGACTGTGAAATGGTTAAAGCTCTAAACATATCCATATTTTATAAGAAAAATATTTTAGGGCATTTAATGATGAAAATAATCGTCGATAGACGAGAAAAAAAATTCATTCAATTTTTTCATACTAATACTAGCATACAAAAAGAAAATTCTATTTTGCCTCATGTCATCATAATCATATTCATAAATATAATAATTTGATAATTCATTCATAGCTTTTGGCTATAATTATCTTGCATACTATTTTTTTCTTGACTACAAATTTTGGAATTCATTATTATTATAATTACAATTATCATTATCATCATTGTCAATTTATTTGATAAATGATCAAAAATAGCAAATGAAAAGACGAAAGCAGAAACAAAACTGCAAAATATTTGCAGAAATTGAATTAAATATTTCGAAAATATTGAATTCATTTATGCACAAACACACACATGATCATCATAATCATCATCATCAATATGTATTTGTAAATATTTTAAATAAATATAACATTTTTTCCTTTTTTTACTCGTTCATATTAACTGTAGAATCAAATTATTATTACCATTATCATTTCGTACACACATTTCTATTCGTTTTGCATTCATATTCAATTGAATTGAAAGAATTAGAATTGAATAGTTTGACAGTCACACAAAAAATAAACTTTCAAAAAATAGCAACCAAGAATACGTTGTATGAATAATGATTATGATGATAATGGTCATCATCATCATCATCATCATAATCATTGAATATTTTCATTCTTATTATTATTACACCAAATAGGAAATATTTATATCCATTTTTATTCCAAGTGTACGAATTATACATAAAATTCAACGCATTTTACTTATTATTAATATTATTATCATTATTATTGATATAACATTTTCCTATATTTCGAAAATTGATTCGAACCTGATCCTTGTGACTTATGAAATTAAAGAAAAAATATTGATAATAATAATAATAATTCAAAGCGAATAGCCATCATCATCATCATCATAATCGGTCGTGAATTTCATACATGCATATTATGTGTGTGGATATAATATTGATAGTAATGGAAAAGAAGAAAATATCATAGAAAATTAATGATATAGAATTTAGCAATGAATGAAGAAGAAAGAAATGAATAAAAAATAAATAAAATAAAATCAATTGAAGAATTTTTTTTATTTTATGGAATTATATGCTATTTAATTTATTTATTATGGCCATAGAATAGAATGAATAAATGATTTACGATCACATATTACTATTATTTGATGTATGAATTGAATTAATGAAAATGACAAGAAATCCATTGATAATTTTTTTTCATTTCACTTCATTCATTCATATTTCTATATCACGATTTTCATTTAATTTTATTGGATATTTTTCCTTCTTCTATATTTGATATTTTCAATTGTATCCAACAAATACAAATGAATCGAAACGTATCGTATCTCGTATTTAATTAGTTATCAATATCGATCTATTTGATTATTGATTATTATTATTATCATTATTATTGATGATTTTTTCCTAATTTTATTTTCATTTCATTATTATTATTCGTAATTGTTTTGATAATCAATGAAAATCAATTTTTTCCCTTCTTCGGTCGATTTGTGTTAGTTGGCATATCAATATTCTATCAATATCCTGCTTAAGATTGCGGTAAAAAGGTAGAATTTTTTCATTTGACGTAAATAAAAACCAAACCATACCAATTAATGAAAATGAAATGCAATCATATTAATATGAATGTCAGATGAAAATATTCAAATTCGTTCTCTATGAACGACTCCTGATTCCCGCGTTCAGAAAATGTTTTGAGTCTAAAATTGAATTTCAACGGTTTTTCTGAATTTAGATATTGGAAAAGCTACCTCACTCGGTAAATATAAAATAAATAAATAAAAAAAATTAACAAATTATAAAATTTAAATAAATAAATTTGAATTTCTCGATATGAATATCGTATTTGATCAATTCAAATATCGAAAAATTTGTGTAGCAATAAATTCATCATGAAACAATTGAATTTTGATATAATGAAATTGATTGATAAAAATTCAATTAAAACATATTCAAAATGAAAAATTGAATTGGTAATTGTTCTTCGTGAATAATTTTCAATTCTCATGGCCAAATTGGATTTTTTATCAAATACTTTTCATTTTTCATTTCTTATCTTCTTTGTGAAGAATTCTCATTCCAAAAACAATAATTGAATTGATAAATTTTTTTTTACAACAATAATTATTACAAACACATGAATTTTTGGGGTGTTTATGTCAAGCATACAAATTGAAATCATTGAAGCACAAATAACAACGATTCAATCATTTGAAAAACCTTTTTTTGACCATTCTTATCACAAATTCATACAATTTGAACAAATTGTTCCATTCTTTTGTGATATGAAAATCACTCTTGTATTTCTAATGTTCGAATTTTCTATTGTAATTTGAATATTGAATCATCTTGGATGAATAATATGAATTATCTAAAAAATGATGATAATTTCTGATTTTGATCATTTTTTTTTGAAATAATGCCAATATTCATGATTCAAATATTGATTCAACAAATCTTTTCACTCATTAATTCATTTATTTTTTGTTTCTTGATTAGACCAATTGATCATGTATGATCAATTTCGATTTCTATCGGTATTTTATATTGAATTCAGAATAATTCTTGTTTTTACGACAATTATAACTATTTTCTAATCTGTAATGATATTAACAATACAATAAAACCTTCAACTTTTGAAATGAATTTATTTTAATATCGTTATAATAATTTGTTTCATTTAACGATTTAAAATTATAATCATTATTACCAATGAATAATTATACAAAATTATGATTATGATGATTTACAAACATATATTACATAATAATTACAATAATGACAATCATTATGTTTTTTACCATTATTTTAATGGCTATGGACAATTACAAATAAATTGGCAACATGATTGAACAAATGAACATAATCAAAAATTCAACGGCACAAGATGAAATGATATGCCGCCACCAACAACAACCATGGACATTACAAAAGACCAAATTAAAGTAAAGCATGTTTTCGAATTCTTTAATCATTCCATAGAACCATTTGAAATAAAATACAATGAAAATGAATTGAAATAATTTTTGGAAAATTTAATGAACAAAATGTCCGGTATGATTACTGTTTGTTGAAGGAACAACTGAATTGAATGCCGTACACATTTGTTCAAAGAAATTTTATCAAGAACAATATGATTTTTACGAGATATATTCCCAACTTTTCAATATGAAATCAAAGAAAACGCTGCCAAATGTTCAAATCATTACAGATTCTATACAATGATGATTCTCGTATTATGAATTTTGAATTCATTTCCTGTCATCATTTAAAATCATTGTATTTTTCGGTTGTTTTCTAATGTTCAATGTTGCTTTGTTCGAAAATTTAATCATACAATTTTTTTATGATTGTCATTGTGTTGCTATTATCATTATCATTTCTTTTATTATTGCTGGTCGGTTGTGTTTGGTCCATGATTTTTTTAGCTTCAAATAATTGTTTTAAGCATAATAACATTGATGAAATAAAAAAGAAATGGAGAATTTTAAGCCAATTAATATATAAATTATTTTCATTGTAATGATATTGAATGTACTAGCATGTATTATAATGTATTATTCTCTATGAACATCATTATTTTCATCATTTTAAAATGTTTATTAATAAACTAGCTGTCTATAAAGCATTTGATAATGATGATAATAATAATGGTAATGATTGCATTCGTTCTTTGTCGTTTAATTTTCCTTGATTCCGGTAAATTCAAATACGAATGCATTGTAAAGTAATAGTAATAGAAATTAAATTGATAATAACCATAACATAAACACACCACAATTAAATTTTTTTTGTGATGATGAAAATTCATTATCATATAATTATTACGATATATATTTGTAAATTATAAATGTAAATCATTATTATCATTAATATAACTATTAAAAGTTAATTTCTTTCAAATTTGTATGATTATTTTGGTTGTTGATTGATTGTAAATGAATTATAAATGTTTTTCTTTTTTTTCTGATTATTTACGAAAACATTTATGTATTAAAATTTCCAAGAAAAATTCATATGCTTGTATTGCATCAATTTCACCATTACGCATTTTATTTTTTATGTGAAAATGCGCTACTTAAAATAATCATTAATTTTCCATTTATTAAATATGAATTTTTAATAATAACAACAATGATAATCATTCATTATTTTGTTAAAAGTAATTAGAAAAAAAATATTGTTCATCTGTTTGCATGCAGTCTGAATGCGAAGAGCTATTTTTAGTTATTCACAGTATTCGGAGCACTTACCAAATCAAAAAGAATTCATATGCGAATTCGCAGATTAAAAAAAGGAAAATTTGAGATAAAATCAAAGAATTTATTTTTTTCGAGCATTTCAAAATGTGTAAAGAAAAAATAAAATTTTATAATTCCTAAATGTATGTTTTATCATTGAGAGATTTTGATAAAAGAAAAAAAAAACATAATGAAATAGACTTAGACACAATCACAATCTCATACATCATCATACAATGCATAATAACATCCATAATTCCGAGTATCTTAACATCCATAAACGAAACAATAAAAAATCATCATCAAAATGGAATCAAATAAATGAAATGAAATGCAATTTCTTTATGGACTAAAATGAAAATATGAAAGAATTATCATTGTTTACTTGTAAATGCAACAATTCTACAAATAACAATAATAATAATCATAAAAAGAATCACAATGATGATGACAATGATGATAAAATTCTACGAATTTGACTAAATTTAATATGTCAAATGTATACGATATTCTGGAAGAGTGACAATGGGAATCGAGAAACATTGGAGCAAGCCAAGAGGGAAAAATGAGGATAAGGGGCAAGTAGAGAGAGAGAGAACAAGCGGAATAATAAAGATAATAGGATAAAGCAAAAAAAGCGAGAGGGAACTGTGATTTTTCCATTTTTTTTTTCGCTTATCTTTCAAATCATTTCATTCCATTTATTTACTTATTCATTCATTTTTGTTGTTGTTTCATTATAATAAAACATAAACATCAAACCGCACACACACTTAAATGATTATATTTAATAAAAATAAAAAGAAAACATTCATTTATTCGACTGATTCGACAGGCGCTGCTCGAGCACATAGAACAATGAAAGCGATTGCACGACTGACGCCTTAAAATCACTGAGAAAGACGGAGCGATTCCAATGTCGTGGAGTTTTAACGATTAGCGAAATCATTAAAAAGCGTCGAATGCAGAGAGGGTCCGTTCGCATGATTATCATCACAGTGATATTTAAAGGAATGTTTTGAAATTAATGAAATATGAATGAAAAATTATAAAATAAAGCGAAAAAAAACTTTGATTCAAAACACACAAATATTCATTCATTATTTTTTCTGATTTTCTGGTTTAATTCTTCACAATAATCATCATGATTATCATTTGTAATATCATTATTCACATGTAAAGAATTCTGTCGCCATGTGTAATCGTCATCATCATCATCATATTATGTTAGACAATAAAAATATTAGATCATAATTTTTCAATTATGATCTAAATTGGTGCATTATATTCATGTATTTATGTACATTTCAAATCATGAAAGCACATTCAAAAAGCTGAATCTTATTTATTTTACTTGTAATAAATAAATTTTCTAGAATATTGATAATAATCATAATAATAATTAGTCATAAAAAAAGAATGAATAATTAAATTATATTCGGGTTTGATATATGAATCTATCCATTTTTCGAAAAATTGATGAACAAATTTTTCAAAAAATGAAATTTGATGTATATTCTTCAATATTAATTTTATTTTTTGAATGTAATTGAATCGTATTATCATTAATAATAATGACGATGATGATGATGATATTTAAGATTTGTTTTTTTTCTTTTAGCCAAAAATTTTTTTGGTGCATTCAAAGACGAACAATTATTATTATTATTATTATCATTTTTTCCATAGTAAATGGTGTGTAAAAATTGTATAGAAATGATTGTACACAAATACAAATATGAATATTCAAGTACCAGAGAAGAACATAAAAAAAATTATGGAATCTCTTTTCAATGATTTTGAAATTTGAATTTGAAATTCAATTTGAGTAATTTTTTTTTTGTAATCGAATTATTATTATTCGAAGATGAGTACAAATTTATTTGACTGTATAATAATAATAATAATTTTAGTCGATGGAAAAGAAAAGTGGAATATTCTGAAAATCTATTCAAAAATATTCTTATTTGATAATAATACAGTAGAATGAAATCATCATCATCATCATCATCGAGAAAAAAACAATTGATTATGCATATGATGATATTATTTAAATATAATGATGGTGGTTATATTTCGGAATAAAATGACTGAATACAATCATCATCATCATCAAAATGATGATGGCATCTGCGAATAATCGAAAAAAATTAGATGGAAATTGAATTCAATTTCTCTCTTTTTTATTTTGTTCCAAATTTAAATCAGATTATGTATTTAGCTATTCAGTTTTGTTCAAAATATTCAAAAATGATCATCATTTTTGAAAATTAAATTATCATACTACATACATATTTAATTGTTTTTGAATGATAATTTTCTTTTTTCTTCTCGAATTTAGATTTTATAATTATAAAAAAAAATTGCTTATATGATTGTTCAAGCAAGTAAATTAATATTACAATTCGTTACAAATGGAATATTTATAGATGAAAAGAGCCGGAAAAAATTTGAATGTTGCCATCGAATTTGAATTCTACTCCCAATTTTCTGCAAAAACACTCCTCAGAAACATACGTTCTCTAATGATCCATTTAAAAAACATTTATTGGAAAATAAATGACAGATAAATTATTCGGCGGATTGAAAACGTTTTTCCAATCATTATCGAACACACATAGGCACACAATACAGATTTTCATTGATAATGCACATCATTTGGAATCATTTAAAATTTTCCTATTTTTTTCATTGATTATCATTTTCAAGATGAATTTGAAAAGATATCAAAGTTTACATACAATAATGTAGAATAATATGAATCTAATTCGCTGCGATATACAGCGATACGATTGAATCATACAAGATAATAATCAATTCTATGCGATACAAACTATAATTAAGTTGATTATTATTATTTATTATCATTTATTGTTATTTTGAATAATATTATAATGGATGATATGAATTGAAAAATAATTATGAAATATAAATAATAATGTATTATGTTCACATACTGAAACCATTGATTATGAAGATGATGAGGATCATCATCATCATCATGCTATTATTATTAACATTACATGATACACTTTTGAACAGGTAAAAGAGAATTCGCCGGAATACAATTGAAACAAAAAAAAAAGAAAAAAAAATGATTCATTAGTATTCATTATAAATGTATGTGTATATGGACCAAGCATATATTTATTGGACCAATTGGGAATTCATTCAAAAACAAGAACAAGACAACAATTTGTAGACCAATGATAAAAATTGTTGTTATTATTATTATTATTCGAATCACAAATTCAGCAAGAATACACACAGAAAACGAAAAAAAAAAACATGAACCAATTTCCGAATCGATATGAATGCGAAAAACAAGCAAAAATAATGCTAATAACGATTCATTGGAAATAATAATAATAATAATAATAATTCAAATTCAGTTCAAAAGCAAAGAAAAATGCTTAACAATTAAAAGAGAAAAAAGGAAAAAACCAAAAAAAAAAAAAAAAAAAAAAATTCATTCCAAATATGAAAAAAAACAATTCATCATCTGAATACTAAATGTGATTGACAGAATTTTCAGTTACAAAAAATAAGCGAATCTAAAATACACATGAACACACAGACAATTCAAACATGAATAATTTTACATGGAATGAGAAATGAATACAAAATAAAACAAAAAATGGAAATGAAAATTGAATTTCAATTTTTGGGGAAATTCAATCAATAAATATGTTTAAAATCAAAATATTTTTCCTTTATTGCTATCAATGAATGAACGAATGAAAAACAAAACAAAAACATTTCACAATTTATTGTAAACATTCAAAGAAAAAATTATTTATCAATTTATTTATTTATCCAAAAGCAATTTATTGTAAACATTGAACAAACGAAAAAAATGTTCATTAATTTATTTATTTTTCTGGCTGATGATGCCGATATGTGTCTGTAAGTGTGTGCGCTTTTCAATGCATAGATAAGAAGATGAAAATTATTTTTAAGAAATAAAATTTCAACGGAAAAAACATATCGATGAAAAAAGGATAAAATAATATCAGTGGAAAAATCCATAAATAATAATTATTACAGTTCTGTAATAATAAAGTTGAGAGGATTTGTAGAATTTTGCAACAAATCCTTGTATCTTAAATTCATGAGTAATAATTCAATAGGCAAAAGTATTAGGCACAAGTTTTCACATTCAAAGTGTAAAATCAATAAAAGTAAAATTGATGTTCCGGCAATCAATCGGTGCTGTTTGGGCGCCCAAAACGAATTCGAGCCACATCTCTATTGACGCTTATGCGGCACCGAAGTCAATTTTTTTATTGATTGCCAAAGAATATGGCAACCAATTGATTATGGACGAAAGCATTCGAAATGCTTCGAGTGCAAAGAGTTGAATCTTTAAATTTGGATTATACATTTCGTCAAAATTGTTTGCATTGATGCAAAGTCAATGATTATTGCTTTCACCTTCTTCCATTTTTTCATCACTTCTTATGTCCTCTGTTCAAAAATAATGCTTAAGTAAATGTTTAATATATGATGGCCATTATCATCATATTGAGTATAATATGAAATAAAAAATAAAACAAAATGTAAACAAAATATATCTTAATTTTTTGTTTGAAATAGCTCAAAGATCAACAAATACATATGTGAGTGTGTGTGTGTGTGTGTGTGTGTGCAAACGTGTGATATTATAAGGATCAAGACGGCCGAAACAGTGTTTTCGTGGAAAATCTTACGAAGGACTAGGTCTTAGACTAGGTTCTCAAAATCGAAAATCAAATATAGATTACCATTTATTTTTTCGACAAAAGAATAATAAAATGAGAATGAAATAGTATTAAAGTAATTTCTTCAAAGTATTATTAGTTTAAATGAAAGGAAACATATAAACATCTCGAATCGTATAAGAATGAAACGAAAGCATAATTCTTTTATCAGTAAATGGACAATAAACTTTTTATTAGTTTTGAAAAAGTCAAAAGAGAGAATTCAAAAGTTTAACCTTTTAAATTATTATTGTTTACCGAAAGTATTTCAACATCATTGGAAGCATTATGATTTTGTCAATTTTTTTTTTTGGCCGTAAATTCAAATAAGAAAACGTAGGAATTTCAACGGTCAAATTTCTAAATTATGATTTGAACAATGATGATAATAGCTATAAATATTACGAAATGCTAGCCCATAGGCCCCCCAGAAAAAAAGGTCATCAAAATTAACTGTTGTAACTATTAGTAATATAACGATCATTAAATGGCTATCAAATGATAGTCATAATAATGACTAATGCTCTAATGATGGATATACCATTCAATGTGTATAATGGCAAATGACAAAATGTTTGTCCAGGAAACATTATTATAATCATACGGCATAAAGTAAATTTATTTTGAAACTAAACAAAAAGAATGCATGAATATTATTCACGAACCATAGATAATGATAATGAAAAAATTTTGCAAACATTAAAAAAAATGAATAATTAGTTTCATTTAGTTTTATTCAAATGATGATGATAATGAAAAAAAACCACAAAATGGTTCAAACAATGGAAACATTGTGGTGTATGTCACTGAACAGTGGTAGTAGTGATGTTCAGAAGTTATCATCTGCTCCCTATTCAACTATTTTTTTTTTTCATTTCATAAATTTACGAAACAATAAATCAATATTCATAGATAATTTTGATTGTATGTTTCTCAAAAATTCTCATTCATTCATTCATTTTTGATAGCTTTAACATTGGAATATTTTTTTTCAATTTTCATTAAATTTCACCCTTGTTAATATTCATTTGACAATCATTATAAATAAACAACAATAATTACTTTTTTTTTGTTGTCAAACAAACACATATGCATTGTATGAAGGCCAAATTGTAATTATTTGTTTATTTACTTGTTTTTGAAAAATTGTATCTATTTATTATTTTTTTCAACTATCATCTAAAATTAATCATAGCTGTATTTTTGAAAATAAAAAAAAACTAAATGATCATTAGCGAATATATTCAAATCAATCATCCTCATAAAATCAATGAATAATCATTGTAATTATTCAGAAATAACATGATCAACTAAATTCATTCACTTATATATTAATGTATAGAAAGATAAAAATAAATTATTTTCATTCCTGTAAGTATGTGTGCGTGTCAATGCAATTGATTGATTGATTAATCGAATCAATCAATCAATACCGAATGAATGATTGATTATCGATTGAAAATGATTGCATGTAATCAAATGATGAACGGATGTTTTATCAATTGATAATAATTTTGATAATGATAATAATAATGTTATTCACATTTGCAAATGTTAAAAATTGAAAAAAAAATTTCAATTAATTTTTCTTACATTTAAAATCAATCAATCGATTGATTGATTGAGCGAATGAGGAAAAAGAAAGAGAAAAAGTTTCATTTTAAAAATTGAAAACCCTTATGAATATTTTAGAATGAAATTTTCTATGAATTTTCAGCAACAATGATAATAATAATCGAAAGATAATGATTTTCTATTTGATAGATATGATTTAAAAGGAAAAATGTTATGAATAAAGAAAAATTCTACTTATTTAAGAAAATCTGATAAAAATGACGAAAAATATTAAAATTCTTGAAAATTCTTAACACTCGAACATGGAACGAATATTTACAAACAAGATATATGAGGGTTATAATATTGTTATTATGATTATTATTTTGAATGATTGTATATATTTTTTTTCCATTTAAATATCATTTATTTTTTGTCAGAATAGAAAGGAAAAAAAATTAATTTTCAAATAAAAATTCGTGTGTCTATGCATATATTCATGAGAATTTTTCATGAATAAAATAATAATCATTTTAATATGTGAAAAGCACACACACACACACACAGCATGTTCGTTTTATATTTGTAATATTCTTATGAACATTTTCCATTTTCTACATACACACACAAATACAATTGACAATATAATAATCACGAATCATGAATTTATTTCATTATTATTTTATTCGATGAAAGCAAAAAGAATTTTCAAAATTTAAATCAAAATGAATAATTCAATTCATTCAATGATTTTAACATTTATTCAATTTATAAGAACTGAACATGAAAAAGAAAAAATGAAAAATGGAAATGTTCTGTTCAATTTTTTTTTCAAGCCGTCAACACCCAGATAATCTTTAACGATTATGAATGTCATCAAATGATAATAAAAAATAATAATAAAAATCATTGACAAATGATTATTTTATGATTTTTCTTTTTTTTCAATGCGCAAACTACCTTGTAATTTTTCATTGTCGAAATGAAATTAGAACAAAAGTAAAGTAGAGGAAAAAAGAAAAATACACAAATATCTTCGAATCACATTGGTAAAGAATTAAATTCTTAGATAAAGAATTTCGAGAAAAGAAAAAAAAATTTCCAAAAGATTTTCAAATGAAACACAATTATTATGATGATAATGCTGGCTTGTCCGAAAAGTTAGTACCTATTGAATCAATGGTGATGCTCTTTAAAAATCAGCAAAAAATTTTCGGACAATCATGATAATAATAGAAAAAATAATTATAATCATTCGAATGAAAATGACGATGATGATGATGTTGATGACGACAAACTGTTAATGATTTTTATGTTGATCATTAATACCAATAATAATAATAATAATGATAATATTTTTTTTCCAATCTAATTCTGTTCCAAGAATTTAGCGATATACACTGATGATATGAAAATATTATTTTGAAACCATTATTTTCAATTTTTGGTTTTGATTATCATCATCATCATCATCATTGTCTATTCTCAATTCATTCATTCCTTTCATTTCCTTCAAATTTGATTCTCTGATATATATTTTTATATTATTTTTCATTCATTTTCATTCATTCATTTGTGTTTGTATATTTGCTGTTTTGGTGCACAGGCATAGATTGCCTTGAATCAAAGATTCAAAATATCATTAAATATATCACATATATTCAATTCTATTGTATTGTTGTGTTGTATATATTTTTCATTGTTCTTTCATGCAGCAAATGACATTCTATTTTTCAATCTTGATTTTCAACTTTTTTCATAGAGTTTCATCATCATCATTTTTTTTTTATTATTTTGCTTTCACTGATCATGATGATACCGATTACGATTCATATTTTTTCCGTATTTCTCATTTTCATTTTCTTTTTTTTTCAATTTTATTTCATAGCACATTGGCACATAGACAGAGACAGAGTGAAAGAGAATTATAAAAAAAATATGAAATAATCATAATCATACATTTATATATCTCCTGGAAACTGGTTATTATATTGATGATGATGACAATGATTAAATACATATATATCGGTGAATAATATATTGCAGAAATGAAATGAAAATATTCTATCAAAGAATATATTCGTTGCTCTATACCAGTCATTCTCAACCGGTGTTCCGCGGCACTTTAGTGTTCCGCCAGATTCCAAAAAAGTGCCGCCAAATTCCGGAAATCTAACTCATTCCTTTACTATTCCCTTACTTGGTGTGCCGCAAGATTTTGGAATAAAGGCTTTTCCTTTTTTCAGTGTGCCGCGGCGAAAAAAAGGTTGAGAATGACTGCTCTATACAATGTGATTCCAATCATTTTTTTTTTATTTTCATTTTCATCATAAATTTTGAAAGAGTATGAAGGAAATCAACGAAGGAATAACTCTGTTCTTTCATTGAATCGAAACCCGAGAAAAATGAAATATTAATAAAAATATTTGTAATATGTGTGTGAAATAAAGAAATTAATTGAAAAAATATATTAATAAAAAAAAAATATACGAAGGAAATTCAGATAAAAATCAATATTAAAAAAATGAAATATCTATAATAAATGGGATATATAAAAGATTATATTTATCAATGATATCATTTATTATCGTTGATATGTCTTGCAAATCAACAAAATGAATTTAATGAATCGATTGCTAATGATTTTCAATCGAATGGATTCAATTGAATTCACCATGATGAAATGATGAATTGAAAATGAATGAATGTTACTGGGAGACAAATTTATACAAAAATATTGATAAGAACCAAAAGGATAGAATTTGAAATTTTGAATTGTCAAAATAACTCTTAATACCTTGAATGTTTGTCAAATCTAAATGATAGAATTTTGCTATCAAATTCGCCTAATTTATCAAAAAAATGGATGATAATGATGGAAAAATACTCGAATAAAAGTATTATGGCTCACTTAATGGTCATTTTATTCTGAAAAAAAGAATAAATATTTTTGTACAAAATCATTCAATCATACATTGATATTCAAAAGATATATTGAATTTTTTTCCTATGTTTGGTGTGTTTCATTATGAAAAAAAAATCTCAGAATACAATGAATACCATTTTCTTCGTTATTATTCAGAATGTGAATTATAATTTAAATTCAAATTAAATTTTTCAAAACAAATTCAGTAGGCCGTGAAATGATTGAATTCAATTCATTTTTTTGAATTTTTTTTCAGTTATTTTTTTTGTTTGGTGCCATGATATCGTCTCGAACATAATCATGATGCATACAAACATACATTCATATATCTTTCGTAAAATGAAAATTTGAAATTTTCTGAAAAATTTCGATTCAATTGAATGTTGTGCATATATCGAAAATACATTATGAATTTGATTTCGTTTTTTTTTGTCAAGGAAATTTCAAAATATCCGAGAAAAAATGAGAATAAAATGAGCAACAACAACAATAATAACAAAATGATCATAAGAATAGAAAATAAATTTGAAAATTTCACAAAATTATTATTATTATGAGAATGGGGTTCGCTTCTCTGTGTACAGAATTTCGTCGAAATGAAATTTTTTTTCAAATTTCATTCATAATAAAATAATATTCAAATAGAATATTATCGATCGTTTTTCTATGATTCACATTTCTATTTTTCTCACTGAATTTACTGTTTTTTTTGTTGTTGGTCGTTCCATCAATTTCGATTCCAGCTTCTTTGATTGCTTGGCACCAACGCCAATAATATAATTTGAAGAATGATGATGAAGAAAAAAAATGATTGAAAGTCATTGTTTTATTTTTTTTCCCGATACTTTTCATTTTGCTTCGATGGGGTATATATTTATTATGGTCAATGAATTCTTATGAGACGATTTTTTAGACTTTTTAGCGAGAAAAAATTAGGGGACAAGTAGGAAGAGATGATGGAGAATTAGAGGGATGCCGAAGTAAACCCGAAGAGAGATTCAGATATATGGGAAGTTTAGAGAATTTCATCCAAATAAACCATCATTTCCCCTATCCTACCACACACACAAAAACGCATACATATAATCGTTAAATGATGAAAAATCTGATTTTAAAAAGAAATTTTTTTTATTGATTCATCGAAGCAAATAAGATTGATTGAATATAATATTGATAAATAATAATAATAATAATAGTATCAAGTCATACATAGAACAAACGAAACGAAAAATAAAAATTTTGGGGTGAAAATAAAAATAAAAATCGATTAAAAATGGAAAATTTTCAAATAATTTGAAATTGTCCAATAAGTTTTTGCCGATTCTCAGCAGCCAAATACATTAATTAGATAGAAAGAACTTATTGAACAGCCTAATGTATGAATTTATTTATTCAGAAATTCAGGCATATATGCCTCATGAACCCAGATATATGATTGAATTTTGTCAAATGTTATATTTTATATTCAAGACTATACATTTTTGAAGAAAAAACAATGGATCATAATGGAAAGCGCTTTTTCCACAAATAAAAAAAAACATAAATCGATTGATTTTTAAAGAAATAAAATAATACATCTAAAAATATATATCAAAATACGCATTTATGTATAAATGATGTGTCAAAGCTTACTTCAATTTTTACTCATTCTTTGTAATGATACTGATTTTTTTTCTTGAAAAAAATCTATAGCATCATTAAATGGTGAAATATCACATGTACGCACACAAACACATAAGAAAATGCAAAATTGTATGGCCTATCATTATGATTATATACAAAGTAATAATAATAATCATTTATAGAATAACTAGCGCCCAATTGAATTTGAGTGTAATTTTCATCATTTTTTCGCAAATTACAAATAGAAATTGACTTTTTCATTTAAATTATACAAAAAGTCACATAAGAAATATAAAATAATCGATTCAATTTTTTTCTTTTTGAATGAATATGTGATATTAATGCTGTAATAACCAAGAAAACCAATAATGGTAATAATGAGAATAATTTTCTGTACTAAGCACTTGAAGCAGATCAATTTGCCGCAAAGCGCCATCACGAGGTATTTAATGTGAAATTCATTTTGGAAAAAAAATTTTAATTTTATTTTTCAAATTCAAATCAAAAAATCAAATAAATTTTATTCGATTTTATTTTATTTTTTTTACTTTGAGAGAAAACGATATATTCATATTCAAATATAAAATAGGAATACATTAGATTTTTGGAAATCAAAATGTCTGAATCTAAATCGATTTAGTTATTTATTTATTTTCAATTGTTTTTTTCGTTTTTCAAAATCATTATTTGTTCAAATATTATTATCATATTAGAAATGAAATGAAAATGAAAAATTCAAAATCAAATAAATATATTCGCCAAAAATAAAGATAAAACAAAGCACTTCGGAATCAAAAAAAAAAAAAAAAAATTATTTCCTTATTTGAATATACATTCAGATATTTATATAATGTTTCTAAATAATCAAAGTTAATATGTTTTTGATAAATTGGAGAATATATTGTGGATATTGAACGAACGATAATGATGATAATAATAATAAAATTTGCAATCGAAAAAAAAAATTTCAAATTCATATTAAAAAATATTTTTTTACAAAATATCACAATTCACCCATAGAATTGAATAGATATTTTGCCATAATCAATTGCAGTCATTTGAATTTTTTCCTGACAAAAGAAAAAAACCGAACACTACCCATTTTCGATTTTCGAAGCGAAAAAGCGAAAAAAATCATTTCCATATTCAAACGACGAATATATATTGCATGCAAATAACCATAAGGCAAATGGCAAAAATGGAAAAAAATTAAAATTCCACCAACACACGAAAATATGAATGCCAAAGAATATCAAAGTAGAAAGACAGCGAATACATTGAATCTCTACTCAATATAAAGCCGGAATATTATTTTGATTTATTAATTTTTAATCAGTTATTATCATTATTATTATTATTGGAAAGAGATGAGAAAGAATTACAAATAAGATTATGTATAAAAGGAAGGAAAAAATGAAAACATACTAATATCATATGCGCCAATATTATGTATTGAAAATAATCGAGAACTCACAAATATTTATAATGATTGAAAATCTTTGAAAAATCTTTGCTAAGTTACAAGTATTCTTTGAGTAACGAAAAAAAAAACAAGGGCGTCATTGAAATAAATTCTATCGAAACATATAATCCAATGATTGCAATAATGGTATGATGATTATGATTATGTTTGATATCGGTAATAACAATAATAATGATAATCGATTTATTATTATTATATTTTTTGTAATAAAAATCATTACAAATAATGAATGATAATTATAAGAAAATCTTCGCAATCGATATTGGTTTCAATATATTTTAGAAAGTGTACAGATTATAATAAGAAGAAACAAATTCACAAAAAACAATCAAAAATATTATTAGAATCATTGTATTGAGTAGAAACAATTACAACATATAAATACACAAATTAAAAGATGGCATCGATTATTATTATTATTATCATTCAAAATAATGATAATCGACAAGATTTTGTTGAAAAATTTCATTTGTCGACCAGATAATGAAAACACATGGAATCAAATTCGCAAATATGGCAAACATTTAGTAAGCATTTAATTCGCATGGAAAATGAAAACAAAAATATGGAATTTACACGATGAATACTTGAAAACTCCTCATTTTTTGTCAATCATTTTAGATACATTCCAATCCAACCAATGATAATAATAGTAAGAATAATGAAACGAAAAATTAATTCAATCAAAATCAATTTCAACATTTTGAATCAATTGTACCATAAATTGATTTAATTGTTGAAATTTTTATTCAATTCCGTATTATATCATTAATAATTTCAATGATGATGATAATAGTAAGCAAAAAAAAGCGAAATGAAATATGAATAAATTCATTTTGATTTAAATTGTTTCCATTTATGAATGTCTAGTAATATTTCGCTGTTTTTGGGCTTGAAATTTCAAAAAAAAAAAAAAAAAATTCCACCGATAGAATACAGATAAATTCATAATGAAATAAATGCATGAATTAATGGATGAATGGACATGAAAATTGAATAAGTAATAATAATAGTAATAATAATTTGATAATCAAAATAATTTAAATCGAAAAAATAAAAATGATACAATTGTAAAATAAAATTAAAAAAAAATTCAAAACCATAATAGACATAATTTCATTTAATTTCGATTTTTCTACACTTTCTTGTTTCAAATTCTCCTTTTTGAAAAAATATTATCATTTAAATTGCATATAATCGCATTTGAATCTAATATTGAAAACGTATACATTTCAGATTTAATATAAATTCAATTTAATATTTGAAAAAATTCATTCCTCATTCCCTCATTTCATTTTATATTCTCATTGCTCACTGTATATGCTTTAGGAAACGAAAAATGGCAAAAAAAATTTAATTTATTAAAATGAAATTGAAAAATAATAATAATAACGACGATGATAATAATCATTTGGAAATATTTTGAGCAAAATTTATATGTTTCATTTCGAGAAATGGAGAATTTCAGGGTAAAAAATGTCCAAGACATGGACAGCAGAATATTTCGAAATATTGCCTGCATAGCAAGCGACAAAAGCCAAGCACACAAAAACACAAATAAATTAAAAAATATTTTTTTTTTTTTTTTGGTTCGGAATAAAATACAATTTAATGTTTAGTAAAATTTAAATTCACATTCATATAAAGCATCCTTGGAAATGGCCATTTTTTGCTTAAAAGCCAAAAAGGGGACATTTTTGGGTGGCAGGCATCTGCCCCACGCATACATAAGTTTTAAAAAGCCCAATTGACAAAGCTAAAAAACAATTGACAAAGATAAATGTCTGTTTGTTGGAACCAAAAAAGAAAAAAACCGTAATTCGTTCATTATTTTAAATTTTAGATTTGAGATTATCAAACTCTTATTTGGGCACACATACACATATTATATAACTTGGTGACAACGTGAAATGTTTGCCTGAAAAACACAAAGACACAGACATAAATACCAAAAGTATATACCCGACCATTTAATACAAAATATCTATCGATATGTTGTGTCAATGTGTGTGTTGGCGTGTGTGTGTATTGAAATATTAATCATTGGACACCAGCACACACACATGCACAGAATAATACTAGGAATTTCTTTTTTTTTCTTATAAGAATTTCTTTTTGAGAAATCGATGAAAATCACGAAAAAAAATTTTCTTCGCCGTTTCTTGTTTTTCTTCTTCTGCTCTAAAATCACTGAGAAATGAATTTCCAAAAAAGAAAAATAAAATACTTTGTCAATATATTTCTCTCTTTTATATAAATATGCGACTAGATTTTCTTATTATACTTTTCTTATTTGTAAGGAGAATATATGTGTAAAAACTTTGATATCAGAAACAGAAAAAAAATCTCATTTTTTTTCTCTTTAAAAACAAAACGACAAAATTTTTTTTTTGTTTCAATGAGAGATTAATGGTTTTCCGAATTCTGGAGAGTTGAAGAAAAACAAAAAGAATTTATACACCATAATTCTTTTTGGTATTCTTATTCTTCGTAAGCCCCTTTCGTAAGAATCGGCGATCGATAGATTTTCATTTTCTTTATCGAATCGAGAATGGAAATATTTTAGTTACGAGTTTGCATATTCGAGATAAAAATTAGTGTGCATTTGTTTTTGTTCTTTTTGTTTAAAACGATAGAATCAAAATTGACATGAATGTTTAGTGGAAATTGTACCAAATAATAATAATAATGATAATGATAATAAATATTATCATTATTATAAACAATAAATAAATTTTTTTTCAAAAATATTGAAATAATAATAATAATAATGATCTTTAAAAAATATTGAAAGGAATGCGTGTTGTATTATTGTATGCATTTATAATGTGCAGTGCACATGTTTATATCCATTACCCAAAGGATCTAAGGCTCTTTTGTTCGATAATTTGGCCTCTTGACCATCGATACGTTTACTTGGATTCAAATTTTTTCTTTCTAAATTCCAATCAAAATTTATTGTTTTTAATATGAAATATTTGGATGTCCAATAAGTTCTTGTCAATTTTCCATAAGCATTTCCATAGATTCAACAGGGACGAACTTATTGGACAATACAATGTAATCATGTTTTTTTGGATTAAATTCACTTCCTATTGAATCATTGTACATTTTATTGATTGTTTTTCTCAAATAAAATTTATTGAACAGTTTATTAATTTTAAATTGAAAAAAAGATAATAATAATGATGATAATGTTGAACGATTATAAACGATATTTTACTATCGAAATTTCTAAAATAAGTTATCTCATTTCTATAAAAAGTATTTACTGTCAAAAACAAAAGCATGAACAACAGGTAGGATTAGATGATTCATAAAATATAGAGAACTGTGTTAATCAAAGAAAATAAATGCAAGAGCAATCAAGACTAAATAAACAGCAAAAAATCAATTCACAAAAAATTGATAATCAAAAGATGTTCCATTAAAAAATAAAATAAAATAAAATAATGATAATAATTTTTCATTTATTAAAATGATAGCAATCAATGTACAGCCAATTTCATAGATATAATAGACAAAATAGACATTCGACATATTCAGCAACAACAACATCCAAATAGATGAAAATATATGTCATTTGCATTTTAGTTATTGTTTTTTTATTTATTCGATTTCAATAAATTTTTCTATTTCATTGGTAAAGAACAACAAAATAAAAGATTTTCTATTTTTGTTTTTAAAAAATATTCTGGAATTTTTCTATATTCTGATATTGATGATAATAATATTCCAATGGCAAAACAACAAAAATGAAAGTAAAATAAAAATAAATAAATGAATGAATAAAATATTCAAAAATAAAAGTTTTTATTTTCATTTTTTTCGAGCTAAAACAATATTGTAATGAGATTTTTTTTACTCTATCTATTTATTTTTCTGGTATATCGTTCTACTGACAAGTATTCATAAGATAAAATATATTGAACACACAAGAAAAATATTTATGTATATGATGGAATAAATTTTCAAGAGAATTGAATTTTTTGACAATCGAAAATCAATTTGGTGATATATTCTGGTCTATCAGTGTATATGAGTTCTGCACACGATAAGCTTTACAAGGTTAGATTTCATCATTTTTTGTGGAACATAATTCAGTATTTAGATGCCGAATTCTTTGAAAAATTATTGTCATTATCATTATCTGAATGCAACACAATATGCATGCAGCACACACAGCAGCAGCAGCATTGGCAATTGCAAATTTAAAATATTTTTTTGATGGAAATTCTTGAATTGTTTTCTTAAATTGTTGTCGAAGAAGAAGAAAAAGAATTTTCATAGATTCTCATACACAAAAATTCCTTAATGTTTTGCAATAATGTGTATGTTTAATATAAAAAATAATAATCGTAGACAATGAATCAATCAATCAAAATGGAGACGAAAAAAAAATTCTAATCGGAATTTGAAAGGGGAAATTTTTCTTTAATCTAAAATGTTTTTAATATTATCAATAAATTCTTCGAATTGATTAAATATTCTTTGTTCATCCAAAATCATTTAAGAAGATCAAGCACAA
The DNA here is from genome assembly GCA_002943765.1 of Psoroptes ovis. Classification (NCBI taxonomy): domain Eukaryota; kingdom Metazoa; phylum Arthropoda; class Arachnida; order Sarcoptiformes; family Psoroptidae; genus Psoroptes; species Psoroptes ovis. The sequence continues at coordinate 2,766,921 of PQWQ01000001.1, forward strand.
ATGTTTGTCACGAAATGTTCAGAATGTTGGTTCATTGAAGAAAAAAATTTAAACAAATATTCATTGGATCGTTTCAACAATTAAATTAATGATAATATAATGGGCAAGATTATGCTTAAGAAAACGAAAATATTAACGAATGCAGGAATTTTGGGGATTGAAAATCATTTTCCCAAAATTTGGCCGACCATTTTTCATTAGAACATATTCCATTATCCCATTCCAAAAATTCTAATTTTCAAAAAAATTCAACTAAAATTTCATTTTTTTCATCAATTTCATTTTCATTTAAACACAATGTATACACACCTTTATGCATCTTACATGTGGTGTGGTATATAATATTACATGTATTAAATCGTGTATATGGGCCATTATTAGAAAGTAATACTGAACACACATACATTTATTCATACGTGAATATGAAGGAAATGGATTCAAAAAAATATGGGTAATAAACATTTGGTTTTTTCAATTTTTCTTTTTTCAAAGGAAAATTTCAAAAATAATATTTTCACTTTAATGGAATCTCAAGTGTTTGTATGCTAAAATATGAATAAATATTTATTATTCAATGAATTTATTCAAATATACATGCAAGAAATATGAACATGAATTTATCCAAGGCACATATACACTCAAGAATAATGAGGAAAAATTCTTGTGTATTTTTTTTATTATATTAAATAGTAAAAATTGAATATTTAAATTGATATCGAATGTCAGAAATATTAAATAAAATTTAAGATGAAATAAAATGGAATATTCTGACATTCACATTATTATTATTATTGCTGTATTTTTCACTATATTTTACTTTAATTTACCATCATCATCGCCATCATCGTCTAATACATCTTTCATCGTCTTGCACCCTTGCATATCTTTGCATTCCTAGACACACACTCACTCGCACATTCTAACCATCATCAATTACGATTACGATACGTGGCTAATGCTGTCGTCGCTGATGCTGCTGTTAATGTGTGAGCAAATAATAAAAAATAAATACCAAATTAAAAGGCCAACATCGACAACTACAGCAGAATAAAATGTGTAAAATAAAAAGTCAAGTCATTAATGTTTGTTTTATTCATTTATTTATTTATTTTTTCATTTCTATTTTTTCTATTTTCAGGAATAATATGCATGCAAATACTACAATTCACAATCAAAAATATACGAAGCAAAATTTTTTTTCTTAAATTCAATGCAAATACAGCCAGAAGAAACATCATCAAACATGCTTACACACACATACAGATATTGTGTTTGAATTGAAAATGGTTGAGAAAAAAAAATTTCAAGGCATTGATTTATTGTATTCAAGTTTTTTTCTTGATTTCATTTTAATAATAATAATAATACGATCGACAGCAACAGCAGTAGCAGCTAAATCAGGAAAGTATGAAGCAGAATGTATAAGAGAATTTATTTTTCTAAAGAATTTTCTTTGAAAAATTAAAATTTTCTTTTTAATTTTATTTACGAATAAAAAGAAGAAATAATGGAAATCAAATTTTCAACGGGTAAAAATGAAAATAAAATTGAAAAATTGTTTGAAAATCTGAGGAAAAAAAAGGAAAATTTCACGCAGAATACCAGCCTCTTCCCGAGGAATATTAACGAATAATGACAAGAATAATGGTACAATGAACAATATTAATGGTGTTGTATGGTGAATTCTTGAAGAAAATGAAAGGGTTTCAAGAATTGAATTTATAAAAAAAAATTGAATAATAATTCATCATTTTAAGGATTTCTACAGGATTTTTATTGACAATAATGTTATTGCATTGTGAATGTAAATTAAATTTATTCAAAAAGAATGCGATTTAGAATTAAGAAAATAAATAAATAAATGAATAAAAACCACACACACATTCTTATACATTTACCATGCAAGAATTTTAATGGAAAAATTCTTAAAAATTCCTATTTTTTATTGAAAATCGTATGAATATTGGATTTAGTGTTATTATTATAATTATGATCATTATTTTTTTTTTTTTTTGATTTTTACAATAGATTATTCGAAAATCAAAAAAAAAAAAAAAAAAAAAAAAAATTTGTAAACATAACGAAAAAAATCAGCAACTAAAGCATCGATAACGACAAAAATAGCTAAAATAATAAGGCCAATGAACATTAAAGAAAATCGTGGAACTCCTAGATTTTTTTCCGACTGAAACTACAATTTGTTTTAACGGGTTATTTTTATCTCAGATTCATCTTTTGTAGATTTGATATTTTGTATATATTCGAACAAGTAATATCACAATAAGGTGCGCATATCGTCAATGATAGAAAATAATACAAAATGAATGATGAATAAAAGTAATGAGTATTTTAAAACAATTTGAAAATAATAAAAATGATAATAATAATAATTGTGGTGAAACTTGAACAAAATGCAATTTAAGTGATACCCAAATGTCGTTTTATTTAGAATACGAAAAAAATACAAACAAATTTTATACGAATAAACACAAATTTATGAGATATCAAAAACAAAACAAAAGAAAATACAAAAGGTTTTTCATTCAAAAGGCTTGAAAAAACTACTGAACAAATCTATTTTCATTTTCAAACACAAAAACAAAAAATCAACAAAAATCACAGTAAAAATGACTAAATGTCATTTTTCTTCACATTCATGGCTGTTTCGCCACATTCCCGCGGCCAAGATACACCAGCCCGTTTGCAGATCTAGTCATTATTTTTCCATCCATTTCTAATTTTAATTCACGAATAACACCGTCTGTTGATCTCTTAAAATCAATTATGGTGGCAGTTTGCCACTGTTTCCTTTTTTTAAATAATTCTGGTAACAACACTTTGTCACCAATTTCAAATTCAATGGGTTTTGACAAATTAAGGCGTCGTAATTCATCGAGGTATTGGGCTTGCCACAATTTTTTAAAACGTTTTCTTTTTTCTTGTAGAACCTGTGGCCATGCCTGATTCGTTTGCCCAAATGTATCAATAATTGTAGCGCCGAGTTTACGCCCGTACGCCAACTCATAGGGCGTTATGGCCCGTGAATCATCAACGATTAATGGCCGGCTGTTGATTGTTGCTTCTATCTGTAGAAACATTGATCGAGCGTCATCTAAGTTCTTGAACGATAAATCAAATGTTTGAAGACACCGCTTCACTATCCCAATCATCCGTTCGACGGAACCGTTTTCCCAAGGTGCATAAGGTGAAGAAAATGTCCATTTGATTGGTTCAATATCAGTTTTTTGATACGCGTTCAGATTTTCATATAACGTAATCAAATCTTTATGACATTTTTTGAAATTGGGTGCGTTGTCACTCTGGATGTGTGCCGGAACTCCAACTCTCGAAAATACATTGGTAAACGCGGTTTTGGTTGCGTCCGCACTCAGCGAACGTATCAACTCAATTACTACCATCCTTGACATGAGGCATGTTGCCAGTAATCCATAGAATTTTGAGCCATTTTTCAAGTACAAAGGACCGAATAAGTCAACGACAATGTTATAAAACGGGGGTACACTAAAATTGCACCTCTCTGGCGGCAAAGGACCCTTTGGTTGCATAACGATCGGTCTTTTCATTCGAATACAAATATCGCAATTATTTATGAATTTTCGAACCATTCTATCTAAATTCGTAATATAATAGGTTGCTTTGATGTGAGCGACGGTGGTTTTGATACCACCATGATGACATTTCGAATGGAAATATTCAATTAATGCGATCGCCAGATTGCTTGTGTTCGGGACAAAAATCGGTGAAAAACTCAAATCTCGAGTTTTTACTCGCAATATTCCATCGATGTTTTCCAAATTGAGCGATGATTTTTGCGGTTGAAAATCCAGCTGCGCAAATTTATGAATTATGTCCCAGCAATCGATGGATGAGATTGGTTTTTGGACGATTCTTCTAACAAATTCAAACATTTCTTCAATGGTGTTTAAACAGCTGAATTCATCTAAAAAATTTGCGTATTCGAATGTTGATGAAGATACCGCGGATACTTTGTAAACATTTATTGTTTTGCTGTTCGTATCATTTATTTGCGATGAATCGAAATTTGTTTTGAATTTTTTCAAATACTGTTGTGTTGACACTATTCGGCTGTAAACATCGGCGGGATTGTCCTTGCCGGAGATATGACGAATTTCAATGTTGTTTTGATTCACTAATTTCATAATTTTTAATAATATGGATGCGATACTTTTCTTCTGGGAATTCGGTGTGACTTTCAAACGATCGATGTTAATATGTGAGTCGGTATATGCGACTAATGGAAGATTCAATAAATTTTTAAGTTTGACCAATATTTTTATCAAATCGTATAGAGCAATGAGCTCTAATCTCACTATAGTGAAATCTTTCTTGTGCGGGGCTAATTTGGCTTTGCCACAAACGAAACGAAATTCATTATCATTATTTTGATATATAACATACCCGGTTGCGTTTATTGAAGCATCCGCAAACCCGTGTATTGTCCCGGTACGAAAAATGCGACGATCAATGCATTTCTGGAATAATAAATCATGATCTTTGATATGATTATTTACTTCTTTCAACACGTTGTCCGGGAGTAAAGCATCCCAGTCGTAATCAATGATATTTCTAAATTGTAGCCGAAGAAATAGCTTCCACGGATCGTATATTCCATATGGATCGAAGAATTTACCAATAGACGAAAGCAAATCACGTTTGGTTTTGATCGGCGGCATACCGACTTGATTCACATATAATTTATCATTCAATTTGTTCCACATAATACCTAGAACCTTTGTTGATTCGCTAAATTCTTCTTCAAACATGTCTTGAATAACTTGGCTGTTCGAATGCCCCTTTTGTAATCGAAATCCTGATTCATTAAAACAAACACTCGCTTTTTCGATGAGGGATTTCAAATTCTGTTCATCATCGTCTGCTATTACAATATCGTCCATGTATATGGACTTGGTCATTGTTTTCAAATTGTTTTCATTCAATAATTTTTTAATCACGGCGTTGAGTATGGCCGGCGAGGAGATGAGTCCAAACGGCAGAACTCTCAGCTGATAAATACGAATCTTGTTCTCCTGGTCAATCCACAAATAGCGTAAATATTTTTGATCGTCCTCGTGGATCAAAATCTGTAAAAACGCTTTAGCCAAATCAGCTGTCGCCGCGTACATACCATATCGAAATTGGATCAAATGATAGAATATTTCAAGATTTCTTGTTTCGCCCTTCCATAACGTGTCATTTAAAGACTGTTGTCCGAAGGAGGCGTTAAAAACCACCCGTAATGGCGTTGTTTTTGAATCTCTATGCACCGGGTGGTGCGGTAAAAAGAATCCATCCTTTTCGAAGACTTCGATCGCTTGTTGGTCATCATAGTATTTCATCAACTGCTTCTCGTAAATATGTCTTGAACCATTTTTGTCTAAAACATTTAATAATCTTCTTAAGTTTTTCAGTGCTGCATCATAATTGTTTTTTGGTCGAACATCATTAAGAAACGGTAATCTCGCAACATAACGACCAGTATCTATTCTTTCAATCATCAAATCATCATTTTCCATATCATCATCATCATTATCGTCTAAAATTTCTTTCAAATTTTCTTCAAGCACTACCTTATCATTGCAATCCTTATCGTTGAACATCGCATTTATTGCACACCAATTTTTTGGTTTGAAACGTATGACTCCAAATATCGTAATCTTCTTCAAATCTTCAATGCCGTTGATATAAAATTTTGCTAATAAATCGGTTCCAATAATAATTAAATCACTTTCATCCATTCTAGCCACTCGAATATCTAGTACAATCGATTTTTCATTGTTGCATATTTTCAAAGTCGTTACTTGATTACTTATCATATTCCCACCCATCGGCGAAAATGAATAAATTGTCGATGCCTTTTCAACACTATCTTCACGAATCAATTCTTCACTAATGAATGACGAATCCGAACCATCGTCCATTAACACGTAGCACTTTTTCCCATTGCACGAACCAAAGATCATTGGGCGGCTTTCGTTTACACTTAAATTTTTTATTTGAAACACGTTCATTGGTTTGGCTATTTTTGATGAAGTACTTGCGATTAAACGTTGCTCAACCTTATCATCTGGGTCAGGTTCGATAAAGCATAGTTGTTCGACTATTTTCTCAATCAACTTTTGTTCGTCTACGATCCAATTCGATGCCATTGCTGCAGTCTTAAATGTTTGATTGTTACTGGTTTGACGTAAGTTGTTTAATAATTCTTTGGCTTTGGAAATTTCTATATCATCACAGTTGATATTATCGTTCATTTCATTTTCAGGTCTTACTGTGATAGCTGACGTTTTGTATCGCTGGTGTTGCACAAAATTGTGCATTTCTGTTGCATGCGGATGATGGCAGATTTTACATTCGAAATGTTGTTTACAGTCTCTATATCGATGGTTTTTGCGAAGGCATTTAAAACACAATCGCTTATTCGCAATGGTAGAAGCCAAAGTCGAAAGATCAAATTTCTTAACACAATCGAATTGTTGTGGATGATTATTTTCACACAAGTCGCATGATTTGGTATTGATACTGGCTGTTTTGGAATTCATATTTTTTGAATATCGAATATTGTAATTTGGTGGCCGATGATTGACGATGTTGCTATTAACGATGTTGGATGCTCTTTTGTATCTTCGCCTGATGTACTCAGCTGTCTGCTCTAAAGTAGAGCAATCTCCCAGGACATTACACTTTTCCGAATAATACAATTTGTTTGCGATCATTTCAATAAATTGGAATGATCCTTCATAAAGCAAATGGTTCAAAGTTAGTTCAATATCGTCAACCAGTTCACGTAGTTTCTTCCAATTCTGTAAATCTAGCTCATATCTCACTGGCTCCAATTTGTTCAGGGACGCCTTTAATTCCAAAATTATTTTGTCTGCTTTATTATAATTTTCCTTTAATCTCGACCAAATTCCATTTAGACTAATATTGTGACCTATCCATAGGTTCACCAATCTGTTAGGTTCTGCCGTCGTGGTCTTTTGTAACAATATTTTCTTTCGTTGTTCGGTAATATCATTATTCGATATGATTAAAGATTCCATCGTTGTTTCATAGGAAGGCCACTGATAAAAGCTGCCATTGAATGTCGGCAGATTCTGGTTAAGGTTCATCATATCAATCGATTCCGCCAATCTGTTGAATGCCATTAAGCTCATTTGTTGATCTGTCAAATTACGTTCCATCATAGCCGTTTCGTCGCTTGTATTATTACTGGTATTGGTAGCAGTAATATCGTTGACATTATCATCAGAATTACGGGTACTATTATGGATGGATGTATCATGGATGGGTGTATCATAGTTACTGGTGTTGTTAGTTTGACTCGGATTATTTGAATTATTTTCCAACGATTCATTAGTTATAGATGAGATGTAATCCTTTATTTTAGTGGCATATAGTTCCACTTTCTCCAAATGATCGCTCGGTATGTCTTCTTCATTATCACATTTCTCTACCAAGTAATTCGACGCTTCATCATGGAGGCGATCTAGTTCGTTCTTCAGCTCCTTCGCTTTATCAATATCAACTTTACCCTTCACTGCTAGGGTTATCTTCATTCGACATTGTTTTAACTTTTTCTTCAAAATTTCTGGAAATTCCATGGCGAATTATATATTACTTAGCTTCAAAGATCGAATCCCAACAGTCAATTTTTAGTGTATGTGGTGAAACTTGAACAAAATGCAATTTAAGTGATACCCAAATGTCGTTTTATTTAGAATACGAAAAAAATACAAACAAATTTTATACGAATAAACACAAATTTATGAGATATCAAAAACAAAACAAAAGAAAATACAAAAGGTTTTTCATTCAAAAGGCTTGAAAAAACTACTGAACAAATCTATTTTCATTTTCAAACACAAAAACAAAAAATCAACAAAAATCACAGTAAAAATGACTAAATGTCATTTTTCTTCACATTCATGGCTGTTTCGCCACAAATAATCATAATCTCAGGACAATTTCAAAAAATAAATATTATCAAATATTTGAATGTGTGAATGCATTTAAATTTACAATATACAAAATGATCGAGCTTAAAGAATAAATTCATTTGAATAAGTACACTAAAATATGCACAATGATTGATATGCTTACAGATATGATGACAATTTATGGTAATAATAATGAGCAAATGTATGTGGGAATTGCAGACAAAAATGATGAAATTTTTCATTTAGAAAAAAAGATTTTAAAAAGATTTGTGCAAAAAGATAATAAATGATGGAATATTAGAGAACAGAATTTTTTTAAGCATTGAAATCATTTTTTCTAGACATCTTTACAGAATATTCTGCTGAGAAAAAAATGTTAAATGAATGAATTACAGGAAACTAAAATTGAAGAAATTTTTTTCGTTGAATGCAATGAAAAAAAAGAGAAAATACAAAATTCAAATTAGTTTCAAAGTGTTTTTTTTTGTCGAAAAATTCACATAAACATTCCAAAATGATATTCGCATCATTTCTCATCGCAGACAGTCAGGGATAATAACGATAATTGATATGAGATAAGATAAAATTGAGAATGTTGCCAATTCTAAATTGAAAATTAGGCTCTTTTGCACTTTCGAATAAAAAAAAACCTTTTCAAAATAAACCTTTGCATAAATAATGCAAAGTTTATTCATATTTGACACATTACCATAACTGATGGATACAGTAATGTTAATTGAAAAAGTTAACGAGAAAAACCTTTTATTTGAAAATAGATGAGAAATTGTTTGAAAACAAAATTTTAAATAATAATAATGCCGAATACTTTACAATTATCAAATGAAAATTTGTTAGATGAAATAATAGTTAAGAACAAAAGATTTATTTACTCTTAATGCTTAAGCTTTTTGCTCATTATTATTATTATTATAATGATCATTACAATATTATTATTTAAACAAACACATTAAAACAAATAAATATTTATAAAATATTAATTGGACAGCAATGATATCGTATTTGTGGCGAATATTCTCCTACAGATAAATGCCGACACACATTGAACAAGGTGTTTCAATTAGCTTTTGTAATGGTGAGCAGTAGCGCCACCACATGGTCGCACCTATTTGTATCTGAGTGGCTGTTCAACGCCGAAAAGTATAAATAGCATGTTCAGCATGCATAAAAAATATGATCTGTTAAAAATTATTTGTTCTTTTGTTTTTTGTTTTGTTTGTTTGTTTATTTAAAATAAATTATTCTATTATTTTAAAAAACCCTCTCGCCACCGCCAACTTGTTTACACTTTAAATTTTCAAATGAATGTATTATTTGGTATTTGAGATTTAATACCAATTACCGATTTGCTTCAAACAAATGTGGCGGAAAACTGCTTTATATTTGATCGTGTTTAAATGTAGAAACTAATCAAATAAATTGATGAAAATCGATTTCAATAAATATAAAAATTTCAAGATTAAATGTTTTAAAATGAAATCAGGAATCGATCAATAAATAAATTATATATGAATGTGTTACAATGAAATCAGCAGTTTTCATCATTAATGCTTTAGTGATATGTATTATTTCCGGTTCACGACATAAAATCAGTTGGATATCATCAACAAGAATCATTGAATAATATGTAACATCACTTTTTTTCGAACATAATAACATAGTAACAATGTATAAGTGCACTATCATTTTGTACTGATAATGTTTGCAACAATCAATCAGCAGGAGATATTTATAATATTTATTTATAAGTTGTTAATGAAACAAATTTTAAAAGTTTTCAATTTTTTTTCTTATAGTTAATGCCTGAAAGATGATTTGTTGTGATGTTACAAATAATTTTTCAAATTTAAAGAAAAATATTCCACAAATCTCATTATAATCAAATAGATTTGAAATCAATTTCATTGACAATATCGATATGATTGTCAATTATCGCTCTCATTATTTTTGATTATAGCAAATTTATTTCGAATTTTTTACACATATTCCCTATGAAAAAGTATAAATAATAATAATAATCCATTCATTATGGCATATAATTTCGATAAAGATATCAATGATATTCGGAAATTTTTTCAATACGAAAAGTAAATGTGGAGAAATACGGAGAACAAATAATGAAAGTGTTTGTCGAAAATTTTTTTTCATAAAAACTGAAAAAGTTACTCGAAAAGATGATACGTGTGATGGCGAGAAAAAATAAAATGTCAAACAAATGTCAATTGAAAACATTGAAAATAGTGGAAATACAAAAGTGTCAGGATGAATAAATTAATTAGATTATTATTATTAAAATATACAAAATGAAAACTATCAAAAAGCAAGAGCATCGTTCATGGCTATGATCATGAAATTGGAAATTAACAAAAGCATCAACAGCCTACAACAAGAATCTACAAGAATTGATTATCATTGGTGACATTTCATTGAAAATTCAAAGAATTTATTCTTCATTTTAAGACCCTTCAACATCATCATGATCATCAGCATCAACATTACATTTGAAATGTGTATGTGGGTTATACATTTCATTTTTTTATAACCAAAAGATGTAACATTACTCATAGACATATTCAATAATGTAGTCATCATCATTATTATTATTTCTGTTTCATTGATACTAATGGAAATACGAAAAAATAAATGCGAAAAAGCATCAATATAGTGACATCTTTCATTCGAAATGAACACATACAAGCAAACAAACCAAAAAATAAAATTTGAGACCATGCATGGATTGATCGTAGAAAAAAAAGCGCTGACATTATCGAAATTGTATAAAAAATCTTTCTCCAATACTACACAAATGAATGGATTCCCCTTTTTGATATTTTATTTTTTAAAATGATGTTTTTTCAACAAAAAGAAGGAGAAAATGTTGTTATTTCCATTGAAAAACATTATCACACAATTTTTATAATGTCGTTTATCTCATTTTTTTTCTATTTTTTTTTGTTGCTTTTTTCCTATGATATTCACTCGCAAATACAAGAAAATAAAGAGAATTATTCTCTGTTGTCAAGCAAGAATATACCAAAGCAGAAATCGAGAGAAATATTCTGTGAAAAAGTGGAAATATTGTGAAATGAAAACCAAAAAAAGTAAACATCGAAACGATAGATATGTGCAAAGATATAAACACATTCGCGCTCCAAGTGAAGAAGAAGAAGCGTTAAGATGAAGAGAAAAATATTTAGAGAAGAATGCTTTAGTATTTTGATTCGTGTTTCGCGAGTTTTTTTCATTTAGCTCAAAAGTTCTCAGATTTGCATAAAGACTGATGATAATAACGATTTCATATTGTGAATAATGAAAAATCATTCAATGATTATGAAAAAAAATCAAAGAACTTGAATAATAATTGAAGCAAAAATTAAGAATATACCAAAAATTTTGTGAAATTCTCAACAATGTTTGCAATTTCAACATTTATTGCATTGCAATTTACAAACATCGTCCTATATTCCATTGAGTAAATGTAAAATTCTAATTGAATATTCTCATAAACGAATGAAACTATTTCTCCAGAATCAAAATTGAATGAAATGAAGCCAAATAAATTGGAATAAAAGACGTGAAGATTTTCAAGGCTGAAAATGACATTTTAAAACATTTTTTCTCAGGAAGAAAACGACGTTTGTGACAATGAATGAAACAAATAATCCAGCGAAATCAATGTCACTGTGAAATTTAGACCAGAAAAAAGAAAAAAAAATAATAGTCCAAGATAACGGCCATAATTGGCTTTGGTTTTCTTTAATTTTCATTTTGTTGTTGTTGTTGTTCAGTAATGATAACGATAATGAAAATGATCTGACATTTGAAATTTTGAAAATTTTCACTCATTTTTTTGGCTGCCCAAATTTTTGAATGAAATTCTTCAGCATTTTTCTCGGTTGGACAGAAACAATTTCGATTCTGTTTTTCAATGAAATATCATGTGAATTTCAATGATAATCAATACGAATTTTTTTTTCGACGAAGAAAAAATGCCAAATCAGCATATGAATTACGAAATTCGTTGGAAAAGAGGGGAAAAAGTTTTTTGGAAAAACAAAATGTCATACAATTCATGTTTAAATTTTTAAGTTTAATGCGACAGCAGCATTCAAATTGAATTTTTCAAATTCAAATTGAATTCAAACAAAAATTGGAAAATAATTTGAAAATAATATGACTTTGATAATTTATTCCTTTGAATTTGAAGAATTTTTATTCGAGATTATTCTCGTTAAATTTATATGATACATTAGCTTGAAAATAAGAATATATAAGAATTCAAAATGATTTGAAATAATAAAATCAAAAATGTTTGGATTCAATATGAATGAATGGTACCTTGGATGGCAATATTGTCTTTGGCCATAATTGATAGATAATTTTTATTATAATATGGTTTTTATTATTATTGTCAACATAATGGTTTCTCAAAGATAAATTAATGGTCACGCACAATACAAAAAATGATTGGACAACAACAATTCATCGAAACATGTTCGTTTCACTAGTCAAATGTCTTGTACATAACAAAATGATAATAGCAATAATAATAAATGAATTAAAGAAATTAAAGATAGATAAAACCACAACACTGCCACATTGACCTTATAGTTATAAAATAGAATAGGAAAAATTAGAGCTAATATTATCGGTACAAAATGAATGAATTTTACAACGAAATAACAAATTCTTTTGGTGTGGCTCGTCATATACATTCCGGTATGTTGGAAAATGGACATTACAAACGATTCATATAATCTGATTATTAATCGACAGAAATATCGAAGAATTGGACAATACACCAAGAATTGAAAGGTGGAAAATAAGATAACTAAACAAAGTTGAATCGAATTTATAAATTCTATTGTTTATGTCAAAAAAAAAGATATGAATGAACAAAATAAGATATTTTTATATTGAAAATATTGATCAAATGAAATAATAATAAAAATTGTATTACATTAATTGAACCCGATTATTGAAAGAGAAAGAAAGGAAAAAATGAAATTAATATTAACAAATGGTTTGCAAATTTTGGTGCATACACACAACATATAAAAATTTAACAAATTTAAGATATCATCCTTATCATTACATTGTAATATTGATAATAATAATTCTAATAATTCACTATTATATGGACATGAAAATGAAAATGTTATTACAAATGATAATAATAATGATGATGATGATAATAATAAAAATAATAATGATAATAATAACAATATGAATTCACAAGATAAGATAATTTCGAATTCAAATTCTGTTTATATCAGCAAAATTAATAGAATATATATGTGCTCAAATATGATACAAAAATATGAATATAAATAAATAAATAAAAATGAATTCATATTTTGTCATTTTTTTTCGTTTAAAATGATGTTTACAATATTTTACTTCAACTTTTATCTTATTATTATCATCATTATTTCAATTCACATCAAACATTGTAAACTTTTCCTGAAATTATAACAGTAATAATAATAATGATATTGATTTAACTAGAAAAGTGAAAAATGTTTGAAATTTTTCTTCCACTATTAGGATTTCTTTTAAGAATTTGGTTCTTTTAGTTATTTTCTAGCATCATCATCATCATCAATATTATTATCCTTTACAACAACAATAATAACAAGTATAGCATCTCTTTGGGGAATGGTCAAAAAAAGTCAGTCAAAATAATGATAGGTAAATACGACGACGATTCAAAAATGAAAAAATCCATTTTTTTCCCCAAGAAACAAATAAAAAGTTGTAATATTATTATTACGATTGCTAAGGTCAAATTGTTTGTTTATTTGTTCGTCTGTCTGGCTATGTTGTGTGTGTATATCACAGTAAAATAGAGGAAAAAATGAAATATAACTGTTATAATGAATTCATTTTCAGTCATGAGTGTGAATGAAGCGTGTAAAATAAGTGATAAACAACAATAATAATAATAAATGGAAAATGTTCCCATAAGAATTCATCATCATCATCATCAACATCAATATCGAAATCAATGATATTTTATATCATTTACAGTTTATGCATCCATACGTATAGTTATGAAATTATTATTTTTGATAAATTTCACATTTCCAAATGAGAAACAAATCCAAAGCGAATCATTTCAATCAAAAAATTTAATACTTGGTAAATAATATTTGGATCATTTTGAAATTTTAAAAAAACTGTAAGACTGAATTATGAGAGATAAAGCTTTGCGGAGAAGCATCAAACATATTTCTAAAAAAAATTGAATTCAAAAAGAGATATTTTAAATTGATTATCATTTCGTTCAAAATCTTTTATTTTCTTTTTTTTTGCAGGCTTATACATTTATCTCTTGTAAGGTACACTCATGTTTTTTCTAAAATTTAAATGATCAATGATTCATTGTTGTTGGTTCATATATAACTGCAGCAGAATCATTGAAAAAATAAACATTGTTTCACATTGATAATATTACTATTTTTAAGATAATGGATATTTTTATTTTCGATTTTTCTATTTTACTTTCAATTCAAAATAATAAATAACGACAATTTTTTTTGCTTTTATTTGAAAATTTATAATGTATTTCACTGTTACATTGTATTGTATTTCCTTTTTTTTTTGTTTTTTGTTTTGGTTATATCACATTCAATATAATTAATGATTGGTCATTTAGGATATGATTATTATTATTACAAAAGAAAACAAAATACAAAGTATTTGTGGTTTATTTTTTCCATATTCTGCTAAGGGTAAAAAATAAAAGATTTTTTTTTATCCTTTATATCACATGGTCACAATGGGTGACACACTGAACATCTTACCAACGAGGAAAAATGTACATTTGTCCATGTTTTCGTTTTTTCGGCTCATTCATTAATCTAAGATTATCTTATTGTTTTTTTAGGTATGTCAATCTGTGTGTGTTGGTTCAAAGTTATCATGGTTAATGATAATGATGATGATGATCAATATATTTTTTTTATGTAATACATTGCATTACAATACAAACCAAAGTAAAAAATGCTCCATTTATTTATTGAACGGCATTCAATGAATAACAGAAATAAATAAATGCATTTGTGTATTAAACATTAACATTTTTTTTTTTTTGAATTGTAACCAAAAGCATCATCATAATCATTAATAAATAAATGAAATTCAAATAATGCTAAAAGCAGCGAAGCACTGAGAGAATATTGTGTTGATTTTGCTGAAATATGGACGAAAAAAAAAACAATGCAGTTTTCCAAGTCTGCCCGAATTTTCCAGTGTATTTACGTCCCCTTTTGTCGGTGCAAAAATACAATGAATAAATGTCATTTCATACACAAATATTTCTGGCATTTGTTTGATATTTATGAAATGAACATATGAACAATGATCATTATGATTTATCATTGATCAAATTTTTGCATTGTATGTATGTCAAATTTTTATCATATACAAATATTAATATTTTTGTATTAGCATTATTTTTTCAATCAATAATCGATCCTTCATAATCGATATATGAATGTTCATGTTTGCCAATTTTTTTGTTTTCAATTTTGTACTTTTGTAATTTTGTTAATGATTATCATTATCATTAGTATTATTACTATTATGACTATTTTAGCATCTTTTAAAATAATAAATTGAACCATTTGTATTTTTCTCTTTTGGCTAATATCATAATTTGTTATTGTTATTTTATTATTGTTCACATTGTTACTTATCCCATTATATGATAGTTTTGCTTGTCATAATTTTTTTTTCTTTTCGAAAGTAAAATTCATACATTTTTACAAATGATACTGATGGTCAATGTGTGAAAACATATGAAATTCCAACATAACAATGACAATAACAACCTAAAGAACAACAGCAAACATCTTTGTGACATTTTTTTATCTCTGAAAAAAAGATATTTTCTGAATGGCTTTTGATAAAAAAAAATTTCAGTGTGAATCATGTACATTTTACAACATGGAGAAACTTTTAAAGAAAATAAAGAAATTTTCAAGTTTGATAATTTTTCAAGTATTTTTTTTCTATTCTCCTTGGGGAAACATCGATTCCGTACATCTCATTGAAACCAATCGTTGTACGACGTACAAACGGATACAGACGAATGACATGGACAATAATAGCAAATCGATCATCATCATCATTGTACACACATAAATAGAAGTAAAATTACATCAAAACAATTATATTTAATAGTTATCAAATAATAATTTATGATAAATGTCCATTTTTTGACAATTTTCAAAGAATTTGTTTTTTAAGGATGAAAAAAAAATTATCATTCATTCAATATCTTTTACATGCGTAATGATAATATACGAATAGCAATAAATAAATGTAATTAATACATGTTAATATACACAGAGAATAAATAATAAATACAAGAATTGGGATTGTAATATTTTAAATTCAGAATTGACATATATTCTTTGTATTGGACCCACAATATTTGTCCTAAAGGGCGTTGGCGTTATCATTTGTTTCAAAAAATTTAATGGTAATTAGTAATATATGATGGTACATTGATAGATAAATAATAATAATAATTACAATTACAATTTCGATTTTCATTATTTTTATTATTATTATTATCATTAAAAATTGGTTACTGTAGCGATTTTCTTTTGGTTTTTGGCAAAGTTTGAGGTTTGATTATTATCATTTTCATCAGGCTTTTGTGTAAGTATAAACTCACCATGAACATAAACTAGCACACACACACACACACACGCAAGGAAAATTCGGTAATTCATTATTGTTTCAAGAGAGAAACTAAATGAAATGAAAATGAAAATAAATCAAACAAATATGAAATTGTATTTGCAATTTCATTTCATTTTCATTCATTTGTAAGTTTAATTTGTTTGAATTTCATTTTTTTTTTCATTTCCACGATCATTCGGTGGTCACAATAGACGATTAGCTCGATCATATACGGTAAACATTTACCATAGCACCATTTCAAAAAATTGTTAATTTTACGATTCGCGATTTCATAATAAAACAATGATTTATGATTTTTTTTATGAGAAGAAAAAGTGAATTACTACATTTGAGAATTTATCAAACTCATTTTTTCTAAAATGCTTGGATTTCAAATGGTTTGAATCATCTGAATGATATGTAATGTAATAAAATGTAATAGAAATCAATACAATAATCATAGACACACACACACACACATGGAGTGTACATCACAATACAATTTTTAAATTCTTTTTAAAAAAATATTTATCAAGTATAATTTAAAAATATTTCATATATTGTAATGTTGTAAGAATTGCTTAAGAAAAAAAATCATTATCATTGTTGTATTATCTGCTTATATAACAGAACTATTTGACTGTTTGCACATTTTTGACATGAAAGTTTTTTCACAAATTCTTGCGAGATGTTTCACATATGTAAGAAGAACAAGCATCATGAGAATCATGAACCGGCCCGAAGTGTTTTCGCCATGATTGGGCATATGATAACACAAAAAGAATATGGTAGTACATGACAGTGATAATGATAAAACTAAGGTTGTTGTATTCGACAACAATACCATGCCAATGTTTGAAAAATATCCGAAAAAAATATGAAAAATTTGATGATCAAAGATTTGAAATTTTGGAGAAAATAAAAGAATCAATAGAATTGAATAGGAATTTTTCAACAAAATTCTTTGATATTTGTATCGAACACAAGATGTTACACACAATACGATTGTTTGCGATACTGCGAAGATATTGAAAATGTTGTTATGTTTTCATTTCGAATGAATTTCAAAAAACAACAATAAACATGACAACCGATAAACTCAAGCGATTGTTTTGTTGTTGTTTGATGAAAAAATGATGAAAATTTTCATTTTTTCAAACGCTCACCACCACCACTGCTGGTATCATAATCATGACTTGATCCATCTTTGGTATTTCAGTATGAACTTCAACGATATGTCATAAACACAGTGTTTTGGCTGATACTGTTTGAAAGATTGAATCAAAGAAAAGAATCGATCATGTACCAGATATTTGAGAGATATAATACTCCATATTTATTATTAACCGAAGAAAAAAATGAAAATTTCCAAAGAATTCGGTTTCGTTTGGACCAAAAAAAAAAAAAATAAAAGTTTTGTCCAATAAATCGTCGTAAAATATTGGAAAAAATTCTGGAATACACGCAAACAAATAAACACTAACCAAAAAGCCCAATAATAAATCAAATATTTGGGTATTTGATTTGATATTCGATAGTTTTTCGTTTGAAAATTGGATCGAAAATCGAAAGGAAAAAATTTCAAAATAAAAAATTCAAATATATCATTTTTTCAAACGAAATTTTCGTGGGATTGAATTCAAAATCATAAAAATATCCGAACAATCGAACAATATGAACAATGGTCAGTAATTTTGATCAAAGAAATTTGAACAAAATCATGACTTATAAATCATAAGTGATGATATTTACTGTTCTTTGCATCGATTCTTCATTTATCGACTGAAAGTATCCTTTAAAGCGGTGGAAAAAACTTTAAATTCTCCTCATATCATTTCTCAATGAATTCATGAAAATGGTAGGAAAAAACACCAAAAAGTTGGTTGGTATCATCATCATGGTCATTACAATTATCATTATTCGTTTGATCGTCTTGAATTTTTTCATTTTCAATTTTCATTTTCATTTTCATTTTGTTTACTTTCAATCGACACAATAGACACAGCACCAAAAAAAAAGTAATTGTTGATGATATTAGACTAATTTACAAAATGATTCTCATCATTATTATTAGTATTATTGCACTATGCCTTCCTATTAAATTTGTATGAAGGTTTGGTGTTGATGATGATGATGGTGTGAAACAATCTATTTCAATCTATTTTATTCAAAAGTAAAAAGTGAAAATTGTTCATTTTCCCATGGAGCATGAAAATTGCAATATTAGTTGAAACACAATTTGGCCAATTGAAATTGCATGAATGAAAAGGGGAAAAAATTGTGGAGGGAGAAATTTTCACATCTTTGGATACCAAAAAATAAAAAAATTGTTCAGACAAATGAAATACTACACAGACAAATCGATAAATTTCCATCAGTGGAATGCACCAAAAAAAAAGTGTTAGACAACTAATTTTCAATGAATTTTTTCTTTCATTTTCGTTTCTTTTCAAACATTGTAAATCACTGATGAATCATTATTATTATTGCCATTATTATTCGCATCCATTGTATTTTCGCATCATTCACCATCATCATCCTTGCTTGCCATCTATCTGTTTTACAGCCATCCATTTTATTTTACAAAAGAATAAAATGGAAATATAGAAAAAAAATTGATTGTCATTTAACAAATAATGGCAAACGATTTATATTTTTTTTATTCTATACTGATTGATGATTAGTTTTTTTTTTTGAAAATGTTTTTACATTGATGCATCCACATGTATGCACATTGAACTAAAGAATTTCAAATGGGATTTTCAAAATTTTCATTTTGAGAGAATTTTTCTTTTTTTTGACAAAAATGATTGACATAATAATAATTATGATTATAATTGTCAGTGATTTAACATGTTTTTATGAAAAAAATTAAAAATGATAGGAACAAGTTGAATGAAAAATACTTGTAATTTGCTGTTTGAGTCGAATACTCAAGTAAATGGAAATGAGCCAATCGACAATGTATTTATCAATGTTTAACCAACCAACAAAACATTTTGAATTCATTTCATTTCAATTCAACACAAACGAATGTTTCACGAATCATTTCGGCAACTATGATTGATGTTTTACTTAAATACATTGATGAATTCATTTATTCTTCGAATAAATTGAAGATATTTTTAATAATTGTAGTTGTAATAATGAAAATATTTGCGCCAAAATGAATGTATATCTCTATGTAATATTTATTCACAAATGGTTGACAACTTGGGAAGCTTTTTTTCTTCGTTGTTCTTCATGCTTAGATCTTGAAATTAAATGAATTTAGTTTCGAGTTTCATTGAAAATAAATACTCGTTCTTCATCTTGATAAAAGAAGAATATTTTATATTACATTATTATCAGTATCATTATTGAAAACATAATATAAAAATGTACTTGTTATACTTGTTATTTGTACTTTTGAATGAGGATGTTGCATGAAAATATGAAGATATTCACAAGGCTTATTTGTTTATTTAGTTATCATTAAACATTTGCACACATACACAGGCACACAAGTAAGCGCCGAAAAGACGGTTTAGTGAAAAAAAAATTATATTACAAATATTATTGACAAATTTACAAATATATTCATTAATAAATAAAAATACAATCATACCATTGATATGATAGTCAGTAATGCTGATATTTATTCAATATTTGAATTTAAATGAAATAAAAATTTAAATAAGAGAAGAAAATTCATCATCTCATTTATATTCTAATATTTTCAATCAATTTTTCGCTCAAATTCACAGAATTTATCATAAATAGAATAAAAGGAAAAACAATTCAAATAAAATTCAAATGAATAAAATAAAACAGAAAATAAATATCAATATTTATATCAATGTTATGCAACATTATTATCATCTTATCATCATGCAACATTATTTATTTATCTTTTCAAAAATTTCAAGAATTATTCGAGAAGAATTTCAAAAAAAAAACAATACTTGATAACTTATTTCCATTGTTATTACTACTTGTTCTAATGCATTTTATTCTTATTTGATGTTGATATAAATTGAAAGTTTGGAAAATAAGAAATCAAACAACAACAACATCGACATCAACAAATACCAATTCAAATATTGTTAATGTTGTTGTTGTTGTCGCTGCCGTTGATGATGATGTTTTATTATTATCATTCTTATACAATGAAGAATTTTTTAATATCAAAAAGAATTGTGTAGTAAGCAAATTACAGAATATATATTCAAATATTCAAAAACATCAAACAACCAAACAAACGAAATAATAAAAAAATTCTAATAACAGTAAAATGCAAATAAACAATGATAAAATGGAATTTAATATATGTTTGAATATAAACATGGATAAACAACAACAACAAAATAGAAAATAATAATAATAAAAATTGTCTGATATAAATATATAAGTATTTAGGTTTAGATTATCATGAACATTATGATCATCGTTTGTCGTATTATTACCATTATTATTATTATAATCATCTTCAATGATCCAAAACATTGTATGCATACACGTATATTATGCTTATGCATAAAAAAAATTGAAACAACAACAACAAGATTTAGCATAAAATAATCGTTCATTGTAAAATGGTAATGTTATGCTGATAATAATAATAATACATAATAACGACAACAAAAAAAAACATAGTAACGAAATATAGAAATAGAAATCTGTAATGAAAACGACTGGTTTTTCATTAAAGGTTCCGAATCAATCCAAAACATCAATTTTAAATCAATTAATCAATTCAAAACCATCAATAACTATCAATTTTATTATTGCTAAATTTATAAAAAGGATTACAAATTATTCAAGCATTATTACAAAAAATGGAAAAGCTTACAATCATTTGTTGTTCTACATTAATTAAAACTAAATCAAACTATTACAATCAATTTTTAACTTAATTCTTTAATTTTTTTGTGGACGGTTGTTAATCGAACTTTTTGACATGTGCTTTTTACAACCGTTTTTTCTAGAACTTTTTCTATGGAATTTTAATCGTGAAATTCATAAAGAACGTAACCAATTTTTTAACTTAAATTTTCACAACAGAAATCTCAATGTGAAATTATCATTTTTGTAAATTATTATTTTGTCTGCAAAAAAAAATCAAAAAATAATGGCTGGTATTTTAGCCAAAAATTTTGGCTAATATTCATGATGATTATGATGAAAATGTTATGACATTAAGTCACAAATAATTTTCTTTTTCTTTGAAATCTTTTCAAACAAAATTTTGTTCGAAAGGATATCTATTTGAATAATTTCAAGGTTTTCAATCTATCATTGGTTCAAATCATAAGCAAATCAAATTGATTCAAAATTCTTTTATGATTATTGCAATCGCAATTATACTGCGTGTAAATGACCAATTTTCATATGACAATAAACCATCATTTTCATAATTATTAAAATGTAGAGCAAAATAAAGTAATTCTTGTATTATACTGCTAAAAGTATAATCTCAGCTGAGTAAATACGGAATAAATGGCAAACAAATTATTAAAACTGTACATTTCAACACACTTAAATGTTAATTAATTCAAAATTAAGGCAAACCAAGGAAAATGTATGATTTATTAGTGGAAAAACGCCCACATTATCATCAAGAACATAAACAACAATCAAAACATCATATTGTTCAGTTTGATTTTTGAAAAAATATGAATATGGATACGAATTCAATTTGATTTCAAAAACAAACAAAAAATAATGACAACAGAATTAATTTACATATTTCAAGAGAGAGCCATGGAAATCTGAAATCAAAAATAAAAAATATGAAAACCTAAAGATGACATAAACATTCACTGAAATACACTTGGTGTGCAATATTTATTGTCATCGAATAATAAATATTGCACACCAATATCTGCATAATTCAATTGATTTCATAAATTTGAATATTCGAATACAAAACATTCAAAGAAAAATAAATCAACAAATTAAACATGAATGAATGAATGAAGAACTGTGCAAAGCAAATGCAGTGCAATAAGGTACACAAACAGACACATGAAAACCATTTTTCAGTTCAAAAACTAAACGAACAGTCGAGTTTAAGCATATTTTGTTGTGGACAACAAACAAGCAAACAATCGAAATATAGCGTGCCAAAATGAAAAATTTTTCGTTTTGTTTTTTTCTTATCCTTGATGATGATAACGATAGTGATGATGATGATGGCGGCGGCGATGGTCGGGCCGTGATATGAGCCAAAGAATTGAAAAAGTAATGAATGAAAAAGAGTAAAGCCACATTTAGCTCCAAACGAAACGAAATTTTATGATTTCTTTAGGTCTTATGTGGAATGCATGGAACATGTGTGCATGTGAGGGCTTGTATTTGTTTTGGAATGGTTGAAAACATCATAAATCAATTCAAAATATCTGATTATTATTATTTGTTTAATTCATTTCCAAGGTTGTTTTTAGACGGAAAAAAATGTAAAAGAAATATCGCTATTCTATTCCTATTCCATAGCTATACGATTCTATTATATTATCATTATGATAATGATAAAAACTTGATGAAAAAATAATAATAATAATTCTATTCGGGCATACAAACATACAAAAATCATTTTCCATTACAAACACATAATAATTGTATGAGTATTATTAGAATGGATAAAATGGAAAAAAGTGGGATTAAAAATCTTTGAAATCATTTATTAATGTATTTCGAGAATTTGGCATCATTTTTTCTCCAATCTTCGCTCATTGAAAGATTCAGAAACATAATTTTGGTGATAGTCTTTGTCTGTGTTCATAGATTAACATGATTTTATAGTATTTGATGAAAGTATAATGAATGAATCAAGGATAAAATGAATTAAGAAAAAATTCTTAAAGATTTTCTCTTTTTTTCTATAAAAGATTCCAAAATATCTGGTAAGATTTGATTTATAATTTCTCTATTTTTCATTTTTGCCAAGAATATTAATTTTTTTAAGCATTTGACCAACATTCAAAAAGTACAAGTGTAAGAATATACATTCGAGATACACACATTCAGCTTTATGAGAATATAACATTTTTTCCCGCAAAAATTCAAAATTCAATCCGAAGAAAATCATTTATCTTATTTAATTTTTTTTCTCATTGAGTTGAGATTTAATTCTCAAATTTTTTTTACGACAACAAATAATGGAATTTCTCATAGAATTAGAGTAAGAAAAATAACCATGTTGTATCTGCCAAATAATGGCTTAGAATAATTATTAAAAGCAAATGAAGAAAAAAATTCTTGATTCGAAATAAATTCATCTTTTGGATAACAATGGATTTGCTGTTGTAGTTGCTGTTGTTTCAACCCAGTTCAAGCATTTGATCTTTATCAATATCACCGAATAAGTAAAAACAATTTAAATAAGATAATTTAAACAAGTAAAAATTGAATTAAATTTTAATTCATTATTGTTACTTTGATATAAATTTTGAAAAAATGATATCAAACATGAAGAATCATCATAGAATTAATAATGATTTAATTACATTGAAATGAATCTAAAAAATTTTCCATTTATTTCACCAAAATCAAGTATTTACGTTAATAGTTGAAAATGTATTTAAAACATGAAATTTTAACAATGCAAAATTACAGCCCGCAATATGAATGAGAATGTCATGAAAATTTCATTTTATTCAGATCATTCAAATCATTTTCTGATGAATTGGATGGGAAAATTCCGAAAACTCAGCCAAAAAAAATAACAATTGAAAGTCAAAATTGGATTAATGAAATCCGATTTCCATCAAAATTATTTTGGTCCTCGAAAATGTAGAACAAAAGTGGAAAAAATCAAAATTCTGATCAATTCACTTGAATAACCATTTTTTTTAGAATAATGGCAACATATAATTTATTATTATCATCATTCGATTGACATTTTGTCGCATTTTAAATATCACATACATAGATAAAAACAACTAGAACATGTACACCAACACACAAGCATATATCACACAATCACCATTTGGTATCCAATGATTATACTGAAATCCATCATTCGATTGGATGTATTTTTTATACATTTGCCATGTTTGATAATGATATGTTATGGTTATTTTTTTCAAATTCTCGACACAAACGAGGAAAAATTCAATGAAATATATGTTACCATTAGATGAATCTGTGATTTGTGTATTTTTTTCGACAGAAAAAAAATTGGAAATAAATTCACAATCGAAATAAATAAATGTCCAAATGGACATAAACATTTTGACATTGATACATGCTTGGGACATTTGAATTTAAAAAATTTGTTCAAAAAATTCAAATTCTCTATTAATGATAAAAATATCGGTCAAAATACATGTTTGAATTCAACATTCATCAAGATTCATTTTATTCAAATTCAAACACATTTAAACATGTGAAACTTTCATTATTTTCAACCTATTCTCAATCGTGTTGTTTCTTCTAATAATCATAACACACAGACAATCACACAATACGATTATATGAAAGAATTTTCATTCCTTCATATTTATTTCAATTATTATTTATTTTAATGCAGAAATTCTCATAGAATTTTCTGTATGCAACAAACAACAAATAATCAATTTTCTTTTGTTCAGCGAATGATAATAATAATGAAAACCAGCAATGATGTAACAAAATGTTGATCAATGATAATGAGGCATCCAGCAGTATTGTTATATTTTGGTTTCTTATAAAAAGAATTCCAATTTAAGAAAAAATGAATATTTCTTTTCATTCAAATTCAGTATCGACAAGGAACAACACATACAGTGTGTCAACAAAGAAATAGGCCTTGCGGTATTTCCGATAAGACCCAATTCGACAACCATTACCGACAAACAACCGAAAAAAGAAAAATAACCAGAAAACAACCAGGAAAAAACAACCGAACCCTAAACATTAATTTCAACACAATTTCCAAGGTTCCATTTTCCATTGTTTGTCATTGTCGTTATATAATGTGTACGCAAAAGAAAAAAATATAAATTCGATCGCAAAAAATAATGTCAAAACCACAGTGTTTGGCTTTCACTCTTCATTTCATCATCATTTTATTTAATTCAAACCGAGAAAAAATTGAAGGGGTACAACCCCAATCATCTAGAACGAATCTTTCAAAAGATTCTTTGATGAATTTCATTTTTCTTCTCTTATTTGAATCATTAGTGATGTTTGGTAGCTGTTTGTTTGTTGGTGTGGTTAAATTGTTGTCAGATACTGAACGCAAGGCTGCTGCTGCTGTTGTTGGTGTCTTTAACATTTGCATTTTCGATATTTATTTATTTTTTCTGGGATTTTTCTGGTACATTTCTGGTATTCATTTCTGAAGGACAAATGTGTTCATAACAACAATCAACCGGGAATTCTGCAGCCAATTCAAAGGTGATGCTATTTTGAATGTTAAATGTTGATGTTGAATCACATTTTCATGCTACTGTTGTTGTTGCTGTTGCCGACATAAAGACACTCACCATTTTTTTTCTCGTAACACATATCTTTCAACATAAACTCGTCAAAACCATTGAACAAAATCAAAGGAATGAGAATCAAGAATAAAAAGTCAAAATGTGATAAGCTTTTTTCGGCTTATTCTTCGTTATCATTCGTGTATTTAGAGTTTTCTTGAATTCAGTCTAGTTTGATTATATGCAAAGTTTTCAAAAATATATGTTTCAAATGTTTCAAAAAAATTTTTGCATTCGAAAAAAAATAAAACATTTTCTATTTGTTTGTTTGTTACAAATGTTAACATCCTATATTTCTATTTTAACGATTTCGTCGATTTTGTTTGAATGTCGAATGTTATTACGATGATATTATCTAATATATTATATTAAATCGATACAGATGAATGATTTTTGTTATTCAACAAAATGAGAATAAAGAATATAAAATATAAATTATTATTATAATTTAAATTGAAATTGATAAGAAAAATGGAAAAAGCATTTTAAAAAATTTGAATTCAAATTCAAATCGAAATTATTCGCCATAGCATGACATCTTGTGAGTGAAACATGAAAATGATTTCATTTTTCAAAATTGTTATTGTCCAATAAGTTCATGCCTGTCAAATCAATGGAAATCTGCAGTGAAAATCGACACGAATTCATTGGACAGCCAAATGAATTGCCTTATAGAAATTTTATGAAAAATTAAAAATGTCGGAAATTTGGTTTGATCACCAAGTTACGCTGATTCGCTGATTGATAACAAGTGGACTTTAAATTTCATCTATTTTCGATGATTATTACCATGATTCAATCAAAAGTAATCAAGCAAAGATAATGGAATGAATCGGTGTACCAAATAATGAAAATACCAATGTGGAGATAAATACCAATGTGAAATGCTGTTGTGCAATTGTAAAACTTGAGAAAAAGTAAAAATTTCATTTATTCATTGAAAAATATTTCAAATTTTCATCATACGAATAATTTAAAACAAAGAAAAAATTTTCAAAAACGAAAATATCTTGCCTTAGGCATCGAATGCACCGAATCATGAATGAACGAATAAATGCAAGCAATAAAATCAAACAATGGAATTCTTTAATTGTAATGTGATTTTACCGGTGAAAATAGTTGAAAATATTGATACAAAAAAAAAACAATGGAAATAATAAAAATTTCATAACAAATAAATGAGTCAAATAATATTAAATTTCCAATTGGAATGAAAATGCGACAAAATTTACAGACGCAAATCATTCATTTCATTCGATTTTACCTCTCCATTTTCCGATTTGATTGCAATTTTATTTTATTTATTTATATTCATTTATTTATTTCAGGAAAAATAAAAATAAACACAAAAACAAAATAATACATAGAACTTTGCACATATGATTGCATAGAATCAAGTTGTTTTCATTTATTCATTGATTCATTCGTTTTTATTATTATTAGAACTATTATCATCATCAATAATGAAAACAAATGAACTTTTAGATCAATTTGTTTATTTCTAGTTTTATTTCGTTTCGTTTTTGTTCCGATATTTTTACTTATAAATTTGTCGCCAAGCAAAAATATAGATAGAAATAAATAAAGAAAACAAATTGATCTTTGTTAATATAATATGAATAAATTGAAATGTAATGAAATGAATGAATATTATCATTTACAAGAATTAAAGAATATAATTCAAAAAGCGAAAAGCTATGAGACAGAATGATGATACTAATATAATGTTCTGACTATTATGATCATAAGCGAATGAATATTGAACTTTGAATCGGAAAAATATTCTTCATTTCATTCTCTATCGTTTGTTATGAAAAATATACGTATATAAAATATAAAATGTATGAACGTATGATTGCAATCAAAGAAACAAAAAAATATATCAAACAAAAGTAAACTAATAATACAATACATAATCATTTATTTGATTTGATTATATTACAAAATGAAATAAGCTAAAATGGTACAGAGAAAATAAAACGAAAAAAGTAAAAAAAAACCCTTGATTACCCAATTCTCATTGGGAATATTTCTTTTAAAGAAAAAAAATGTTGAAAATTCTTAGAAATATAAGAGATATAAAATTTTAAATTTGAATTTTTTTTTCATTCTTATTATCTCATTCTATTTTATTAAATATTTGAAAATTCTTTCATCGACAATAATAATCGATGAAAATTGATTCTTTGAAAAAAATTAAAGATGCATGAAATACATTTTTTATTTCTATTAAAAAAAAAATTTGAAACAATCAAATCTTTTGATTAAGAATACAGTATATTTGGTTTTTAAATAATGATACATTGAGAATCATTGAGTTATTCACCGAAATATATCATTTTGAATTACTTTTTGCACTCAAATACATCCAATAAATACGAAAATACAGCAATAAGGATTGCATATTGAATTCAAAATTTGAAAATCTAGTTAGAAAACATTCAATGCTCGAGCAAAAAGAAAAAAATTCAAATGAAAATTGTACACAAATTCAACAAAATCAATAGCTATAGTTGATTGAATTTTTTGTTCCTTGTTCGTTTCACAAATATGCAAAAATTTTGCAATTTTGTATTCAAAAAAGGAAAAAATTCTAATTTAAAATTTAAATTCAAGAAAATATAAGCAAAGAAACATACAATTCAAAACATTTTTATATGGATCATTGTTATTATTACATTTGGTCCTACGGATCTATAGATTCACTACGAAATTTTAGGCCTACTGAAAGCTGTCTATATTTTAATTCAACATATTGAATGATTATATACGAAAATAATCGTGAATAATGATTATAATCATATAAGAAATTAGCCGATAAAAAATCATCACATATGAAAATGCATATTTTCACTACTTTCAATCCAAAAAACAAACATATAATTTTATATTGAATCAAAGATTTGAAACAAAAAGTGTTTAAATAATATGATTATATTCAAAATTTGATTATTGACAGCGATTGACATCATCATAATCATCATCTCTTGGATAGAATTCCAGTTTGAAAAAAACGGAAAAAATATTGATGGGTACCAACTCGTAATTACCATTCAAATATGAATTTATTGAATACAACACCATTGAAATGGAAAATATGAAAATTTTCACATATTTACTTCTGATTTAGCTAATATAACTGATATGCTCATAAATGAATAATTGTGTTTCATATTTTCTAAACCTTAAAGAATAAGAATGACAGAATAAGAATTTATTTATGACATTGGTGGAAATTTTTATTTTTGAAAAAAGTTGAATTTTTCAAAAATCAAATTCAACCAAACATATGATCAATTCTTTTTATAAATCTTTGAATTTTCAGACATAAACATTATTCAATTCTGGATGCTGTTAATTTTTATTATCAATTGCCTTGAAGACAATTGCAGCAAATTCAAAAGAATTTTTTTTTTTGCTGAAATTTCGGAAATTTCAACACATGGATGAAAATAATGATACGCAAAATGCAAAATGAATGCATCATTTTTTTCAGTCTGTGTGTGAATGCGAATCAAATGCATTAAGATTCAAATTTATTTTATCATTTTCGGTGAATTTTGACAAAAATTCTGCATACGGTTCCAATCAGTATTCTGGAATTTCTATTTTGACTGTTTTTTTAATTAATACTCAATCGGAATTTATTCATTTGATAAACAAATTCTAAATTTAAACATTCAAATCTTCGATTATTGTAGAGATAAACACATACAAAATTGAAAAATAATTGACAAAAGACAATTTTGAAATTAAAAAAAAAAAATATAGTGAAATGAATCGAAAAAAACACTTAATTGCAATTCTTAATTGTAATTAAAAATAATTATCTATTCGTTTTTCAAAGCATTGAAATTTGTTATTAATTGAAAAAAAATTTCAAAAGTGTTTTTTTGAAATTATTCAATTTGTTTTTTGTGCAATGAGAAACATTCAACCATGAATATATTCAAGTATAACCAGAGAATTATAAAAATCATTCATCTTGAAAATGACTAAATTTCAAACAAACAATGCAATAAATACAGAATGAATTAATTCAAACAAAAGTGAAAATTTCAAAAGAATTTCCACAGCTCTTAACATTATTCATTGATTAGACATTATTTGATTGATGATATTGAAGAATTTTTTTGAATGAAATCAAGTACAATTTCAGGAAATTTGTTTCGAAAAAATTCTCTTGAACATTCAAGAGAAAAATTCTGAAAATTTCGGTGCAAATTTTTGCGATTGCAAAGGGTTTTCTCATTGCATTGTTTAATCGAAATCCATTCAATTTCGTTCCGTCATTATTTATACTCTACTTATAATAATTATTATTAGCACACATCAACATCAATAGCATTTGTTTCAATCATCATCATCATCAAAATCAACGATCATCAAAAAGATCATCTCACTTTTTGGTAGTCGTTTCTGAACACATACATTTCTGAACATCGAAAAACCTTTGAAAAGATAAATACACATTTATACACAGATTTCTTGTTGTAATTCACAATTAAGAGTTTCTTCTAATAAAAAAGAATTTCTTCGAATAAGAATTTTTCCTTGCTTCAATTTCGCTGAGAATGATTTTGATTAATCTATTGGGATCTTGATTTTTTGCACTTTTTTTTGGTGATGAAATTTGAACAAAATTCGGTAAAAAAACTATAAGAATGAATTAAATGAGAGACACAAAATGAAATTGATGAAAGGTTCTTCTTCGGAATCAAAATTGCAATCACAATTTTTTTTTGTCTATTTAATTAAATCCCGAATGTATATTTATAACAACATTGGAAATTGGCTCAAAAATACCGCGCCGCTGTTATTAATATCAATTGATAATGATAATAATAATTTCTGGGTGTTATAATATCAAAAATTGAGATGTAAAAATTGAAGAGTGATTAATCGAATTCAAAGATATAATATAAACAAACATATGACAAACAAAAATTAATTCATTTCTATGATTATATAAAATACATTCAAATAGGGGTGAATAATAGAAGAAAGCATTGCCCAAAGAGCTAGGAGAATTAGAGCCCAAAAAATGAATAAATCAATATTAAAATTAAACGAAATCAAACGATAATAATGAATAAATTAATGTGAACAAATGTCACCAGAATAAAATGCACAAGACGATTGATTATCATTGATTACCAAATGATCAATCGTTTTCAGCATCATTGAAATTTATTCATATTATATACCAAAGACATCGGGCTACAAACACACACCCACCATCTGATACAGCTGCTTAAATTAGTTTTTTGAAATCAACACAGAGAATGAATAACCATTATTCATTCATTCATTTATCACCAATGATATTGAATGATATATTATTGAGAAAACAAAAATAAGAATAAAAATAAATGAAAATCATAACATTTATACCGGGTTAAACAAATTAAAATTGTCACGCAATTTCAAACAAACATCAATTGTGTTTGTTAAAATAACAAATTCAAATGCTATTCTCGTTTTTTGTCTTAATTCATTTATTCATTTATTTATTCAACATTTTAATGGTAACATTTTGATTTTTTTTTTTTGATTTTTGATTGTGATTTTTGTGTACAAAGTTTAATGTCAATGTGACGCCATATTCATGTTATTTTTTGCGAAACAATGATAAAACATGTTGAAAATCATCAAGATATATCGACATATATAAAAACTTATTAATCTTTGTAATTTTTTATAATTATTACAATGTTTCCTTTGCAAATTGACAATTTGTTTTATTTTCAAAAAAAATGTTGCCATTATAATTAATCATTATTTGAAAATTGTTCCATTTTAATGAATACATTCATTCATTCATTTAAACATTTAGCTGCTGATAACGAAAAAGAATAAACATGAATATTCTCCACGCTTGTGTACGGTTTACGGTCAAAAAAAATTGAGGATAAAATAGAATAAATGACCGAACAGTTAAATGTTTAAACTTTCAAAGAGTTGTCAAATTAACAAAATTTAAAAAAAAAATTAATTGCTTGAAAATTATGCAAAACAATATTATGGAATGACATTTAGATGGGACAAAACAACGGGAAAATTTACCATTCGACATTTAAAAAAATTCGCCTTTCGACATTGAAAATAATACATATTTGTATCATTACACACTGATACATTCAAACAAAATGAAAATGATATTGTGATGAACTGCTGCTGCTGTTGTCTGTCAAGAGAGCAAGAGAGAGATGGAGATGGAGAGAGGAAAAAGCCAATTTTCGAGTTCAATGAATTTTCAATTTTAATTAAAAATAAAAAATAAATATAAAATATCGCAAAGCCTAAACTATTGAAATTGAAAATTGTCAACTTATTTCACATTTAATGATTATAAATTGATGATCATGATGATCATGATCACCAAAGAATCTCTCCAAACAAACAAATAACAACAACAACAACAACATCAACCAATAAAAATAAAACGACTAATGCAGCAACAATAACAATAGAAATGGCGTCAATGATGAAAAAAATTGATCCAAAATGAAAAAAAATGGAACAAAAATTTAACAAAAGATGAATTCCAATCGATTAGCGAGATGGTGATGATGATGATTCTGATGACGATAATAATAATGATTGTGTATTCGCCCATATGGACAAATGCATACAATACAAATGCACAGGCAAATACATTATACATATTCTTCACACTTCTTGACCATGGTATATATGCGTTGCTGTATATTCAATTAATGCTGACGGATAATAGTACACAATGGATATAAAGAAGCATCTAATGGCTTTTCATTAAATGCGACAAAAAAAATTTTGTCAAACAAAAAAAAATCGGAAAAAAATTGAAAATTATAATAGAAATTGTACACAATCGATAGATGATGATAATAATAATAATCAAATATCAGATGAATTGATTTGGTTTTTTTTGCTTTTATATAATCAGATGTGAATGGATAGAATGGATATTTGTATTTATATTGAATTTGATTCTATTCAATTCCATGATTTCATTCATTTTTTCATGATTCCATTCAATTCTCCGCCATTTAAACATTTAAACAATTCCAAGAATTGAAAGAATAGGAGAAAAAAATCAAAGAATAGTTCCATTTTGTATTTATTTCAAATGTTGTTTTGGCTCAATGTTTTGCATCATCATCAACATCAGCATTGGTTCAAACATTTGGCGGCAAACATTCAAAGATAATTAAATTTATTTATTTATTTATTTTCTTTTTTTTTTGCTCGATGCTTTCACAGTCCCGAGAAAACGGAAAAAATTATACACCATCTTTGCCCATTCATTTTTTCGCCCTTCATCTCTTCCCTTCTCTCATACACCCACCACAATGGTTTTTTATCATTTTCAATTTAGGAATCAAGAAAAAAACGATTTACCAGACCAGGATTGAATGAGCCAAAGAAAAAATATAAGAAAACGACAATGAAACATATCACAAACAAACAAAAAAAGTTTATAAGATGTCACCAATCTGTGTGTGCGTATGTATGGATGCTTATTTTTACTTATTTTACTGATTGAAATAAAAAATAATAAGAATTGAATGCAGAATATCACAACAATGGTTGAAAAATGAATTGAACATAATAGAACTAAACGACTAAATACAATCAAAACAATCAAATCATTTTTGTTTTGTTATTTTGCTGGAAACAAACAAAAAAAAACTTATTGCATTTGAAGCTGTTAGATTTTCTGTTTTATTATTGGTGAATGCTAAATGTGTGTGTTTGAGGCCTTAAAATGATTTTTCATTTTCTCATTTTGTGTGATACTTATGGGTAGTTTTGCTTTTGCTTTTATTACTATTATGTTTTACTGATTTTAATTGAAACTGTAAACGAAACTGTGTAAAAGATTGAAACTAAATCCAGCAAAATATGAAAAAAGCAAAACAAAACAATCATTGATAATAAAGCAACACAATAATAGCAGCTATAATTGTAAAGATAATACAACGAAGGAAATGGAACACAGAAATGAAATGAAGAAATAGAAAATAAATGAATGTCCGACAATACACACAAACGAAAAAAAAAATCCTACGAAATGAAGCCCAAAAATGCCCGAAATATGTATGACCAAAAATTGCTAAAACCAGAAAAATAAATATATCAAAAGATAAATAAATAGATATTTCTGAAAAACAAATGAATGAACAAATTTCCGGACGAACAAATGATGAATTTGTATTAAATATAGTAACTAGTGAAAAAAGTTGAAATTCACTAATAGGACTATTGTTTGTTTTATTATTGTTGATATTATTTAGAGTTCAAATTGATTAAGAAATCAAAATTGAACTAAATTAAAAGTAATAATCAGAATAGATGAATAGAATCATCAATTGATTTTTGATTCAATTCAATTTGATTCGATTGTTTTGGAGATATTTTTTGCGGAAAACGATAATTAGAGATTAAGTAAAAGTTTCGTCCGTGAATTGATTAATGTATGTTAGATGTAATTTAACGAAATGAAAACTAACCAAAATGCTTCACCTGTAATCGATCAATTTGATTCAATTTGATTATCTGTGATTCCATGTTACTATCGTCGTTTTGTATTCGATTAAATTCAAAGTAGATCAAAATAATATTCTTTTAGCTGGCCAAGTACATGATTCAAATCGTTCAAATAATTAGAATAACACAAAATCTCTCAACTTTTTAAAGATGAAATGGATAAAAGCCTGTCATGCATGAGCATAATGATTTAACAAAAAATTGTCATGCATAGGAAGAATGATTAAAAAACAAAAACAAAATTTAACACATATTTTTATATTGACAAAATTCATTAACATTCCATAAATCATCATCGTTAATGAATTTTGATCAATACACAAATCAAAACATTGATTATTTAAATCTATAAACATTTTGATATTTGATCTGATTTTTTGTAAATATTTAAATTCGAAAAATTGAAATAAAAATTATTCATTATTATTTTGATCGAAGAACGATTGCTGTTAAATTTTTATTTATCAAGCCAGTAGGATTCTCATCCTAAGTCTTCAATCAAACCAAGTCATAACACCGCAGCTGCAAGCAAGTATCAAGAAATTGATATCAACAAGACCCAAGCAAGATTCAACCTACAATCAAAACAACGACGTCGAAGCAAGATTTAATTTGTGCGAAGAACGTGCAACAAGATAAGAATATCAAGATTATTAAAAGCAAGAAAAAGAAAACAAGACAACTTTTTGTAAGTCCATAATAATAATCTATTATTTTAATTTAGCAAAACCTCAAGACCAAGCAAAGCCATGGCACAAGAAAAAAAAAAGAAAATCCTTTAAAACAAAAAATCGAAGAGCTGATCAAAACAAGACCAATTATGCGAAAGAGAATCACGGACGTATACAATGTTATTATGGGCGATGACATTGATGTCCAACATCTCATTATAAAAAAATACCGAATGGATTCGGCTATTGGCAAATATGAAACGAAATGGAAGACCATTCGAGAATATTGTATAAGACATAATTTAAAAATTGAAGAAGAAAACTATGCGCTAGTTACCGAAGAATACAAAAAAAGTTAAATCAAATTAACATCTTTATGACCGCGTTGGTAGAGAATATACAAAGAATTGATATTGACGAAGTACGTCAAAGATCAAAAGAAATAGCTCAAACCGAAGAATATTTGGTCAAGAGTATTAAATCCGACGATGACGAATGCTATACTAGCGCAGAAGAAATAATGATAACACCACAAGCAATGACAGCGCCACCAGTAATGACGGCACCACAAGCAACGACAGCACCATCAGTAATGACCGCACCACAAGAAATGACGGCACCACAGGTGTAATGAAATTAATAAGTATTTGTGATTAGTTGTTCGAATTCGACTAATTGTCGAATTAATTTACTGGTTCCAATTTAGATTCATATTTAAATTGTGAACGTTGTTCATGTTTTAATTAATTAATCGTTTATGTTATTTGATTTGTAATTGGTTTATATCAAAATTTTATTCAACCATTAGTATTCAGTGAATTATTAAAGCAAGTAAGTTTAAGTTTAAAGTAAATCGTCCATTCCTATTCGTTCAGAAGGCTTTAATATTTTATTGATCTTTACACACAGGTAATAATAACACCACCAGAAATGACCGCACGACCAGTAATCGCAAGTGATGCACAAGTTCAGATGTCAAATGAACTTTTACTGAATGAAATAAGACAAACAAAACCCTTTTCGGAGAAATTTCTCGAGTTTGGGGAATTTTTCGAAAGTCTTACATTCATGCTAGATATTTGTACCTTGCCACCACAGAGAAAAATCGAGATCATAAAAGAAAAATTAGATGAGCCAAGTACTCGAACGATAAAGAGTCTCTGTGATAACAAAGATTATGAAACAGTGAAAATGGTCCTAAGAAGAAAATTTTACAATAATTATGAAGTAGAAAGCAGACTACTGGACCAACTTGAGTGTCTTCCGAGACTGGAAGATGATTTTGACCTGGTGGGAAGACTCTTAGAAGAACTAAGAAACGCATGGAGCCTAATGAAAAAGATCGAATTATCAGCGGGTGGAGTTCAAAAGATTAAAAAAATTGTACTTCAGAAATTAACGACCTATATTAACCATCAGATGGGTGACGTTAATGAAGACATTGGGGGACATGATCCAAGTCCTAACCACAGAACATATGATGGCTCAATCCAGAAATTGGATAAAATTTACTGAACAACCTTCCCACAAGGAATTTAGAGTCGGTCACTTCCATCATAAGGCTGACTCGAAGTGTCGTTTCGGAAACCACACAATACAGCATAATGAAAATAGAATTATCAATCATTACCTATTTGATAATTATCTCGGCTATAAGGAAGACAAAAAGGAATTAAATTTAATCCTGAAAGACATCGATGATGATGCAGAAGTTATGGCTCATCCGAAAGTAAGATGGATCTTTTTTACAACCATTGGTCTTGGTGCTTTCATCGTAGAAATGGTAATCTTATACGGATTTAGGCAATGTTGGCAAAGACGCAAACGAAACAAAATCCGTAAACTAGATATGGAACTTCAACGTATTGAAGCTGAAGTTATCCAAGAAATGAATAAACGAAACATGACCTGAATGCTGACATAAATCTCCTAACGCCCTCCAACCAAAGATCTTTAGGGGAGGAGATGTCATGCATGAACATAATGATTTAACAAAAAATTGTCATGCATAGGATGAATGATTAAAAAACAAAAACAAAATTTAACACATATTTTTGTATTGACAAAATTCATTAACATTCCATAAATCATCATCGTTAATGAATTTTGATCAATACACAAATCAAAACACTGATTATTTAAATCTATAAACATTTTGATATTTGATCTGATTTTTTGTAAATATTTAAATTCGAAAAATTGAAATAAAAATTATTCATTATTATTTTGATCGAAGAACGATTGCTGTTAAATATTATTATTTATCAAGCCGTCAAATATCGAAACAAGAATTCGGTGCTCAACATTTCAATGTTATACAATAAATTGAAATTGAATTGGAATTCGACCGGAACAACAATAATAATAATAGCAATAATATAGTCCAATAACACATGCACAAAACAATATGCAAAAATGAATCATTTGTCGTTA
Source organism: Psoroptes ovis (assembly GCA_002943765.1). Taxonomy (NCBI): domain Eukaryota; kingdom Metazoa; phylum Arthropoda; class Arachnida; order Sarcoptiformes; family Psoroptidae; genus Psoroptes; species Psoroptes ovis. The sequence continues at coordinate 2,804,691 of PQWQ01000001.1, forward strand.
TTATCATCGTTATGATTATTATTATCATTTATTATTATTGTTATTCTTATCAATTCATTTAAAAAAAACAAAGCAAAACAAAAACAAAACAAATAACCAACCAGCCAACCAACCGACTAACTAAGCCAACCACTGACATTAAATATTTCACTTATATCAGACAAAAATATTATTATTATCATTACAAAAACAATAGCATATAACACTAACATATTAAACATAAAACATAAAAAAACATGGAATGTTGATTTAATTAGAATGTCAAAATGAATAAAAATAATAATGATAATAGTGATAATATAATTATATAATTATATTAATAATAATAAGAAAAATTAAACGATAATAATAATAATGATATGGGTGAAATAAATGCTTTTTTTCGGCTTCGGATGATTGGTATGAGATGAAAAAAAAGAGATAGATAAATATTTATGTATGGAATTTATTAATAATAATAATATTGATAATATTGAATGATGATATGATGAATAATAACAATATTGAAGACATGTTTGGAAAAAGAGAAGAGAAAAATCATTTAATATTTTCATTGACTAATTATTTATGTTAATATTAAAAATTTTGCAACTAAAAGTATTGAAAATATATGTACACAACATTGGAAAAAATGTGAACATATATTTGAATTTTTATCTTTGAATTTAGAATAACCATATTGTCATCACATTCATTTCAAACTCATAGCATTGTGTATGTGGGTGTTTGCGTTATGTTCATCATTGTTATTCTATGATATCGAAAATAATATGAATGAGATGTTTCAACATTTTGAAACACACATAAATTGTTTAATATATCAGAATATTAATACAAGCAATGCAGAAGAAAAGAATTGTAATTAGTTTTAATTAATCAAATGGCACCATTTTTCATTTCATTTTTTTTTCGGATCATCGAATGAAATGACAACAAAAACAACGACAACAGCAGCAACAACAATGACAAAAATCAATGTGCATATTATCATTATTTTTATAGCTGAGAATGTTGAGTTTAGAGCAATTGCTGTTGTTTAGATTAGGGAGTATAAAATTGACAAAAATGAAAATAAAATAAAATAATCAATGATCAAAATGAACAACAACAACAACAATAAAAAAATCGATTCCGGTACCAGTAGCAATATGGCGACCAAAAAAAAAAAAAATGTATAATTATGATCAATTGAATCCAATTGAATTGAATTCTGAACAACAACAATGATGACATTTATTGAAGGAAATAAAAAAAAATATGAAAATATCATCATATCATCATCAGCATCAACATTATTTGTCTGTATTGATATATGAAAATATTTATCTATTTAAATATTCGAATATTTCGGGAATATGTATTTGTATCCGTTCATTCAACATTCAATGATATAAACAGAATATTTTTATTAATAAAAGAAATAATACTATAAAAAGACGGAAAACATTAATATTATTCAAATAATAATAATAATAATAATAACGATAACAATAAACATCAGATGATGATGATATTATGTAATAATATTAATATAATTATTATTATTATTTTTAGGCCACCATATATGCTTTGACACTCATACAAAGATGTACATGTGCATTTGAATATATAAATAGTGAATTAGGAGATATATACAGAATTATGAACAAATATACGAATAGACATTGTGAATTGAATAAAACGAACGAAAAAAACAAAGATCAGCAAAAGTCAAATGAAAATCGAATATGATTTTAATATTTTTTTTTTCATTTTGGGGAAAAAATATGAAATGATATTAGTAACGAAGAGAAATGGAAAAAAATTGAAATTGAAAATTTTCGAAACAGCAGTTCCACAAGAAAAAATAACTAAACAACAAAGCATACATACATAATCATCATTTAGGTCACAGATGTTACCATCGTTCGATGATAAAAAAAAAATAGAGAATGAAACGAAACGAAGAGAACACAGCCAAAGAATTCAAATGAAAAATAATACAACAAACAAAACGAAAAAAGAATATTGGAAATCTCAGAGCAATATTGAAATATTTTGGCGAAAATATATTGTGAATAAGTTGACCAGAATTTTTGAATTTTTTTCCATACTCTTTCTTGTAGTATTTCATAATGAATCAGGCCAAATATAATGAGAAAATTAGTATGAAATTGTAATAAAATTGGAATGAAAAATTTTTGAAAATAAAATGTGCAAATATGATGTTCAACATAATAATGATGATCATTATGATCTTAATAATAAAAACAATAATAATAGTGATATTAAGAATGTTGTTCTAAGTGAGGAAAAAAACAGAATTTCAAAACAAAACTTAATTTTAAAATAATTTCGAAATTCATGATAAGAATCGATAATAACAACTATGATGACAATAATGGGAATGAGAGAATTTGAAATTATTTGATAATTTCAAGATTTGAAATTCTGAAACAAAGAAAAACAAAAAATCGGTGAAATTTTTGCAATAAAATTTCAATAATAAAGTCTTCAATATTCAAAATATTGAAACCGATAATTCAATATTGCAAATTACATTCAAATATCAAGGATTAGGGCTATAAGCCACTGTCACAAAAAAAATATGAATCTGATGACAAAATCGACCACAAGTAATAAAAAAAAATAATGGAAAACTGTCAAAGACGATCCGGAGCTGCATTGATGAAAGAATTTTTTTTTTCAAGCAATTTAATAGAGGAATAATGCAAAAAAAAAAATATGCAAAATTTGAATTATCGAAGAATAAGTTGGTCAAAATCGTTATTAGAAATAAGAATCGAAATAAGTGAATTGTAAAAACGTGATTAAAATTGAAATTTTTTAAATTTTGTTCAAAAATAAAATAAAACTAAATTTATTTTAAAATGAATTCAAGTTTTTAAATAATGATATTCTCATTTAAATAGATGAAAATTCTAAATAAACAATATTATTATTATCATCATTTCCATATTATTCACTGGGTAATATTTTTATCATTATCAATATTATTATTATTCATATCATTATTTATCAAAAGTATTTATTCAAAAAAATAGTCTTCAAAAAATTATTACTTGGTTGAATAAATTGATTTTAAAAATTGATTGAGTGAAAATAAATTTATTTATTTATCCGAATATTTTTCAATATTATCTTTCAAAGTTTCTAATTTTAAATTTTATCCAATAATAAAATTCAAAAAAAAAAACTTATTAAAAAAGAAAATTTGTCCACATTTAAACGCTTATTCGAATGCATAGATTTATGGGCAGATGAATAAATAAACGATTGAATAAATAAATATATGGGAATAATAATAATAATAAATCTTGATTCAATTCGGAAATTTTTACGAATAAAATAAATTTTGACCAAAATATAAAAAAAGGACATTCAACAAAAAATAAGCAAAAAAAAAAAAAAATCCTATTGTCAATAGCGGAGCTTACATATGAAAACATCATTCTATGCACAAAGCAAATACTGCTAAACGATGAGGAATTGAATGTATAAATTTAAACATACAATCGTATATGGATTCAAAGTGAAAAGAACAAACTTTAAAGCAAATTCATGGACAAAAATAAGGAAATCACAGAATGATTGATCGCAGATGATGATGATGATGATGATCACAATGTTGGCCACTTTAATATTATTATTCAAGCTAAATATATGGGCAAAAAAATAACCATATAAAATCAATTAAGATGATTGAAGTAGAAATAATATGAATAATACAATTCTTAGGAAATTGTCATAAGTTGAGTGAACAAATCAAATCAACAAATCAAAAAATGTCAAGCCATAATGGTCAACAATCATACGAGAAATGAAGAAATGAAAATAAAGAAATCATTGTGAAGAATGACCAAGAAAAAAAAAGATGGAAGAAAAACAAGAAATCAATGCCAATCTGAGTAGAAAATGAATTCATTTTTTATTCTTTATTTCAAAAGATGAAATAAGAAAACAAAAAATTCCATTTAAGAACTTGATCCAAAACCACACAAACACACACTAACGCACACATATATATACAGATAGACATAACGCACAAAACACCACCACCACCATTACTATCAATGAAATTGAAAATTGTGGTCAATGAATGAATATGTCAATATTATGGTCAGTGAAACATAGAAACAAAACAACACACACAAACAAAAACTTGATTGAATCAAATTACTTTTTTTGTAAACTTTATTTATTTGTAAGTATAAATAAATAACTTGGATTTGAACTTTTTTCTTAGGAATATTCTTAATTTTTGTGTATTTGAATGAATCAAATCAGAATAAAATTATTATTCACTTTGAATTTGCTTTCACATTTTATCCATTTGATTATTGTTTTTTTGCTAATCAAATATTGACATTCAAACATAATAAGTGAAATGAAATTGAGGAATGAGGAATATTTTAATTAAATATAAATGATGTATTTGACAGTAACAAAGATTATTGTATTGGTATTCTATGAATAACGATGATGATGACCTTAGTTTAATGCTGATTATACTCATTCATTACATTCAAATCACCTAATGATCATTTATATAAAGAAATATAATTAAACGAGATAATCAAAATGAATTAAAAGGATAATTATTGATAATTATCATGGAAGATTTTTCCATTCAGTTTTTCGGATTATGTTCAATAATTGTAAGGAATTTTTTTCAAATATTCCAAAATTCTCGTGAATAATATAATTCTTGATAATTCTTTAGATATAGCAATTATTATTATAAGAAAAAAACGAAAGATAAATGACCCAAAAAATAATAATTATCATCATCATGATTATACTCATTAATTTTCATTTTCATAATAATATTGATGATTCTATTTTATTTTATTTTATTTTCTGTCTATGAATCTATTCAATAATGAATTATTATTATTATTTTCAATTAAAATATATCTAAAATAATTCTATGAATGTTTTGTTTTTGGTTGAACATGGAGAGAAAAAGCCAATATTTCAATTAAAAAACATATCACACATCACTGGCACCAATAATATAAATATATTGACAACAGACAGTTAAATGCACAATATACGCACGCATACATATCAATTTACTGAAATGAAATAAAAGAAATAAAAAACTATAATCAATTATGGAAAATTTCGATCACACATAATCGATCTTTTTTCTTTTTTTTTAATTCTATCTCACATTCATTTGGATCGATAACGAAAACGTCAAATGACAATCAATTTATGTTTTTTTCTGTATTTTGTAATTGAAATGAATAATAAAATCCAATCGATTCGTTCAAAAGAAAATCAAGAAAAACTAATGGAAATGAAATTGATAGAAAAGACCAGAATAATGAAAGACTTAATGAAAATATCTTGAAAATGATATTTTTTTTCTTTGCTAACAAAAAACAGCAAATTGAAATAGAGAAATAGCCAATAATTGAATTCATTTTGAATTTGAAATTCAAAATCATTAAATATAATTACGACTATTTTTTCAAAATGATTTTTTCTATGAGCAATCATTGACAATTCTTTTTTTTTTTAAATAGATCTAGGAGAGGTGAAGGATACAGAAATACAAAGGAGCAAAGGACTAAAGAACGATTGAGAGATATTTTCATGAAGATAACAATGTTTAATAATGTTTAAATTGTCAAATAAGAATTGAAAAAAATTAGATTCTGATTGTTGTTTGATTCAATTCTTCGATAGCAATCTTTTGATTTTTTTTCTTCTTGATTCTCCAATGTGTAAGGAATTTCATTTTAATTTAAAATTTTTCAATCAGTCCCGAAAATTGAAAATGAAAAAATACAAATGGAAATCTGGGAAGCATTGGGCTCAAAATTCAATGGCTCCAAAATTTAAATTAATAGAAAATTATTAAATGGTTTTCTATCGTTTTTCATTCAGTTGAAAATCAATCCGAAAATGAATCAACGAATTCTTTGCACTGATTTCATTGTTCAACGAAATTGATTGTGGCCAATTTTTGATAATCAAAGAAGAGAAAAAAATACTGAAATTTGATCGTTTGAGCGAAATTTTAATGAATTATAATTTCATTCACAATCGATCTGAATGTGCGATGCTATAGAATGACAATTTAAAATAATTTGAAACAACTGTGGCCAACAAAGGTCTGAAAAAAACTATACAAAAATGAAAATCGTATCAAATCACCAAAATATAAATCTAAATTCCAAGAGAAAAAAATCTCTAAATCTTCAATAAATAAAACAATAAATTTATTGACTATATTTTGTGTTGACGAATTTCGCATTAATTTTCGGTGATTCATTATCATGGACTTTTTAAATTTAAAATTTTTTTAGGCCAGTAAAAAAACAATCATATTGCCAATTTGCTTATATCTGATTAGTATATTAATCAAGAATGAGCCAAAATTAATAAATCTTCAAAAATATATACTTTTATCAATTATCATTCAAACAAGGATTGTCAACCTAATTTCGATGATAAAAAATGGTGAAATGGTAAAGACAGGTCCCAAAAAACTTATAGCTAAACCATTCAACAAATACAAACGGATACAATTCAGATACAACAAATCAAATGAGACGAGAAATTTTGGATAAAATTGTGAAAATTAGAGAAAAAATTTTGAAATTTCAAACAAAACTAAAGCCTCGAAAAATAACGAAAATCCCTGACTTTTATTTTAATATAAAAAAAATATGAACAAACTAATAATATATGATCGAAAATTAATCACACACACAATGGATGGTTTATTTTCGTTTAAACTTTTATAAAGTTATTTATGTCTTTATGGCTGAAAATGGCACTTTCATCACAATTCATTTAAATTATGTTTTAGTATTTTTTCAATTTTTTTTTATTTTGTAAAAATTTTCTCCACCACTGCCAACTTCAAGAGCATTTATTTCTCATAAGCAATTTTCAGCCCAGGAAAAATTGCTAAAATGAAATAATATTTATCCCAAACGCTGTAATAATAATGAAAACAAGAATGAAGAAAATTGCCTCGATTTTGCAAAGAGGTTCAAAGATTTCAAAAACACAAAAAACAACGAAAAATCTATGAAATTATTGCTCCAAAAATTTTAAATTAGTTTATTTGTTTTTGAAAGAAAACAAAATTACAATTTTAAGAGAGAAATCAAAAATTATATGCTCAATTTAAAAAATCGATTGAAACAATCAATTCAAATTTAATGATAATGATAATAGATTTTTGGAGATTGAAAAGCTTGGGCAATATCAATGGCAAGATGGTAGGTTCAGCAATTGACAAACAAGTTTATTCAAATTCGACAAGCATCTGTGTGATAAGTGGATCAAATGTCTGTATAAACCTGGAATTTACAAATGGTTGTTAATCTTGAATGTTTCCTTATTACGATCAAAAATCAATCGGTAGCAGCAGCGATTTTCGTAGATATTAGTAACCAATTGAATCAAATTTGTTTTGAAACTGAATTCAAAATTCTGTGTTTACTTATTCTACATGTAAACAATACCATTTAACACATAATTGATGATTATTTGCTTCGATTTTTTTTTTCTATTTCATTTAAACAAATGGAAAATTGAGAAAAATGAAATGAAATAAAATCAAAATCTTTCGATTTAGATTTTTGAAATGAAAACATTTGTAAGAAGAAATAATGTTTCAAGAAAACTAATTGAGCAAAAAAATGTGAAATAAAATAGGAAACTTTTGGGCAAATTTATCAGGGGTATTGTATAATTACACCCCTCATCAGTAGTTCTTTTCAAATTCAAATCTTTAGCAGAAAAAACAAATGAAAAATGGATTTCGTTCATTTCGATTTTCTTATTTCATTTTCAGTTTGTTCAAGATCATTTCTTACATTTAGCAGCCACTTGCATTGTAGTTTTGTATGTATTTTCTTCACACTCAAATACAAATCAAACAGAAGAAAAATTTGATATAAATTGTTTTCATTTGCTCATGAACCAAATTTAAAATGTTATTACTGATCGTTTTTTATCGCAAATTTTGTTTGAATCAACTTTTTTTCATTTCAGACATTTCAAAGCATTTCACATTTCGAATTCGGTTGTCTAATAACTTTGTTCCTGATAAATCAATAGAACTGCCCATTGAAAATCACCATAAACTTTTCGGATAACACATAGGTTAAGTTGAATTATTGAAAAATTATTGGTGATTTCCTTCAACCAAGGGCTAGTAATAACAAATACAACCAAGGGCGATACTGACCAAGATTCCAAGTTTTTTCCCAAGTTCTTTTCCTGAGAAAGAACTTTATACTTGATTCTTGGAAATTTTTTGTTTTTTGTTGGTTTTGATTCAATATCAAAAATTTCATTTTGTTTATTTTGTGAAATAATATAAAAATGAGTCGATCGCTGCTGTAATAATTAATATTCGAGAAAATCACCAAAAAAATATCAAAATCAATGAAATGATCAGCAGTTTTATTCAAATTGGCCAGAAATTATCAAAAAGTTTTGCTGGTTGATTTTATGACCGAAAAAAAAATCAAAACCAGAATTTTTTTTTGACAGATAATCTTAAGATGTTGGTCTATGCTTTGTTTTTTACTTATGGTTGGTTCATGGTCCATGTGGTTCTTCATGGCGAAAAAATTTCTTCAGCTGTTAATAATTTCTTTTGTCGAAAGTGAAGAAAATGTTTGAACAAACAAAAAAAGTTTGAATCTTTTGGAATGATTTTTCATTATTATAATAAATGGAATGTTTTGATGGATTTGATTGATCTTTTGTTATCATAAATCTGAGAATAAAATGAAAAAAAATTTCAAACTCTAAGTTTTTCTCACATTTTTTAAATAAATTTATCTGGATCAATATGTATATTAAGCTGGACATTTTTTTCGGCTCAAAACTTTTACACAAAGACCATTGTAGATAAATGGTTATTTAAACATTTTTTTCGGTCGATTCAAGTCATGATGATAATAAGAGAATTGATGCTGAATGCTTAGTTTCTTTAGAAGCTTTGAAAGCTCTGAAAACAACAATCTATCAACAAAACAAGCTTGGGACCTCTCAGAATAGTGAAAATATTGATTTTTTTACGACTCTCGAAAGTCGACACCTGTTAAAAATCTATAATTTTTTTCAATTTTTTCAAAATGTTTTTTTTTTTAATGGAATCAGCAAACTTTCAAAGTAAATACGTGTGCAAGTACATGATATCTAGGGCTTTTCCCGTGTGTGTGAATAGCACAGCTAGTGTGCATGAATGTTTGAATATTTCTCATATTTTTTTTCAAATTCAAATATTTCACATTATGAAAAATATTTTCTTTTTACACAAATTTACGTATTCACATTGATACGTTTTTTTTGGATAATTGAAAAAAAATTTCCACAATACACAATATTCACATATCAAAATAAATGAAGAAAAATCAAATTTTAAAATAATTTTCAGTATATTTTTTAAATATATGAACTCATGTATCAATGATTCAATAGTTTGTTTCATCATATTTGTATTATCACATATGAATGCAAACTCATCTTACCTTTCAATATATTAACAGTATATTTGATTCAAATAAATTAAAAAATTCCATAAAACAATGATAATGATTTGTGAATTATTATCAGAATTATTATTATAAAAATTATGAGTCAATGTTCAAAATGTGGATACTGCAATACTGAATGTCTGGTATGATTATTAAATACTGATAGTATGTGTGTAAATAATCAGAAATGGATAAAATGGAAAAATGATTCCAATTTTTCATTTTTTTTATTCAATCGCTAATCGCTGAGCATTTAACAATATTACATTGTATTCATGGGGAATTGGCAGAATTCATTAAGTATTAGGGCTCCCTTATTGTCGATGGGAATAAAAGTCGCGGAATTATAGCGATAGTTGCAAGAACTTAATACAAACATATACAATAATGAAATAGCAACACTTAACATCGAGTAAAGATTGCAGGAAAAAATAATTAATGATCGATTCAAACCCTTATTCCAAATTCAAAAAAAAAGAATAAATATTCATTCATTATAGAATTAAGACAAAAACAGCGAATTCATTTGTTTCGAGGCAAATATTACTATTTCGATCAAGCATTAACAACAGCAACAACATAAATGTCATCGCACATACAGATACAGATTGAAATTTTCAACGAAATTTCTCATGTGATATTTTCGATAAGAAGCAGGAAAAAAAATTCAATTTTTTCTCCTTCAAAGCTTTATGCCATCAAAAATGATTTGAATTCTCTTTTGAATGCTGGGGTTCGTATTGTATTCGTACTTATGGATGTATGGATATGTGTGGAAGTATGAAATCACAACTAACGGAGAAAAAAAGTTAATCCATTTCATTTTTAAGAAGAAAATGAAAAAAAAATCGAAAAAATCGGGATGAAAAATGAATAAATGAAAAGTTCATTGAGATTTAGTCTTAGTCTTGGTCTCAGTTTGAACTTAATCATTTCTTTTTTCAGCTTTTCAGTTGATAATAATAGAAATAGAAATAGAAATGATAATAAAGAAAGATGTGAAATGAAATGAATGAATGTGTGAATTACTCATGTTTAGAAATGAATATTTTCCACCAAAACATCTAACTTTTTCGATCCTGGAATTTATTTGCATCATCTTACAACCGAAAATAGGAAATAATTTGAGAGAAAATAGGGATGAAATTAGTTTCATTTTCGATTATTTCGCAAGTATACGCATAAATTCATATGTATTAGAAAGATTAATTCAAGGAAATTCATTCATTGGATTGATTTCTTTTGATAATGATCATGATGGTGATGATTACTTTTTTCCTTGTTTTTATTCAGAGAATATTCTGAATTAATAACTATTTTTCTGAGCAAAATGAAATAGAAAAAAATAATTTGACTAAGAATCAAAGAATTATTTGGATATATTTAATACAGATGATAATAATAATAATGGAAAATTCAAAATAAAATCCAAGGGAATACAAATTTGCATCTTTGGAAAATTTGAAATTTAGAGGAATTACTGCATCCTGATAATTCGATTTTTTGTTTTCGATTTTCAGAATTCAAAATGCAAAAAACAGAAAAAAAACATGAACCTTTTGCATTTGGGTGTGAACTATGGTAAATACTTGACTGAATAATCTACTACTGACAAACAAAGCATTAAGAAACATAAATCAATGAATGAATGAAATGAATAAAAACAAATGAAAATTAAACTTGAAATTATCCATTATTGAGACTTGAAATGTATGCGGATAGAAAAAAGGGTTCAAATAAAAAGTTGTTTATGGAATGTGATGTATTTAAACGGGTAATGTATGCAACAGTAATCAATAATATAAATGAATGAATGGGCGAATGAATGTGAATTTCACGGATATTTGAACAAATGAAATTTCGAAATTTTTTTTTGTTTGAATTTTGATGAGAAGAAAAAAACCGGTCGATTTTGGAATTTTTTTTATTTTGAAATTAAATTCCAGAGGAAAATTGAATAAAACAAAATCAAAATGTTGTAAGCAAGATTCCAGATAATTTTTATAATTAGAGCCGTTAATCTATAAATTATAAGATCAACAAGTATTTGAAATATTTGAAAAATTGATGATCTCATTCAACTTTGAAATGAAATGAACAAATAAAAGTAAAATTGATTGAAACTAATCAATCAATCAATCATCTATCAATCTAACAATGGAACTTTGGCAATTTTGATTGTGTTGCCAAGTTGAAGCTGCCAATTGAAAAGAAATTCTTGGATGAATTGAATTGAAAATTAAATTGAAAAAATTCTTATACGATGAAACAATAAGCAATCATCATCAATCAATCACACACAGACAGAATTCACAGCAAACAATACAATTGTCAATGTAATGAATTCGAGAAAAATTAATTTCAAAAACGACAATGGTGATGATGATGCTGATGAATATGTTTAATGATTAGCTTGAAAAAATATCGATAATACTGTCAATGATATTGATCATTATTATTGTCATCGATGACGTTAGTAAGCAGCAATGATCATCATTAAGATCATTAGGGATGATAAAATCAAAGAATGATTTATAAAAAAAAAAAAAAACAGAAAACAAAAATTGATTCGATTCCATTTTCACACATATACAATGATAATGATCAATAATAAAACATGGATAAAAAATTAAATTCAATTGTTTGTCTGATGATCGCCAATTGTGTTAGATGAAATGAAACTTTGTTCAAGTTTTCATTGAAAATCAGTGATTTTTTTGGCGAAGGAGTTTGTTGTGTAAAAAGAGGGAAACGAAAATCACATAATGAAATCATTGATTTTTCATTGTCTATCATCATCATCAAAATGGCGCCATGTTTTATTGTTGTCGCAGTATCCAAAAATCATAAAATGATTCTTTGATTTTCTTTTTTTTCTTTTCTTATGGATTTCACAAACAATGATCAATTTTTCGCCAATGATATTTTTCTATTTTTCTTTTTTGGATCGATCATTATTGAATCATTTTCGAAAATGAAAAAATATCGAAAATCTTCAAAAAATATAAATCGACATTATCATAATAGTATTAGATGATGATGATGATAATTTAGTCAAAGTTTTAATGACATTTATGACATTTAGAAATTTTTTTTTCTTGATGATCCAATGTTTTTTATTATCATTATTGGAGAAATCTTTGAGAAAAAAATTTTCGATTAAATTTTCTGGACTATGAATGAATTATTGAATCATAATCATCAGTGAGGAAACATGACGATGAAATGAAAATCATCATAAAAATATAATGGAAATTTTTTATAAATCACCAAAAAAATATATCGATGATGATAAAGAATCGAAAAAAATCCAAAAAAAATCAATATGTGATTAAATATTTGAATGATTATTGCAAATTTTTTGGTACACAAATACAAAAGCCTTGAAAAGTGTGATATATTCAAAATAATGGAATTAAGATGATTATCATCATCAACAATGATAATTGTATTCATTTTTTTTTTTTTTTTTTTTGAATCAAACCAAAAATTGGCATGCCATTATTAATTATTTAATAATATTTCAGCCGCCTCTACTGAATTCTGTGTGTACACCAATGTTGATTCAATCATACTACTTTTGCAAGTCAAGGTCAAATACAAAAGTTATCAATGAGATGACAATAAATACAAATTAATTGAATCGAATAAACATATGATCGATCATTAATTGATTCATAATCAGTTATCTAACAATACGATCATTATTATCATCATGATATCATAAATGATAATAGAATTATCAGAATTCGAAGATTAAGAATTACAATTAAAATGTTTACTTGTGCATATATGGATAATGGATAATGATAATGATAATGATGAAAATAATAATTAATATGATTATATTCAAAACAATTAATCAAATTGATAGAATCAATTTTTCTGCATTGTTTTCATCTTTAATCTATATCACATTTCAGATTAATTAGATTATCAAAGATCATCAAAGTTATAGAATAATGATATTAATGAAAATGAAACTATTCGCAAAAACAAAATGAAATTATTGATCAGTCTGCATCCAAACATTTCAATATATTTGCTAACGATGCGAAATTGAATATTCCATTGAATAGTAAAATACAATGGAAAAAATTATTGATCATATTGATCCATCAATACATTGATTTTTGACTGGGTAATTTAAAGTTTGGCACATGAAATGAAAGTTTTCATCTTTTGGTTATGGCTTTCCGATTTCCTAAATCTTTTTTTTCGGTCAAATCATCATTCAGTCCTTGAATTCGGATGAATAACAATAAAAAGTTATCGTTGAGAAAAATCCACCAGTCAAAATCGAATTCATGGCTTTGAAAGCTTTGAATCTTCAAAGATCAATCAACCAATCAGTTAATCGAATGCCAACATGGCCACATTATTCATTCAATGTGTCATCGCGTATTGAATTGATTTGAATTCAAGAAAATGAATGATTGAATAATAATGATGAAAATAATATGAAACAAGAACAATAAAAAAGATCAAATTTGATCGGATATGTATGTGAACTTCGAGATGCAAGAGAGAAATGCGTTCAATTTGAAAAACCAAAAATCAAATCAACCATCGTTGATAATACAACGTCAAGCAGCATCTAAACTATTGATTTCTTGGAAAAAAATCGATTGATAAGACATGAAAAAACATCGAAGAATATGCTTAAGATTAGATAAATGTACAAGTAACACAAGTATTTTTATGGTTCATTTTTTGACATCGACAAGTATCACGGAGAGAAGAATATACATGTTAGAATCATTGAATTTCTATTGAATAATTCAATTTGAACCAAGTTACTAGAGAAAAAAAATGTTCAATGTTCGAATGACTGCGGAGAAGAATGAAACATAACATCATATCCGACATGGTCGACACAACCGACAAAACAGGAATCATACATACGATGATACCCTGAATGGTATCTTTCCGACAATCAATATCTTTGAATGTTGTCGATGCAAAATAATGAATATAAGTTCGATGTTTATATATTGAACATTTATATCTTAATATTTTACAGAATGTTGTACTCTAATTCAATTTCAAATTGAATAAATATGGACGGAACTTTGGAAAATGTCAATCGATCGATATGTGATTCAACCAAATGATTATTGTTATATTATTATTTTGATTATTATTACCACAAGTTATGTAATTGAAGGCTGTCATTTGTATCATATTCCTCAAAGCGATTTTATTTCAACTTTTTTGGTTGCAAATTGAATATTGAATTCAAGTCGAATGAATCGAAATGTCATAGAAATCGTTTCCTCTAATGTTACGATATTATTGATATCGATGATGTTTATTTTCATTTTGTTCAAAGTTCATAATGATAAAAATTGGAACATTTATGGCATTGTGTGCATGTATCTAGACAACGACTATGAATGAATAGGAGAGAAAATACATGAAATATGATGGATTTTTTCTATTCCATTCTATTCATACATCATATATTTGTAGATTTATTTTTGTTTGTTTTCCAATGATAAAATCAACGAAAAATAACATTCATTATTAGCGAATTACGAATAATGATGTGACACAATGTGATTGTGATCAATTGATAGATTGATGTTGGGTATTTTTTGAAGGAAAATGTCTGAGTTTCGAACATTTTATCAAACAGAATTTATCAAAGAAATTTTTCGGTACACCGAATATGAACAACGTTTTGAACAAATTCACGACGACCCAACGACGCATCTATCATTCATGATTGAAATTTTCAGTAGAAGAAAATATGAATGAATAAATGCAATGATCACGCAAAATTTCAATCGACACGTACCTTTGATAAATTATGGTTGGAGAATTAAAAAAAAGAGGAAAAAATGAGATGAAATAACTTTTAGATTATATTATGATTATAATAATGACGATAATAATGATAATTATCATAATTTAATAAATTTCAGAGCATATAAATCATGATCATGATGATCATAATCAATCAAAAGACCGAAACAAAACTCTAAAATTTTGGAATTAAAAATAAAAAATAAAATGAAATAGTCAATCAAACACCCACCGAATATATGCACAGATACACGAACACACAAGTGTATCATCATTAATCAAGCGAATCAAGATTTTTCTATTTTTTGGTCATCATCTTCCACAATTTATGTTCCGAAAAGCATAGAATATTATCATTAAATCAATGAATCAACGAATAATAATAAAATTAATGATGATTCTTTTTTTCTTTTTTTTTGTTTCTACTCTTTTCTATAATTAACATTCTCAAAGCATATAAATCAATCATCATCAATGGTGGATCGATTCATTTGATTCATTCATATTTTGCCTTCGATTTTTTTTTATTCCGAATTATAAATTCATAAAACGATAATGAATGGCTTCAAAGGAATAAAAAAATAATATTAATATTATTATTAATACCCATGGATTCAGAATTCAAAATAATGAATGATAATACACACACATTTCACAATCATTATCATTATGTTCACTAGCACTAATGATACCAATGATGATATGGATAATAAAGTAACATGAACCAAAAGAATTGATATTCATTGTGGTTTACAAATAAATTTATGGGACATTTTTTTTTCATTTCAATAATGATGAATTGGAAATTTCGCGGAAATAAACCTTTGAATGTATGGTACAGTTCTGAAATTTATGTGATTTCAGTCAGTGGAAGTGGAAATAAATTATCATCATTATTCGATCACAGAAAATGTCAATCACACATTCAATGAACATTAGTTTGGTTCTTTGAATGAATGAAATTTCATTGAAGTTTAAATTTTGTTTTTTAAATTATAAATTTTGACATGAACTTTGTATTAGAAAAGTTTATTATAAAAAAAATTGTCAAAATATTTTTTCAAAAATTATATTTTCAATTAAATTTATGAATATAAATCAATGTAACTATTTTTATTATCATTATTTTGATATATTTATCAATTCATCAAACTAAATAATAGTAATAATGGATTCTGTTGCTAAACAGCATATGACCAAATAGAAAATATGTTTTAAATGTTTGAAAATGTCAAAAAAAAAATTGACAACTCGAAAATTTTAAAAACTTCGAAACTACAAAAAAAAAAATTACCAATTTTAATCTACTGCAGTCTAGTTTATCCAATGCAGCAGCATTGAAACACTATTGGCAAACATCCATGCTGAGCCATATCAATTTAGTTTCAGTCTTGATTGAAAATAAGTCCCATTGAAAACATCATGGAAACGACATTGGTGATTGGAAACTCGAAAAATTCATCAATAAAATAAATGATTGTTCATTATGATGATCATAATTATCAATATAGACTATTAAATTATCGCTAACAACACATAAAGAGATTTGTAATCGAAAATCGATTACAAATTGATTACAATCGATTAATCCGACCATTTATTTGTCGATACATTTGTCATTGTGAAAAGACAAAATTTTTAAAGGGAAAATTTTCCAGAAAAAAAAATGGATGGATTAAATTGAAAATAGAAATTATTAGACAATGATTTCAGACCATAAAGAATGATTATTCAGACTTTTTATAATTATTTTCAATTCATTCATTTCAAGCCAAATCAAATTCAAACTATTTGCCCTTTTTCAAGTACAAAAATATCGATGAAATGATGGAAAAAATTTACCAAATATACGCCCATCTTGGATGGTAATGTAGATGGAGAAAAATCGATCAAAATTATTGAAATATAATTTTATATGGAATAAAAGGAAAATTGATGGAAAAAACGAAATCAAATAATCACAATGAATGAATGTATCGCATTAAACAGACAGAGGGAAATTGTGGCAAAAATAAAATTTTAAAAAATTATTGTCATTATTATAATGCTATCGGTTACGAAAACAATTCAAAATCGAAATAATAATAATAATGAATTTAAACGATCATCGAAACAATCCGAATATGTATAAAGAAACAAGAGAAATGGAAAAATAAAATCGATCATCTGAACCTATCAGAGAAAAGAAAGGAATAAATTCATTTTTGTTAATCGCAAAATACAGAATAAAATCCTTATGAATCAATATTCTCTGAAAACAAGAACAGAGCTTCTCAACCACTGTCTAGCTGCTGGTTTCTTCATTCTTAAATGACATAATGAAATGGATTAACTGAATAACTCTTTGATAGAAATGATCATAAAAAAATTTTGAGAATAATGATGAAAAAATTTTAAGGCAGTTTTTCTGCATATTTTCCAATCGCAAAACGCAGAGCTTTCACGTTGGTTGAGAAGCACTTAGCGGAGGCTTTGATACATAGTCTGATTAGTATGCGAATGCTTTCGATACAGCATCAGGCAATGCGACAAAATAAGAAACAATCAATATCAACAACAAAAACAATAGCATAGACATTGCTTAATGATAATGTATTAAAATAATGAATGAAAATAATGAAATATTTTGTTGTTGCAGCCAATATATCAATAAACATGTATCATCCAATACATAATCATTAGATTTGCATGTATAGATGGAAGTATGGATGGAAAAAATTCGTTTCTCTTTTATACAATCAATTTTCCATCAATAAATTTTGCTAGTTTTGTCATATCAAAATGACAAATTCGTTTTTCTGTGTTGTAACTATTTTGTTCAATTAAAATTGTGAATGATATGCTTTGTATTGTATATGCATCGACAATATACATGTTTGAAGAATGAATGGTCAAATCACATAAATTTGTATTAAATATAATTGAATATTGCTTGCTCTGACAAATTAAATTATAATTTTTTGGTGATAAAAAATTCAAACTCAATGAAATCAGTTAAAATTTGAAAATTGAGAAAAAAAAATTAAACGCAAGTTTTGTTGAAACAAAAATTGATAAAAATTGACAAAAATAACCAACGAAAAACCTATTTGAATAGCGACAAATGTTTTAATGAATTAAACATCACCAAAAGTCATGACCTCAAAACTAAATTCGAAAAAAAATTAGATTAACATGTCATCATTAAAGGAAAAAAATTAAAAAATTTTATGTACCATTGCCAAGAGTGGGGTTTGAACCCACGCCCACCATTGTGGATCAGATCTTAAGTCTGACGTCTTAGACCACTCGACCATCTTGGCACCGTTATGAATGACAAAAGGCTAAACAAGATTGAAAAGTATGAAACTTTGCAAATGGAATTTTCAATAATTCAATAATTAATGATTGAAACCAAGGAACAGTTGAAAATAAAAAAGCAAATTTATGCATTCAAAACACATACACAGAGAGCTTCAGAAAAAAAGGCACACAACTCATCAACAAAATCAAATTAGCAGTGAAAACAACTTTGAATGAAAAACTATAAAATTCAAAAGTATACCTGTCGACAAAATATCAGTATAACCAAGAAAAAATAGTGTTTATCATCATCATCATCATAACTTGAAAATGAAATGAATGAATTTGGTGTGTAATTCTATACGACAAAATTACACAATTCGGAATTTCACAAAAGTTTACCGAATTCATCCGAATTAGCCCAGAATTAAATTGGTTTATTGTAGCTTATATTTTACATTATATTCTGTGGACATGATTATTGTGAAACGGAAAAAATATTAAAATGAAATGAAATAATTAAAACGGAATGTGTTTGATATTGCTAAATGTTTCATATACTGATTATATTCAAATCACATAATTTGCGGTTGAAATTATGATTATTCTAGAAATTCTAAAGAATTTTCAGGTTTAGAGCGAAACATTCGTACTTTTTAGTTTGTTTACGACTAATTATACTGCAGCAGCAGTGTTTGTCTACCGATATTCGGTGGCGAATTTCAGAAACTAATTTGAAATAAATGCAAGAATTGTGATTTTCTGAAACTATCATCATAATCATAGAAGTTTGAATAGTATTGAAAAATGCCGAAGCTAATTCACAACCGACCAACAGCGGTTAACGAAACCACAAAAAAACTAACCTTAATTCTCAAACCTTCATTAACTTCATTAAAATGAATTGAACAATCCATATTGTCAATTAAAGCAATTATTATTAATTCTGTGCACGAATTGTCAGGAAAAAAGAAAATTTTTTCATCATTATTTGTCGACGACATAATATTTTTATTTGTTCGTAATATCAATAATACCAATATATTAATAATGGCTAAAAGACTTGTATTTGAGAATTTGAATTTGAAATTGAATGGAAAAATAATAATGATAATAACAAAACAAATACCGAAGAGTTTACATTTACAAATTGTAAATTTCTTTTCGCGTTTCCTTCATTATTATTACTATCGCAATTATTATCAATACACCATTAATAATAATCATTGATGATAATGATTATTTTATTTTTTGGTAAGAAATAATGAAATTAGAGAAAAAGGAAAAAATGAAATGAAAAATAAACAATATAAATACGTTGCATTCATACCACGGAAAAAAATCATGTCACATATTTCAGTGTGCGTGTGTTTGCGTTTTTGCTTGTGTGTTTTGGATCTTTATTAGTGAAGAGTTGCAGTATTTTCCCCTTAGGAAAGAAAATGGTTTGAAATCAGTTAAGCGCCTGACGGCCTCTATCGGTATTCTTATTTTGTTTTTGACTAAGACCCTTTGATAATAAAGAAGCATTTTCCATTTGAAACAACGAAACAAAGATATTTTGAATTTTTTTGTTTATTTATGAAAAATAACCAACTCAATAAATAAATGAATGAATATAAAGTAATATTGAAATAATAATCTGAAAGGATAATAATAATAATAATAAGACTTTTATTTTCTCTACAAATTATTTCAATCGTTTTGTTTCTCATCATTGTTCATAAAACAATATCGAATCATTAAATTTTTGCTGAATCATCATCGATTCAATTCATTCATTCATTTATTTATTCAGAATTAATGAATACTTTAATTTTATTTGTATTCCAATTCTTACTTTAAATAAAAAGTAAATTAATAAATTCATATGAATTCATAGAATTATGATTTATATGAAAAATGAAGGAACTTTATTCTTAAATATAACAACAGCAAAACATTGAAAATTTAAAAGTACTGACCATTATTATGGATCAAAATTTCGAATCAATAAAACTACTAGAATTCGGACAAAATATCGACATTAGAATTCCAGAAAATTTTGAAAATTCTCGTTCATTGAAATATAAATTCACGACAAAAAAAATTTGTTAAAAATAATGATATAGGCTATTTTGGTTAATGATCATTTGTAATAATAATAATAATATCAATATAAAGATATTTTGCATTGTCATGCAAAAAAATATTAAATCTAAATCCATTTTTTCTTCATGTTTTGCGAATAGAAATAATATAATTTATTATTATATTCAAAACATATTTATCTTTTCATATTTTAAAATACAAAAAAATGTCAAATATTTTTCAATAGCCAAAGGCCAAATTGATTTCCGTATTTTTCGTATTAGTAATGATAATGATAAATATTGATGAATAATGAATTGATACAAATACCCTAGAAAAATAAAATATTAATTGTTAATCATTTGTTCATTTATTACCAATATCATTTTCACTTTTATTATTAGTTAATTCATTAAATGATTATAATAATAATCGAAATTTTGAAAATGATGAATAGTTTTAATTTGGGAAAAAAATTTGAAAAAAATCATTTTTATTTTATCGTTTTTTGAGATAGAATCAGCGCTTCTCAACCATTGTTACGCAGCAGTTCTGCGTTGCGTAATAGTTTGCAACCTTTTCCAATTTAAATGGGTGAAAAGAGGTTGAGAAGCACTGAAGTACGCATACAAATGTATTGTATTCACGATATAATGTATTAAATATAAATTAAAATTGGGTGAAACAAAAATAAAATGGAATAGAATAAATACGGATGCCGAAACAATAAAAAACAATGTTAGAAAAACAAATGAAAATATGGAAATGATAATACATTTCTAATGGTTTTTTAATGGCTTACTATGTTTTTTTGTTGAACATTTTCGTACTCGCATATATGCAAGTTTATCTTTGAAATAATAGAAATTCATTTCTATTGTTATTATTATTAATATTACTAATGATAATTCTAATAAATTTCAAATATTTTTAGTTTTAAGGCCTTTTTCTTAAACAAATACGAACATGAATCGCCATACAAAATATGAATAAACTTGATTTGAATTGATTTTGGTTGTTGGATATTGTCATTGATTCAAAATTTTGATATGATATTTTGCAGAGAAAAACATCCATTTCTATTTGATTATCATTATGACAAAAAGTTATGCATCAAGCCATGTGATTTCATAGGAAATCAAACAAGATTAAAGAGGAATTTTTTTCAAGAATCGTTTTCTTTAATTAATTTTGCCACAAAAAAATCTCCTCCAACCCTCGATTCACCCATCTATGAATGAATTTTGAATGATTTCCATTATTTCAATCAATTTTTTTTTCCGTACTTTATTCTATTGTTCTCTTTGAGATACTCAAACAAATTTCACATGTACACCTCATCATACGAACAAATTTCAACTGATATGAATTTTTTCACTTAGAAAATAGTAGAAAAAATTGATCAATTTTGAATAATTTTTCCATTTTTATAAATGGGAAAATTATTATTGTTATTTGAAATGAATTAAATGAAATGCGAAATGCCAAAAAAATGGAATAAAATTCATTCATAAGTGGAAAATGAATGATGAACATAGAACATTAAATGAATGAAATTGAATTGAGAATGAGTTTGAGAAAAAATTTGTAAAAGAATGAGAGTATTGAAGAATCTTCATTCGACCGTATAAACAACAAAAATAATAAGAATAATAAATGAATGATAATAAAATGCAAAATACATCATCATCATCGTAATTATAGACATTTCGAAATAACTAATTTGAATGTGTTAAATTTATTTTATCTTTATACATAAATTCAACATTTGATCAAATGTAAAATGCAAAGTGGAGTGGAAAAAATTATTATTCAGTGTATACATGTCTAAAATGTTTAGTGGTGGCGGTGGGCATCACACACTATTGGTACATCATAGTCAGTAAAGGTCCAAGCCTTATTCTAGGGGGATGATGACTTTAAGATGTGAATAATGAATGAAAATAATTTTCACACTCGCACAAATTTAAATAATCATTAATTTAAATTAGATTTTTTTCAAACCTCTATTCCCCTTCTAATAATAGAGGTAAATGAACAAATAAAAAAATTAGATTATTATTATTATTATTATTATCAGTGTATTTAATATTATCGATGAAATTATTGTTGAAAATGCTCTAAATTCAATAATAAATTAAATTCACATTGATCAAGATGCTACTGCATGAATATGAATGAATGAATGAAGCAAAACAACAACAACAAAATATAATAATAATGATGATAGCAATAAAAGATCAAGTTTTAAGTCAATTAATAATGTTAATAATGATAATAATATCTTAAGATTAGTAAAGTTGGCTTTGAATACAAGTAATTCTTGAATATATTCTCGGAATTTTAAGGAATTTCTATCCTTGAATTCAAAGTTCTATAAAATTGATGAATATTGAAATGAATTTAAATTCATTTTTTATTCATCGCAAAATATGAATTTAAATATAAATATTTGAATTTTTAAATCCCATTGCTTTATGAAAAAAAAACGATTTTTCAAACAATCATGAATTTTTTGGGCCAAAAGTTTTCTTAATTTCATATTTTCGTAATTCTTGGGATATTTTTTGTTTTTTCCTACAAATTGAATGATTCAATGAATGAATTATTACATTTTTAAATTCATGTGACAACTCAATTTTTGTAAATTGTTGTAATCATAAGAAAAAATGACGAATATTTCTTATATTTTCTGGGGAAATATTCCGAATTATAAATCATATTTGAAATCATATGAAAATTTTACTCAACAAAAATCTATTGAACTTTTTTGTCTATTTATAATAAATGTATTCATTCGATTAATTCGAATAAGAAAATTGAGCAAAGCAAAAAATACACAAGATAGGAGGAATACGATTCATATATTATCAGCATCATTGAATAAAATGGGAGGAAAAATAATAATAAAGAAAAAAAATCTTAGACAAATATGTTTAATGTTGCGTGTCATCATCATCATCATTATTATCAACAAGAATAAAGTAATAGAATGCAGTTATTCTGGTACACATTTTACTTCTAAGATATTTGTTGTTTTTGTTGATAATGATTAAGGATGATCTTATAGACAAACATGAAAAAATTCCAATGATCAAAAATTCAAAGACAATTTTCCAATTTAGAATAAACTCAAAAAAAGAATAATGAAAGAATATAAGAATAATCAGTAAGACTATTATAATTTGCGTCGAGATAAACAAAGATAATTTGAAAATATTCACACTGATTGCATAAGGACATGTGAAATTGAATTTTTTTTTTGATTACATCTTTTGATTGATTTCAAAGTTAATTTTGTGAAAAACTAAAAAAATTCCGATCATAATGTATTTGGACTAAACAAAAACGATTCATTTCTTATACGATTCTGTATGCAAAATTACAATTTCTAAAAAAAAAAAAAATACAATGTAATAACATGTATAAAGTGTTCAAAAATGAAATTCTTTGCAAATTTTTGATTAATTTAACATTCCATCAAAGAGAATGAATATTTTCATCATTTGAGTTAAGGTTTTTTGGGATGTTCATAAATGTATGCTGGATATTTTTTGCATTGTGGTTTTATAGAGTGATTTCTCAACAATTTGGCAATTCAACAACATTTTTCGCTCAGATAAGCCGCGAAATTCGTTCGGGCCAAAACTAAGGCTATTATCATAATGAATTGTAACAATTTTGTTTGGTATAATTTAAATAAGACTGCTTTTAATTAACTGATTAAAATTTTATATTTGTTTTTGTTTAGGCAAATATTACAATAATTTAATTATCATTAAGTACAGTTTGTGTATATTCGTTAAATAATAAATAATTTAGAATCATGAAGCCAAGGTTGTAATTTAAAATTTTTGGGAAAATATTCATTTTATAGGCAACATAGAGCCATCTAACGATGATTTTTTTCTTTTTTTTGAATTCAAAAAGATCACAACACATGGCTTGTTTATTTATTAATTTTGAGTTGGTTAAAAAAATTGAAAGAATATGGCAGCAATTACTAAACATTTTGATCACAAAAAAGCTATAGATTTATCGGTAAAATCTGGAACACATTTGCATTTACACGCTGATACCATTTGTACTGCTTGTTATTATTTACATAAATTTAATGAATTTTTGATCAAAAATTTATCTGGAAGTGATGAAAATAATGAATGCAACTATGATTTAGGTGTTGTTGTTTCGACATCATTATACATAGGTAATTTTCACGATAATTTGAATTTTTTAAACAATTTAATCATTTTTTTTCAATTTATCATTGATTTAGCAACGAAAACAAATGAAAATCATACACAACTATCGGAATTGATATCATCTGTTCATTTTCATTTGAAGAATTTCGACAAAATCGATCAAATCAATTATGAACAAACATATCAATTGCTACCTAAAAATTTTAATTATTGGAAATTACGTGATTCAATCACATATTTCGAATTATTATTATTACGCATTGTAAATTTTAAACTTATCATTGATTTACCGCATAAATATTTGATTTTCTATTTGAAAACATTAAACAATTGGATTGATGATGATGAAAATTTCGAAAAAATTTTCACGTTTTCATGGTCAATCATGAATGATTATCTTTGTTATCACACTGAATCATTTGAATGGTCATCGAAACATATCGCATTGGCGATTATTGAATTAGCAATCGAAAAATTGTGTCCTAACATGAAAAAATTGCTACAAATTGATGCTAAAACCAGAAAATCGCAAATATGGTACAAGAATTTTGATGAAAACGTTAGACGAACAACAATCGATAATATAATTGTACAAATAAAAGAAATTGACATGAGTTAAGATAACAAAAAGTTAAGATATTCAAAATATATAGAGTAAATACCACCTATCTGAGCAAATCCAGTGCCGAGTGATGTATTCGAATGGGGATCGATGTAAATCTCGAAGATCCTAGTATGAATAATCGAGATGATGATGATGATCACAGATGAATCCAAAACAGTGATAAATTCATGAAAATTCACATTTAAAAACGAACCACTAATTATCCATTGTTAATAATTGTATATTTTCGAAAAATTTTTACAGCTAAATATGTAAAGAAAAATTCATGACGGTAATCGATGAAATATCAAATCATATCCAACAACTTCGAAATTGAATCATTAATAGTATTCACAATGTTACAAATTAAATCAAACAATCTCGAAATTAAATCGTAGATATTTTTCACAATGTCACAGTTTAAAATTGAAAATTTAAAATCAATAAATCATAATATAAACATTAATTTGATGAATATTTAATTCATTTCAATTAATTAAATCATTGTTTCTAAGAGAATAAATTATCAAAAAATGATTCCAAAAAAGAAAATAAATTTCGAAACAAAACGAATTTCTAAAACAAAGGAATTTGAAGTTGAGATTCAATAGCAAAATAGAAAATGCAAAGACAATGAGCCGTACTAATCAGAAAAAAGTTAGAATTTTAGAATTTATATAAAATTTTATTTTACAATAAAAAGGAAATTTATTTATTCAAATCTAAATTAAAAATCAATAACGTATAAATTTTTTTGATGTTTATTAATGATTAATATGAATATTTAAAAGATATGTGCAAAAAATTTTTTTGCAGGACGGCAGGATTGAAACTCGTATATTTTTGTTTGTGATTATTCAAAATCAAAATTTGTTAGAAAAAATATCTTATCAAATAAATAGAATTATGTGTATCTATATGAATATTTATTTATATCATTTTTCCATAATGATCAATAATAATGATGAGGGTGGTGCATTCAAAATTAATAATGATTGTAATGATCATTATATGTGAATTATAAATTAATCGCCTAATGATTCGTGGTTATGATGATGATGATGATGATCATGAATATAGTTTCATTTTTTTCCGAACTGAAAATTTTAATTCATCATGAATAATCGTAATCGTGTTAATAATAATTTCCCGATATATATGAAGCTAAATGAATGATGCCCAAACGATAATCAATACCAATACGATCAATATGATTGCTATGTAAATTTTGCACTGCGAAAAATTGAATATGATAGAATAAATTATTAATGAATTTTTTTAAGTTGTGAATTGAAATTAAATTTGACAAAATTCAATATTTTTCATTTTTTAAAATTTACAACCAACACGCCGATTATGATTGCAATTATGACAAAAATAATGATAATAATTATAATTTTTTTCTGCCGATTCGGGAAAATGTTTGATATTATTGAAAAAAATATTTTTCATGCAAAATCGAGGTGAAAATTAAATTGATAGGTGCAAACACAAAGTTCATGCAATGTAATCAAAAGGTAAATTGGGGTATTCATGCAAATAAATAAATGAATAAATAATTAAAAAGTTGAATGGTAATTTTTGAATCGTGCAATTATTTTCAGGGAAATGATTAATATTTTTCAGATTTCAAAATGACAATGAAATAATAATAAATACCTTTCGAGCTTTTGTTTGATATTCTACCGCTTGTTTAGTTTGTTCACGAGCTTTTTCAACATAATCATGCGTTGCTAGTACTTGAGTTTCAATACGATTAATCATTTCTCCTTGATTTTCAACTAATGTCGCCATATCGACAAACATTTCATGTAATTCACGGATACTTTTTTCAATTTTCATTATATCTTCATGTCTAGATTGTATTTGTTCTAATTGTTCACGTGCTTCACGTGTTTCAGTTAAAAGCTGATTGATGTTGAAAAATAGAATTTTATCAATTTTGGACTGAGCTTAAAATTCTTATACATACACCTTGTATAAATATTTCGGAAGAGGGATTTTCAAGTATTTTATCCAATTCTTCATTATCAAATTCTTGATTTGCTGTTGATTGAAAAGTATTGTTAGATAAATTCATAGGATCAAATGATGATAATCATACGTACTGATTGCAATTTGTCGTCGTAATAATTCCTTTGTTTTTGTACGAAATTCTACCTGCTCATAATTGTATGAATTTATGGCATCTAATAATTTTTGTCTCAAAGTTTGATATTGTATTTTGCGCATACGATATGCAGCTGAATTTGGATCACTTTGTTCGGTCAAATCATGTTCCACGGCTGAAAATAGATGAAATTAGAATTAATTTGAAATATTAGCAGAATTAAAAGGAATGTGACAAACATTTGAGATTTTCTTTTGTTTTCTTCGATAACATCTTGAAATTAATATTTATATCGTCTAAAACTTTTTTCGTTTCTATTTGAATTTGAAATAATAAGAATTAATTTGTAATGGATCGGAAATAATAATCTAATTCGAACAAACTTTGATCTGGTTTTGCAGATGATAACATTATTGAATGATGATCTTTCATTTCTTTTATTAAACTTTCCATTTCTTCTGTAACTTGACGTATATTTTCAACTTTTTCGATGAATTTTTCCGTATCCATCGACGAAATAATAACTGTACATTGTTCATTTTCATCATCGGAATTCAATCCGGCTCGCTAAATGTATGAAAAAAACAATCAATATCACAATTAAACATTTTAAATTATTTTATTAAAAAAATTACCTTTCGAAATTCTGCTAGACGATCTCTTACCATTTTTATGAAACGAATATTATCACAATTAATAGTCAAAAAATAAGGCGAATATATTAAATAAGCGGGAAATCTTCAATCAAAACAAAAATATCAAACGATAACGAAATTCAATACAGATTTAAAACATTTATATCAGTAATAATAATAAACATTATCAAATGATGATTGGTTGAATCATTAAATTACTCAAATTATTGATAATCAATTTTTAATTGACAATTAAAAGAAATGTATGATCAATTGTTTCGACTCAAAATTTTTATATTTTCAAAAATATGTTGATCGCTATTTGCTCAATAATAATATACTGTAATTTGAAAATAAAACAATCAAAACATTGGGAAAATCAGAAAAAAACCGATCTGTATTTATTCCGAAGATAACTACCAACAAGTTGTTGTCGTTGCCGTGTTGCTGTTGATCAGCTGATTTATGCTTTTTCAATGTGAAAATACATTTATGAACATGTATTTGTGATTATAATTTACAGCAATTTACTATTGTAATTTGCATAAATTACTGAAATATTGTTCAAAATTTTGTGAGAAAATAAATCATAAAAAGATTTGCTGAAAAATGAGTAATTTGTTTTAAAAGAAAAAATTTCAACCATTTCACAGCTCAGAACAAGAAATTCTCGTTTTTTAATTTTCGGTTCACATTAAGCTAATCCCAAATGTCACTCGGGCAACATGACTCTTCGGCTTCAGTAAACACGACAGCTGAAATGATGAATTTTCAAAAATAAAAAATTTCAAGATTGTCAAGTGGCAAACAGAAAATATCGAGGATGTTTTCAACATTACGATTTCTCACCATAAGATGGCTGCATCTTTGAATTTTTTTACATTTAAAAAAATTTGGCGCTAATTTCTCATAAACATGAACGATGTATTCAAATATCTCAAAATATCCATCAAACCTTCATCACTACTAACCAAACACTTTAACCTACACAGACAAACACCATTGATAAGGCGGGAAACCAATAGAATTTTGGGAGAATTCTTTCTATCAATTTTATTCATTTTAATTCAATTTATTTCTTTCTCCTAAATAAAACGATAATAACATTGAAAAAACATTTTCGGAAATTATAATTATTATTACTATTATTATTCATTGTTTATTCTCATTTAACATGGGACCATGTTTCTTTGCGTGTGTTGGTGTGTGTTGGAGTCTATTTATTTGGTCTATTTATTCATAATTTTATTTGATTCTATTTTTTCAATATTTCAAAATTTAATTTTTAATTCATATTTTCTATTTGCTATTACTGTTATTGTTTCAAAAAAATTTTGTGTAGGTGCCATGATGATTGTTGTTATTATTACTATTCAATCTAAAAATAAATAACACATGACATTTCCACATATATTTTGTCTCTTATTTCTGGATTATTATTCTTTTTATACAATTCTGAATTTTCTTCCTAAATTTAATCTAGAATTAGTTGCAGCGAAAAAGGGAAATTTGAATGAAATTATGACATTTTAAACATCTTTGTAATAATTACTATTGATTTTAGTTCGAATAATATTAATTTTTTTTCACAAAAAAACTATCTGATTAATTAATTCAAATATTCATACCTTATTGTGGATTTTGCGATCAGAAAAAACCGAATAATGATGACTATGAATTCATATTTTAATGAATGGAAAAATGAATCACTTTCAATGTAATTATCTATGATTTAATAATAACAATGATAAAGATGGATCAAAATTGAAAATTATAATTTTTTTTATTATAATAATTCATTTTCAAAATAGGAAATGATCATTATTATTATTATGTTAATAATGTTTCTTACAAATACAATTTATAATTAATTTTTGTACGCAAATTAATTAATCGAAATTTTCAATAGAACAAAAACAATTTGACAATCGAATATGTATGTATTGCGTGTGTATGTGTTTGTATGCAAATATATTTAATGTATCATTTAAAATCAAACATCTCAAACAAATTAATGGAAACAAAAAGAAAAAAAAATCAAATTTTCAATCACAATCTTTAATTATTCAAAATTTAAAATTTGAATAATAATAATAATTATCATTTGACAAATTATTATCATTACTCGCAATATTATTGTTATAATTATTATTATCATTAAATCGAATCAATTTCATACAAATTATGTAATAGTATCAATTGAATTAATAAAATTAATCATATTTCTAATTATCATTATTCTAATTATTGTTATCGTTATTTGATTTCAAGATAAGGAAAAAACAAATCTTACAATTGAAAAATCATCATATTAAATAATCAATAAACTTACAAATTCGATAATGGATGCTATTAATGATTGAATATTTAGGAAAAAAAAATTTTCTTATGAATATTTTCCAATAGTGTTGATTATGTTCACGTATTCATTTTATACAAATTTTATCATAGTGTATAGTTTACATTTGTGTGTGTGTGTGTGTGTGTTTGTATGTGCAAAAATATGAAAAAAAAGGTAATGTTGATGATGATTTATAATTTATAAATGATATATGGCATATAATATATGATATATAACACACTCACGCCTGAATACACACACGCAAACACGATCGCCAATTATCAGCAAAAATTATTATTATATAATAATCAATTATACTTAATAACAATCCAATAATAATTATAATAATTGACTGCATTAATAATTCAATGAGCACTGAAATAAAATTACAAAAACAAATATCTTTTTTTTTTAAATTAAATTATATAAATTCATTGAATAATTGTGATTTGAGATCAAATAAAATACAAAATAGTTATAATATTAGGAGATGATCAAAGAACAATGTAAAACAACAAAATAAATGAATGTATGTGCATGGTATGCGTGTGTGTGTGCATTTTGTTTGTGTGCGAATGTTGGAATTTTGTCGGATGATGATTTGTGTATAATGTAAAAAATTTTTCAACTGATTTTATGTGTGATTAAGTACAAAAAAAACTTGAAATTGATGAAATGATTTTTTTTTGTTTGAATAATGAAAATTAATTGTCGTCTTGTGCTTGAAAAAAAAAATCAATGATACATTCGATGATGAGAAGAAGAATTAGAATACAATACGATGCTATTATGTATTTGAGATTTCAATTGTCATGTTCATGATTATTTCAATTAATTTAAGCTAAAAAATTTACAAACAATTTAAATTATATTATTATTATCATTATTTCATTCAGCACATTTTTATTTCGATTTCAAATTTGATTTTAAATGATTTCATTTCATTTCATATTGTTTAATATATAAACAAAATATTTTTCTTTATTTTTGATAGTACAAACACAAACACATTTGATAATTTTTTTTCTGATAAAATAACAATCATATGCAAATTACATAAAAATGTAACAAAATACACAATACATACACACACACACATACACACGCAAGCACTAATGTTAATATTTATATGTGATAAAATAAACAAAAAAAAAATTAAAATAAATAATGATTTGAAGAGAAAAAATCAATCAAAATAATTGAAACAAATAAACAAACAAACATTGCACAATAAATCAATGAATAAATGAATGAAATGAAATAAATAAAATTAAAGAATTACTTATGGATTGAAACATTAATGAATGATTATTGTATTCTCATTTGCTGTGAATATGTCATTATTGAAACTAAAATGGATTGAAAAAAATTTACGAATTACAACAATTCTTAAAACAATGAAAAAATTATTTTTCTATCGTTTTTCTTTGAAGAAAAAACTTTTGAATTTGATAAATAATGATTTGATTTATATTATAAATATTTATATGATTTGATTGTATTTTGAATCAATGTTTGGAATCAATTCTTTTTTCGGATGAATCAAAATTTCGATTATCTTCTTCAAATCTAACATATTTTTTTTTTTCATTTCATTATAACGATGAGATGCGAATTTCAAAAACAAAATTTCAATAATTTTTATAATTATTCGTAACATTTTCTTATAATAACACTTTACATATTGGTTGTTTCATTGCGGTCGTTGGTCGTTGTTGTTGCTCTAATATTGATTAACACGAACAAACAAATGATGATTGAAGAGAGAAAAAAAAATTATTTTTGATATTTTTATCAATTTCGAAGACTAAAATGGTATGAAACTTAAAAATAATGAAACAAGTATGAATGCAATGATGACCAAACATATGATTATCATTATTTGTTTCTGTTTTTCAAAATAAAAAGTAATGTGAGGTTAATTTTATTATATCATCTTTATTGAGAAATTTTTTTTTTCGGAAATACATACCCTTCGAGCTTTACGTTGATATTCCATTGCTTTTTTCGTATCTTTAACCGCTTCTTCAACATATTCCAATGCACTTGAAACATGAAATTCAATACGATCGATCATTTCGCCCTAAAAATATATTCAGAATAAAAAACAGAATTGTTTTATTATGATTTGCTATTAATTCTTTTCGTAGATTCATAATTAGGGCAGTTAATATTTTAATACCTGTGATTCAACCAACATAGCCATATCCATAAACATATCATGCAATTCTCTAATTGAATTTTCTAATTTAATAATATCCGCATGTCTGGCTTCAATATCGGCTAATGTTTGTTTAGCTTGTTGTGTATCAGTCATAATCTTATGAAATTAATGAGGAAAATAGAATTATTAAATTAAAATCATTATTACTTTTTGTTAATGATTTATGAAACATACTCCTTGAGTAAAAATGGCTGGATTACCACTTTCAAGCATTTCTTCCAACTCTTCGTTTGTTGTCGTTCTACCAGCTTCGATTTCAAGGTAAGGAGAATTAATTAATTATAATTGAAAATTGATTGACAATTTTCACAAAACTTACTTATCTCTAATTGCCTTTGTATCCTTGCCTTACATCTTTCTCTATAATCTGTTTGTGTTTTGTTATAATCGGTCATCACTTCGACAAATTTTTGTGATAACATTGAATGTTGCGTTTTACGGATGCGAAAATCGGCGCTCATCATAGATGTTTGCTCCAACTGTTCTATATTTTGTTCCATCACTATTGGAAATCATTGTTGTTTTCAAAAATCAATCGAAAATCTCACAATAATCCTTTTTATTTATGAACAAAATACCTTTTAGTTTTCCGCGAACACGATTCGCCGTTCTTTTTATATCTCCCATTAAATCTTCTAATTGTTGTTTTACCTCTGTGATATTTTTAAAATGTGCAATTTTTTAATTTGTTTTTATCAAAATCAATACAACAACTTACTATCATCAGTTTGTGGTGCACTTAATATTGCTGAATGTATTTTTTTCACTTCTTCAACATTCGCTTGCATTTTTTCAATATTTTCACGGATTTGTTCAACCTTAACGAAAAGAATATTTGTTTTAATCATAATGATTTCCATCAGACATCGATTACCTCTTGGAAAAATTCTTCCATATAACCACCTTTCTCTTCGACACCGACCGCAACATCTTCTTCGTCGATTTGTGCAGCTTTCAAAGCTGCTAACCTATCTTTGGTCATTTTTCTTTAAATTTGACTAAAAATCAATCCGATATAATATTTGTTGAAATGAAATCGTTAGGTAAATCGATAAAATTTTGAATGATTGTATTGTTTGATTTATTTATTTAATTTTTCTTGCGTTTATTATTATTTTCAATTAGTATTGATGAAAATAAGGCAATTTTTTTCTTTAGTTTATATATTTAAATTTTCTGAGGATAATAATTAGTCAATTTCAGTGATTTTTTATTGTTTCATTAGATGATATAATAATAATTTCATATGATGAATTCCGATTCATTCATCAAATTATTTGGCAGTTATAATAATAAAATTTTAATATTTTAAAACTGATTTTTTCTCTCAAGTATAAAGCGGTGAAATTTCAAGAATCCTAAGGTGATTTGTATCAGACGATGGTGGAGTAAAATTTATTTATTGTAGTTAATTTTTCATGGAAATAAAAATTCTTATGATTGATTGTCGTAAGTTAATATCAATAATAATAATTTTTGAGAGGATAAATGAATAGAAACTACAATTTTGAATCAGTCGGATTTTTTTTTGATGAATCGTGATGAATTATGATTTTTCAGATGACTTTCATTAATTGAATAGTTTCAAATTTTCGATG
Source organism: Psoroptes ovis (assembly GCA_002943765.1). Lineage (NCBI taxonomy): Eukaryota > Metazoa > Arthropoda > Arachnida > Sarcoptiformes > Psoroptidae > Psoroptes > Psoroptes ovis. The sequence goes on from PQWQ01000001.1 coordinate 2,839,083, forward strand.
TTCGAAAAATCCAATTAATCGCTGATGGACTGGTTTCAGTGTTTCGAAATAATACTGTTTGAAATTTGAATCAAACAGTTCGATTTAAGTTGAAAATTCACTAATCACATGTAATTCTTTTTTCAACTTATTTATTTCTTAAAATTTATTCTGTCAAAAGTATAGCAGATCAACTTTAAGAATATAGTCATCATTTTTCTTTCTTCATTTTAACTCCGGTTTATTCATCATTTCAAATTGATACTAAGACAATTACACAGGAAAACAAAATCGAAAGAGAATTGTCGTTTGATGTTATTTATTCACATCTATTATTATGTATGGGCGGTTTTTTTCTTGATCTCAAATTATTATCATTATTATCATAATCGATGTTTTGATGTATCAATATTCTTAATTATCGGAAATGATGATCGAAATAATAACAATAATAATTCACAAACACTATTATTATTTGATTGAAAATTAAAATTGTACATATTTGACTAATTTCAATGAATTTATTGATTACCAATTATCATCATTATAAGGTTGAATTTTTCTCAAATTTTTAAAATTTTAAATTTTCAAAATCAATTTCACATTTCATTGTAACAGAAATAATAGTTGAATTTTTCATATTTCATATTTATTTTCATTGATCAAATTATTTCTCATTTTTCATCATTTAAAACAAATAAACAAACAAAATCAATTATTATTATAACACATATTTCAACAAAAAAAAAAAAAAAAAAATGATTCAATGTGTCATTGATATCATTGTTAATAAATTATTATTATTATTATTCTTATTAGCAGTAGTAGTAATTATTGGTCAAAAAAAATATTACAAAACACAATTTTTATCAATTATTTTCATTTATATTATTATTATTATTATTGATAATATTATAAAATTCTATTCACATTCACATTGAAAAATTCAATGTTGATTAAGAAAATAAACTAAAAAAACAAAAAAAATGAATTATATCAAATAAAAATAAACAACAACAATAATAATACAATACAATACAATCAATACATAGAAATAGACATAGAAAATGAAATGAAAAAAAAAATTCACTTACAAATTGAATACATACACAAATACATACACATTAAACACATAATACAAACACACTTACACACACAACACCAAACCAACACCAACCAACATCAGCCAGCCAAAATATCTCACACATATAATAATATTACAACAAACGAAAAAACATTCAAAAAAATGGATCGTAAACCATTTACAATTTTTCGATTTTATTTCTTGAACAAAATATTCTATTTTCCTCTGGATTCTTGGATTCTTTAATTCAGAGATATGTTTCTATATGAATACACATTCATTTATAAATAATACAAATGAAAATACACATTCAATTATTGTGTTTTACTGGTCAAAAAAAATGAGACAAATGAACAAACGAATGAATGAAAAAAAAATTGAGCCAAAATTTTGTTTGTATATAACACATAGAGACATGGAGAATATATTGGATTCAGAATCATAAATAAAATATATTCTTTGATTCTCAATAGAAAAACAAATACTCGTATAACGGTATTATGAATAGATGATAATCATGATGATGATGATGATGATGATGTGATGGATATATACGGTAAAGATGTAAGTTTCAGGAACGAAATTTTTTTTTTTTTTTTTTTTTTGGATTTTCATTCCAATGTACGTCAAAGTAATGGTAGTAGTGCTGGTTTCTATTTAGATTCGCAGATGATAATGATGATGAAAGTGAATGAATCAATGAATAAATGAAGGGATGGTATGGTTTGGTGTGGACGATATCGGTGCAATATAGATATTGGTGAATGCAATTTTTGCGTTTGAATGTGACGTTTTTTATCTAGGAAACATTTGAACATTTGAAAACACAGACATACATATATATTTGGGTGCGTTTACATGTATAATTGATCATTATATATGTACAATATGTGCATATTTTATATGATTTGAATGTAAAATAAATGAATTCTGTAAACATTTTGAATTTTTTCGCGAATTCATTATTCCATAACGCACAAATAATGATGTTCCAATAGTAATAATAATAATGATAATAATGTATCAAACATATATAGGATGAAATAATGAATTTTGTTTTCTACCGAGAAAATAAAAAAAAATGGACGATTCAAATCGGGCAAAATTAGATGAAAATTTGATGAAAATGAATCCGATAGCTCCAAACTTTAAATATCATTGATATCTTGTTTTCCGGCAAAAATTAAACGTACCGTCACGTGGTCGGCAATTGGAGACAATTGAGCAAATAACGTATCAATACGCAATTTTAAAGATTCAAATAGCACGATCATGAAAAAATTGACAATTCTATATAATAATCATACAAAAAAAATTTCAAATAAAAAAAATAGGAATAGCATTACATACAGATATATGGGTCATAATAATAATAATTGATTTTTATTTGAAGCAAAAAAAAAATGATTGAACAAAATTAGAGAAAATGATGATAAAATATAAATTCATTACTATATATTCTATTTTTATATTCATATTTATATATAATATGACAATATTGTAAATGTATAGTGTTTTCAGTTCATTTTGACAAATCAGAATCAAAAAAATTTTTGAATTAGCCTAACATTCATATATAAATATGTATGTTTGCTGACCTTTTAATAGTATCGGTATATCAGTTTTTAATCTATATATTTTGCTAGAAAAATATTGTCACGTTGTCCGAAAAGTTTTTCTCATTGAATCCATGAGCACGTCTCTTTGATAATGGCCATCAACTTTTCGGACAACTTAATATATAAGGATGAATTGATGGAAGAAAAAAATTAATGTAAAAATTTTATAAAAACCGTATTTATTCAATATTTTTGAACATTTGAATCAAATATTAATAAATATAATCATGTATTTATTGTATTTTATTTCATTTTTTTCGGTTTGAATCGAAAACTTTTCAATAATTATTATCATATTGTAATGTTTAAAATATTGTTCAAACACACAACAAACATTGGCGAATTGATGAGAAATGAAATTGAATGGGCATTGAATGTCTATGATGGTATAATACAATTTTAATAATCAAACTGCAATTTCATTGAAAACATGAAAAATAATTTTTTGAAAATTTCAATTAAATGATTCTGAATATTAATATTGAATGTACATAATTTATAAAATATTGCCAAATACTACTGCTTGTGGATCATTAGCTCTTCGATAACCATACGATAAGGTCGTTCGCAAAAGTTTATTTCAATTAAATCAAATCTAAATGCTTAGTGGGGAAAAAATGGTCAACATTTTTTGGGGGATATTTTCGCTTATATTTTTTATTCTAATCAAACAAATAAAAAATTTTTCTTTTGAATTTAAATTAACGATTCTCAACACGTCCAAATGCAAAGGATGCGGCTTCATATAATTTTTTTCGGTTTTATCGAATATATATTTTTTTTCTCTTCATTTAGCATCTTTGTATTTTGGTGACACTGAAAAAAGAAAATGTAGGCCAAATAAACTGAGTAAATAACATTGAATAAATGACCGAAATTTTGTTTTTTAACTCAAAAAAAAAAAAAAAAAAAAATTTATCGTCCATTGATTAGCAATTGAAATTTATTGCCATTGAATCATTTGTTGAAATGAAACAAAATCACATACAATCGAGTGTAGTAGATTTTAACAATTTTTTTTCAAAAAAAAAAAAAAAAAAAATTTACCGGAAATTTTATTGCTCAGTGTTGAACTGAAATTGATCAATTTATGTTGAAACAATAATGAAACGAAGAAATAAAAAATTACAGTTTTCATTACATTTTAAAGCATTTATTTCAATTCATTTTGGTCAGTGGTTATTATTATCACTATATTCGACAGTGCAATTTATTGTCCTTAGGTTTCACGCTCTTTTTTTTGGTAATTACTGGAATTTCCATCAAAATTTTCGATTCTTCATAATGATACACCAATTTGTCTATGGAAAAAAGTTGCATTTGTAAATATTTTCCGCTATCATTTATATGTGGGGTAATGTTATTGAATGACAGCCGAAAAAAAAATTCTGCAAAATTTCTGAACTAATTTTGAAAGAAATGAAAAAAAAAATAATGGGATTTTATTTTTAAATGAAGGTATTTCACTTCTAAAAAAAAATTTTTTGGATTCTGTTTGAGTATAAAAAATTTAAATATTCATTCATATTATATATTCATATGAATGAATGAAATGAAAATAAATAAATAATTATCTGTTTGTTTGTTTGTTTATTATTATTATCATAATATTCATTTGAATTTATATCAAACAAATGGAATTACAAAGTTGAATTTTTTCTTTTCAAAGCTTTTGAATGAAGAGATAAATGAATGAAAAACACAAAAATGCTCATCGATGAATATATAAATGATAAAATGATAATTATCATTAAAATAATACTATAAATCAACGAATTGTGAAGAGAGAGAAAAAAAATGATTATCATTCAAAAGGTAACGGGAAACAAATCCACAAACGCATATACAAATACATATGATGGCCATTCAAATGATATGATATTATGAATGCAAATCTATGCAAATGCAAATAAATCAAATAATGAACAATGATTTGTTTTTATTGTTTTTTCTTTCGTGTTCAATTTTAAAATGATGCCCACAAACACAAATACATTGATATTTTTGCTCTTTTTTGTCCAATATATTTGCAATGATAATTAATTATTCATTACAAATATTTTTAATTGTTTTAATTGAAAATGAAAATGCAAAAAATTAATTGACACATAAAATTTAAATGTTAATCAATTGTATTAATTTCAAAATGGGAAAACAATAATACAGCAGCGAAATGTGAATGATTTTTGTTTAAAAGGTCAATTTTTAATAGTCAATTAAAGCGTATTTATCATGCAGATATTTTTGGGTAAAAACACAAAAATTCATAATCCTTTTACGTCAATCGTGGTATTGAAACAGTTTTTGGCCAATTTTCATTAAATCATTCATTTAGTTCAATGAACATGCAAACTTGCATCAATAAATCACCAAATATGATCAATGTTTTTTGTTTCATTGATCAGTAAATACTTGGACAAAAATTAATTTTGTCGCAATGTTGAATTCATATTCAAATTATTGAATGGCTACTAAAATAAATTTGGCGGCAATCATCATAACTAATCGTTTCAATTATTAGATTTTGTAGCGCCATCCATTCATTTTTTTTTTTTTTTTTTGCTGAAATTCAATGAAAAAAAATATTTGCAAAAATCAAATGATAAAATTATTCCAGTGTTTCAAGACTGCGTAAATATTTTATTACTTGTGGCTTAAATTTGAAGCAATTATTATCCTAGAAATGGAAAATTAAAATATTATTACCATGTATGGCTGGGGAATCGGAACAATGCAGACTTAAAAAACCCAGATTTCTTCTATTGGTTGAAATTGGATTGAAATGAATTTGGGGACCGAGTCGACTCTAGTCGACGGACAAAATTTGATAAATTTCCAATCGACGACAATAGCATTAATGATTAGCTGTTTAATGTTTATATTGCATTAAAATAGATTTGAGAAAAAAATTTCTGCCAACACTGATTAAAGTGCTTTGTCGTTTTTACAAGTGGTTTTTCTATGATTCAATCAATGGAGATTGAAATGTCGAAATTAACAAAATGATTGGATTATATGATTGATTTTTTGGAAAGGAATCAAAGGATTTTTTATGAGAAAGCATTAATGATCCTAGGATTAAGTAATTCAGATTTACACTAATCTCAAATCCAATTTGATCAATTAAATTAATTAATTTCAAAATTAATTAAGTCGATATTCATTGCATTGTATCATTCGTATTGGAATTGATTGATTCACCTATCAAATCTGACATATAATTGGTAAAATAATATTTCACTAAAGTTTCTATTTGTAATTCATGTCATTATATGATAAATGACAATTGATGAAAAAATGAATGATTGATTTGATTAGAGATGAAATTCTAGAAACACACTTAAAATGAATGTAAATATTGTTGAAATGTTGAAAATCGACAAAAGAAAAAAATCAAATTTTATTAAGCCATAATTCATAATATCAAAAACCTGAATGACAACGAAGCAACAATATTTTTATACAAAAAAATGAAATCAAATACCTGGTATTTGCCTCGGAATATAATATTGTATTTTAGATCGAAATATATCAGTCTATTTCATTGACATAATACGATGATCATGATCATATTCATATGAGATGATGATGATGATAATTTTCAATGTTTTCTTTGTTATTGTTGTTGCTGTTGTTTTGCATCAAGATGACTAATCATATAGTCATTTTGAAATCATTTATCTCTTTATATTGTTTATAAGTTTTTACAATAGAAAATTAACTACGATTTAATTTGATTTTATCGTTATCATCATCATCACTTGAATACAACAACAAGCTCGTCGTTGTATAAAGCCAATTTTTCTGTGAGTTCAAAATGTGCTAACAAAAAAGAAATTCTTGGTCCACGAAATGCAATGATCAATCCTAATTTATTAAGACAAAACCTTTCTCAAGACCTTTTAAAATTGGATAAGTTTCAATTTAAAAGATAACATCAATCAATCAATTGATTGACATCATCGATTAATCCAATATAATTTTTTATTGTTTTATCCTTTGTTTGAAAATTAAATACTTAATAAAATCAATGACGATATACATTGTATTGAAAAAAAAAATTTCATTATCAACAAGAAAATAAAATGATTTAATCCTTAATTAACTTATGCTAACACTGTTTCAAGTTTATGGGTGCATTTTTTTCTTTATTTGATTTAATTAATCCTGATGTTGAGGTTGCTGGTTTTTTCGACATTTATATGACATATATAAGTCACTGTCAAATTTTTTCTTATTTTTGATACATTCATTTGAAATTTGTTGTTTTTTGTTGATAAAAACAAAATGAAAACAAATTTTATATTCATCATAACCTGTTGGTTATCAATAATTACATCAAATGTTAATGGTAAATCATTGAAAGCTGAAGCTGACAGTGTTAATGATGATAATGATGTATTTCGAATTGGTTTCGGTATTGGTGATATTACTGGACCGGCTGCTGAAATTAATATGGTATTTTTCTAGAATTATTCAGTTCAATATAATTTAATTCAATTTTTTATTATTTCATCTCAGATGGGTTATGCAAAATTAGGTCAAGATAGTGCCGGCATTCATTTACGATTATATGCTCGTTCAACAGTTATCTCTGATAAATATGGAAAACGAATTGCTTATGTTAATGTTGATCTTTGTGGATCAACACAATTAGTAAAAATATTAGCATTAGAAGAGTTGGAAAAAATATACGGTAAAAATGTTTATACTCATGAAAACGTTATGATATCCGCAACTCATACACATGCTGGACCTGGTGGCTATTTTCAATATTTAGTTTATCTTGTTACGACTGAAGGTTATATCAAAGAATCTACATTAGCTATCGTATCAGGTATCGTTAAGGTCTGTTTAATTTTGATTGATTTGATAAATTTTTTTCTCATAATTCAATACAATCCATAGTCAATTAGAGATGCGCATACCAACATGAGACCTGGACGCATACAATATGCTGAAAGTCAATTGTTCAATACAACAGTTAATCGTAGTCCAGCATCATATTTATTGAATCCCAAAGAAGAACGTGATCAATATGAAGACAATACTGATAAAACAATCCAGTTGTTAAAATTCACCGATTTGAATGGTAAACCAATCGGTATGATAAATTGGCATGCAGTGCACGGTGTCAGTATGAATAATTCAAATAAATTAATTAGCAGTGATAATAAAGGCTATGCAGCAATCACATTCGAAAAAGATTTTAATGGATACAGTAATGTCGGTAAAGGTCCATTTGTGGCTATATTTAGCCAAGCTAATGAAGGTGATGCGTCACCAAATACGAATGGTGCAAGATGCTTAGATACCGGTAAACCATGCGATTTTGTTCACAGTACTTGTAATGGAAAGGTTCGGTATTTTTATTTGAAAATGTTTAATTAAATTGAAACTTTTTGATCGCTTCAATAGAATGAGCTATGCGTAGCATTTGGACCAGGCAAAGATATGTTCGAGAGTACAAAAATGATTGGTGAATTACAATATTTGAAAGCTAAACAGATGTTCGAAGAAGCAAATGAAACTGTCAAAGGAGATGTGCATTACATTTATCAAAATATCGATATGTCTGATCGAATAGTCACAATTGAAGATGGAAGTGCTAGAAAAACTTGTTCACCTGCATTGGGTTATTCATTCGCTGCCGGTACTACTGATGGTGAAGGTGCATCCGTCGTAAGTTGGTAATTTGATTGCGTTTTTACATTATTTATTAATGAACAAAATCAATCACTAGTTTATCCAAGGAACAAAAAAAGGCAATGAAAGTAAATTTTTTGATGTGATACGTGATCTCATTGCACATCCAACCAAAGAACAAATCGAGTGTCATGCACCTAAAGCAATTTTATTAGCGCTTGGTAATTTGAAAAAACCGTATCCATGGGTGCCGACTATAGTGCCAACACAAATATTTGAAATTGGTGATTTAGTCATTGTTGGATTGCCTGGTGAATTCACCACAATGTCCGGCCGTCGCATTCGTAATGATATTAAAAAAATTTATGCTGATCATAATCGAAATGTTCATGTCATCTTGGCCGGTTTATCCAACACATATTCGAATTATATTGCAACATTCGAAGAATATCAACTTCAACGTTATGAAGGTGGTTCAACAATGTTTGGTCCCTATACATTACATGTAATTTTAAATCATTTTCTTTGTTAAAAGATAAACTCAAACTAATTTTAAATTTTTCATTAGGCTTACCGTGATCAATTCAAATATTTAGCTAAACATTTGATTGCACGTGAAAGCGGTCTATTTCCTGGACCAGAATTACCGAATTTATTGTCAAAACAAATAACATTAAAACCAGGTGTTATATTTGATAAACCATTTGGACATCATTTCGGTGAAGTATATGTTGAACCAAAACATGTATATCATATTGGCGAAATCGTTGAAGTGAAGTTTGTCGGTGCAAATCCACGTAATAATTTACGTTTAGAGAAAACATTTTTAACTGTTGAAAAATTAGAAAATGATGAATGGAAAGTTATTGCGACCGATGCAAATTGGGAAACACAATTCCATTGGAAAAGACATTCAAAAATTGTTGCCGGTAGTGAGGTAACTATCAAATGGGAAATACCTGAATCAACTAAACCCGGTGTTTATCGCATACAATATTTCGGTGATTGGAGAAAAATTATTGGCACAATATATGAATTCAAAGGCACAACAAGATCATTTAAAGTTGTTCCATAAACGTCTAATCAACGCCAATCATTATTAATCAAACATATAAATAATTCATATTTTTTTAAAATCAAATATTTTTTTTTTGAAATAAAAGATGATATATAATATAACAGAATACGAAAATATTTTTTTATTTATAAAATTATCATTTTAAAAATCAAATCCAAAATGGCAAAAAAAGTACATAGAAGAAAAATTCAAAAATATATTCAAAAAAAAAAAAAATCAAAATAAATAATATCTGATCTGTATAAAAAAAATAATCGAAGATATTAGAACTTAAACGGTTTGAAAAGGTTTAAAAAGGTGTAAATAATGATTGAAAAATCTATATGAAAAGAAAATCACTAAAAAGTGCCAATGAAATCGAAGAAAAAAATCAAGATGTGTACAAACGATGATAGTATGAAATGAATGGATGACAATGATGAAAATAAGAGAAAATTTAAATAAAAACTGGAACCAGATTCAAATGTATTTGAAATTCAAGGATATTTTTCCATTTGAGTTTTATGTGATCAAATGATCAATGCTTGGATATGGCGAAATTTGTTCAATTGACTGGATCTTCGCTTTCACTATTTGAATCTAAAATTGAATTGAAGATGAAAATTGATGATCGATTTAGATTAGGCGAGATACATACCTCCTTTTTTACCCATATATTGATGTTTGCGTAAACGATCATAAAGATCTTCTTTATTCGTACTGTATATCGATGGATTCGCAATACCTTGTAAGGTGCCATTATTTGATTTACTGTTGTGCAATGATTCTTTCATATATGTTTCATTGTAAAAATTTGGCATCTCCCAACCATCATCTTCATCATCATAATAATGTGCATATGTTGAATGATGTGATGGTGCAATGCTTTCTGCATATGGTGCTGGTGCTCCATAATAGAAATTCTGTTGTGAACCATTCGTTGGACCAAAATCAGCCGGAATCGTGTGCATCGATAATTTTTTCGATATTGGACGTGTGGCTGTTCGTACACAGATCATCCATATTAATAATACCATAAAAATGATGAAAAATACAGCGGCTCCGATTCCGCTAGCAATATAAATCAATTCGGATTTGCGCTCGCAACGATCTCCATAGAAATTGATTAAACATTCACAACGTGGTTTTTTCATTCCTTTTAACATGGGAAAGAATTTGAATCAAAATTGAGGAAATAATGCAAAAAATCAAGTATTACCGGTTTGCCAATCACATTTGCCGCCATTGATACAATAATCATCACAGATATTAATACAATATGGCGAATTAGGCGTCACTGCCATGCCATCAGGATGTGGTGCTTCTTTGAAACCATCTTTGCAAACACATCGGAAATCTTCAGAACCAATAGATGGAGCTTCACATTGAGAATTTGGCGGACAAAGTTCAATCTTATCATTTATCAAACATGGATTTGAACATTGATCAGCACTTGTTGATCCTATTGAACTTGTTGTCGAATTAGGTGGACATGATTGACATGATGTATCACGTTGTTCAATATCTTGATAAGTTCCTTTTGGGCATTGTTGACATTCTTCAGTGGTTACATTTAAAAAGTGTCCAACAGAACAAATTTCTTGAGAGGGAATGAATTTAATTCAATTTGTTATGCATTGATCGGTTGCAGAAAACTTACCGAGATTACATTGACCAATATTGATGGCTGCAATCGATCCAGTAGTAAAACCACTCGGACACGGTTCACAAGAAGGCTGTCCTCTTGTGCGGTAAAATCCTAATGGACATGCTTCACAATTTCCGGTCGATGATAATTGAAATCCAGCCATACATTCAGCTAATTATACAAAAGAAAAATGATCATTAAATTGATTGAAAATAATTTTCTGTGAATAACTTACGTCTACATTCTTTTTGTGAAACAGCTTCAGAACTTCTTGTTGTCAAACCTGGTCCACATGGTATACAAGTGAATGATCCTTCATCTGGTTGATAGAAACCATAACCACATGATTTACATGTTGATGTTTCCATATCATAATATTGTCCAGGCGAACAACTTTCACGACACTCAGATGGATGTCGAGCACCTTTAATGATTGTAACACCTTGTCGCTGGCCAATGATAGGACAATTCTTGCAGTGAAGTTGTCCCAATTCTTCTTGGTATGAACCAACTGGACATTTTACACAGCGGCCATTTTGATCATCGAAATATGTTCCTAAACCGCATTCAACACAACTGTTACCAATGACGACTTGACCCGGAGGACAAGCATATTCAGTAATAAGTTCAAGACTAGTTAAATCGGCTGCAACATTTGGCAATGTATTACGAACATCAAAAATAGCTGATTCGACAACAGATCGACGAATAATAGCTTCTAACGAATCTTTGTCTTGTCCTTGCATTGAATTTGTTGATGCTGATGATACAATAGGATCATTATTGGCAGGGAAGCTAACTTCTAAACTATAAATATCTTGGTAATTTTCTTCTTCATTATTTTCCGACAATGAACGAGCTGTTTGTCGTTTGACGATTCGATTGGTATTGATTTGTAAGCCTTTGATACATTTCACATTGATAGCTAAACCTTTGCAACTTCCACGAACATTATCGGAGCAGATTTTCCATGCTCTATCAACTCGAAGGATACTATCATGAGCTCGAGATGTTAAAATTTTCTTGCCTGATTCTGAGCATACAACTGATGATGGGAAATTCATAACCATTCGGAATATTCGTTGCGCTGAATATTTGGGTGAGCATGCTGGAAATACTAATGGTGATTCAAGATTTTGATCAGATGATTGTGGACGCCAAAATCCTTCAGCCCCGCAGACATAAAAATTAGGAACCGGTTCGGAGAAATGTAATCCCGGATTACATTTAATTTGACATACTTTGAATCGACCACCAGGACCCCAATCTGAACAGTCACGTTGACCGTTTACGGGCGGATCAGGGATCTTACAAAATTCCCGCAATACATGAATTTGGAAATCACAACGTGCAGTGTTGCCTACTTCATCTAATGCTACATATGTTAAATCATAGATGCCTTTTTTCAATGATTCACCAGGTTTGATTTTTTGCACTTCCATTACTTGTGTATTTCTTAAATCATCAATAAATTGCGGCTCATCCCAATGTACAATCGTCGAGGTGTTAGCTGAAATTACCCACATATCAGGCGGACAATGAAGAACTTGTGGTGGTATTTTATCCTGTTGAAGAATTCGGCAGTCATCACCAGTATAACCGTTCGGACAGAATCGTTCTCCACATTTTCCAGGACCAATACGCTCAACTGTTCCAAGTACGGTATCGTATCCGGTCCAACGTAATAATAATCCACTATAAATGACCGGTGAATTCTTGCAACTTCTTATTTGTGAAGGTATTTCAACTGACATATCCAATGGTCTATTCCACATATTAACACGCGATAAGCGACCATGGAAACCTTCACCTAGATGCGGTACAGAGTTCTCAACAGGTGCTCCAAGCACTACCCAACCAAATGCTGGCAATCGACCGCCAGTACCGTAATCTTGAACAGTATTTGCCAAAGCAGTATCAGTGACAAGCATCAATGTACCGTCCCGACCGTCCCATATAATATTGATATAATGCCATTGGCCATCATTAATGGGCACATTCTCTAAATATGGCATGAAGATATCGGGTGATCGTTTCGAATGTGGTCCATTGTCGTTGAAAAGAGAGATCAAAACACCCAGGTGATTAGCTTGAACAAGTGGTCGTTGAGTTTTACTAACGACATAAGGTAAATCCACTTCATACAACGTGAAATAGGTACCAATAGTTTCTGGCATGAATTGTACCCAAAGAGCAATGGTGAAGCTATTAGTTTCACCTAACAAAAATGGTATCGTTAATGCAGCATTTGAAGAGCGTGAGCGATCATTAAAGAAGAGATCATATTCAATATTGATTGGTTTGCGGCAATCCTCACCGGTCATATTAAATGGACATTTACAATAGAAACCATTAGTCAAATCGATACAAGTCGCTGATGGTGGACATGATGTTGGCAAGCAATCGATTATGTCTTCTTCACAATTTTGACCAGTGAAACCAGGTGCACAAATACATTCATATGTGCCATCGTAATTATCTTGACAAGTTGCACCATTTTGACATCGTTTTTCATCACATACATGATATTCATATTGGCAGCCGATACCGGTGTATTTGGCTGGACATGAACAGTTTAGACCAGAACCAAAATCTTGACACATGCCTTGATTTTGACATGGATTGCCAATGCATCTTTGTGGAGCCGTTTGACATCTTTTTCCGTCGGTGCCAGATGGGCATACACAAAAATAATCCTGTGAGAAAGATGATTAGAATGACAATTCAAAAAAATATCAAAACAAACCTGGAATAAATCAACACAACGAGCATTATTGTGGCATGGAGACGAATCACACATTCCTACATCTTTTTCACATCGGGGTCCATTCCAGCCTAGTGGACAATTACACCTATAACCATTGATTTGATCAACACAGGTTCCACCATTGAAACAAGGTGATGACAGGCATTCATCGATGTTGGTTTCACAAAGTTCACCGCTAAATCCTTCATGACATTGACATTTGAATGAATTATCCATATCAATACAACGTTCTGTTCCTAATGGCGAACACGGATTCGATACACATTCATCAACTTCAGCTTCACATTGAAGACCCACGAATCCTGGTTTACACTGACACTTGAATCCCATCTGTTGGTCTAAACAGGTTCCACCATTTTGACATGGATCCGATTCACATGCATCGATTTCATGTTGACATTTTGAACCAGTGAATGAATTTGGATCACAAACACATCGATATCCATCAATTAAATCGACACATTCAGCATCATTTTCGCATGGTGATGAAGCACATTCATTGATGTTTATTTCGCATCTAGCACCCTCCCAACCGGGTTCACAAACACACTCATGATAGAATAGACGATCCACACATAGACCATGCATGCAAGGATTCGTTGCGCAGAGATCGATTTTATCTTCACATCGTTTTCCAGCAAATCCAGGAGGACAATCACATTTAAAGTCATTGACAAGATCAGTACATTGTGCTCCCAACAAACATGGTTCATCAGCACAATCATCAATATTGGTTTCACAATGCGTGCCAGTCCAGCCAGGTGGACAGTGGCAATAATAACGGCCCTGTGAAATAAATTTTCAATTTTAAATGTATTCAAATTGAATTTAAAATTTTACCTGTAACAATGGCACACAAACGGCATCATTCTCGCAAGGTGATGGATTATTTGAACAAGGATTAACAGTGATGTTACAATTATGACCTTCGTAACCGGCTCGACACAAACAATTGATATTGCCGATACCAGGAAGATTTTGGCACATAGCTTTTTCAGGACAACTGTCAACCAAACATTCATCTTGTTCGATTTGACATTGCAAACCGGAAAATCCGGGCGGACATCGACAGCTATAGCCTTGAGGATGATCGATACACGTGCCACCATTGTAACAAGGCTCTGACTGACATTCATCGATATCGATTTCACAAGATGGTCCAGTAAACCCAGCGGGACAATAACAATATGGTTCATGTCTATTGACAATACAAAGGCCACCATTTTGGCACTGAACTGATGAACATTGACCTTGTACACAAGCTTCTTTTTTACGTTCACCTGGACGCAACGTTCGTTCACGTAATCTACATTCCATACATTTAGTCTGCCCTTCTTTCTCTTGATAAAAATTGACTGGGCAAGGTGCACATGGCTCTAAACCAGTTTCTGAGTAATGACCAGGCGGACATTTGACTTTACATTCATTTATTGATTGAGCACCAGGTCCATAGGTGAAAGTATCGGCTACACATTTTTGACACTCTTTGAAACCTTCTTTAGGTGGTGTGCCAGAATAGGTATTCACTGGGCATTGCAAACATGGTACCATGCCAGTTGGTGAATATGTTCCATGACCACAAACCGGTATACATTCCGTTACACTCTTACTGCCTTCAGATTTTGTATAAGTACCTTCTGGACATTGGCGGCATGATGGCTGTCTAAGCATATCTTGATACCAGCCTAATGGACAAGGTAAACATTGATTTGTAGTGCTTGAAGCGTAAGTTCCAGCTGAACATTGTAAGCATCGAGGAATCTTGTTTCCACTTCTATCTTCAGTTGCATTCAATGGGCTTAAGATTTCACCAGGTCTGCAGGTGAAACCTCGATGAACTGATGAACGAAGAGCGATCAGCGATGGACAGGAGCCGCCAACTTGTTGTGTTGAAATGTTCAATAATGGTTCAATGACAGCATATGTGCTTGGCACCATTAGATCGAAAATTAATGTCAACGTAGAACCGCATAATTCATATAATGTTTTTTGTCGATAATTTGGTTGGATTCGCAAAACATATTTGATAGATAATTCATTCGTATTAGGTTTGAGCGAAATAGTAGTATTAAAAAAATGCACGGCCATGTCAACATTGATTGCTGAACAACGTTGTGACAGTAATTGATTTAGATCTTCATAAAAACCAGAAACATAATTTACATATGCTGACATGCAAGATGGTGGAGCAAATCCTCCACTTCTATATTCAATGTTGGCCATGACATCATAACTAGAATCATCTATTTCGGATTCTGGTTCTGGGACACAATCTGGTATCATATTGTTAGGTTGCCAGTGGTTGCCTTCAGAGCATTCATAAATTTTAACTGAATCGCCATCAATAAAACGATAGCCTTCAAGGCATTTGGACACACATTTATGACCAGAATCAGAACGACGACACATAATTTCACCATTTGCTGGTTTAGTCAATGACCACGGCACACATAAGGCTGGTTGTACTGATACTTGGAAATGACAAACAGCTTCATTACCGAATCGATCAGTTGCAATCACAGTTACATTACGATATCCTTTAACTGGAATAAAATCCATTTCAGGGATAATGCTAATTTGAACTTCACCAGATTCATCAGTTGCATTTATCAATCGACGAGTTTGATTGAAATTAATTTCATACGTTTCTTGTTCTTCAACCAATTCTATCACATATGATTGCGGACAATGTAATATTGGTGGTGTTGATTCTGGTACAGTAATGTTCACTTGACAAATGGCAAAATTTCCATCCATATCAAAGGCACGATATTCGACTCGAGTATCTTCTAACACGACCATCGGCGGCTTGAAACCAATTGGATAAACTTCAACTCGTGGAACGAATCCTGAATTATCGGTAGCAGTTGGAATCGTATAATTTACTGGCAAAATACCGGAAGAGCTTTTGCTGACGACAATTGGGGCTGTGGGACAATTTTGGAAACGTGGTGGTTCTTTATCTACACAGAATGGATAACCATTGTCATAACCGAGTAGAATATCATCTTTTTTATCTTCACAACCCAGTAATTCGAATTTCAAGCATGGATTTTTATGATAAGCAACAATACCAAGTATAATATAACGAGCAACAACGGTGGCAGGTAAATTGATTACGCTTAATTCACCATAATTTCCCATTTCATTTAATGTTAAATTGTAATTAGGAAAATAGACGACAAAATTTTCCGATTCACGAACTTTATAGAAGAATCTCAGCTCAGTTGGGCGACCAACGACATCATTAGTGATAACACCTTTCACCAATAAAGCTTTAATGCGATACACTTTCTTCAAATCAACTGTTACATATGTGAATGGTTCATGTTGACCACACCAGCCAGTCGCTGAATTTAGTCGAACTTTTGTCGCCTCATAATTAGTACGTTGTGTCGTGGCATTAATGGCAGAATCTGGTATTGCACCAGTTGAAAGACCGATTGGTTTAATTATACGACAATCAGCATTTTTAACACAAGTAATTGGGTCATTTGTGTATGGTACATAGCCAGGTTTATCACATGTGAAACGAACTTGTGTATTGTGCTCGAAGCTTGTCGCTATTTGTTGACCATCTGGTGGATGTCCTGGATCCGAGCAAACTGGTCCTTCACAACGTAAGTCACCGAAATCCCAATAACCTTTCTCTGAACATCGAACTACATTGTCATTACGACTTGTTTTTCCAGCTAATGTAAAAGTGTTTTCACAGCCAAAAAAGAAACTTGACCTAAAAATAAAGTAAATAAATTAAAATATCGAATCATTTCAAAAAAATTTACATACTTATAATGCGTGTCCTTGTAATAACCATATGTAGCACCATTGGATTCAGGTGGTTTACCACAATCAATTTTCGGACAGGTAGGCATTATTCCGGACAACCAAAAATCAGGTTTACCTTCTCTTGGATCATAATTACATTGGCGGTAATGTGCAAAAGCAGTACCTTTATGTGGTCGGCCATCTTCTTGACATGTAACATTCGACATACTTAAAAATGGGATCAAATTGTTTTCCATTGATTCATATTGAAATTTGAGCCCTTGCGATGGATCATCGGGAATGATTGGACATTGTGCATAAACACATTGCGGAGCAGTACCGTTCCATAATCCATTTGAACCACATTGTAATGATCGTTGACCTTGCAATACATAGCCAAAATCACAATTGAATGTTATAACATCATTGAAATGATAAGATTCTTGCAGAGTCAATATTTTTCCATTTTCTGGTGCTAATAAATTCTTACATTGTTTTGGCACACAGGTCTTATTGATGCGATAGACATCACCATCTCTCATACCAGTTTCAGATGGTTGAATGTAGAAACCAGCAGTACCATTCGCCGTATACAACTCATAACCAACATTACAATGACAAGAAAAGCCACCAGGCGAATTAACACAACGTTGATCACAGCCACCGTTACGATCAAGACATTCATTGATATCGAAACAATCTTGTCGTGTGCAGCCCATTAGCTCGAAGCGCATGCAAGGAGCGACGGCGAATTCAATAATCAATACGCGAACATATCGTGCTTCTAATGGTATCGGGAGATTAACAATTGACAGTCCCGACCCTCCATTAGGAGCTAATCTAAATTGTAATGGACGTCCAGAGATGTCCGAATAATCACGAAACAAATCTGTTAGATCATCGGCATATTGTAATCGTATTGTAATAGGATAAGCTTGAGATCCATCAAGTCTTTGAACTGATTGTATTCGTAGTCCTCGAATCACGATCGGTGCTTTCAAATCTACTTGAACCCAATTTTCACCGATTCTTGGCGATGCTCCACACCAACCGATATGTGTGTTACGAGGTATTGCTTCTAAACGAATGTCAGATTTTTTATACCCAGGTTCAGTGCCAGAAACACGAATAGATAAATCAGGAATGGCGCCTGTCGTGAGACCAAGATCAGAAACTGGCCGACAATTTAGATTCGGTTCAAAGCCTTGTTTGCATTTACAGAAAAATCCGCCATCAGTATTTGTACAAATGGTTGATGCCATATCACATGCTGAGTTTCCCGGGGAACATTCATCAATATCTACGCAAGTGGGTATGCCAGAGAATGATTGATTACTTGAACACTTTACAATCGAAGAGCCTTCAAGTCGATAACCTCGATTACAAAATACTCGTGATTCATCACCAAAGAAAAATTCTCGATCAATATCATTATTTGCAAGGTATCCATTTTTAATTTCCGGCAACACTGGGCATTTAGCTCGTTCACAAACTGGTGGCAGTCCTGACCATTGACCGATTGATGTACAAACTACCACCGGTACACCACGACGATGATATCCACTCTCACATTCAAATCTTATAATTGTTCCATAGCTGCGATTCACTGAACCAGCCATTATCGTTTGAATTGCATGCGGTGTTTCGGGTATTGGTGGACATGAGGATGCTAAACAAATCGGTAATTTTCCCCATTTGCCATCTTCTCCACATCGAATGGATTCAGTACGTTGATTTGATGGAAATGCAAAACCTATAATAATGAGAAAAGTGATTGATCAATCATGCAAAAAATTATCGAGTAAATATTTTGAATTTACCTGCATAACACTGATAAGTAGCAACTC
Source organism: Psoroptes ovis (assembly GCA_002943765.1). Lineage (NCBI taxonomy): Eukaryota > Metazoa > Arthropoda > Arachnida > Sarcoptiformes > Psoroptidae > Psoroptes > Psoroptes ovis. The sequence goes on from PQWQ01000001.1 coordinate 2,858,498, forward strand.
CGCGATAAGTGACATTTGTTGCATCTACAGCAAAACCATTATCAATTTGTGGAACAGGACCACAATATCGTTCTTGACAATTCGGTATCGTGTCCAACGACCATTTTCCTCCCATCAAACACTCAGTCTCTAATTTCAGAACGCCTGTACTAAATTCTTGACCAATCGGGCATGTGAAAATTACTTTCGAACCAAACATTGATCCGCGTTCAGATGCAATAGCATTTCTGCCAATTTTAAGCGGAGAACAATCGGCTGAAAAATTGGCTGACCAACCTCTAGCAGCTTTCATTGCATTTGTTTTGAATAGCAATAGCATGCGGCCAGATGATGCAGTCAACGTCAAACCAGTAGGCTTGGTTTTTGTTCCAAAACCACGACTAGGATGCAATGGGACAGATGTAGCCGAATCTACTCCATCATAAATTTGTAAAATATCTTCATTTGTGACACTGAATTCATTGAAAACTATCGATACAGATCCTTCAGCAGGTTTTTCACGACTAATATGATAAATACAATTTTGATTTGTCGGATAGTTTGTGACACCAAAAGCTGGCGAAGTGACCACACCTTGATCAGCATGCAAATTGATTTCACATCCTGCTTTGTATCGGATGGAAAATCCTTTTCGCGAATGCACACCAAAATTAGAATGAAAATAAATGTAGATAGCACTTCCAGTCGACACAATATAGCGCTCGTGTGATTTACTTAATTCGTTTGTCATGTTTCCAGTGAAACGGCCAAGTGGAGCACTTTTTGATGTTAAACCATCGCGGATTAGAAGAAAATCACTATCGGGCTCTAAATCCAATTCAGTGATTTCCAATGTGATTGTTTTTCCTTGTGTAGCTGAGATAACATAGACACATTCCAGACCGCCAGGATAATGATTTGGATATTGTGGTGAATTGATGAATTGAGCATTAGTTTGTGCGAAGAATTCTCCACCACATTTTAACGGTTCTGTTTTCCACGATGCTCGGAAACCTCGTTTTTCGACTGAAGCATCCGATCTAAATTTGATGATCATAAGATTACTGCCAGTAGTGAATGCTCGAGCGGATATATTTTGAATGCCTGATAAAGTAGCCAATGTAGTACTTGTTTCTTCAGTACGACCACCGACTAGAATTTGTACTTGATCAAAATTATTTTCTGTATCGAATTCGGAGAATTGTAATACCATTCCTGATCCTATCGGTCCTTCTAATGTCCATTTACAATCACTATTGGGATCATATTTATTGGGATAGTTTGGTGATATTACTTTATCACCAGAACTTTGTAGATAGTAATTACATTTTCGTGGACAATCCATTTCATCAGATCGATCATCACAATCATCATCTCCATCACATTTCCATGCATTATTAATACATTTGCCATTACTACAATGATATGAACCAGTTGGACATGTTATTTTTTGACAAATAAACGGCAACAAATCTTCGCATTCGGTTAATGACCATGCGCTTTGTGGTGTACGACCATCGGATGTGTGCTCACCAACGACAGTAGCTCGTACACATTGACCATCATCAACATTTGGCTGATCATATGCCCAAAAGCCAACATATTTACTGACGAAACGTCCGCTAGCTGACTCTATTGTATTCGTTGATAATTGATCGATCGATTCAAAACCGATCCAAAATGAACGATTATCATCGCCAGCCTCGCGTAGACTAGCTTCAGCTAAGGCAGCAGTGAAATTATTTTGCGTAAAATCACTGATTAGCACTAATTCACTGCCATACCTGTTTTTATGATCAATGAAACAAAAACAAGAAAAAAAACCGGATTTAGTATTTAACTAATAATAATACATTTCAATATTATATAAGTCTATGTCTAAAGCAACAAGCAAAAAAAACTGATAAATAAATCTTAAGGCTATTGATTGACCCATAAACAAAATAATAAATTTTATATGCTAACACATATAATCATTATCATCATCATTAATAAGCAATATAATTATTTTAATTATCATAGTTGCCATACAAAATGCATACAATTTCTTTGATTAAAATGTATGAAAAATAAAATGAATAATGAATAGATTTTCATTAAAAGTGATTATGAAAAAACAAAAAAAAAATCCATTATAATAACCGAAAATAAGAATATAATTAAAAATTAAGTTTTCTTCATTAGGTCAATTGATTATCCATATATTGACGTATATCATCTTTCTATAGGCAGGTATAATATTATATACCTGCATCTGCGGGTATGCATGTGTCCTATATTTATGCAACATGATTATTTTTATTATAAAAATAATTGTAAATATCAAGTTAATATATATTAATCCTAATTTATTAATGTGTTGCCCAGACGAGCATATGACGAAGATACATAAATAAATATCATTTGTAAAAAAATTTCAAAAATTGTTATATGCACTGATAATTTTGATTAATAATATGAATGTGATGAGTAAAACTAATAATTATGATATAAAAAATTTGAAAAATGGTCATACAATAGATGCATACTTTGTACTGAAAATGATCAATATAAAATTTGAATTTAAAAGTCAAACAAATCAAACAATTTAAACATGAAAGAAAAATGATTTAATAGAGCTTATTATTTTATTTGATTGTTAAAAAAATGTAATATTGTTAATAAATCAATATATAATCAAATGACCTACACAAGATCGGAAAAGATTCATAGAAATCATCAAAATAATGATAATTGAAAATGAAATTTCATAAAAAGAAAAATCATTTTTTTTATACTTAATGTAACAAAAAAACAAATTTCATTTCAATTTCAATCGAAAATTAAGCATCTTAAAACGCTGTTGGATCCATTTTGTTGAAAAATTTATAAAAAGTTATACAAAGCAAGCGATGCTTCTTCATATTTTTTTTTCAAACGATTGTTTATGAGAAATACATGGAAATCATTGGACAAAAGATAATCTCTGCTCAGAAAGAATGAATGACATTGATGAGAATGATTTTTTTCGAAGATTTCATTGATATTGAAAATAATTGAATGCAAAGGAAACAGAAGACAATGAATAGTCTATGTGAAATGTCACATTGATTCATTCATTGATAATGATGAGATTTGTTAATTTTATTTATTTTCTTTAACATTTTTTTTAATGGTAAAAGGATTAAAAGAAGTTTTAATCTTAAAAGACAATGACGAATGAAAAAGTAATCATAATGACAATCACCTTGATTACCACCACACCTTGATAAATGGATGGATAGATTAAATTTGTCAAATATGACAAATTTCTAATCGAAATATATTCTTCATAAAATGGAAAATTATTTCATCATTTTACTTTTCATAAAATGTTTATAAGTTTTAATTTGAAATTGATCAAAAATGAAATGAGATTTGATTATGATTATGAATATTTTGTAAATTATATAATCATTCAATGTTATCATTCCTTATAAATAGACTTTTTATTAACAACAATAATCAATCGACCAACGCATTTTATTTGCAATAATAAAAAAGGTGAACAAATGAACTTTAAATGTGTATTGTTTGAAATAACCGTAAATAATGGACAAGGGGAGCCTGACGAATTTCAAAACTCTAAGCTGTGTAGGATTATCTTTCATTATATTTTATTCATTCTATTCATTCATAGCGAAAGCGAAACTTTTGAATTATGAAATTGTCATCCAGAGATTTCCATTGAAATATTTTTTTTATTGGATTGAATATAAATTTTCGATTATTTACAAAGATCATATTGATAAAGAATCGAAAAGATGATAAAGGAAATTATAGTCAAAAGATTTCTATTGTTCGCTTGATACTGAAGCATCCATGACATTTTCAATTCGAACACACAATTAAATATCGTTATTCTATCAACGATAACATAATACAAATTTTTCTTCTCAAACAAAAACAATCAAAACTTCCTGATTTTTTTCTTTTTTTTTTTTTTTTGCCTGGAATCTATCTCAATATAATTATAACAATCATTCATTGTTTGGATGATGCTCGATATTAATGCAAATAATGGTAAAGGATTGTCTTCAAGGTTTTGAACTAAAGCCTAATGATCGAAATGAAAAAAATCTTGAAAATTGAAATTTAAAGGCAAATGAATTACATTGAAACTACTATATCGATGATTGAAAGGTAAATTTCATAATAAAAATAAACATAAACCAGATTTTGAGGTAAATTTTTCGAATATTTTGTCATCAAAATATTTTCAACCTTAATTTCTTCAAATAATAGCATATCTTAGGATCATTCAGATACATTCGGCAAAAACCCTCTTAGAAGAAAAAAATTGATCATATTTTCTTCGATAAAATTCTGAATTTGATTATCAATTTGAAAATAATCATCATACGGAAATAATGATTATGATGATTATTATAAGGATGATAACCACCACCAGCAAAAAGGAGGTGTGAGAATGAATCGTTTGAAAGCTTATTCACGAAATTTTCGATCGATTATCAAAGGTATTTTGATTGAAAGAAAATATCTTCGAATCTATATTTTGTAAAACACTAAACTCAAATCATCATTATCATCATCATCAATAAATACTTGTTTAACTGGATTAGTCTGATTATATGTAAACCAAAGTATCGAAGAAATCAAAAAAATTTTCAAGTTTCCGACTTCAAAACAATCTATTTGTGTGATAATGTGCATATACTATGTTGTATTAAGTTTCAAATGCATGATTCGAAAACGAATCATCTCCAAATTGTGGTCATGATGCTGCATGATGCATACACATGAAATAAATTATTAAAAGAAAAAACTGGTAATTTCTTATTGATGACCTATTAAAAAACATCTTCAACGATGAGGCAAGGTATAACCTCTAACATGTGTGTATATTGCATAAATTGAAATGCCGTTATCTGAACCGTAGCCGGTCAGCATAATGCAGCAGAAAACTATTTGAATTGAGAAGAAACTCTAAAAATAAATAATTTTAAATTGAAATACAAAACAACCTGAAAAAATATGAGATCATGTTTACACTGCTTATGTTCATGCAAGTCGCTATTCAACTTAAGTTTTGATTTATTTATTTTTTTATGTTAGTTACTAAGTTTAGCTTTATGTTGATTCATTTTTAAAATGAGTCTTTTTAAAGTAAAATAGTAAGATTCGAGGAAAAAATAAATGAAATGAGATTTAAGGTTGAGGCCAGTAACGGCCATAGGCAATAATAATTATCTGACAATCTTCGAATAGCATCAAAAATATCAAATAAATTATGATTTTTTTCAAATTTTTCGATATTATCAATCGTTAACAGTTATTTACATTATCACAAAGATATGTATAAATATGTTTATACTGGAAAAAAATATTTCATTATGGTTTTTTTTCATAATGAATTCAAAATTTTTCATTCATCGACAAATGATGAAAGCAATTCGATAATTTTGAAATTTATTTTTTTCCTCATCATTCATTAAGATAGATAATTTTTATGTAATAGTCAATCTTTTTTCCTATATTTTCAGATAAATAATCAATAATTATATGGACAAGTTTAATGAAATTTTCATAATTCAAAAATGAATAAAAAACCATTTCAAGTCAAATTCATTTTACAATAATTTGAACTTTGAATTTGATTAAAATTTCATGAATCCTAGTGATGATTGAAAGGAACAATCAACCAATCCATCATCGATAATCGATAACGATTAATAATATGAAAATAATTATTATTCAATGAATTCTTGATACAAGATTGATTGATGATGACTATTAGGAAGAGTTTCAAATGTTTGATCGATATTTTAACCGATTTTTCTGCTCTCATTGATTAATCGAACTGTAATTTATTGTTCAAATAAAATTTTTGAAATATTTTTGCTAATATGAATGATGAAAAATCAATAATTGAATGATCGATTATTATCGATGAAATTGGCTTAACGCAACAGGTGGTTGATTAGTATGATTCATGATTATTTCAAAGATTAAAATAGATATAAATTATCGTTTTATATAGTAGATAGACGATTTTAATTGAATACGATTCATGAATTCTTTGATTAATAAATGAATAGAATAAATGAATGAAAAACATGCATGCACTTACCGCCTACAAATTTGTGCCGCTCTACGCCATGAATGGCGTAAATTGAAAAAACGATAACAATAAATTCCTTCACGTCTCCAATCTATTATGTCATAAGAGTGTGTGTGAGAAAAAAAAGAATCAATTGAATTCAGTCCATTAAATATCATCAAAATTTTTATTTTTCTTTACTTACCTTCAGGACAATGTAGAAAATTATCCGTACTGATTGTCTGTGACTATTGAAATGAATGAAAAAAACGATAAAATTCATTAATTAAATCATTTGACAATTGAAACATTCATTTATATTTATTTTTGATTATATTCCTCATTTGTTATATGAGAAAAAACATGACAAATAATCACAATCGTAATTAACAATCATAAAAACAAATAATTGAACATAATCCATGGTCAATGTCAAATTGAAAAAAAATTCATAATGATAATTACAAAATTTATGACACACAAGTGTTTCCTGAAATTTTATTTCATAAAATAATTTGACCCAGAAAATGTATATGAATAATACGATGGCCAATCTTTCCATTCATTTTTCTACTCATTTTTCCACTTGATTCCAATTGAGCATATATCAATTAAATTTAATCGAATTGAATTAAAATTCATTTGACTTTCTTGAAGTTTTCATGGTAAAAAATTATCAAGTCAACAGCAGAGAAACTCAAATTATTTTCATGTTTCAGTTCTGAATTTATTCATTTCCATATAAATAAATGTTAAGATAAACGACATAAATTGATACTACACTTGTGTGTGTATTATAATCTTAAGCCTTAATCATCATCATCATCATCATCATCATAATCAACAGCATAGAAAATTAATAAATAAATGACTGAATATGCTTGAACTTAAAATGGAAATCCATGATTATTATTATCATTTAAATGAAAAGAAAAAATTATAAAATGTTTAACATTAAGTAGTATTAATAATAATAATGTTAATAACTCCCAAAAACATTTACAAAAATAAAAAACACATATTCAAATATAGTTAAAAAATGAAAATGGCATCGTTTGTCGTTGCTATTTAAAATTGCCATAATACGAAGAAATAGATTCAAATTATAAATAATTTTTTCGCTTTAAATACATCTCAGATTTTCATTATACAGTTATGTGAATAATACTGAATGAAATGATACGATTGATGAGAAAATTCGACAAAAAACACCATAATAACAATGATTATATTGTATTAATCATATAAATAGCTTCAAAAAAGAAAACAAAAATATTCATTTCAAACATTTGAAAGATTTCATTTGAAAGGTATTTACACCAAAAAAAGAAACAAAAAATGCATGTATTTTTGGCATTTCAATCCCGAGAATTGAAAAAATAAATACAATGAAATAACTTGCTATTTGAAATCAATGAATCAATCATTCTTTAAATTTCTTATTTCAATGTATGGGAACAGTAATATATTTCCTAAAATAATGATGATAATTCACCTTTGAATCATAAAATAGTGAAAATATTGAAATTTAAATATCTTTTTTGTGAGTAATGCTTGAAATATAGATAGAAATATATGGGTATATCAATCACCCAACGAAGAGAAAACAATTATTTGATGAACATGAATAATGGTTAATATGCTCATGTAAAGAAAAAAAAATCTCATAGTAATCAATGAAATGAATCTAAATTGAAATGGAAAAAGGTCATTGTCATTGTTTCGGTGTTGATGATCATCTCATCTCATCATCGTCATCATCATATTATCATTATTACAATTATTATTATTGTTATCGACATTACTATCAAGCGAATCATTTACCATATCTTATGGAATACAAGTATTCTTTTCCCCGTATACTAATGCAATGACAATCATTTATAATGCAAAAGAAAACAATTGTAAATTGTCAAAATTTTGACAAATGATTTTCTGATTGATCGATAGATCGATTGATGCATAGATAGAATGAATTAAAATTGAATTCAAAATTGAGTCAGAAATAATTACGAACCATTGTTACAATTAGGAAATAAACTTGAAATCATAGCAAAAAATCAATATTACAATGACTATGAATTGTAAATAATAGTAATTATCTCAAAGAAAAAGTGTGATGAAAGGTTATTACTTTTATTTTTGAAAATAAATAATGAAAAAAAATCAACGCCTTAGGTGTTTCTATCATTTGAAATTTTTGAAAGAACAGATATTTAAATGTGTTTGGACATTTGTAAATGTCTTTGTATATTTTTATTTGAATTTTTCAATCGAAAAAAAAAAATTTGAAATGCAAATTTATATTTTAAAACACATAAACGCAGACATATTTCAACAATAGATACAACAACAACAACATTAATGGTGATGATCTCATTGTTTTTTATGCATAACTAATCAGTTTGTTTCGTTTGTTTTCATAAAAATAAATAAATAGTCATATATTTTGTCCAATTTAAGTAAATTTTTTAAATATTTGTGCTAATAGACAGCTTAAAACTTTAAAATTTAACATATTTGGGAATATTTAGCAAGCAAGCTGACGAATAATAACAATGGATCCAATTTCTTTCATGTTATTATCATCATCATCACTATCATCATGATTAATGAATACATAATTTGTTTTTATGATGTTATTATAGAATTTATTCCAAAAAATGAATCACTATTTATAATGCGATCAAGAAAAAATGGATTATTTTCATTGGATCAGTATGTCATTGTATTAAAAGAAAAAAAATTAATCTCAAACATATTTGAAATGTTTATTTAAATATATTATTTCTTCAAAATCATTTTACATCAGATTTCAATTTCATCCATGTTATAAATATTCATCATCATCATCATGTTCTTAATTGTAATCATCATTATTAATAACTCTTTGTTTACATCTAACAATAAATGAGTGATGGATTCAAATGATGATCAAAAATCTTCAAATCATTATCCATTTTCATTCTGGGATAATGTATTGTAATACATGGGTGCAACAGGTAGATTAGATTGATCATCATCATCTTAGACATAAAGTTCTATAAATAGTTTTGGTGAGAAACATAAAATAATCTTACATTGTATTAATTTCAATCTTAATTGTCAATATATATTTGCTAATGAGCATACATATTTCTAAAGTATGGTAAATCTTAGATTGATTAGAATCAATTTAAGATTGTATTGTATTTGAAACAAAATATTCTTCAAAAACTATCCATTATACGAATAATAATTTGATGATTTCATTTGTGTGGTGGAGAAATGATGATGATGATGATGATGGAGAAATTTCGGGGAAATTTTGAAGAAAATTATCACGTATAATTTTCGATAACGCATCAGAAACAATGAACAATTTAATGGAATTTAAAAATTATTCTCAATGTATTTTAAATAATAAAATATTCATCAGGAACCGAATTTAAATTGTATCAACGAGAAAATTGAAGCGGAAATGTTGATTGAAGAAAAATTTCGATAATTTAAATGTTACAAATATGTATTATCTTCCTTGATTGATGGCAACTTATCATCATCATCATCACAATCATTAATGTTCACAAGTTATCAGTGCAAAATGGTCAAGCACCATTGGAATGCTAATGCTTTACGAATATTTCTTTCCTCAATATTTTACACCGGAAACAAAATAATTAATTATATTCGTATATTCATTCGGTCAAACACATTCGTTAATGTATTTATTTCTGTACTTCTAAATACATTATGAATGCATGAACTTCTTGACTTGTCATCGATTTTGAAATGAATTCACCCGACAAAAAAATGACATTATCAAATTAAATCTCGAATAAATGTATTTTCAAATGAAAAACCAAAAAAAAAAAAAAAAAAAATCTGATAAAATCATTCATCTTTGAATGAAAATATTTTTGAAATCATTTTAAAGGGAAAAACAAGAATTTTTTTCCCTTCTTCAAAAGATTTTGATTTTAAGCATCGATGTATTGCTTCTATTCAATACATTTTCAATGTTTTTACAGTCTCAGACATCAATATATGTTCATTTCATTTCATATGTAAATGAAAAAGACATACACATTCACATATTTGAGCTGAAAGATGATGAACAGCAACAACATTCGTATGATTAGTTTTGGCTGTTTTTTTTTGTAAGCAAAAAACAGTTTCGAATGCAAAGAAATGATGATGCCAAAAAAAGGCCAAGTTCAGCCAAAATGCAATGGAAATGAAATAAAATGAACAAAATTTCGAAATCAAATTTAGAATAATCATAATAATAATAATAATACTAACGAAAATCAGCAAGGCTACCACATTGTATAGTACAAACATTGTTCTTTGATTTTCATTCATTTTCAACGTTAAAATTATCATCATTTGAAACATTTAAATCAAAGAAAAGTAAAAAAAAAAAAGTTAAAATAATTTTCATGGAATCGATTGAAATTGGAAAATGGTTGGAAATCAATGAAAATGAATGTAAGTAATGAAACAATTTATCAAATAAAGAAGAAAATGGAAAATAATCGTGGCACCATGCACGCACAATTCGCACACAAAACACACACACACAGACACACACTGACATGGAATGAATTCACAAAAATAAAAATGAATTCATTTATTTCAGTGTTAATGTAAATAATGATGGAAATAATTGAAACAAATCAACAACAACAACAAAAAACGAATCATCAATTTCAATGATTTCAATTACGAAACATTTGAATATGAAAGTATTATCATATATAGAAATATATCCAAGAAATTTATGAATAAATATTGAATGATCGTAAAAGGAGTAAGAAAACATCCCCGAAAATTTATTATAAAAATGAAAATGATGAATTTGAAAATTGAAATAATTTGCAATTGAAATGATTTTAAAAGAAATCAAATTTCAATAATTTTCTTTGATAAAATTTTTGATTTAATATTTTTTTCTTGAATTCAATAAATTCAAAGAGAGAAAGGGAGATAATCATACACATTGACAACATTGTTTAGATTGATATTAATAAAAACTAAAATTAACTACCACTTATTCTCATGGCCTACATTTTACAGTCAATTATATGCATGCATACACCGTTGTCTTTACGAACACTTTTTTCTTCATCTTAAAATAATTTGCATATTTTTTACTTTGTCTATCAAATTTTTCCATTTTTCAAATCTAAAAATTCAAATTATAATGATGCTTACTGAATGATAAATAATACGAATTCAAGAAACACAATTGCAAGACGTTCATATCATTTAAAATTAAGAAGTTGTCACATAAAGATGACATCTCGAAAAATACAAATTTTTTGTACATTTTATCTAATCGTTAGTGCAAATGATAATGAAATTAAGTAAATTTTAGACGAAGAAAAAAATGAATAAATCACTAAATAACTAACACTGAACGACAAATGATGAGTGAATTTGAATATAAATTTGAAAATTTCATAGTTTCTAGTTTCTGCAACGTAATTCAAAGAAAAAAATTTAACAAGATGCATTCATCATTCATTATTAAGGTTAATTAATCTGAATTTCAATATTATAATCAAAATATGATATACTTCCAAAAATTTTATTCGACGATTTAATGTGGAAATTTTGATCATATCGATATGAACGAATTCAAAAATTTCGAATGATAATTTATTTAATTTATTTATCAAATGAATCAATCAATTGTTGATTGTTGTTGGAAATCTGTACTGGAAATTCATATTATCAAATTCAGCATAATCAAATTACCTTGAAAATTAACATATAAGAAAATCAAATCAAATTAAATATGGATTGGAATTTTTTTCCTTGCTCTTCTTGGAAGTGATCATTCTTACAAACGATAATTAGGAAATCCATATGTAATAATTCGCTGAGTGTTAACTTTTTATCGATGATATGCTTAGTGTAATATTGTTCCAGAAAAGTTTTATTTGATCGTAAGTATTGAAATGCTTTTCCACAATATTATAACACATGTGGGCACAATGGTATTGTTTTTTTCTTAAGGAAAAAATTTTCATTTTTCATTCATTTTATATATCCAAGAAGAAGTAATTTATTTCTATCGTTTTTTCGTTGTTTTTGTTGATCATTCTTAAAATAGTCACTAAGTAGCTTAATGCATCAAGACGAACCATATATCAAGACAATATTGCATGAGCATTTATAAATATTATATATGAATGGAAATTGAATGGAAAAATGGTCAGTTTTCATTTTTCATTTTCGTATCTTTTTTTTATTACATTTGATAAAATAAAATTCTATAAATAGTAAACTAATATTACATACAAAATTTATTCGATTATTTTCTTTGACTGAACTGATGAACAAGACACGCAAACACGCGAATAAATTTTCAATAATAATAATAATAATAACAATAATAATATTGGAAAGAAAATTTGGTCATTCGAAGAAAATGAAATTTTCCGAAATTAAATTGAATATGAATAATAATCGGAAAAATTTCAATTTATTTAAATTCAAATTTTTGAATTTCCATCGCATAAATTTATGACAACGGTAAAAATTGAAAATAATCGAGGAAAATGTAAAATATAAGAGCAGCCTCATTTCAGGCTCAATTACAAGAATGTTTGAAAAAACATTCAAAGTGGGACAATCGATCAATCAATACAAGAGTAGTACAATCAATCAATCAATAATAGATCACATTTTCATATTATTTTTTGCATATTTCTCAATAAAAATTTCACACGAAATTATTCAAATTTTCATTTTTTTGCCGGAAAATTATTTGATATACTTAGTTCGGTGTTTTTTGATTGATTGATTGATAGTAATTGGTGGGCGATTGATTTATAAAATAATGATTTATTATTATTATTCTTGATAGATAATTATTATTCGGGCACAATTTTCATGATAGTATGCATACAAAGGGTAATAAAAATAGAGATCAATTGAAAATTGATCAAATTAATCAAATTAGATGTCGGAAAAAGTCGGAATTTAAAGGCGAAAAATGAAAAGATTTTTATATTCAAATTGTAATTTGAATGAAAATTTAAATAGATAATTGAATTCACTGCATATATTCAGGTATGTAAGGCTAAAAAATCTTTAATAGGCTTGGTCTTTTTTTTGTTGCTGTAAATTGTACAAATCAACATTGTACAAATTTGTAATAATAAAAATGAAAATTACAATTCGTTTTCATCATTTGAATTATTATTATTATTATGATTATATTCAAAATGATACGGAAGTTTAATATATTTATTTTAAATAAAATTAAAACATTTTACATATGATTTCAAAGAGTTTTCGTTTCAAATTCATTTCTAATTTGATTTTTTTTTTCAAAATTAAATTATTCACTCAAACTCATTTTAAAAACACGTACTATTACATTAACAATATCAATACATTTTTACACAATTATACAATTTTAAGGCAAACACACAGACACGAACGCACACATTAATGTATTTTTAATCAATTGACAACATTCATATCAAACAAATTGGTTTGATGAAAAGTCTAAATCACTTTCTACCAATTGGCATTGTTTGAAAATACATAGCATATAATAATCAAATGAATCATTTTTCACACGAAAACTTAGCCTAAATTAAATTGCTCAACTTTCAAAACGTTTGATAAAAACGGATGAAAAATGATAATTTTCTCAACAATTATTTGGTTGTTTGTGTGAATTTTTTTTCTCAAAAGATGTTTGATGATCTCATGGAACCATTCTCATTATAAAACAATTGAATTTGGTAAATTAAATTAATGAAAAAACAATTCTTTTGAATTAAAATCTTTGAATCTTAAATAGTAATAAAAAATATTTCCACTTACATTTTGTTGTGCCGTTACATTTGTTTGATGATTAGGTAATAATGTAATGATTGTTATTAAAATAAATAAAATTTTTAATATCATAAAATAATGGCTAGTAATATCATTATTATTGTATAATTTTCTATTCAATAATAACGTGAATGGATTAAAATGATAAAATAGATTATTATTATAATATGATTTTGATCGATTCAATATTGATGAGAATCGTGATTGATTCAATTTTTTAGCAATATCATCATTATTTAATCTATATTGTTGACATTTATTATTAGAATCATTTATTGATAATAATGACGATGATGATGATGATTTAGCTGATGATACCGATGAAGATGATTCGAATGATGATAGTGATAGTGTTTTTCTATTGTTTATATTTATGTGATCTGATAGCATTTTAATGATTGAAGAATTAGTTGGCCTCGATGTTATGGTTTTTGTGTATGATAATAATGATGATGATGATGGCGATGATGATGGTATTATCGATGTAGATAATGGTAATGCGGCTTTTGTTGATGATGATGATGATGGTATCGTATTAATGATGGCACTATTCGATGATAATTTATTTTGTTGACCATTTCGATGATGATGGCCACAATTGCTAGATTGAGCCATGAATTTTGATGATGGCAGCATCATTTTTTTGTTACCAATTTGAAAATACAATTATATTAATTTTATTTATACAATTGAGTATCCTCAAATATCATGGAAGATTCCAAAAAATATAACTGAATGAATTAATTATTCACATTTGAAATGCACCTTTAAAACACTTTTAAAATGATAAATTTTCATGATAATATGCATTTGATTTATGTTTGATGAAATATTGGAAATGTTTCAAACAATTCTTTTGTTCATTTTTTTTTTTTTTTTTTGGTCAAAATATATTCATTTCATTTTATTGATCATTTCGATAGTTTCTTATTTTGCTAAAAATATCTGTCCGGATGAAAATATTCAAATTTCTTTCAATTTTTAATTATTAAATTGATGAATAATTGTAATAAAAAATATGCTTGTTTCAAGGTTTCAACAATTTCGACACAGGGGAAAATCTATGAAAAAAAATGAAGAAATATAGAAAAGAAATTTAAATTAAAATTAGTTCAATTGAAAATTTGAATAATAATATTATTATTAGAAATGGATAAATTAATTGTTCTCATAAATGAATGAATGAATGCATCAAAATTACAATGAATTTGTGTTTTGGACATTATTTATTGTTCCAAGAATTATCATTGACAAGTATGCTAAGAAGCAAAACTTGTTACATCAATAAATAAAAGTAATTATTATTTTCATTATAATAAGATATGGCGGAGCAAAATTCAAAAATCTAAACTAAACTAAATTAAAGCTTAAAACACGGTGAGAACAAAAAGCAAAAAGCATTAAGAAATTGGCAATTTGATGATCAAAACCTTGAAGATATTTGTGATTCAAAATGAAATGAAAACAATAATAAGAATGATAATAAAATTAATGAATAGAATAACAACATTAACATCAACAACAGCAGCAGCACTAAACATCTCAGCACGCAAACATTTCAAACATACATGAGGCTTATGTGGTCCAAAAAATATTGATAATTTTCATTCATTTGTTCATTTGATTGTTGTTGACCATCAATATTACAATTCATTATACTTACATTGAATTGAATGTTTTATTATGCAATTATTTTGATTTTGAGGAAAAAAACGTGTATACATCACGACATGAATTGTTTTTTCTTTGACTATTGAATTGTTATTTGATGCCGGTTTTTCATATCAATGGATATTGTTTTTTTAGAAAATATGCAAATTTTTTTCTTTATCCATCAATTTATGATAAATATTTATTCGATAAATTGAAAACAAAACACAATGACAACAAACAGCAGAAAAAACAATGAATCTTTAAATATTATTATTGAAATTCAATTGTAATATGAATGAAAAAAACAATCGATGAAGATGATGTGAAAAAAATAATACAAATCAAACGATATTGGTGATAACAAAACGAATAAAGAAAAAATTTATAAAAACAATGCCGTTATAATCACAGTCACATTTTTTTTCATTCTTTGTTGTTTATCATCTGTTGATTGTATAATTGAAAATTATCATTACAAACATATGACATAGGCCAAACATCGGCCATCGGCTACGAAGCGATTGTACAGAACGACGGCAACAAAAACTGAACTTCTTGCAAGCAAAATCTTGATGTATTCGCGCTATTTGGCCAACAAATGATAATGATTGGTTGATTATAATGATGATTAAACAACAATTGTGTGTGTGTGTCTGTGTGTGTGTGTGTGGAGCAAGCAAACAAAATAGAAAAATTACATGAAGTATCTTAAAGAATTTCTTCTTTCTTACATTACTGTATATTTAAAATTTTGAAGAACTTGAATCACTTCAAAATGATCAGGTATTTGTGAGAGAGAGAAAAATGGTCTCTTTTCAAATCGTTGCAAATCACTGTGAATATCTCGGCTGAAAATCTTTGCTGAATTTTCATCTCTCTCCATCCATTCAATCAATAATAATAATGATCAACAAGTGTCTCTTCGCAATATTGTTCATGAAGTCAATGATGGCCAAGTCAATAAACAATTTTCAGTCATTATTTTGAATTTTCTCTTTGTTTCAATGTGTGTGTGTGTTATGCTAAATATATGTATTATGGTATTCATAGATTGTTTTCAAAAAAAAAAAAAAAAAAACAAGAACCAACAAACAAAGTATATTCATTATGGAAGGCAAAAAACAGGTATTTTCATTCGAGCAAAATATATATCAACATATAAATAGTTTTTTTTCTGTAAAATCATAGAAATCTATGGTTGTAGTGGTGTTGGTGGTGATGGCGGCGGCAAAAATTTTTCCGAAAATAAGTTCCTTGTTATATTGTCTCATACAAACAAGTTATTTCAATAATGGTGAAAAAAATCTTACCACGTAAGTTTTTTCACTTAAAATGAAAAATGTCGACAGGTAAACATTCACATTCACACATAGCATTGCGTTTAGTCATTCATTCATTCATTCAACAATTTTATTCATTCAGGTGTTACATATGTGTTCATATGCTAGCTACACTTGTTGAAGACATTGGTAAACAAACAATTTTCTGGCTACAAGCTCAAGTTATGTTCCTTTGAACTTTGATGTGTACCATGCCACTTCTACCATCGTTTATCAGAGCATTGATTCGTCGACTTGAAACCAGCTCTCTCCATTGCGGTAAACCTGTTCGTATGCCACAAGACATTGTGGACGATACTAAACGATATGCCGAAATAGAAAGGCAAAAATCAAAAATCAACATTGAATTTCTTCATATTTCTTTGAAACAAGATTTCTACAAATGTTGGACATCATCATCATCATTTGATTGATTCATGCACCTAAATTTTCGAATGACTGAATGGATAAAATACGACCATCCGGATCTAGATCTACGATGGTCATCATTAAAAAAATTTTCATTTATTTATTTGTAGAAAAAAAACATTGATCGATATCATTGGATGATGTAAGAATAACTTGAAATTATTATTATTATTATCATAACTATCAGGTTATTCAGTGATATTTGCAAACACACATATTTAGGATATTTTTCTTTATTTATTCTTGTTCATCATTCAAACATTTCTACCATTAAGAAATCATCTCCGTATTCAGGATGAGATAATAAAGAAAATAGAAGTAAAAATACCGGTCAAAAATGTCAAACTAAACCCAAACATTCATGCAGTGATATATAATTTGTTATTTGATTGAAACATTCATAATTTTGTCATGGGATAATGTTTAAATTATCACCATTCAAAATGATGAAATTAATAATAATAATAATCATAACCAATGACCGATGAATATATGCAATTCTCCCATAAAATTTTCGCATTTTAGAAATGATTATTTTTTTTCATTTTTGAACGTATATCATTGATTGAATTTTTCTAATTTTTTTTTTCATCCATAACCATGAGACATCAAAAAGACTTTAAAAAGATTATTTATAATTGGAGGCTACACAAACAACAAGCATTGAAGACCATGTATCAATCAATAACAAGTAACAAAATTAAAAATTGACTCAAATTATTTTAGAAATATTTCAAATATGAAATATATTTTAAGAAAATCTTACCGGTCATCCTTATTACTTATATTTCCTAAGGGCTATTCGGTCATCAATGTTATTATTATTATTATTTTTATCATGTTCATTATAATCAAATCAAATTTCAAATATCGATAATAATAATAATGGCAATATTTACATTTATTCATATCTATGATTCTTCAATATTGTTGATTATGATGACGATCATATTGATAATAATAATAACGAATAAATCAATTTAAATTGAAATCAAGTACACAAACACAATATGAATATCAATACACATTCATTTATTGAATTATCATCATTGAATTGTAAAGCGGCCATAATTCAATGATGATGATCAATAAAATTAAGAAAAGAAAGAATCAATTCAACAATTCTTGCCCATGATTTTGATGGTTCATTTAAAATGGTGCATTTTCGTATTGTGAAAAGATCAAATTACAATCAAATTATTCTTATTATTATCATTATTACATAACAAAATATAATTTAATGATCATATAGATTGTGTTCACGATTCGATCATTTGCTTCCTATTTTGTTTTGATAATGATAATGATGATAATAATGATGGTGATTGATAATTCTTATGTGTGTGTGTGTCTTGTCCATTACAGATGTTAAATGAATGAAATTGAATGGTAAAATGTAAAAGAAACCCTCACATAGAGAGGAAATTTTGATAAATTTTTTCCTTACATTAAAATGTGGATAATGGTAGCTGCATTAGCCCTATTATCATCCGTATAATTATCGAATCGATGATGATAACAATGATGATGATGATGATTAAAGGTAATGGAAATTCGATAAATTAAATCTTTTTAAAAATTTAAGGAAGCAAATGAATGAGTGCAGAAGAACTTGCATTATTTAATTCTATTGAAATTGAATGACCGAAAATTCGCCGAGAATCGTCTCAAGTGTTTGGATTTTGACCATTTCAAGTGTTTGTACCATTTTCACTGATGGATCGAAGTCTGAGGACCTGGTTGGGTGTTCTTTTGTTGTTTTCAATGATGAAAATTGCATCCCAAGTGTAATTCAATGTTTCCGCCTTGGCGCTGGATGTTCAGTCTTTCAGGCTGAATTGTTGGCCATCCGCAACGCATTGGTTTGGATCATTGAAAATGGTATTGTCGATGCTCAAATTATAACTGATTCTATGTCAGCGATTTGGGCTTTGCATAATATCTATACACTTAATGAATTAGTGCAGGACATTTTTCGTATCGTGTGTAACCATCGTGGCCATATTTGTCTGAAATGGACAAGGTCGCACTGTGGCAACTTTGGTAATGATCTAGCTGATAAGTTTGCCAGGGTTGCTGCAGTCGACCTTTCGGATGTTTTTTACACCCGAGTGCCCATGATGACACTATGCCAAGCGTCGAAGTTGGACATACTGAATCTTTGGAATCAGAGATGGACGGAGACTGCTGATGGCCACACGACGAAATTGTTCTTTCCAACAGTTGGATCGCGAATCAATACCAACTTTAGTCCCGATAGGGATTTGACAAGACTGCTGACAGGGCACGGCTGATGTGACCATACTATTGCCACCCTTGTGATCACGGAACAAGGGTTGTCTTGCTTGTTCTTCATCATCATCATCATCATCAAGTGTTTGGATTTGAATGGTCGATTTTAAATTAATTTGCATGGAATCGTGCAATTCTTCTTTATTTATTCATTAATTTTTTTCTTTGAGCAAAAACGGCTCAAAAATTCGTCAAAACCTCGGCAAATACGTCCAAATATAAATCAAAACCTTTTTGTTTCAAAGAAAAAATGTTACAATTGATGAATATTTATAAATTCTTTGAATATTTCGTTTCGAATTTCGACCAGATTCAATATGTATTTGCAACCAAATGAATATTGATGAATGAATCAATAAATTTAAAATTGAAATCACGAAAAAATATGTTCTAATTTTGATTTAGATTATTTGCGCTCGTTGAGCTCTGAATATTCATTTATTGAAACAAATGAAAAAAAAAATATTTCAATTCAAGCCCTTGAATCCGATTACGATTGATAATCAATCAATCAAAAAAAAAGAAGGTTAAAAAATCTAAAAAATCAATTGATTCTTTCTCGGTTTTAGGTTTGATTTGATTTAGCTTAGCCGATCGACCTACAAATATATTTGATGATGATGATCATCATTTTGGCTGTTGCTGCACACATACACATACATAAATATATTCACAACGATCAAAGACATTGGCTCAAAGAAAAAATTCATGAATTATATCGATGAATGAAAAAAAATGTTATTTTCAATGTTCTAAAAATAAAAGTAAATATCTTAAAACAACAACAGTCTTGAATTGGATTGAATTGAATTTTTGATTCATCATTTCATTAAAAAGATTTTATTTTTTTCAATTTTTTTTTTCAAATCTTTCAATATACCCAAAGGTAACATGAATAGTCATCATCATCAATATATTTCGATAAAATTCGATTAATTACAATTCATCACAATTAATAGATCAATATAAATGATTCAAATCTAATCAAAATATATAAATAGTATCGATCGATCGATTAATATAAACATTTAAGTATATCTTTATTGATTCCAAATAACGGTGCTGATTGAATTGAATACCAGAAACCGGTAAAATATTGAAACACTTTAATTAATGTGATTGATTGTATGATCATAATAAAAATAATGATAATTATGATGATGATGGAAGATACGAAAATCACCGCAATCACCATTTACCTTTGCCATCAACATTATCAATAGCAACACATTGAGCATCGATAAGGCTGTAACAAAACAAGATATCTGAATCAATCTTTTTTTTCATATTTGTATTAGTTAATACCGACGGAAAAACTTTACCATTAACAGAAATTTTTTTTACAAAATTATTATTATTTGTTGATTGGAAAAATATTGAGAAGAAATAAAAAACATGGAAAATAAATGAATGTCCTAGATTACTGATTATTATTATTCAATGATGACTCAAGTATATGATAAACATATAAATATTTATTTACCTCAATAAATGTTTTCGTTTAAATACCTTTAAATGGATTTATTTATAAACTTTAACCGTGATAATTTTTGAACGGAGCTTTTAATCACTTTTGTCTTGTTCGCTGTCAAAAAAAAAAAAAAAAAAATGAATACACGCATTTTTAATTGATGAAATTAAGATGCCTATTCGGATTTGATGAAATTCATTTAGATTAACAAATAATATTATGATCTTCAATGCTTTCTAATGATAGGTTCCAATTTTTAATTATTTGATGAGAATGTAAATGTTCCCATGAAGAAACAATGGAAGTATTCATAGCCCAAATTAAATTTCCCTTAAACAAGGGACAACGGACCGACAAAAATTATAGAAGCAAAGCCAAAACCCCAATTCGTTTAACTAAATTCGGTAGATATATTTAAAGCAAAGCTAATTGAAAATTGCAAAGCAAATTGAATATTGTGAATTTAAAAAAATAAGATTGATATTCACTGTTCATTCAAACATACATATTTTGATTTAACCTGATTCAGCATGTTATTCAGCTTCAGCCAACTACGAATAATACCTGAATATTGAATGAGTATGTTCTCTCATGTATTAATCAAAATTCATAATTTCATTGCATTTTAATTAAATTATGGAATTATTATAAAATTATTAATTATGAATTCAATTAATATAATTGAACTAAATAACATAAATAAAGAAAGGGGAAAAAATTACTGGAATTTATTTTTAATTCATTTTTGAATAATTAAAATTCTAAAAAGAAACTTTTAAAATAATTAATCTTTCATTGAATGGAAAATTTTCAAATTTATTTGGGCAAAAATATATCTTCATTGATTATTGAATATTAAAGAAAAATAATTTTAACATTGAAAATTTTTTTTCTCAATATTCAATATTGAGCTCTTGGCCAAAATGAAAAAAATTGAGATCAAATCATTGGTCTAAAATTTTCAATACTCACACATACACACACACTAATCCACACAAACTAACACAGACATGATTAATATCATTGAAAATCATCAATAACTGGTACATGAAATTGCAAAAAGCAAAAAAAATTGTCCATCAAATGAGAAATGTTCGACCAAAAAAAAAAAAAAAAAAATCTTGTAATATTTGCAAAATTGAAATACGAAAAACTGTAACTGTAAAGGTCCGGTCATCGGTATTTGTGTACTGAAAAAAAAATGGAAACATTTTTATCCAATATAAACAATAATTAATCATCAAACATTATATGCAGTGTCGATGAATTTTGATGATTTGGCTGCGCAAGTTTTCATACAAATACAAGCAAAATACCAACAAAAAAAAAGATATGAATAAATAACTGATCATTGAATTGATTTGAAATGTCTTTTGAAAAATATTTATTTCAATGTGTTTATATAAATAAATATAACACAGTGATATTTGTAATCTGACGGACGGATTGGAAATTTCAATCTTCACCTGTTTCAGGTATAAATTCATACGAAAAAAAAAATATTTTCTTTAAAAAAATAAATATAACGAAAACCTGTCTGATGAAATCATTTTTGAAGTAAAAAAAATTGATGTCATCATTCAATGGCATCTTGATATTTTTTTAGAAGAAATTTTTAAAGTAAAAAAATTAATTTTCTTTTAAAATCTAAAAATGTTTGAAATCTTTGTAAAGAAAAAATTTGGAGAATGAAAATATTAGCAAACTGATGAAATTTCAAATGAAATGTGAACAAATTAATTTTTGGGAAAAATTCTACGCAAATTTCTCCCATAAGTTTTCAAAGTTATTTCTTTTACTTGAAATTTACAACAACACGACAACCCTTTGAAACTCTTCTTGGTCTTAAGCCTTTGAGTTGGTGAATTTTTCTCGGGTAAAAACTTTCTCTCTTTGATTTCTTTCATTTTTGAAAAAGATTTTATTTTAGAAAATTTTATTTTTAAAAAAATTGAAATTAAAAAAAAAATTTTAAAGAACAAATGAAATGACGAATGAATGAAGAACGCATATTTATTCATATCATTCATTTATATTCTTTGTCAAATTGATAATGATGATTTATTATTTTCAAATGATGATGTCGAAGAGAATATCTTTTATTTCTTTGTTTAATTTGTATGAATATCAATGGTAGATGAATAAAAACAAATGTCATCATAAAACATTATTTATAAATGTTGAATGAATGAATCTGATGATACTTGACATTTTGGTGTGTGTTTGATTTGTTTGTATGTAATTGAAATAGTATTTTCATTATCATCATTATTATTATCATTTTGAATGTGCTTTCCTTTTCATATCTTTACAAAATATTGTGTATTCATGTTGTCTACATGTGTACTATTCATATTTTTATTGTTTGGTAACATGTCTATTTGTGTATTTGTATTTGATGGCAACGATAATGATAATACATGATTGCATGAATGAATGATTTATGTCGATCGAATATATATGAGGTTGACAATGATGTTCAATTATTTAAATGGTAATTATCATGATATGACGAAAAAAATATGCATGCAATCATATGAAAAATAAGCCAGGTGGTGCATTTACAACGGTCTTAATATTTAGTTCATTTTTTATTATTTGATAAAAATGTGTTTCGATTAATGTGAGTGTGTCGATTTGAGTGTCTACTGTATGCTGCAATTATCATCTGATAATAGTTTAATGATGATAATTTAATAATTTAAAATCATGCCATCCATCGCGGATTACATCAATCGAATGGAAAAATCAATTCAAATTTGATTCAATTCAAAGATTTGATTTAATCAAATATTCGAAAATTAAAATTAAATAATATGATGTGGTGGTGGAAAATGAATTCGGTCCAAAATTAAAATTTACAGAGGAGAAAAATGAAGGGAAAAAACATTTTGCTAAACCTGCTGTTGATCATCTTCAACGAAATCTTGTGCTTCTTCTTTGGTTACCACTTCAATATGGCTGACCTGAATATTAATTTTGATATTTTTGGTATTTGAATTTGAAGGGATGTAGTAAAAAAATTTAAAAGTGAATATATTTTTTTTGAATCAGTGAAAAAAGAAACAAATGGAAAAGGATTCAAAATGTTATCAATTTTACCAAATGTAAAATAAAAAACCAAAGATAAGAAATATGAACACAAAACATCAATGTGTTATAACATACCCTATTCCTAAATTTAACACCATAAAATTTATCAGCTTTCTCCAACAATTCTGGCCGAAATGTGGTCGTAATGAATTGTGCATCTTTTTTCAGCTCAAAAATCATGTCTTATTGAAAATTTAGAGAAGGAAAAAGGGAGAAAAATTAGATAATCATTATCACGTTTTTTTCTGGGTTCATTTTTGCGGTTTAAAAAAATTAAAAATAAATTGATTAAAATAATGATCAATGATCATAAATAATTACCGGCAACTGCACGACGATGTTGTGGATCAAGTGCTTGATCAATTTCATCAAACAAATAAAATGGCGCTGGATCACATTTTTGTATGGCAAATATAAATGCTAATGCAACCAATGATTTTTGCCCACCAGACAATTGTTGCATATCTTTCATTTCAGCATTTGATCCAGTGAACGATACACGTATACCTACACCAGTAAAATTATCGATCGATGGTGTTGCATAATTATCATTATTATTTTGTTGATTTTGTATTGAATCATCAATTTTCATATCCAATGATGCTCTACCGTTAGGAACTAATTTTTTAAACACTTCACTAAAGAACATTGATACTTGTCTAAATGTGAATTGTATGGCTTCATATTTTCGCTGTTCTAAGGCATTCATTAAATCTATAATTGATTTATGGCTAGCATCGAGATCACCTTTACGTTGCATTAATCGTTCTTTTTTCTCGCTGAAATCTAAATATTGATCCAGTGCTTTTTTATTGACATGTGAATATTTTTGCAACTCTTTGTTACAACTTTCTAATTTTTTATACAGCTGCTTTAATGATAAATTATTATATTTCATTTCAGCATCCGCTGGTAATGTTCCTAATTCACGTATTTTACGCATACATTCTTCAATTTTTTTGCCCAACATTGAATTTTTCGATGTTATTTTATCAAGATCTTTGGAATCTTCATTAATTCGATCAATCGTATCTCTTTCTTCACTTTTCTTTTTTTCGATTTCCATTTGTAATTCTTTTTGTCTTTTTGCCATTGTTTCAATATTATCTTCCAATGTTCGCATCTGTTCATTAACAGCTTCAATTCGATTCGATATTACTGATAATTCTTGCCGTTCACTTTCTAATTTTTGTCGTCGATCTTCGACAGATATTTCTTGTAATGCTGCCTCTAATTCATCACGACGACGGCACAGATTATTGTTCAGAAGATTTTCAAGCTTATTTTTTTGAGCTTCCAATTGCATGCGTCTACTGAATGCTTCTTTATTCTTACCAGTCAATTGACGTATTTCATCATTTAAACGATCAACTTCTTGCTGATCTTGTACAGATAAATGTGTAAGTAAATCTTGTTGTAATTCACTTTTCAATGATTCTTGCAATGATTCCATAGAACTTAGATTTGATTCATGACTAACTAATGAACGTTCTTTTGGCTGTCTAGATTTTTCAATAGCAGCCAACTCATCCTTCAATAATCTAATATCAGTTTTCATTTTATCGAATGTATCTTTATTTTTGCTATTTTTCGTTTCAGCGCGTTGCATCTCACTGACCAATTGATTGATTTGTTGCTCAACATCATTCAATTTTTCATGTAATACATCTAATTTTTCTTTCTGTTCAGCGATATCTTTCATCAATGCTGTATGGGATTTATGTAATTCCAAACGAGATCTTCTTGTATCAAAATAACCACCTGTTAATGAACCTTTATGTGAAACTTGATCGCCATCTAATGTTATACAATCTAGATGCGAATTTCTGGCTAATGATGTTGCCACTTCAAGTGAACGACAAATCAATGTTTTACCGAAAATAAATTTCATAACTGTATCATGTTTTTTGTCGAAAGTTAATCTTGATATCATCGGAATGGCATCCTGATTGATTGATCAAATAAAGAAAAAACAATTAATTTTTAAAAAGCATAAATCACTACAAAAAACTAACTGGAGTTTGTGGATAATCAATTTCTTTCGTAAACAAACGATTGATAGGCATAAACGTTACTTCACCGGCCAGTTTCATCTTATTCATTTCTTGCAAAATACGTGTACCAATTTTATCATTTTCGACAATATGATGGAACAATTTATTACCAGCAGTCATTTCGATGGCCGTATAAAATTCTTTACCACATTCAAAATTTTCAATCAACATGCCATAATAACCTTTGACAATTGATTCATATGAACCACCTCGTTCTTTGAATACTTCTAATACTTTTTGCACTGAATCTCTACCATTCAAAACAGTTTTGCCAACCATTGATCTCAATAATTGATCTTTTTTCGATTTTTCTTCAATCAACATATTATAATTCTGTTGCAGTGCATTTTCTTGTCGCCACATTTCACTAAATTTATTTGAATGAGTTCGAAATTCAACTTAAGATAAATACTCAGGTTTAAAACATGAGAATAACTTACTTTCTTTCATTTTGCAATGAATCTTTTTTCTTTTTCATATCATAATAAGATTTATTCTGATTGTCGATGCTTGAACGATTATTTTCCAATTCTTTCGTCAATTCCTATAATAGATAAATTTAATAATATAATAAAGATTATCAAATATACTGATCAACATACATCGATTTTTGATTCCAATTCTTCTTTGCGTTTAGCATCACGCTTCAAATCATCACGAAGACGATCAATTTGTACACGTTTATCTTGCAGATTACGTTGTAGCTTTTTCAATTCATTCTGTATCCATTTATCACGTTCATTTTTCGATGTAAATTGACTACCACGACCTTGTTTTGCATATAATTCTGAACGTTTTTGTTCTTTTAGACTCAACTCTCTGGTGCATTCTTCTTCCAGTAATTTCATTTCTTCGTATTCTGGTTTTATTTGATTAAGTTCATTCTGTTTTTCAGAAATACGTTCTTTAAGATTCGCTAATTCTGTTTCAGCACGTTTTTTGGAACTTGTATCACCTTCGACCTCGTCTTTTAAATCTTTTATATGTAATTCTAAACGTGTCTTTTCTTTGACGAATGTCGTATGCTCATGTTGCAACGCTTCTTTTTCATCTTTATATGTTTGAAGTTTTGTTTTCACTTCTCTGAGATCACGACTTAAATCTTTGATTTTTTCAGTCGATAATTGTAACTGTTCACGTAATTTTTCAGTAACCATACTACTGGTTTCACGACGACTTTCTAATTCTTGTTGTCGTTTCCTCGAATCTTCTAATTCATTATTATAAATTGTATATTCAAGTGCACGACGCATTTTGTCCCATTTTTGATATTCTTTCAATTCTTCTTTTTCACCTTCAAGTGTTTGTAATTTTTCTTCAATATATTTGATTAAATCAATGATTTTTTCCAATTTATTCTCAGCTTCACGCAAAGATACGCGTGATTCTTCTTTACGCTCATCATAAATACGTGTACCGGCAACTTCGCGAAGAATTTTCAGACGTTGTGGATCTGGTGCTGTTGCCATTTGGTTAATTTTACCTTGCTTAACGATATAATAAGGATTACTACGAGAAAAACCAGCACTCTCCAATACATTCATAACATCTGCACGTGTGACTATCTTTTTATTCAAATAATATTGATCTTTTTTCAGACCAATCTGCCTTCGTAATGTTACAATTGATTCATCAATTGGTAAACGATTATCTGAATTATCGAAAATGATTTCCACATAAGCAATCATTGTACGTTGACCAGGGCCTTCATGCAATAATTGCTGTCGTTGATCAGGCCGTAAATGCGAAAATTCATCACTTAAAACGAATTGTATGGCATAAAAGAAATTGGATTTTCCTGATCCGTTTCGACCAACAATTACATTATGACCGGGACTAAATGGTTCGACAACCGTTTGTTCGCGGTATGAACGAAAACCGCTAATAACAACCTACAATTGGCAAATTTCAAAAAATTAATCCAATTTTACAAAATTATCTCAATTAAGTAATTACCTGTTTGATAAACATGTTATCAGATAGTTGTAATTATTTCAATTCAAAAAATTGAAATCAATATCGATTGTTAAATATTTTTTTAAAATTAAATAAAAAAGATGAACAAAATTGGCGCGCACATTTGTGCAACTAATTAAATGATTGGTCAATGAGATCAGCCGAAAAGATGCGCAAATTATGATTAATTTTGGTCCAAATTTTTGTCGTTGATTACTTATAAATAACTTGATATCATTTAATTCATTAAATTTAAATATTTCATCAATTTCGATGGAGCCAGTCCATCGGATCGCTTTATTTTTGATTTTTTTCTTTCTGTCTCGCTTTTTCCAATAAAATCCAATTCAATATGAGCGCGAACTTTGCCAACTAAAAAATTATTCCACCAATCCACCATTCATTCAATTGAATTGAGCATCAAAATGGTGGTGGTGGTGGATGGGGCTGTCTGTATCTTCTATGCTGTTATTGATGGTAATAATGAACCAAAGGGGGTAATTTTTCCAATTTGACCAATTTATACGTTAAAAGTTTCACTTTTGATTTTTCAATTATCATTTTTCTGATTATAATCAATTTGGATCCATGTTTTTGGAGGGTTTCCCTGAAAAATTTGAATGATTAGATCCCTTTCATTGATAAATCATCATTTTCTCATGATCATACAGATATTATCTTGCAAGAAATCATGAAAATTAAGCTAATTTGTTGATTTTTCACTCTCGAGAAACTTTACGTAATTTTTAGAAATTTTTGTTCAGGAAAAGTTGCCGGGAAATTTCAGCTGTTCATGACAGTCAGCATATTTTTCAATTGTTTTGTGAAATTAATTTTGTTATTTAATTTTTTGAATATTCTTAAATCAACAAATCATCAATAAAAAAATGTCTGATACACTTTTTACCGATAATGGCCGTTTGGTCAAAATGGAAGTGGATTATAATGAAACTGTGAATGAAAAATTACCAATTTGTGAAAAATTAGCCAAAGAGAATAAATTGAAAGAAGCATTGGACATATTATTATCGTTGGAAAAACAAGCACGTACTGGTTCTGATACACATTCAACTGGACGCATATTGGTTGCAATCGTTAAACTTTGTTTTGAATCCGGTGATTTTGATTTACTTAATGAACAAATTGTTACATTAACCAAAAGACGTTCACAAATCAAACAAGCTGTAACAAAAATGATTCAAGAATGTTGTAATTATGTTGATCAAATTAAAGATAAAGAAACACAATTGAAATATATTGAAACTCTACGTACAGTTACTGCTGGTAAAATTTATGTTGAAGTTGAACGTGCACGATTAACATTGAAATTAGCGCACATGAAAGAAGCTGAAGGTAAAATTGATGAAGCCGCAACCATTTTACAGGAACTTCAAGTTGAAACATATGGTTCAATGGATAAAAAAGAAAAAGTTGAAATGATACTTGAACAAATGCGTTTATGTTTAGCACGTAAAGATTATATACGTACCCAGATTATCAGTAAAAAAATATCGACAAAATTTTTCGATAATCCCGAAATGCATGAATTGAAATTTAAATATTATATGCTCATGATCGAATTAGACCGTGCAGATGATGCATATCTTAACATTTGTAAACATTATATGGCCATTTACAATACCGATGCCATCAAAAATGATTTGAAAAAACGCTGTTCAATATTGAAAAATTGTGTCGTATATATCATATTGGCACCGTATGATAATGAACAATCGGATTTAATTCATCGTTTGAAATTAGAAAAACCAATCAATGAAATTGGTAATTATTTAGAAATTTTAAAATTATTTACTACATGGGAGCTAATACGTTGGCAAACATGGGAGGCATCAGTGTCACAATTATTGCGTGTCGGAAATAAATTAAATGAATTAGAAGCAGAACCTACTGGTGTATTTCCATTCAATGAAGAAGGTAATAAAAAATGGAATGTACTGAAAAATCGTGTAGTTGAACATGTAAGTTATGAAATAATTGATATTTTCAAATGTCTTATAATTATTATGTTTTAATTAATTTCATTAGAATATACGTGTGATGGCCAAATATTATAGTCGCATCACATTGAAACGTATGGCCGATTTATTAGGCTTAACACAACAAGAAACTGAAGAAGCATTAAGTGCATTAGTTGTGTCAAAAACTATTTGGGCCAAAATTGATCGTTCAGTCGGTATAATTAATTTTGAACAAAGTAAAGATCCAAATGAAGTATTGAATGATTGGTCATCGAACATTGATTCATTAATGAATTTAGTAGGCAAAATGAATCATTTGATTAACAAAGAAGAAATGATACATCAAAATTATGGTGGTGGAATGATGACTGTTTAAATCAATAATAAATTGATCATTTTAATGAAAATTGTAAATTTTTCAAATTAAAAATTATTGAAAATACATGAATTTCTTGAATTTTGAATAAAAATTTAAAAAACATGCCATCTTTCGTAATTTAATTTCAAAAATCTTTCAAATTCTTAACAAAAGAAATGAATAACAATTCTGTTTTGCCACAATTTTCTTTGCTGATAGCATTCACCGAAAAAAAACGAGCAGCAGCATTGCTTGAACCTGCATCATGATCATGATCAATGCATGAATAAATCACAATGGGAAAAAAACAAACTTGCAAGCAAGTTACGTCGGTAAATATCACAAAATGTGTGCAAAGAAAAAACATTCACAAAGCATTGAATGAAAGCTTGATGTTTATTTCTGTTTGTTCATTGTGAGTTTATAATGCAATGTTTTTGTTTGATTTAGTATTTCTTTTTAGATAAATCAATCACACAAACCACACGAGAAAAAGCATCGAAGATATTTTTGTATTGAATTTTGAATTTTCGGAAAATTCTTATTGAATTTTGAAACAAAATTGTACAATTATTTTTCAATATTTTGAATCCGGTGTTTGATACAAACAACAGTGAATCATTTGTTTTGGAAAAAATACAAATCAATTAATTGGAATTACTTATTGATTATCAAATTTAGGCGTATTTTCATTATAAATTTCAATTATTTTAATATTTTTATTTACTAATAAATTATAATGACTGAATTACAGTCTAGTTTATTACTGCGAAAACAATTAAATGGTTTGTATTATTAATCGATGATCGATTAGAATAATTTAATCTCGAGATTTTTTTTTTCATTTTATCGATTCCATAAATCGTAGATCTGAAGAAAAATCCAGTTGAAGGATTTTCAGCTGGTCTTTGCGATGATAGCGATATTTATAATTGGGAAGTGCTAATCATCGGTCCACCCGATACCTTATAGTGAGTATTATTCGTGATGATTGTTCTTAATTATATTATATCATCAACCTATTTTTTATCCACAGTGAAGGAGGTTTTTTCAAAGCAAATTTAACATTTCCAAAAGAATATCCATTGAAACCACCTAAAATGCGTTTCCTAACAGAAATATGGCACCCAAATAGTGAGTATCAAGTGTTGATTATCTGTATGAAAAATAAATATCAACCATCTTTTAAATTTGAAATTTTTTCATTGTTTCAGTCGATAAAAATGGCAATGTATGTATTTCGATATTACACGAGCCTGGTGATGATCGTTTTGGTTATGAAAAAGCATCTGAACGTTGGTTACCGGTACATACGGTTGAAACAATATTAATTTCAGTCATTTCTATGTTAGCCGATCCAAATGATGAATCGCCAGCAAATGTTGATGCAGCGGTAATTAATTGATTTATATTAGAAATGATCCTAATTTTAAATATTTTATTATTCCATTTGCATACCAAAATTATAGAAAGAATGGCGTCAAAATTATCAAAATTTTAAAAGAAGAGTTGCTCAATGTGTGAGAAAGAGTCAAGAAATGGACTGAATAAGCAAATTTCTAAAAGAAAATTTTAAAATTCTAAGAAAATACATTTTTTAAATTAGCTACAAACAACTGAAAAAAGTAATATGAATTTATAAATATATATTATCTTCGGTAAATCCAAGTGAATCAAGTTTTCTATGAAAAAAATGTCTATGAAATTCCCGTCAAGTTCACTCACACACACACACACACATACACAAACAAACATTCACTGATAATGAAACTTTTTAATGAAAAAAAAACGAGAAGAACTTTGTAATCATCAAATATTTTTTCGACAAGTAATCTCTAATAACATTCTAATCAATAATTGATTATACATTCAAAAAATGCTTGAAAATTAATGAATGAACACTCTTAATGTCACAATCCATCAATCAATCATTGTTCAAAGATCTTTTTCACGCAAGCAAAACGACACAAATTACCCTACAAACAATTATATAAACAATCAATCAATCAAACCAACACAACTTGAATACACACATTTGAATTATGAATTACAAATTGTAAATTACAATCACAAAACGAGAAAATTTATTCTTGAAAATATGATTTCTTTTTCTATTTTTTACATATGAACAAACAAACAAGTGAATACTAGAAAATCATAAACTAAAACACGTGTTACAAATATATTTCAAGAATTATTCAAATATTTTTCTCTTTTTTTAATTAATTTTATCAAATTTTGTATTGAATCAAATTTTTTTTCTTCACTCTTATCTCTCAAAACATTATCAGCATCACGTTTGATGAAACTCACATTTTTTAAATTTTTCTCAAATGTAAAAAAATTGAATGAATTTTTCAGATAAACAAACAAATGAATAATTAATCTTTGAATTTATATTTGAAATAAAAAAAACAAACAAAATATATAAATACATTGATGAATATATAAATAAAAATATGAATATTTATATTGTGATCATTTCAAAAATTAGACTAATTAATAAAAATTAATTAATTATTGATTAATAATTATATTGATTGAGTAATTAAAAAATTATATATCCATTCTAAATTTTGTTTTTTAGAATTCTTTCCTTAAAGGCAATTTTGTTTGATTTTAAATGAGGAAAAAAATTTACAGATCTTTATAGGGCCCAGCCGGGAATTGAACCCGGGACCTCGCGCATTTCCGATTGGTAGAATTTCTTTATTTAAACCCGAAGCGCGAATCATACCCCTAGACCACTGGGCCATCTGCCAATTATTAATATAAGAATTGGTAAAGTTTTCAACTGATAATTGAGTTCATATTTGCACTGAATTTTCCTACCTCATAAAATTGGTGGTGAATTTTTCGCTTGTGTATCAGATATGGTGGGTATATTTTATTGAAGGTTAAATTAATGAAATCACCTGGATTCAAATGGTTTTTTCCAAAAATATTCACTCACAAAAACTGGATTTAATTTTTAGAAAAATTGAAATTTTTGAAATTTTTTGAGCTTCAGGCGATTTTCGGAAACTTTTTCTTCGATCGACATATTCAAAGGGTTAAAAAATTCAAAATTCCGAAATCTTTCTCTTGAGGTTTCCGAAAATCGATCCTGGATGGCGCAATTTTTTAAATTTTCTTTATTGAGCATTCTTTTCATTCAACGAGTTCATAATAGTTCTTGTTTCTCATTACTTAAACACGATTATTTTTAAATAAATGATCATTTATCATCAATCATGTCGAATAAGCGTGGTACCAAAAAACATATGGCTCCAATTGGGCAAGATCTTTTCGCTCTTGGAGGTGAGTTTTGTTGTCTTCGTTTCATGACTATTGTTTATAACATTTTGATATTTTCAAAGCAACATCTTCGACATCGACAAGTCAAGTAAAATTACCGGCAAAACGTAACGAACCATTCCAAGCGCCAATGACATCGATGTCACCTAAAAGACCAAAATTAAATTCACCATTATCACAATCGATGATGTCCGGATCGACATCCGCAGTTCAACAGCAGCAACTCTTACAGTCAATGTCGAAACGAATATGGGAAGAAAAAGCTATAATTGTGCCGGCAACTGAATTAAAAGATAAAATACTTCATTATGATAGTGAATCGGAATCAGAAGAAATGATTGAACGCTTATTATGTGGTGCGGTGAAACAATTGCGTGAACAAAAAACTAAACCTGATCCTTGTTTAGTTTTCACACTACTTTATCTAGCTAAAATTCGGCCGCTATTTTTTTGTTCAAACATCATTATTGAAGCATTCGCTTCACTATTAAGACGAGAACATTTAGCACATTTCAAATCTAAAAACAATATGATCCCTGTATTGCTTATAAATATATTTTATCATGCATTTCATGATGAAAATTCATGGCCAGAATTATTCATTCATTTATTTGTTGAAGATTCACTCGGTGATAGAATATGGGTTGACAATGATGAATGCAAAGATTTTGTCGAAATTATTGTGGCATCATTCGGTACTAAATTGCCTCCTAAATCATTACTGCAAACATCAGATGTTTTGAGCATTACATCTAAACATCAAATAGAAAATTCACCAAATCTCACCCTCACTAGTTCGTCATCAATAGGTGAAGATAGTGTCGGTGAAGAATCATGTTCATCGACAACGTCATTATTTAATGAACAAATTGGTCAGCAATCAATCACATCAAGATATCTGGATAATGAACAAGCAATCATCTCGTATGTAAATGATGTTTTAAATGAAAATTTGATCCGTCGGCAAACGATCAGTGATATTAGTCGTAATCTATTGAAATTATTGATCGCGACAGCTGGTTTGAGAAACGTTCGTTTACTGGTGGCACAAAAGCTTGAATTATGGTTTCAAAATCCTAAATTATCGCGGCCAGCACAAGATTTATTGCTTACAATATTTCTTAATTGTGATGACAAAGATATTGAAACGTTGAATTATTTGTTAAAAATACGTTTGAAACAAAAGCCATTCATTAGTCATTTTTGTGTTTGTTTCAAAGAATTGTTACAGCAAAAAAATGGTACATTCGATATTGTTATGCAAATATTGCTTGGAAATGAAATATCTGGCATACGTAACTTGAATAATATACAAATGTTGTCGATAATGTTTCAGCAGAATTCATCGGATGCAGCAAAAAATCTTGCCAAATTTTTCATATCGATGATTTTCACTAAAGATGATTGTTTGCGTATTTTACGTACACTATTACGTGAAATTGTTCGCTCATTGAAATCAGAGCCTATGAATTATTATCATTTCGTTAAATCATTGATCAATGAGTCTCGTCGTTTGATGTTTGAGAACAATGTACGATTAGACTATTCTCGTGAAAAAGTAATTAATGAAATTATTGATATTATAACAATGATCATATTTTTGTCTGTGAATCAAAATTTACGTGATTCATTTGCGCGTCCCGAACGTAAAGAAATGATGCGAATATTTCAAATGAATATTTCTCTCATACAAAGTGAAACAATTGCGTGGATCAAAGAAATTACGTTTAAAAAATTCGGTTTAGATGATAAAGAATTATTGATAAGAATATTGCGTAAATTATTAATTCTCGAACCGATGGATTTTTATTGTAAAATTGATAATTGGCCACAAGAAAATGAGCGCCTAAATATTTATCGTATTACAAGTGAAGGAATACCATTAGCTGAAGAATCGGTTATTAATATTTTATCCATGGGATTTAATCCTGAAGTTGTGCTTTCACCTCAAGAAGGTTTTGAATTGATATGGACATTAATACATCATGCGATTATGAATTTCGATGGTGATATGAGCCACCCAGTATTATTATTTAACGATTTGAAAATTATTGATATGATGTTCAGTTGCTGCGAATATATTTGTCCTGATAAAACAAAATTGCCTGAAAATTATCAATCCCCAAAATTAGCACGTGTTGATCTTTATTGGAAAGTCTGGTTTATGCTAATTATCATATCTGCCCATCTTCCAAAAACATTTGGTAAATCAGCATGGAATGCGTTTCCAACATTTCAAGCATTAATTGAAATGGCCATTTCAAATTGTTTTCAATTCCCGCCAAAAAGTATGGACAATGATGAAATGCAAAACAAAATTTTACAATATAATCAATTTGAAAAAATGAAAATATTTGAATATGAAACATATTTAGCTGAGCAAGAAATTAATGAGACTAATAGTCATTTAATTTCATCATTGATTACATTAGACCCGTGTTCGATACCACGTCGTCCAACAAATCAAATATTGAATGATTTTAAATTATTATGTGCGAATAATACAAATTATCGACTCTGTCATTTATTATGCCAAAGTCGCGATCCTGATTTTCTATTGATGATTATTGATAAACAACAAAATTTGATAACAAACAACCAATTTCATCAATCATCATTGAATTGGTTGATTGATTTAGTCGAATCTTATGAAAATAATTATGGTCTTTTGCCAGTACAATGTTTATGTGAATTCTTATTGAAACAAATTGCAGAAGAAACACATGTACAACCGACAAACACCAGTGATATAAGCAAATTAGAAAAAGTTAAAAAGAAAGAAAAACGTCGAAAATTGATACGTTTATTATCATATTTTCAAGATGACATTGTCCAAGCATCAAATTCTGGTAAACTGAGTAGTTCATTCGAATTTTTGATTCGTTATCTGAGTCATACTCGTTCAACGACAAGAATGTTCGCTTACAAAGCATTATGTGCAATTGTATCAATTGATGTGA
This sequence comes from Psoroptes ovis, assembly GCA_002943765.1. NCBI lineage: Eukaryota > Metazoa > Arthropoda > Arachnida > Sarcoptiformes > Psoroptidae > Psoroptes > Psoroptes ovis. Next base: position 2,895,256 of record PQWQ01000001.1, read on the forward strand.
CGAAATATTTACAAATGTTAGAGGATAATATGATGCCACCATTGTTCGCAAATGGACCCGAGGATTGGTTTCGAGTTGATTTTGTGAAATTTTTGAAATCAGATTTACAAATCCTAGCACTGTGTCAAGCATTGAATGCAGCATTAACTGAGGAATCGAATGCAGCCATCATTTGTGATTATTTAGAATTCATCGCTGAATATTGCAAGTTACCGGATGAAATTCTCATGACAAAATGTTCATCATTGATATTACAAAGAAAGCGACTAGCTATTCATATTGTTAGATATTGTGAAAAAAAATTGAAACAAAGATTTCTACATTCATTATTCAAAATATATTGGCTTTACCTCAAGTCGTTGATGTCTAATAATAATAAACAAAAACATGCCTCAGTAATCGTGAATAATTCTGTTAAACGTGTTTATTTAAAATTCCCGAATATTGACCAAAAAATAATGCTCAATCTCGAATTAATCTATTCAATAATCTTATCACTATCATTTGTTGATGACAATTTCGAATTCAATGATTATTATGACATGTTATCACAACATTTTCTTGATGAACCATATCCACAACTTTATGCAGACATAGAAATGAAAAATTCAGTGCCTATCATACCTGATGATTTAATAGAACAATTATTGTCGACTGAATCGAAAAAAATTCTCCCATTTTTATTCGAAAATATATCTATAGATAGATTTATCTTGAATCTCAATACATATGGCATATCTACGAATGTATTGCAATCATTATTGCCTACCTTAGATAAATTGAATGCATGCGAAGCGAAAATTGTTAAAAATTTAATTTTTGATCGATCTAAATTGTTGCAAACATTTCATGTGTTTTGGAATAGAAATATCACGAGTGGATATAAATTTGCTAAAAATCATTTGAACTATAAAGCTGGAACTGATGAAATGGATGATGTGGAAATGATTAATGATAATTCATCCTCCAAACAACGATCACGTGATGATCATCGCTCGTCATCGCAAGAATTGTCAGCAACTTTCCGTAAAGATGATATCGCTAAAATGTTCGAAGATAAAGATTTTGATAGATTAATCGTGCTTTCAAGACTAATCGTCACCGAATTGAATGATACAAATGTCAAAACCAAAAAATTAACAAAACAATTTTTGATTAATTTTCATGAATCATTTGATGATTTGCACCATCTAATACTAAATGGAGAATTCAATTCGATATTCAACATTATTATCATATCATCAATAAAAGAAACTAAGCATTGTGGTCTGAATAATGAATTGAATAATATACGAAAAAAATTACAATCTATGAAACAACAAGAATCTACCATAGAATCGACAATGATATGGAAATATTTCGATCGTTTCCAATTTAAGGATGGCAATATCAAAATAAAGAAAAAATCTAAATTATCTAAGAAAAAATCTCAATTAAAAAAAGCTAATATTCATGGCGATGATGATAATAAAGAAAACATTGATTTCGACAGAGAATACATACAAAAAATTGAAGAAATCAATACAATACATGATAAAGATAATGATTACAACAAATGGAAAGATATTTATATTGATTTAGCCATTGATAAATATTATCGTAAAGATATGGATTCGGAAAATTTTCATTCAAATTTACAAAACATAATATTTTCCCGTAATCGTCCATATTTTCTATCATTATTATTACATCGTACCAATTTTACAACATTAATTAATTGCATAAACTTTATATTCAAAAAAGAAAATTTGGACCGATTGAATTCAACATCTGTATTAGATTTTCTAACAATTTGTATTGAGTTGCCCAAATTATGGATTGGACGTGAAAATGATTCACAAAAAATCCAAAAATATGAAGATGTACTTGATTTGAATGATGAACAAATCACATCCTTATTATTGTATGTGATTCGTGAGAATAACATATCGAATCGTATTGATCTCATAATGAGCACTTGTTGTATAACATCGGAAAAAAATGATATTGTGATTGATTTTCTTAAAAAATTTCCATCATCTCACTGCGATTGTGAAGATTATAAATTAATCAGAAATGAATTATATACAAGACTCTATTTGCAAATGCCAAGCATTGGTTTCGAACCACAATTTTCGAATGATTTCACACATTTAATGCAAAAATTGCCAAGTTTCATGGATAAAATTACACATAATTTAATTACATCGTTTATGTTTGTCGAGACGAATGGACCATCCATTGCTACGCAGCAATTTATCTATTGGAATCATGCATTAGTTAAAATAGCATCCGTGCATCCATTGCTATTTACAAGGCAATTATCAATGATACCGGCGATGCTGCGTGGTAAAGTTAACGTGGTGAATTATGATATATTCAAAAATTTGAATTTATTCAAAATTTTTTCAAAATTATTAACAATATTGAATATACTACGTCCTTATCTATGGGATCGTAATGTAAAAGGCTTAAATGAAATATTGAATCTCTATATGGAAATGTTCATCTCCTATTATCAGTTGCCTAGACAAAATGATTCAAATCATGAACTTCAACCCTTAATTGTACAATTTTTGCGCTTAATAGATGATTGGAAAGATCATGATTTTGAATCATCCAAAAAATGGGTACAGATGCAAAATAACAATTTGAATGAGTTATCGATTGCATATCCAAATGAACAAGGTATATTTAATTCGATATTAGATGACATTAGATTGCCTGATGAAAATAAAGTGTTAAAAGCTAGTCAAGAATATGATTCATTGCGAACTGTATTTAAATCATCATCAAGATTGTCGAATGTAATCATTGGGACAGCATTGAATGATGTCAATCGGTTGTTCGATAAATATCAATCTTTAAGCGAAGAATTCCTTGTAAGTCTTAATGTCTAATCCATTCATTTCTATTTAAATTCTATTTTGATTTTGTTTTTTTATTTGCCCAGAATCCAGTGCAATCATATTATTCCAATCCATATTTTTGCGAAATTTCATTTACGATCACATTGAAAGCACTACAAACGAATCCAAAATTAGTCAAAAAAATCATACATTCATTCATAAAATGTTTGCACAAAGAATCGTTTGTAGTGATAAAAAATGCTTTGGCTATCATGCCTGAATTCATTCTATTGGCTCAAGGTAATTATTATTTCATTTTTCAATATTGAGTTTTGTTACAACCAACATTTTTCATAATTATTTTAGATTACCGTTATCTATTATTACATACTGTATTCGATTTGGCAGTCGAAGGTAATAATAATGCAGCTATAGCCCTTGTCGAAAGTTTTCGTGCACTCAATTCTCAAATCGGTACTTGATCGATTATTTATAGAGGAGAAACGAGAAAAATAAAGACAATGCAAAAATCTTATAAATTCTACAAACAGAAAATTATAATTTATTGTTTAACAAATCTTTAATTATTGTACGAATGCAAAAGGCGGAATTTTTTGTCAGTATTTAATTGAAAAATTTGTTGGAATGTACGAATTGAGTACACTTTTTTCGAATCGATTTTCAATAATAAAAGATTTTATCATTATCATCATCATTATCATTCGGAATCCAGAAATTATTGAACATTTTCTATTTTTCATTTTTACCCATATATCCTAAATATTTCTGTAAAAAATTACAATTCTCAAATCTTATTCAATACTATTATTTTTTTCAATGCTCAAATATATGCATGAAAATGAATGATATTATTGAGCAAATTTGTATTGAAATAAATGCAAATTTCACAATAAAAAATAATGATCATTCAAAAAATTATCGAATTTATAATGCAACGATGAATAATTTCACATCATCTACTTATTATTGTAATTTACGTTTAGGTGTATTCTCATCTGAACATTATATTCATGATAATCGTTATTTTATTTGCTCATCTAATATTGAATTAGTGAAAATTTTAATGAAAAATTATCATTGTAATTTATCATTTATTGTTTCAAATCAAAAATATGGTGGTCACAAAGTGAATGGTTCATGGACAGGAATATTGCAATTGATTGCAAATAATGATGTTGATTTTATACCACATTTTTTCGCAATGCATGGTGATCGTAGTGAAATTCTGGACATTTCATTTCTTTCTCATACAGGTGATGAAGTGACCATCATCAGTAATCCAACATATCTTTTCAGTTCCAATTCATTTCAAGTATTCAAAGCATTCGATTCAAATGTTTGGCTTATAATTTCATTGTTTTTTATTGTTTATTTAATAATAATAATGATGATTGATTCTATACATAGATATTGTGAAAAATTTTCTATGAATCGACTGATGGATTATAATTACATATTATATCGTACAATGGTTGGACAATGTTTAACAAAAACGACATTCATTTCCGATAATTTAGTCGCCATAAAAATATTAGCTAAAAATTCATTCACAATTTGGTTACTGAGCACATTATTTTTGCGACAAATATTTTCAAATTTTGCTGTTGTTTCATTGTTGACTAATAACAATATTATCATCAATACGTTCGGTCAATTATTGCACGATATTGAAATGAATCCAAATTATACAATACTGATCGAAAAAGAAACAACAACAGAGAGATTTTTCATTTCAGTAATCATTTTTTCCTTCAATTTCAAGATTCATAATCAACTGACTAATTTGAATTTATTTTAAACATTTGTAGAGATTTCCATATTTACAAAATCGAGTAATGAACATTGATCATGAGGATGTTATCGCTGTTGAAACGATGATGAAATTATTGAGACATAATTATGTGCTGGTATCAAATCGTTGGCAAGGATTATTGATGAAACAAATTTATAGTAAATTCTTTTTACATGTGTCACAAGAAAGTTATGGTCAAACATTAAGTCACTTTGGTATAAATAAAAATGTATCGAAACAAGAAAAAAAGGTATTGAAATATTTTTCCAGACAATATTTTCAGAGCGGTATTGATTTGAAAATAACACTAAATGGTCTTAAATATACTTTCGATATAAAAAATTTTGAAAATATGAGTAATCTTGGCTATAAAGAAAAATTAGAATATGATTTTGAAAAATTATTACAACTAACAAAAAATAATAGAAAATTAGAAGAAGTTGATGCTGAAGAAAATCGTCATTATTTTAATCATCGTATATTGACATTATTCAATATTCTTGTTTACGGATTATTATTTTCAACATTTGTATTCATAATTGAAATTATTTATTTATTTAAATCAAGATGATGATCGATGAAAAACAAAGTTGTATAAACATATGAATTTTTTTTTATAGAAGTGATTTAAAATAAAATCAAAATCTTAAATATTGTAACAAAATTTCAAAACATTCCACCACAACATGATGATGACGATGATGATCGAAGCGTTGGGTCAAGATTAATAGATTTTTTCTGTTTATTTGATTCCCAAAGGCCAGGTGTTTGTAGAATTTTTTCCACTAACTCTTCAAATGCACAATTAACATCTTCACGTGTTTTGGCACTAGCTTCGATAAACAATGTATTATGACTACGTGCCCATAACATACCTTCATGTCTGGTCACTTCACGATTTGTTTTGTCAATTTTATTACCGACCAACATTTTAACGATATTTGGCTTGTCAGCATATGCATTCACTTCATCTAACCAACTGTTCAATTTTTCAAATGTTCTGCGTACAGTGACATCATATACAAATATAACACCGTGAGCACCACGATAAAAATTTGGCGTCAATGCACGAAATCTTTCAGAACCAGCTGTATCCCAAATTGCTAAATTAATAACATCATCATTGATTTTGATTTTTTTCGTTTTAAAATCGACACCAATAGTTGCACCGACATCATCCGAAAATACATTGTCAGTATATGCTATTAAAAGACTAATAGTAAAATATAAGAATTCGAAATAAATTCCTCTATCAATTAAATTTGCATCACAAAAACAAACCTTGATTTACCGACGAAACTTTCACCAACAATCAATATTTTCAATGTTGTCATAACATTTTCATATTCATCTAACATGTTCATTTTACTTATTTTCGAAAAAAATCTTCAAATTTAAATTTATATCACATAAAATTTGATTTGAATGGAAAACACCATTCAAAACACAAACATAATTTGAGTACTTTGAAAATTGAATGAAAATTTATTTAAAAATCATCGCAATAACAACGCAACAATTCTCAAAACATATGATCGCCATAAAGTGTAAACATATAACTACAGGGTATCGACGCTATAGATGTTGGTAAATAAATATGTGGATATGGTTTAAACACTGTAAGTTGCAATTTGATTTTTGATGAAATAATAGTTGTCTGATTTGGCTAATAGATGGCGATCTAATGAATTTGAATTTTTTAAAAGCGGTAAATTTGAATTTTTAGAAAAAATTTCCATTTGTTGTTAATTTTTTTTTCCATAATTATTTCAAACACGAATATGATGTAACAATGATAAACGATATAATTTTGTCTTTGAAATTATTTTGCAGAAATAATGATGGAAACTATGCATAATTATTAACAATTATCATTCTTTCGAATGATAAAACAATGATTTTTCATTTCATTTTTAACTTTACTTTGTTAAATTCATATTACGTCCAGTATTTCATGACAAATGATAGAAAGAATTTATTTGAGCAATTTTTTGAAATTTCAAGCAGAAACATACAGAAAATTCAAGCAAATTATGCAATGATGATGACCACAATTTATAAATTATAACGTCGATTAACTTAAATCAGCATCTGCAAATCTTCGTTTTTTTCTTCGAAATATTTATCATCATAATATTTATGACCTAATTCTTTGTAAAGATATTTATCATCACAAAATTATTCATTCATTATTTGTGAGTGGTTATATTAAAAATTGTTACATTTTGAAAAAAAAAAATTTTCACAAAGTAATGAAAAAAAATTTGCAAAATATTTGCCATTATTATTATTATGAATCATTATCTATTATTCACCAGAAACATGTAAATATTATCTCAGCGAACGGCACGTGTGAAGATTCGTGATACACTTTGATTGATTTGAATGAGGAAAAACATTTGAAGTACACTCATATTTCAATATTATTGAATTATTGATACGAAAAGAACTAAAATCTATGACTGAAATAAATCAATAAATCTTCGATAAATTCATTATTTCAGATTTTTCTCCATTGATAACGGTTAGATTGGAAATTGAAAATTTAATTTCATTTCATCCAAATTGATTTTTGTTTTCTCGAAAAATTAATTTGATTTTGAAACTTGAAAGTAGTATAAAATATTACAAATAATACAAATATCATTACATTATTGAATAATATTGATATAAATGAATGAAATAATTACAATGAAAATGGATGAAAAATCAAAGAGAAACACACACAAACAAACATTGATTTAATATAAAAATATACAGTGAAATATTATCAATATTTATATTTGTATATGAAAATGGATGGAAATAAATAAATTTCTCATTTTTTTCTTTGAAAAAATGAATTGAAAATCATTATAAAATTATAAATTAAATCAAATTGAATGAAATATAAAATTATTTATATTTCTATTTTTTGTTTGCTTCAAACGATATGCTTATGATACTACTTTTAGTATGATCTTGTACGATGATTCAATGGATGAATGAGTGCGAATACAGAAGAAAAACTAAGTTTATGCGTGTGTTAGTGTGTGTGTGTGTGTGTGTGTGTGTGTGTGTGTGTGTGTGTGTGTGTGTGTGTGTGTGTGTGTGTGTGTGTGTTGGTATATCGATACGAAACGAAATTGATCAACGAATGATTAAAATGATGATTGACTTATGTGTGGTGATGTGTTTTAATGATAATTTCCGTTTTGGTTTTCAGAAAAAACTCTTCGATCAGAAATATTGATGGCTTTTACCTTTTTCGGTGATTTTTTTCTAAAATCTTAAACAAATCTTTGGATAGAAAATAAATTAATAAATTTGATAGTTTTTTCCTTTTTATAAAAATCAAATTCAATCTGATCAAAGTAAAGTTTTTTTCGAAAATTCAAAAATCTGTTTATTTAATTTTAAACGAAGATGAAAAAGAAGATGAAAAAATTCATCATAAGGCATGACGTTCAGTGTTTAGATGAAGGAGAAGAGAAGATGATGTATATTTGTGTCAATTTTTAAAAGATTGAAGATGCCCGCGTTTTTATTCTTCATATTTGATTTGATTTTATTTGATTTTTAGCCAAACATTAAATTATAACATTCGTATGATTATGTATATAATAGATGAGCATATATACCGAGCAACAGCAGGCATATCTTACACCAAAAGAAACACATACACTCATTCGGTTGATTGATATGATTTTGAAGAAATTTTAAAAATTCAAAACAGGTCCGATAAAATTATTTATGAAAATTATCAAAATCAGATGAAAAAACCTCACTTATTCCATCAAACTATACAAAGTGATTCAACTTGTCATTCGGTTTTTATTGATATTATTTGTAATTTGACTTCAGCCTAAGCAGCAGCAGCCACAAAAACGTCAACAGAAGCAGCCATTTTCAAATTAAAAACATATGAATTTACAAATCTCAAAAACACAAAATTTGTCAATATTTTTCCATGTATTTCAAAGTATTTTCAAATAAATTTTGGTGCATAAAGTGTTGAAAATTTTTTCATGTAATTTTTGTTGTAAAATATTCAAATTTTTTTCATTTCACTTGTGAAAATTCTGTGCGTAAATTTGTTTTTCGTTGCCATGCCATAACAAATAGATGTGTTTATGCAAACATCGTCACATCGTCATCGTGCTATAGTCCTTGTGAGCATCATCATCTCTGGGCATCGTGTGTGTGATTGGTGACATATATCCACATAAAATTCATACAATCATTCATCATCTATCCATGATTATGAATGATTTCAATGATTTATCATGATTTTTTATGATTTTTTCAAATGATAATTTTTGATTATTATCTCATTGATATTATCAAGTTTTTTCATGAAAAAAAATTGAAACAAAATGAAATTTATTAATGAAAATAAAATCGACCATATTGATGACCGATTTTTGAAAATTCAAAATCAGATTCAACAAGTGTTTATTTTGATAATTTTTGACTTGTTATAATTCAATTATTTTTGTGTGAATCTATGCCAAATGTTTGATTTAAAAGAAAAACAAATATATCATATCATCATAAATCACAATCGATGACATAAATTCATTATTCATTCAACAAATATCGATTAATCATTGATCATCAATTAACAATCGTCATTCATCCTTTTCATTCATTGAAATGTCTGAAATATGAAATCATTCAATTCTTGAACCCATTAAATTTTTGATGTCAAATATTTACCAACATCATCAACAACTATCATAAAGTTATCATTCATGATTATCGATCATCAAAGAAAAAAATGTGACAATCATTATTTGAATCAAATGTTACGATTATTTTTTCAAAAATACATTTTTCCATAAATATTTTCTCATCATCATCATCGTCATCATCAACGATATTGCAGGTCTTTGCAAATTTCGCATCATCATAATCATCACCATCATCATCAACAAACAACAACCAACAAACATTAAATGAATCATAAATAATCATTGAATCATTGGACACGATTCATTTGTGCTATCCTCAATGTTGTCGATTCAATGATAATAATAATAATGATACTCTTCCATTATTATTATAATATTATCGTACATTGTCCTCAAAAAAATGAACCATTTATTCCGTAATGAAATGAAATCAAATGAATGATGTAATGATTCACATTCATATATTCACATATTCATTTATATTTTACCAAACATTCAGTTGTAACCAAATCGTGTTTTCATCATCATCACCGAATGAATTTTTTTTAATTGAATTTTGTTCAAATGAATGAATGAATGGTTGAATGATTAAATTGAACACATACTCATAGACATACTCTTTTTCCCTATTTCTCTTCTAATACTCGTATTACGATTGTAACATTTTTCGTTTTACAAAATTTATTTGTTTTCATAGCATTTTATTGAATTTTTCATTTAATTTCAATCATCGAAAAATCACCGTCATCATCACCATCACCATACAGACCATTAAGCTCCTAAGTAGTAAATGAGAAAAATGCAAAAAAAAATTAATCGAGTTCATCAACACACAAACACATACTCACTAATAATGTTTGATCAGTTTTTGAAGATTTAGCAGAGTAAAAATATATTGATATTTGATTTTCTTCAAAAATTTTTCTTTTAAAATAAATTTTAATTTACTGAAGGTTTACTTGCAACTCAACTTAATCAATAATACACACACAATGATGTTTCAATATTTACCTATGATCGTATGTAGTCTTTTTCAGTAAAAATCGAGAAATGAAAAAATTTGTGAAAAATTAAATTTTGAATTTTTGAATTTAAAAAAAAAATGGAAAAAGCACGAATAAATATCAATATATGTGAGTATTAGCGAGCGTTTTTCTTTAGAAAATATTCAGATTAAAATCATCATCATTAAATGATGATGATGTGGATGATCTAACTTGATAAAACCTCTTATGATTATATAACTAATATCGATAATATTGATAATGATGATCGTAGTGTTCCATATCCTATGATTTCTATTTCTGTTTCTATAATTTGTAATATTATTAAATATTATCAATATTATTGCTATTATTTTTATTTTCCATAAATGTATTGAATTTAGATTTTTAGATTTTTTTTCGAAAATAATTTAAGAGTTTTATCGATATTATCATTCACCAAATAATAATAAAATTGGCCATAAACGTCACAATAATAATGATAATAATTTAAATCATAAACACTTTAATCACGCAAAATGATGCGTTTGATGTTTCGAGAAAAAAATGAAAATTTTAAAAAATTTAAAAACAATTTATTTTTATAAAATTTAATTGCGTGTCAAAATTGAATCAATTGATTTTGAAAAAAGATTTTTCAAAAATTCAACTAAAATACAGCAAATAATAATTGATGATCTGTGATTATGATATTAAAAATAAAATTGAAATAGATTTGAAAAATTGATAATAATGATTTCTTTGAATTTATTTTATCAGCTGTAATCAAACGAATCATCAAATTTCGATTGATTAAAATTAAATTTGACAAATTTTTTTTCTCTCCATTCAAAACGAACAAATTGTTCGCAATAATCATTTATCCAATCAAAGGTGAATGTGCAGAGGTTTTTTCTCGTAATTTGGGTGAACACATATTCCAATCAATTATTTCATTTTGTAATTGTTTTTATACATTAATTCATTCAACAAAGATCAAGCCCATACTAAATGAAAAACAATTAAAATTAGAAAAATAAAAAATGATAATTGTTTTCTTCAATTTTCGTATTCGTAAGAAATTATCTTCCGTGTGTGTCGGTGGCAATTTGTGGTGGACATCGACATACAGACAAATGTTGACAATTATCTTCATTTTTTCTCTGGTTTGTCCATTCGTATTCAATCAAACGAAAATATTTTTTTTTATAACATTAATTAAAGCTGATTCATATATTTATATTTATATTTTTCTCATATCTTCATGTGCAATTTTATTTTCAAGTAAAAATAATCTTTAAATTTTTACTTGCATTCTCTCTGCCAGTTGCTACGTTCTCTTGTTCAAAACAATAAATTATCATTTTTTTATTCAGCTATCTTTCGTTTTCATTTTTTGATATTTGTTTCAAAATAAAAAATATATATAAATAAATAAATGAATGAATAAATATTAAAAAATTATGTAAAAGCCCTTGCAGCATTAAAACATTTCTATGCTAGTGCAAGTGAGAGTAAATCATTTATTTATTATTAATATTAGTTTCACGAAATTATCATTTCTGTATTGTTTTTTGTTTGTTTATATTGGTTATTTTAATTTTTTGAAATATTACAGTTTTAATTATGTCATCATCATCATCATTTCAAAAATCATCACTGATTATTATTATAATCATTATTCAAACAATTTTAATTAATCTTTTAATTATTAATATTAATTAAAATTTAGCATCATTAATTTTTAATTAAGTCTTTTTTTCTACCAAATTTTGTCTGTTCAAATCTACGCTCAAACATTGATATAAGAAAGGTTTCGAATCAATTTTTGAAATTTGAAAAAAAAATAAAACAATTTTCAATTAATTAAACATGAATATCGGTAATAGAATGGTTTATTTTCTCAAAAACGAATATACAAATCAAGAATTAATTGAATTTAAATGAAATTTAATCAAATTTTTAAATTTAAATTGAAAATTTGCGCAACAATCACCAGCATTGAGCACAATGTTTGAATCATTCACAAAACGTTATTCATTTCATTCAATATCCGCATCACCATTATCATCATCTACAACAACAACATCAACATCATCAGCATCGAATACTAAACGCAAAAAATCATTTATAAAAATAAATAATTCAATTAAAATAAATGAAAATCATTACAATAATCAATCATCATCATCAACAATATTGAATGAAACGACCAATAGTAATAATAATAATAATCATAATCATAATAATTACCGTTATCATACGGATATCATAAATGAGCATATTACAAATGATAATTTACCACAAAATAATGATCAACAATACTATCAGCAACAGCAACAAACACAACAACAACAACAACTAGTCAAAAATATCGATTTGTAAGTATCATTTTTCTATTTATATTTTTAATTATTTTAAACATAAATGAATTTCCATAACGTTTTTTCACTGATGTAATTACTATAATCTGTTTGTTTTACTTTTAAAAAATCAATCTTGAAATCTTAAACATAATTGATGAATGAATTGTAAAAATATTTACATGTATTCAAAGGATTAATTTAGAAATTTTTTTTGCTAATAGCATTTCTTCCAAAGTTCATCATTTTATCAAAAATGTTTGTTTGTTTGACTGAAAATCCATCAAAGATTTATGATTGATCGATTATGAATTGTTTGTTTGTTTCGAAATTTATTTCAATATATTCAAATGTATGTGTGTGTGTGTGCGTGTTGGCACGTGTGAACTCCTGCTCATTCAATTCCATGCAATTTCAAAAAGGATTGAATTTTTCAAATTTTAAAATTATCTCCAACAAACAAACGAAAAAATAATTTCAAATTTACTTTAAAATTTGGAAATTATGAATCAAATTTTGAATTGAATTGAATTTTGTGAGCAAAATATGGGCAAAGATTTCTTTGAAAAAAAGATAATTTGAATAGCATGATTGATTCGAATGAAATTCAAAAAAAATTATTCAAATCATCATTACATTATTCACTTGACATGTGTTTGCGATGATTGATTTGAACCAATTTTGACCAATTTTTTCTCGTTGTTGACATGATTATGTGTAGAAAATCGAACCACCAGCAGTTGCAACTGCCACAACAACTCGTGAACATCCCATTGATGAACCATAAATAATTATAAAATGATTATGCATATTATTAAATGTCAACAACAATAGTGACTAGCCAAACAGTCTGAATACACAATTGGCAATTGGCAATTCGCATTCATCATCATCATCATCTGTTAGAGCCTCAGGAAAATAGAAAGAATTGAAAAAAATTTCATTTGTTCATTTCATATTTCAAAACAACATTTCTGCCATTCACAAAACAATCATTCCTTTATTCATTCATTCAGCTGCACAGATTTTCTTTTTGAAAAATTTTTTCCATCTTTGTTTTGTCCGAAAATCTTTTTTTTTTCGAAGACAAATAACTAACTACTGGATACTATCGTTGATTATTATCATCATCGCCATCATGATCTACCATTGTTGACAATTCTCATCACACAATGGTATTATTTTCATATTTTATTTTTTCGTATGAAAAATTTTATATTAAGATTACTTGTTGAAATAATAGATTTGAATGCATCAACAATTGTCATTCATATTATTATTATTGTTTATCTTCCGCAATTGTTTCATACATGATAATAACGCAATACATTCGTCCGTGTGTATCTGTGTTGGTTTGTCACCAAAATCAGATTAGATTCATGATAATGATATGGTTGTTGATAATAATGAATACCATGATTTTTGATGGTCCTTTTGATGAGGAACCATGATAATAATGAAGTAAATAATTGACATTAAACGTGTATTTTTCTTTGTTGACAATTCATTTTATTTCAATTAATTTCTATTCATTCATTTGTAAGATATGCAAAACAAAAACAAAACCTTACCTTTTCATTCTGCATTTACTTATGGCCTAAATTTTTGTCTTTGAAAAAAAAATTTTAAAATTCAAATTCATTCCTATTTCTTTAACAATTTTTGTAAATTCATTTGTTTTATTGAGTTTAAACAATCATTAAGATATTTTCATTATTATTGTGATTATGATCGAGATTGTGATTTGAATTTTTGAATAATTTTCATTTTTTGAATATTTTCTTTTCATTAATGTGTTTCATATGGTCAAGAATCTACTAGAGTAAAAAATTGTATTAAAATATTCATTTTCTCTGATAATCTCGTATGCATCAAAAGCAGCTTTATGACCAAATTCAGCAGTCATCATCATTTCATGTAAAATAAATATTTGTAAATATCATTATTTGTAATTTGTAACCGTTATTTGAATATTTACATGACTCCAAATAGGTTTATGTTGAATTTTTTCGTGTTAGATCAACTTGTTTTTGAAATTATAATCATGATGATGATGATGATGAAAATTGAATGAATTAATTAAATGGTAACAGTAAAAGTTGATCCAATGATTATAATCATGTCATTTTATGAGATTTTACATGTAAACCTCGTGAAGCAAGTGTGCGTGCTTAACCGAAATTTCAGGCCATGTTGAATATGTTTTTCATCCATTTAAAATTGAATTTATTTCAATTTTAATTTAAATTTTATTCAAAATTTTTATGCGAATCGTTAATATTTAAACCCATACATTTTCAAATGATGATCAAGGATGCTATCGATTCCGGTTTAAATAATTTTTTGCAATTGATTCAATTATTTTGCAAAAATACAAATCGATGATTGTAATTAATATTTTTTGCAATGAAAATCATTTTCAATATTGATTTAATTTGAAAAAAGTAAACTAAAATCAAAGAGAACTGATAAAGAAAACGGATCAAAATGTAACTGATTAAATGAGTTGATTATTTCAATAAAGATAAACATCTTTTCATTATCATTACTATCATGATTATCCCAGAAAAATAAATCGATTCCAAAACTCTTTTTTTTTGATTAAGCAATGTTTAAACATGATAATTAACATTTGAAAACTTTTTCTAATCGAAATGAATAAACTCCCATGTTTGCCTTTTTGCATAATAAATAAACGAATACCATGATATTTTCAACATATATTTCGTATTTTTCAACAAAATACAATCCTTAAATGACAAATTATGCTAAAGATAATTTATTTTTTTCAAATTTGAAAATTTGATTATTTGATTGTCTTTTTCTCATCTTTGTTATCAAATTTATTTTATTCCATTCCATCTTTTTTCATAATCATTGCATATAATAATCATTATCATTATATAATTGGTGTGAAATTATTATAAATAATTGTTCCATTATTATTGTTATGAAAATTTTTATTCAAAATTTGATTTACTTTGATATTTTATTTCATTTTTTTTCGGTCGATTCGTAATTGGCCATTGTTTTTTCTGTTTTGTTTTCGTTTCTTTTATTGTTATAATTACACTCAAATATATCATTATTTACATTTGATAATGGTTCATTTGTATTTTATTTCAACATTGTATAATATCTCCATTTTGTAATTGCTTTCATTATTTATTATATTTGTTCCATATCTTATTTGTTTGTTTTATTCTATTTTATTTTTTGCAATTATCCAAGAAAATGATATCAAAATGAATTATTAGTTGAATCAAGAAAAATAAAACAAATAAACTTCATTCCATATTCATTGTGGCCTTTAAAAATTATATTTTTTTTTTTTTTTTTTTTTTGATTATTGATTGTGATTTGATCCTTATCTAATTGATAATGGTAATTGTTGATATTGTGAACGATATTACAAGTTATTATTATTATTACAAACAATAAAATTCTATGACAATTTTATTATTCATTGATTTTTATTATTATTATTATAATCGCAGACAAACATGACCTTTAAATGGATTTAAGATTATTAATCATTATTTATTTTATTTGTTGATATTTTTGTTTCCACAACAAAAATGAATAAATTCTTGAAAATTAAAATCCAATAAATTATACACGTTTAAATTGAATCTTCGAGCACACGAGCACATAATAATAAAAAAAAAAATGAAACAAATGATGCATAATTGAATCAATGACATTTCACAATTGGAAATTTGAAAAAAATAAAAAATTCAATGTTTTCCTGAAACAAAAACTAAAAATTGAAAGCAAATTTTTTTTTTAATAAAATGATCATAACAACAGCGATGATAATGACAATAATCATTGTTCAATGACTATTGATTATGCTGTAAATGTTATTCATTTATTTATCCTTTGAAACAAAACATAACCTAGAAAATAAAATATATTTGATCATATCGAAAAAAATTTATATTTCTCCTTGTTTTTGATCCATTCATTCATTCATCAATTGATTTGCGACGATGAGATAACATAACATGGTTTCAATTTTCAATTGGATTAAATGTTTTTCCAATTCATTCAATTTTGAACAATGTCCAACTACAACAAGAACAACAACAATAATAAAAGTCATTGATCAATGTGATCCAAACAATATCGATCAATTTTGATTAAAATTATTTTGATCAAAAACCGATTGAAATCGTTTTGTAAAACAAAAAAAATCGACTGATTGATTGATTGATCGATCGATCGATTGAACATAATGTTTGATGGAATCAAATAAAATCAAATCTAATCGAACATAACTGAATACAAAGAATCAAAATTTCATGTTTTTCAATATATTCGATTAGATACGGTCCATCAATGATGATAGGATTGAAAATTGTTTTTGAAACTCTTTCAAAAAATATCGAAAAATTGAATTTCAATCAATTGAACATATTTGAACCAATTTTTCTTCGTTCAAATATCTTTGAATCGACGATAATATCTTTCGGAAAATATTCGATTGTTGTGTGTTGTGTGTGTGTGCACCTGTTAATATGGGTGTCATTGCACAGATATCTTATCAGGAATTGGTGAAAAACTCACACACACACACACACACAAAAATAACAATGGAAACGGTCGATTCATCTTCAATCATCATCATTGATTATTATCGAAAAATAATTCAATTTCAAATGTCAAACCATAGCTGTTTTTTGTGTTTTCTTCTGTTAGATCAATCATTTAATCATCGAAAAAGATTGCATTGAGCCTGCACATTGTAAAGAACTCGATCTCTTTCCTTGCTCATCTTGAAGATCTTTGAGATTGAAGATTTTTAAGATTTTAAATCAAATAAATTTGATGGCAAAACTGATCAATCGATTTTTATGAGAAAAAAACTAAGAAAAAATTGAAAAAATCACATGGTTTGATCGAATGATGATGATGATGAATTTCTTGAACCATTTTGATATTGTTTTTTTTCGCTTTACTCTATTTCCCATTTATTTTTATCTTTGATATTTTTTATTCACCATTATCTGTATCATCATCATGATCATCATTGGCTGATAGTCATATATGTCGAAAACAATGCATCAAACTTTGTTTCTGTTGCATGAAGATGACGATCTGGATGATGAACTGTAAAAGTTTCATTTGAAACATACATTATACATTCTATTTATATTATCGTTTTTAAATGTACCGAAATTCAATCAAAAGATGCAAATAAATGATGAGATTTTTGTCGTTACATTTTTACCTATTTTTTTCATTGTTTCTCAAGGAAATTCAATTGATTATGTTCGTGTGTGTGTGTATGTCAAATCAAATCAATGTATTTTTATGCTCTTCTCATTTATTATTTTCAATTTAATTCTTCTTTAATGAAAATTTGAAAAAAAAATCAAAACTAAATCGTCAATCAATGCATTGTTTATTTTTTTACGAAGGATGGTTATGATCTAAATTTTCAATCATTTCATGCATCAATTTGATTTGATTTGATTTTTGCATCATTCAATAAAAAAAAACTAATTTCACCCTAATGCACATTAACTTGTTGCTTCTCCTTTAAGGAAACATATTCATTATTCGCTTATTAAAAATTCATTTTCGAGGTGATCAAATGGTTTTTTGCCTCTATTTTACATAAATTTCATATAATCAATGATTACCATTTTTTTCTCATAGAAAATGCCAGTAATTTTTCAATCGTTTGAAACGATTGAAATGCATTTAGATGCAGCTCAATACGCGAGCGGCTTCTTGAAAATTCAAATCTGAAAACGTTAGCGATATTTATGTTTACCATCAATGTAGAAATAATTTATTCATGTTTTTCTATGGCTCGCTTTGAGCCTACATTGATTTCGAATTAGTTTCGATTCGATTTATCTTTGTTCATTCATTTTAATCGTGGAAAAAAATCGATAGGATCAGTACAAAGAATTAGCTTAATTCTAAAGGTGACAATTAATAGGCCATGACAAGGATCAATTATTGTTTTATTTGGAAAAAACCGAACTTTCAACGCGAAAATTTTCGTCTCAATTAATCGACATTATTGTTGATGACTAATTACATAATAAACAAATTGAAAGATATTTCTTTCGTTTTTATCCAAATCAATTTTCATTTGTTATTAAATTTATACAATCCAAAATAGCATCATCTCTACTGACATGATGCTGCTCATTATTCATTTTCCAATCAGTTTTTTCCTTCTTTCTTCTTCTTCAAATAAATTGATTTCAACTTTTTGCATTTGTTTTTTGTCAATTCATTTCTGAGGATCATTATTGTGTAAGATTTTTGCCAAATGTGAAAAAATCAATTGAAACAAATTCATTCATTCGTATGTATCTATTTCAATCATTTTCATAATTAGTTTCGTAAGCATCATTGAAAAAAAAAACAGAAATAGATTATCAAGAAGGAGGAAAGACAACAAAGACAAATCATTCTTCTTACTTTGTTGGACAATTAATCAATTCGATAATCTTGAATATAGTTTATATATAGTTTTTTTTGCTTCACATTAATGAATGTGAATACAAATGATACATGAACTTTGAATAAAATGAATGAATATACGAATAAAAAAATCCCATTCAAGAATAATTGATTATTCAAGGGAATATAGAGACAAATACACAGGGAAAAAATCAATTTAAACCGTTACACATTACGATTAATGATTATGATGATGAAAAATCTTTTGATTGACATTTGAAATTACCTTCTACGATGATAGTGATGATGATGATTATCATAACAATAATGATGATAATGATAATGGTAAAAATAATAATAATAATGAATGGATGAATGAACCAGGAAAACTTGTAAAATGTCTGCGATCATCATGACGATGATGATGATGATGACCAGTATTTTCAATTATTATTATTATTGTATGCGATTCTCATGCTTGTCATATATATGCTTGTTCTTTCTTACTACCATTCTTATTTTACCCCTAAAAGATGATTATTTAAAAAAACTTGACTCGATTCTTCCCCTTCGTTTCTTTTGTATGGTAATTGTGTGAAATGAAAAACTTGAATTTTTCTTCATTTATTGATGAAAATTCTCATTTAAATAAATGAGCCATTGATAGACATACGCACACACACACACACACACACACACTTATGTCATATTATGTAAAAACTTGTCGTTTTTCAACATTTACTTTAATTTTTTTTGTATTTCGTTCAAAGTGATCGATTCGTTCATTCACCAACCACACATTGGCCGACCACCAGACAGAGAAAAAAGTCAAAAGTTTCTGCGAAAAAATAATGAATTAATTCAAATTAAAAAGTAAAAATCAATGGAATAAAATTCCATTGAAAAATTTGAATTGAATCATTGATTGAAATCAATTCACCGAAAATTTAATCAAACATTCCGAATCGAAATAATGAATTGATTAATCAATTGATCAAAATTGACAATCATCGCAGCAAAAAAATTGTTAAATGTACTTTTAAGGGTAGGAAGTATACGTCATGAATATCACTTGTTGTGAGGGTTTCAATATTTATTCAATAGTTGATGTTGTTTATTATTTATGATTCATTTTTCAGTGAATAAAAAAACATGGATTTTGCTTCATTTGTCATTGATCAATGCATTGATATGTGCGTATGCAAACGCAATTTCTAGCAGTTCATCAAATGTTCAATAGTTTATATGCCTTGAAAAAAAAAAACCAACCAGAAATTTTTTTTTATTATTTCAATTTCTGGTCATGTTTTCAATACAATACAACAGCAAGCAACAAGTTGTTTATTTCATATTTTTCCAATATTAAAAAACACCTTTCTGTGAATCACATAAAAGTTGAATACCTGTTCCTTGTTTTATTTCATTATTATTATTTGGTCGGTTTTTCCTACAGAACTTTCGGATAGTGGTTAATGATGTGATGGTGATGATGGTGGTGGTTGCTGTTGTGGTGGTGGTTACCTTGAAGTGGCTTCAATCAATATATTTGCAGCATATTTGATTTTTTAATGGAAATTTTATTTGTTTCTTTCATTTTATATGCTACATAACTATATGCGAATGAATGTGGAATGAAAAAATAAAATTTTATTGAAATCAAAGAGAAACAGCGAGAGAAAGAGAGAAATTTGAATTTTAGATTTTGAGATCTGTTAAATGAAATAAAAACTCATTTTTTGTATGTTTCGTCGTATAAAGCTCTTAAATACGAGTTTTCTTCTTCGTTTTTTGTTGGCTTCTTCTGTGCCGAAATATGGTATATTTATTCAAATGGTGTTTTATTCATTCAATGTTTCTGAAAAAAACGAGAAATTTGCGTTCTTCTTCGCTGCATGAAGAGCCAAAATATATTGAAAATTTTCAATGTTGTTGAATTTCAAAGTGAATAAACAATCAAATAAATAACAACAGCAACAAACAGGCAACAAAAAATAAAATTCATCGTTACTTATTGATTTTTCTTTAGATTCATTATTTGTTTTGTTTGTGTGTAGTGTTGTTGTCGTTATTTCATTCATATGAATTATGATTCAATCAATTTTCATATATTATGAAGCTTGAATAAAGTTTAAGAATCGAGTTTTCAATTATTTCAATTGTTTTTTTGCAATTTTTCGCCATAATAAACAACTATTTGACATTTTAAGATTTGCAATTCACCTGTTGAATGTAAATGTACGTGTGTGTGTTGTGTGTTTGTGTACATTTTCAAGTCATTGCTTGCAAGTTACCTTGACATTTTCTTGTTTATGCTTATCTGACATTTATTATGCATTATGTGATACAGTTTTTTTTGCTCGAAACTCTCGAAAAAAGCCAGAAATCTATGAATTTTGTTTGTTTGTTTTAGTTTTGCTCGAGATTTGAATGAAAATAAATGTTAAAATGTGACATTCACTTGTAGCAATTTGCAACTCTCAATCATTTCATGCGAAATTATGGTGAACATTTCGAAAATTTCGTCATGATTTGACATCTTATCTTTTTTTCGTCACAAATGTTTATTATCGATCAAATGAATCATACAAAATTTTTTTTTATATTTATATTTTCATAAACTCAATGCACAGTGATATTCTCAAAGAAAAAATAATATTTCTAAACAAATTAATGAATTTGCTTCTTTGATTTTATAATTTTTATTATCATTGGTGGGTGTTTTGCATAAACAAATAAAATGCTCAAGTATTGATCATAGAAAAAAAAAATTGTATTCAAAATGAATTCAAAATCAAATATCAAACATAAATGTTAAATGAACAGATGAAAAGAGAATATTTTTAACCTTTAAAAAAGAAGTGTACCATATGCAAAAAAACCATAAAAATTAGATCAAACATCTTGTGCTTTATTATTATTATAATTAATATCAGTGCAATACAACAGCCCCACGTATTTTGAGATGAATAAACACTAATGCAAATGTTTCTTTGATCTCAAGTATTTATTTGTATAAAATATAATTATTATAACAAATGTCAACATCAACCTATTTGATCGTTTGAAATTAATAAGTTTTTTTTAAATGAAATTTCACGACATTTATATCTCTATGTATTATTTATCATAGATGATGTGAAATGATTAATAATGTGATCGCAAATCTAATATGAAAGTCCTGGTGTATTGAGAATGATTTGATTAATCTGATTTTATCGTTTTGTTACCATTGACAACATCCATTGAAAACAAATAGATTTGAAATTTAATATTAAAATTTTATAATTGTAATCATTATCTTCAAAGACTGAACGATATAACAATCAATAATATTGTTTTTTATATTTACAATTCATTCATCAAAAATAATGAATTGCATTTGTTATTATTGATTGCATTTTTAAATTATTGATATTGAAATCATTTCATATGTTTGTGTTTGCACACACATCTTAGTGTATATTTTATCATTGTGACCATCTTTTTTATCATAAATTTGTTTTGTACATATTTGAGCATATTGAATCATCAAAGAAAATTGAATTTGATTTCAATTTTAATTTAAAATCATAAAATCATTCACTTTGATAATCTTGAAAAATCAATTCATAATTTAAATGTTTTAATCAAAAAAAAAAAAAAAAAAAAAAAAAAAAAATGTTTCGTTTTTTATCCAAACGTTTTCGCAGACGTACGAATGGTGCACGTCCCTTATCGAATCAACTAGAAAATGAGCAGGAAAAAATCCGCCAACAAAAAGGTTCATTATATTGTAAAGTAATATTATTAGATGGTAGCGATTTAACGTTGTATATGCGGAAAAAAAGCTATGGTGAAGAATTATTTCAACGTGTTTGTGATCACATCGGGTTATATGTTGAATCGGATTATTTTGCACTGCAATATACCGATACAAACACTCAGCTTCATTGGTTAGATAATACGAAAGAATTGCGAAAACAAGTGAAAATCGGTCCACCATATACATTCCGGTTTAAGGTGAAATTTTATTGTTCCGATCCGAATACGCTACGAGATGAATATAGCCGTTATTTATTTTTCTTGCAAGTAAGTTTTTAAATTTATTTCTTTTAATCAAAAAATTTATTCGCATTTGTTAATTTATTTTCTTTCATCATAATGATTGATTCGATTTTGATTCAATATTGAAAACATCATCAATAATTGAATCGATTCATTGAATTTTCCATTGATTATTATTATTAGATTTTCGAAATGTCCAAAATATACAAATCGATTCAAATGTTTTTCATTTCTCAAATTGATTGATTATTTTATTTTTCATTTGAATCATTCAATTCATTTGTTCTAGCCATTTTATTTTCGTAAATTGTCATTACTCATAGTCTATCTATGTGTGTTAATACATTGCTGACCAATAAATTGATTATCGGTCAATGTTTTTTGTTTTTCTTTCATTCCATTATTATTACTGTCATTATTATTATTTTTATTATCATCGAAGACAATTTGATTAGTTTTTCGTTTGAATCAAATTAAATTTGAATTTTGAATCACATCCAAATTAAAAATCAAAAAACAGTCAATCTGGTCCTTGAATTACTTTATTTTGATGAAAAATTTAAATTAGTATTGTTTCAAATGAATTTGAATTGAATTTTTATTGATTATTTAATAGCAATAATAATAACAATAGGAATAAGTAGAAAACATTCCATTATTATTATCAAGTAAACATTGAAATAAATTATGTAATAAAATGAAATTTAATTAAATAGAATAACATTTTTTTATTAGATTTAGAAAAAGAAAAATTGTCAATATATTTATGAATAATTTTCAATTTGAACAATTTTTGAATAG
Organism: Psoroptes ovis; assembly: GCA_002943765.1. Classification (NCBI taxonomy): domain Eukaryota; kingdom Metazoa; phylum Arthropoda; class Arachnida; order Sarcoptiformes; family Psoroptidae; genus Psoroptes; species Psoroptes ovis. The sequence goes on from PQWQ01000001.1 coordinate 2,919,187, forward strand.
TAAACCTAATATGCTACACATAACACTAAGAATATAGCTTGAATTGAATCATTCATTGTTTATGGACGCCTTGAAATCACTTGAAATTATTTTTCGATGAAATTCAATGTTCATTGACGAGTTTGTAATGCCACTGAAAAAAACAAAAAGGTTCAATGTTTGAAAATTATAGATTTGCAGCTGTTGAACATCAAATTATTATTTTCCATCATTATTATTATTTTTATTATGAATGATGATGAAAATTATCGTTCATCAAAACATAATAAGTCAGTTTCTTTACCTTTTGTGATGAAAAAAATATTTTTCTATGTAATTAAACAAATAAATTTCGTTGATATTAATGATGATTTGATGATAATCATATTGTGAACCCAATCAGTTCATAAATAATCACGAATCATTGATTGATTTTTTTTCAATTAATACTAAAAATTTCAAAGATGGAGAGAAAATTTTCAATCAAAATCAATTGATTTTAGAATCAATTCAATTGTCATTTATGATTCAATAATAATAATAGGCCAATTATCATGGATCAATCATTGATTTTTTTTCTCGCATTTTCTTCGTTGAACATTACTAATTGTGTGATAGGATGATATATGAAGATCTATCGAGAACATCTCGAAGATATGTACAGAAAAAACAGTAAAAACTATGATTTGATGAATAAAAATCACTTCCTATTTCGATCAATGGAATATGTATTGATTAAGATTAATGTGCCTAATAAATAAATTGGCACGAGTTTTTTTGTTAATGTTCATTTCAACAAATGTTTGTGCAAAGATTTAGAAAATTTTTCATTTAATTTCATCAATATTTTTTCATTAGTTTTTCTTCGGATTGATTGAACTTATTAAATAATGATTACTATTATCATGATACTTGAATCTGAACTTTTTTTTTGGTCAATTGAAAAACTAACTAACTATGCATAACTAGATTAATAAAATGAAATATCAAAATCTCTAAATCTTTAAATCATTTTTTTCATTGATTCATTTAAGGCCTCAGGTTTCAAATATTATTGTCTATTCTATTCATGCATAATACATTTTTTTTTCGTTGAAATTTTCGTTTCAAAATTGATAAAAATTAAAATCAATCAATTTATTTGAATATGTCAAAATCTAATAAACAGATCGATAGATCAATTTGTTGATGTTTAAAATTCAAAAATAATACAGTATTCGAAGATTTAATGAATTTGATTTGTATTTTGTTCAGTAACAAAGTTGAAAATAAATTACAAATTTCCATATATAATTTTGTTTCATTTGAAATCTGACGCCTAATCAACACTTTGATCTTGTTTTTTAAATTTATTTGAAAATGCTAATGAAAATAATTAATGCGTTTTCATATATTTGCATATTATCTTCAATAAAATCGCATTTAAAATGGCAAAAACGGTAAAATGAATCATTACTTTTTTTCAAAATTCATTTTACTGATGAAAAATGATGCAAATAATATTTAAAAATGATGCGAAAATGTGCCACAATTTGAAATAAATGATGTGTTTACTTTTTTCTTAATGAAACATTCATTGTTTTTCAGTGGATTTAAATTTGAATTTAAATTCAAATGAAAATGAAATTGGCGAATAATAATAATAATTTTTTTAAAAATAATTTCTTGAGAAATTTTTAAGGTTTTTGCTGAGGCTTAGAATCGTCAGAACCTTATTATTTTTTTTTCGCATATTTATTTGCCTTAAATGAAATTTCAAATCAAAATTTATCAAAATTAAATGTTGTGGTCTTCATTGGAAGCTGTGGTTGTGGTTTTTAATTGAAATTTTGTATGTTGAAATAATTTTCAAAATGAATTATCTATTCATTTTTTTAATTTTTCCACTCTAATGACGTTAATTTTAAATCAAGTTTCAATTTTTGAAATTTAATTATATTTGAATAAAATGAACAAAAAAAATATCTATTTCCTAATTTTATCTTTGAGAAAAAATTTTATGATATTTTAAGCATGTCAATGCATACATCATTTCTGTCTCACCTGCTGTTTGCTTGAGGTTTCTTATTCAATCGTCATTTCAATGGTCATTCATCTGCTGTTCATTTATTACAATTGTAGCATCTTATTGTGTTATCTTGCATTGTATCATGTTTTTTCTCAAGGATTGTAATTGTTTGCAGGAAAAATAAAACAATGGAAATTTTTCAAAATGAAACAAAATCGTCATGATTCTGAGTTTAATTCTAATTCTATTTCTTTCTGGATTTTTTTTCCATAAAATTTATTTGATTAATTCTTAGAAGAAAAAACAAAAATCAAATCCCTTCATATGAATGTCCATTTCATTGTCATGGCCATTGACTTTTATTTTATATTTTGTATTTAGATGGCTAATTATAGTAGTAACAATTGATCCGGTTTTTTATTTCTTTTCATCAAATTTCAATAATAAAATTGCATTTGAAAAGTGAAACTATTATTCACTAAACATGCACAAAAATTTCAATTGAAAATTATCAATACAAATGTATTGATTGATCGTGAGATTTCCAAGATTATAAACCTATTCAAACGTTGTTTATAACGTTGAAGTTCAATGAATTTCTTGTGGACTAATAATAATAATTTATTGAAATAAATCATGCGAATCTTTACATGATGGACGCAGTACGATGAACAATACTTTTTGTTTGATCATCATTTGATTATATGTCGAAATTTGGAAAATTTGCCTCGTAAATTTGTTATGATTATTATTATCATCAAAACAAAACATGCCCCAATATTTAAAATCAATCAAAAATTTGAATTTTCAAAAGTTTGAATGTTTTCGCCACAATAAATAATCACTTGTCAACAACCTGTCATTTTATGCCAATTTTTTTAGTTTACTGCTTTCCAATTATATTTGATTTTTTTTCTAAAATCTATTATTTTCTTTAGACTTGTTATTCCATTATTTTTAATTAAAATTTTTTTAAACTTTATTTTAAAATTTAGCTAAAACAAGATGTGCTTACTGGTAAATTACCATGTTCTGAAGATGTGGCTGCTGTATTGGCAGCATATTCATTGCAATCAGAATGTGGTGATTGTGAAAATGATGAACATGATCTTCAATTTGTATCGGAATTTCGTTTCATACCAGGACAAACTGAACAATTAGAGGAAAAAATACTAAATGAATGGCGAGCATTACGACCAATAATACCAGATGATGTTCCTGATAATAAAAAAGAATCATTGAAAGCAGCATTATCAATGGATTCGGCAACAGCTGAATCAAATTATTTGAATAAAGCTAAATGGTTAGAAATGTATGGTGTTGACATGCACACAGTTCTTGGTAAGTGTTTTTTCTTTAAATTTTATTTCACATATATGTATATTCGAAGCTTTAGGCTGATAATATAATCATATCATCATTATCATAATATGATAATGTCATCATAATGTTCATTTCAATGGAAAACATATCAAATTGCCTAATTTGATATTGAAAATCGTCATAAATAATAATAATAATAGTAATGCGTGCAGATGTATTTAATTAAAAACATGCCATTTATAGACAAATTTCGAGACATTCAGACTGACTAATAGCCTCGAATCCATTGGCTACAATCGTTAATTGTAGAAAAAAAACTAAATAAAATCACAGATGTCCAAAAAACAAAAAAAAAAATTACATTGAAATGAATTAGAATTTTTCTTTTGATAAATAGAAAAAAACATTTCATATTGTAATTTGATATGGATTCAAGAAAAATAGAAAAAAAAATTCATTGATTTTCTTCTTCATATGCAAATAATGATTCAGAGGTCAAAATTTAAATTCAACAAAATGTATAGTGATATTGTGTGATGATAATAGTATATAAATGATTGAAATTATTGGTGATTAATGAGAATTGATTCATTTGCCATTCAAATATTAAAAAAATATTGAAGCTAAGCATGTATTTTGACATTGATCAAAAAGATATTCAAAGTACTTGTTTCAATCAGCTCAATCTGTCAAAATTCCTGTGAATCGTGTAAAGGTCTCTTATGTTTTGTCGTGTGAGTGCGTGTGTGAAGACTATTGAATATTCGTTTTATGGCGACAATTTTTATTTTGAATGATAAATTTCAATCATAAATTGAAAGTATATTTGACAAATGTACAAAATATTTTGACGAATACAAGTATTTTTTGATTTACAGTCGTATATGAGCTAATTCATTTGAAAATATACTTTCAAATATATAATTTAATAATTGTCATACAAAAATCGTGATTGAATATTGGCAAAAATTCATTTTCACTGATCGATTGATTGTCATTATTGTGTGTATGCGTGTGTGTGTGAAAAAACACATCAATAAAATATCGATTGAATGTCATTCTTTCGTTTCGATTCGATTGTATTCAACTTGATATCATTAAAAATTTTAACAATTACAGCTGTGTTAGTGTCATTGACAACGACAGTAATAAAAATGAGAGAAATACTGAAAAAATAAAATTACAATGAGAAATATACATTTCATTATATTTGAATCGAAATGAAAAAATTTTCACATCAAACAATGGACCAATTTTTTTCCTATTTTATTCTATTCATTTCATTCCTACAATAATTCATTTTTTGGCAATTATGCTCCCATTTCTATATTTATATTTTTTTGGCTAATTTTTCAAATTGGGCGCCATATTAAGAAAATACATGCATACACACATACATCAATGTATCATTATTTGATTGTGTGTATTTCTAAATTTAAATTTATTAAATTTTTACATTTCTCGATTCGATTATGCCATCGATATTATCAATATAATCATCATTATTATTTGATAATGATGGTCAATCATTGATCAGTAAAAAAAGAAAAAAAATTGATAGTAATAATATTTGATTGTACTTTGGCAAACGAAACAATTAATTTGTTACTTACAATAATTAGGCTCATCGATTATGATTCACATTAGCATCAATCAAAGAATCATTTCTGCCTTTGTAATCAAACGAACGGAGAAAAAAAATAAAAATAATTTGAAAATTAATAAGAAATCAATGATTAATTTATCATTTGAATTTTCAAATTAAAAAATATTTCTTAAAAAAATTTTACCTTCAACAAATATGATTAATATATGAACATTTCGCATCTAAAATTAGCATTTCATATTAATATTTTTTCCTTTTCCATATTTATATTCTTTCATATTTCTCATGTTATTCACTCTAAGAAATATTTCAATATATTTATTAAACCGTTAATTGGAAGTCATCATACATATATAAACATAATTATTGTTGATGTTGGTGCAGTTGTTTCTTTCTTTGAAATAAATGTATACAAACATACACGAATTCGTGATCAAAGAAAAAAAAATACTGTGTATAATGAAGCAAATCGATGTGTATGACCAGTGCAATTTATCAGTGAAACAAAATAATGGTCAAAATTTTTTGAAAATTATTTGCAAATTTGTTGCAAAAATGTTTCTCGTGTTTCCATGGAATTTTTTCCGAACATTATCATAGGCGAACAACAACAGCAATTAGCATTAAAAACCAATGAAATATGATTTTTTCCATGGAAAAGTTTTCGAGTGAGATTTGTTTCAGAAACAAAGTATCGTTGCAAACCATTGATATTTCCAAAACAATCGATTTAATGATTAAACAGAAAAACCGCATCACCAGCCAAATCAGCTTGAAGATATTTACATTATGAAATGATTATTATTCATCATTTCAAATTATAAACAAAAAAAATATTTCCGTTTCGTATTATTATTATCATTGCATTTGATCAAGTAAATACATTTCATCAAATGTTAATTATCCATTAATTCCCAAAAATTTTTCGAATTTTTTTCTCCATTTGTTCGAAAAAAAATACATACAGGTGTTTTTAGGCAATTATATTATTTTCGGTTTGTTAATGTCTCTCGATTTCCATCGTCTGTTGTCAAAGTAACATCACACACACACACACACACAATAATGTGTATAATGTACTGTAATATCGACAAAGAGACTTAAAGATCAATTTTGATTGCATTGATAAATGGCAATTTTTTCGCTCATATCTGATAAACAATATGTGATTCGTTTCACGAATCAAATACCAAAATTTTTATCCAAAATTCATACTATGAATGATCAATGAATATCCGGCGAATTTTTTACGTCATCAACCACAAGTTCAATAACATTGATGGTGTATGCAAACACAGAAATACAAGCTTAATTACAATTATTTCCGATTGTTTGAAAGTTAAATAACACATTGCTTACGAATCGTTTATCAGTGAGACTATGCATAACAAAGCAAATATTGATTGCAGCTGATTGATTTGTAAATGAATGAAACTAGCAAATTTCAATTCATATTTTTCCTAAAACTAATATTTGACAATTTTTGTTGTTGTTGTTGTTTTTAATGGAAAAACAAAGTAAAATATGTAAATTATCATTTTAGACATGGGAAAATTTCAAAAATAAAAAATCTAAGTGAATTATACCGGAAGAATCATGTCATAAACAATTCCGACTGAAAAATGCAAGCGAAAATTGATGTTTTGGAAGAAACAAAGAAATGAAATTACAAATAAATTATCGCAGAAAATATCACATTCATAATATGCAAATGTGCGTGTGTGGGGCAGTTTGATTACAATTTACGATTATTTTTTTCACAAAATTAGTCCGAAAAACACAATAAAACAATAAGTGTTTTGACACATATATTTTCTTATATGAATCGATCATAGATTTGATTTTTTCATTTCTTTAATTTTTCATGAATTCGTTGTTTGATTGATCTTGATTTTTCTGTTTTTGATTTGATGTGTGTTCTTGATACATAAATCAAAAATCTTGTTTCATATTTGTTGGCGTAATTTTTTCTTCGTTTTTCCCTTCGTTCCACCGATTATCATATGATACATCTTGTACGATAATGATGATGATGATGGTTGCTGATCATTGATTAACCATCTACATTACAATAATGATAATAATAATTGTAACAATTATAATTATCATCTTTGATCACTGATAATGATAATGTTTGAGGTTTTTTTCTTCGTCGACGAATATCTATTCGAAGCTGTTTTTGTTATTTTTATATTGTATTGTTCCATATTACGATACTTGGTAACCTAAATCTCATTATTTGTTACAAGATTATCAATTATTATTAGTAGGCATATAGCACACACTTATGATAATTACGAAATGAACAAGTTTGCCAGAATAACAAGCGAACGGGAAAAAAAGGTGTTTTCCATAGATTTTTTTCCGTATTGTGAGAATTAATTGATATATGAAAAGCAAAAACAAAACCAAACAAATTACATTGGCTTAATCTTGATCTTTTCTTTCAAAGATGTGTTTGCTTTCTCTGTGTTATTGAGTACTCATGTCCATTTTTTTCATTTAATAATCATCATCATGAAATCAGTATCATTATCAGCATTTGATGAACATCATTGAACACGACCGACCATTGAAACAAACGGAAAAATTTTATCAGATAGAGAAACGATTAAAGTAAAAAAACAGTTACAAGTAACTTGTATAACCTTGTATACATCATGTGAGTTATGCAGCCACATGGTGTGTTATTGATGATTCTAAAAATATAAAATTCAAATATATTTTATGATTCAAAGAAAAACACAATATCTTGCCAATGGATTCTAATGCTAATAATGTCTAAAATGAAAATCTTTTCAATAATAAAAAACTAATCCTTTTGTTACATAAAAAAATTTATTATTTGTTTAACTTTAATGGTTCAATATTTCAAAGCTTTCAATATGAAAAAAAAAAATTTCTCATTTGTTTGTTTCATTCGTTGTTCACCGAACAACAAACATAAGCGAGCATCTATTTATGATTCAGCAAGCTTTGATCTAGTTTTTTGATTGAAAATTTTTTCCATTTTTTTTTGTTACATCATTTAAAACACTGACAATGGAAATTGTATGCGAAGCTTCGATGCTTAGATTTATTATCATTCATTATTATTATTATTGTTTACTTTATCTTTATTTTTTTCTTTGTATGAAAAAAAATTACGGTTCAAAAATATATAACAGTTTAGTGTGCATACACACACAGGTATAACGAATTAATCTACCTTTATCATTATTATTATATCAGTGTTATCAGGGTTTACTATTATTATTATGATATATTCATATTTATTTATTCATCCATTTTTTTCATTTTTATTTTTACTTTGAAAATTTTTTTTTCGATTTAGGTAAAGATGGTAATGAATATAGTTTAGGATTAACGCCTACCGGTATATTAGTGTTTGAAGGTAAAACAAAAATTGGCCTATTTTTTTGGCCTAAAATTAAAAAACTTGATCTACGCGGAAAAAAACTGATATTGGTCGTTGTCGAAGATGATGATGATGGTCATGATGAAGAGCACACCTTTGTATTTCGATTGGTATGTATATTTACAACAAAAAAAATCAATTCGTTTCAATTATCAATTTCACCTGCATGTATAAAAAAAATATAATTTTACAATCAATAATACTTTATATTGAAATAATACAATGAAAATTTCATTTATCGATCAAAGAACAATGGCGTTAGACATAAGACACCTATAGAAAACAATATCTGAGCAGATATATAAATTACAAATAATCAATCAATTTAGCCATTAAATGAATGTATTATGGCTGGAAAACAAGACTGAATATTTCACAATCTGAAGAATTTACATGTATGAAATTATTTTGACAAATATGTCTGATGAAAATTCCAATATTTTATCAATTCGATCGAAAAGGTTATGTTTTTTTTCCATTTTGCAAATCAGATGATTATAAATATCTGATCATTAATATTATTATTATTAAACGATCGAATCGATATGAGACAATTTGCGGTAAAAAAAACCATTCATTATTTGATTGATATACGTGTTTTAATATCAATCATCATCAAATTTAACAAAATGACTAAAGTAATCGGCTGTCAAAAGCCATGCAAATAACTAATCAAACACACACCTACAAACGAATTTGTTTTTATTCAACATCAATAATATTATATGAATAAATATTAGATAAGTTTAATGAATGAATTCATGAAAAAAATCAAAAAATATAACAACACACCTTGTTATTTGTTATACATTTGATCGAGCAAAAAAAAAAATCAAAATTTTTTGACCTAATACCTTCAAAACATTAAATGAAGCATGTAGAATGCCTATGCCCATCAGTTGATACACAATCAGATTCAATCGTTTCTGTCTTTCAAAGGTACTATATGGTGCTGTTCTTGGAAATTTTAAATTAATAATAATTAAATGGAATGGAAAAATTCTACAAAATTTCAATAACCTTTTTCGATGTTAATTATCATCGATGCTCTTGCTTTGAATTCATTCATTGATTATTGCTTTCACCTGAAAAACGAAAAACAAATCATTGAAAACAATAAATAAATAAATCATTTGATTGACAATAGATTTTTTTTATTTTCTTTGTGTATCGATGTGTGTTTGTATTTTGAATTTTTTCAATTTCAAATTTTACAACTTGTTTTTTGTACATTCAAAGGTTACACACATACATGTTGCACATTTTACAGACATTTTTTGAATTATAACAATAGAAATTTTCCATTTTTTTTTTACAATCAATGAATTATGTTATGTATGTATGATGGTCATTATCATTCAATATTATTTCTTCTTCTCTTATTTCGAACTTATGAAAAAAAATCGATGAAAATAGAATTATTATTACTATTATTATTACAATGCACTAAAAATAATAGCAAGAATAACCTTTAGTAAAATCCATACAACAAACCACCCTTTAGATAGACATTTATGATGCGAAAAAAAATGAATGAATAAATAAATAATTATTTTTTATAATATATTCGATGAAAATGATTGCATTTTGAGAAGAAAAAAGAAATGGAAAATTTCTGGTGAATTTTTTTCATTTTATTTTTTTGACCATTAAAAAACAGTATGGAAAAAAATAACTTGTACATCCTTGTATTATTATTATTATTATTATCGTTGCTGAAAACGAGGCCAAATATTTACCCAAATGTTTGATGAAGTAAAATTCATTATATTTAGGAATAATAATAATAATGAATAATCAAATGATGTAAATAATAGTTATAATAATAATGATAACCAAAGGTTTTTGTTGTTGTTGTTGATGCAGTTGTAGTTCATTGTTTATGTATTCGGATAGAAAATTAATTTTTTTTTTTTATTTTGTTGTTGCTGTTATTTGCAGCGTTAGACATATTTTTAAATGATAATAATAATGATGTTTTGAGAATATTTCCTGATTTTTTTTGGAATATCAGATAATTATTATATTCCATTGTATTTTATGTATATTGATTTTAATTTTATTTTATTTTATTTTTATTTTTGCTCTTTTGTACAAAAGCATACAACAAAAACATCGAAACATCTTTGGAAATGTGCCATTGAACATCATGCATTTTTTCGATTAAAATCACAACAACATCTTGAACGTGGTAAAACAAGACAAAGTTTTGTGCGAATGGGTTCACGTTTTCGCTATTCTGGACGAACACAATTTCAAGCAATCATACAACAACAGAAAACAGCACAACAAGAAAGTAAAAGAAATTTCGAGAGACGTCCATCACAAAGGTTTAGTCGCCGATCAGTTAAATCAATTAATGGTGCTAATGCTGCTGCTATTGCGACCGGCAATACGCCTACATCTAATGCATCGATTTCCAGTCCATCCATCGCGAATAAATCTTCTAATAGTGTTAATAGTTCAACAATCAAGTCGGTGATCGGTACAAAAGTGATTGATCAAGCAAAACCAAACAGTCCGACAACACCAAAAATTCAAAATAAAATCCTGACAGCTAATAATAAATCAGTGAGTGCAACCGCCAATCAATCATCATCAGAATCAAATAGACAATCATCGCCATCATCACCTGAACATCGTCTTGATAGTTTAATTAAATCATATTCAAAAACAGATAATATTGTCAATGGTAATGTTGAACATGAAAATGATTTCAATAATTTCAACCATGCATCTGATAATATAAATGATAATGTTGATGATGAAGATGAAATTGTGAAACGATATTGTTCGAAAAGAACAAACATTACGAATATGAAAACAATCAAGAATACATCATATAAAAATGCCATTAGTGATAATAGTAGCGAAAATGATAATATAAATGGTTTCATTACGAAACAACAAAAAATGACAAATATGGATGTCATTAATAATAATGTAAGATTGATCACTTCAACGACTACACCAACAACATTGACAACATCGAATCCATCATCTATTACATCGAAAACAACAATGACAGCATCTAATATATCTCAACATCGTAATAATAATAACAATAATAATACTAATTCACTTATTTGTAATGAAGCTAAATGTAATATATTGAAAGCGAAAGAATTGCAACAAAAAGATATTGTCTATAGTGATAGCAGTGATGATATATGTGCTACTTGTAATGGCGTAGGATTGAACAATTCACAATCAACAACAGCGACAACGATGAAAATTCCCCTTTACAGACATAATAACAATCGTAATATTGAGAATGGTAGCACGACAACATCACTCGGAAGAAAAATTCATACATGTCTAGATGATTCATTTGATTCATCTAGATCAAATGATGATGATGATGGTAATAATAATAATAATAATAATGATCCAACAGGTGGCCGTATATCTAGTTCTGAAAATGAAACACTAATCAATGACGATGATGAGGAAGATATGATACCGTTGATTAATCGTCCAGATGAAAATAATATAACAATCATTCGAGTTCATAGTGGAGCTGATCATGTCAATAATATAACGACCACATCCTTAAATAACAATAGAAAGAATAATGATGATCGGCCATTACGACAATGGAAAAATAACAATTGTGATCAACAATCAATTATTGTACATCATAAAGCGACTAAATCATTAGATGGCGGATCTTTGGTTGCACAAACAAATCTATTGAAAAATAGCAATAGTTTCTCAAACAATAACAACAATAATAATAATTCAAATACAAATACAAACAGTACCAATGGTCGTTTTTATCATAAATATCAAAATGGCGGCAGCAGTGGTCTAAGCAGTGGAAGTACTAGTAGTAGTCAAAGTAATTTACAACCATCAGATGATTCATCTTGCCGTGAATCATTATCACCATCACCAGTTCTTGTGGAGACATCGTTTGCCTGTGCAAATCCAATCACAAGATCTGTTTCAGTATTAAATAATAATCCCAATAACAGTACTAATAACAATAATGGCATTACCAATGGTAATGGAATAACTAGTAATAATAATAATTCATCGTATATTGTTGCAGCAAACTGTGATTCAATGAAACGTAATTCATCACTAAATCATCATAATCATATAAACAATAATCAATCAACAAATAAACGTACTGTTATGACTACTGAACTATGAAAAAGGAGAAAATCCATGAATTTTCTAAATTAAAACTCAATCAATTTGAGAATTTTCCTGCCGTTTAAGTGATATTTATATATAAATGGATACAAATAAAAAACGCACATGAATATCTTTGAAAATATCCCGCAGCCTTAAATCATTTGTGTATATTATTATTCCCTTTCAATTTATTCATTCATTATTCATTGAAACATTTGAGAATTGCAATTTGACAAATTAAAAAAAAAATTATACCGACAAAATATAAATAAATAATATAAAATATTTCGTTATTTGTTGAAAAATTCATTTTTATTTGAAAAAATAATATTTAAATATACATAAAATTTAACACAAATCATTTCAAAACATTCATAAATATTGATGGTGCATTCAATCAAAAGGATAAAAAATTCAATTGAAATTCAATCATCATCATTCAATGATTTATAAGTTATGCAAATATTTTTTGATGACAACAGTGAAAACATCAAATCAAAAAAAAAAAAAAAAGTACTCGTGAAAAAAATCATAAATTGATAATTTTATTATCATTACAATTTTTATTTATAATTATTATTTTATAACAATGAAATAAAATTTACATTGCTATAAAACATTTACATTAATTTTTTTTTTTTTTTTTTTTTGGTGTTATTTTGAAGGGTTGACAAATAACAATTATAAAAATGTGTATTGTTTCTCATGAAAAAATATATATTTCGCTTTCAAAATCCTAACAATCCTTTACATGCTTGATGTATTTGTGTATCTAATTGATAAATTTTTTTTCCACCACCTTTCATCACTGGTAATGGTTTTGTGAATGAAATCGGATAATCACAAACAAAAATGTATGGACTTTCGATTTCACATTCAGGATATTTTTTTCGTATAACTTCTTCTGGTTGACAATCTTCAATGGTTACGCAGCCAACAATTACATTGGTCGGATAATTACGAGGAAATTTTTCATGACCAAGTTTCCGATAGAATTGTTCAATACTATTTATTTCATCACTTGTAGCCGGTTTCGCTGCAGCATAAATCCATAATCGTCCTTTGAAAGGACTATACCATGTGCGTCCTTCAAATTTTTTGATACCGGCCACTAATAATGATGCATAAGGTTGTCGCATAGCTAAACACATACCATGGTCATCAATCTTAGCCATTTCATTGTTTTGCACACGACGTTCAAATTCGTCCATTGAAATCGTTTTTTTCGATGAAATCGTAGATTTCTTCGATTGATTAGAATTAGTCTTCTTACTATTGTTGTTTTTGCCATTGTATTCATTATGATAATCAATTTCATTTTGACTTTGAGGAACATAAATAGGTGGAGGCAAATTTCTTTTGTCAATTTTTCCATCATTATTAATAAAATGTGATGATGCTTTTGTTTCATAATCAGTTTTAATTGTACTCAATTCTTCTAATTTACGATGTTCGTCATCAATGTTCTCGATGACAGATTCACTATAATCACTAACGGTCATGTTTTCAAAATCAATTTTTATCTTATCAATTTTACTGAATTTATTTTCAACAATATAATCGACACGTTCGGATATTTCTTTGCGATTTTGATCGGATATAAAATTTTGTGATTGTAATGTGAAATAATCAACTTGATCATCAAATACTTTGGTTCTTGCAACAGATTTACGATCGAATTCTAGTAATTTATTTTTGTGTTCAATTGCTTTATTAAGATTTTTATTATAATCATTATTGTTACTATTTGATAGTGTTGCCGCAATTTCTTTTAAACTTTTTTCTTGCTTTAAATCATCAGCTATTTGTTCAATAAAATCTAACCGAACACCCGAATCTGTCAGTTGTTGGAGTTCTTGATACGCTTCATTAGAGCCAGATAGCAAACGATTACGATCTTTTTTATGGAACACATATGTACCGCATGTAAAACAAGGTCCATCACCTTCTTGTCGACAAACAATGCGGCCACAATTCAAACAATTATTAATCAATTCATGTTTACTTGCTTCACAATAACATTGATGGCGACCTTGCAGTAGAAATGTTCCATCTTCATTGACAATAGGATCATGATTTTTCGTTTTCTTTTTACTTTTCATTTTGAAAACTTATTAAATTTCAAAAATGGATAAAATTGGGAAAAAAATATTCAAAATTTTTGTTTACGCGTTTCTATTCAACTATTTCTACTTGTAAACACAATAATCAAACAATAAAAGGTTAAAATAGTTTCTAATGAAAGTGGCGGTTGAGAATTTTAAAATGAAAAAAAAAATAAACAAAAAAATAATTTCATTTTTATTTATTTTTGAATATTCTGGACTTTTTTGAAACAATTTCAAGATGACAAATGATAATGAAATCGAAAAATTGAAAGATGAAATCGAAAATTATCTTAAAATCAATACATTTGATGATTTTTGTTTGAATATTGAAAATGATATGAAAAAATTCCAAAACTATCCAAATGATATCAAAGGTAATTTTTTGCTTATTTCGGCTACTTTTTATAATTTTCACAAATTTTATTTAGAATTTAGCCGATGTATCAGCAAAGAACATAAATACATCGATAGAATGAATAAATTGAAACAAAAAATAGATATAATAACGTTGCAAAATGAAAATGCTTTGAAAAATATCGAAAAATCAAAGATTAAAATTAAAGATCTTAAAGAACGTAAGATTTTCAATATTTTATCAAATATTTTCTCTTAATCTTTTTTCGTGTATAGACATTTCAAAATTAGAAAATGAAGTGGAAAATAAGAAAAAAATGATTGAAAAAATCGACGATACATGTGATTTTATTGGTTTACAAATATACAATGTCAGTGAATCACTTTATAATGTCAAACTATCAAAATTGCCTATCAAAAATTATGATTTGGTATTTTCATTCGACATCTTTTACAATGGTGACACAACTGAATGTAAGCATTTTGAATTTTCAGTCGTGACTTATTATAATTCTAATGTATTCATATAGTGAAAAAAATTGATCCAGACAATTGCATCGATGTGGACAAAATAATGTCCGAAATTAATATGATTGAAGACGATAAAAAATTCCTGAAACTCATCGTTATGATTAGACAACAATTGATTGAGAAATATTCTTGAAAAATTATATTTTTAATTGAATTTTTACTATTTGATTATGAAAAGTATTATAAAAAGAGAATTTTTCAACACGAAAACTAAACAAAACTATGATTCCATATTTTTTTTGTACAAAACTATTTAAATTTGACATGATTCATTTTTTCAGTGAAATGATTATATTTTGAAATGATTGAATAAACAAGTAAGAATAAGTTGACACAATTTAATCTTGCCATTTGCCAAGAATTTCTGAATCACGGAATATATAATACTCTTTATCTTCGATTTCAACTTTTGTGCCACCATATTCAGGTAATAAAACTTTATCACCTGTTTTCACACCCATCGGTATTATGTCACCTTTATCATTGGTACGGCCAGGACCAGTTGCTAATACAGTACCGGTTGGAACTTTATTTTGTGCTTTTTCAGGCAAAACAATACCACCTTTGGTCATTGTTTGCGGTACGAATCTTTCGACCAATACTCGATCCAATAACGGTATTAATCGTCGTCCAATGTTGCTTGCCTAAAAGATAGAAAAGAATAGATTTAGTCACTTTTCATTATTCTCAATATCTTCGGATTACCATGGTTTTTGAACTTTGACAAAATCGAAAAAAAAGAAAATGATGAAATCTCAAGAAATATTAACAAATGTAGAATGATGATTGATCTAGAACACACTGATTGCTATTGAAATTTCGAAGAAAAAATGTGGTTTGATTTTATCCGTGTTGAATATTTTTTGGTAAGCTTCTACAATGAATAAGCTAAGAAAGGCATCAACCATGTGTTTTATTTCTTTCAATGAATCGAGCCTAAATGCGCATGTTTTTGGTGAAGAAATTTCGAGAAAATTATCGGCCTGTTGTCATGTTCTCAAGTTTTGTCAATTTAAATACTTTTTATCAATAATTATTTCGGGTTCAAATTGATGTTTAATTGATTTCAATTAATTTATTATCAATAATTTTTGACTCTTAGATCTATTTGATTGGTTTTTGACGATATTTTCTTGATAATTTCTTGATTTTTGATTTTCGAAATTGAAAGCGATTCTCGAGAACGCATGCGTTCATCAATACATGATTGCCATGCCGTTTTTTCGCATCTTTTGCTGAATATAACACGCTAAGTCACGCTGATCATATTCAATTAAGTTGTATATTAATATCACATATAGACCCATCCATTTATTTCTAGAAAATTTTTGGTTGTTAGAAATCAATTCGCTCATTCATTCACTTATTTTCATCTTAGAGCTTCAAGCATATTCACCACGCCATTCGAAAAAAACCGCAAATTCTTTTGAAATTTTCGATTAATTACAACTAAATTACATCATGTACAGAGTTTCAAATATTTTACGTTCAACCGCTAATCATTTAACCCGTGTGAATGGAACGCCGACATCATCGGCCATTCTAGCCACACGTAATCATGATGTTCGCCGTGGTATGGCTAAAGATATAAAATTTGGTGCCGATGCACGTGCACAAATGTTACAAGGTGTTGATGTATTGGCTGATGCTGTCGCCGTTACAATGGGTCCAAAAGGTCGTAATGTTATTATTGAACAATCATGGGGCTCACCGAAAATCACCAAAGACGGTGTTACCGTTGCTAAAGCTGTTGAATTGAAAGATAAATTTCAAAATATTGGTGCTAAATTAGTTCAAGATGTTGCCAACAATACAAATGAAGAAGCTGGTGATGGTACAACAACAGCAACAATTTTAGCACGTGCTATTGCCAAAGAAGGTTTTGAAAAGATTAGCAAAGGTGCTAATCCGATTGAAATTCGTCGTGGTGTAATGACTGCTGTTGAACATGTTGTCGATAAGTTGAAATCATTTTCAAAACCAGTTACAACCCCAGAAGAAATTTCACAAGTAGCAACAATTTCAGCGAATGGTGATCGAAGAATCGGTGAACTTATATCTGATGCAATGAAACGTGTTGGTCGTGATGGTGTGTTGACGGTTAAAGATGGCAAAACACTGTCAGATGAATTAGAAGTGATTGAAGGAATGAAATTCGATCGTGGTTACATATCGCCTTATTTTTTGACCAAAGGAAACAAAGTTGAATTCCAAGATGCATTATTATTGATTACAGAGAAAAAAATATCCACAGCTCAATCATTAATTCCAGCATTAGAAATGGCAGTAAATCAACGCAAACCATTAGTTATCATTGCTGAAGATTTAGATGGTGATGCATTGACAACATTGATTATAAATAAAATCAAAATCAATTTACAAGTAGCAGCAGTCAAAGCACCAGGTTTTGGTGATAATCGTAAAAATACTTTACATGATATAGCAATTGCAACTGGTGGTGCCGTATTTGGTGATGATGCCAATATACATAAACTTGAAGAAATTAAACATACCGATTTTGGTCAAGTCGGTGAAGTTACCATCACAAAAGATGATACGCTTTTACTCAAGGTAATTTAATAATCCTAATTTAAATTCAACGTTCAACAATTTTTATTTTTAATTTTACACAGGGAAAAGGTAATAAAGCTGAAATTGAGAAACGTGTTCAACAAATTCGTGATGATATTGATAACACAAATTCTGAATATGAAAAAGAAAAATTCCAAGAAAGATTAGCCCGATTATCGAGCGGTGTTGCCGTATTGAAAATTGGTGGTTCATCTGAAGTTGAAGTCAATGAGAAAAAAGACCGTGTTACTGATGCATTGAATGCTACAAGAGCTGCCGTCGAAGAAGGTATCGTTCCTGGTGGCGGTGTTGCTGTACTTAGATGTATCAAATATTTAGATGATCTTAAACCGGATAATGAAGATCAAAAAATCGGTATTGATTTGGTACGAAAAGCATTGAAACAACCATGCATGCAAATCGTACAAAATGCTGGTGTTGAACCATCAGTTGTTGTTAATAAAATTCTTGAATCTGATGAATTAAGCTTCGGTTATGATGCAATGAATGATAAATATTGTAATCTAATCGATGCCGGTATTATTGATCCAACAAAAGTTGTACGAACAGCATTAATGGATGCTGCTGGTGTTGCATCGCTATTGACCACTGCTGAATCTGTTATTTGTGAAACACCAAAAGAAGAAGGTGCTAATCCGATGGCCGGTATGGGTGGCATGGGAGGAATGGGTGGTATGGGCATGTAAATTAGATACCACTGATACATAATCTTCCATTCAATCAAATCAATGTGTTTACCCTTTTTTTATTAATCACAACAATTTAAACATCATGCCTTCAACATACACACAAATCATTTAATTTGAGGCGAATACTCTCATTTGTTAATCACAAATTAGGGATTTCAAATCGAAGAAAAAATCAAAATCATTTTTTTAGTACCCTTTAAAAAATTCATGAAGAGTATTGTACAAATTATTGAATATTTTTCACATTTACACTCTAATTTTTCAATTCATTAATTAGTTATGATTATCATTATTTTTGTAGTTATTTTTTTCAACAAATAAATAAAACAATTTTTATTCACTAATAGTGTTTAATCTCAATCATGGAGCAAAAAAAAAAACGAATAAAAACATAATCATATTCAATAGTTAGAGGGTTTAATTTATGCATATTCTTCAAGAAATTTTAGATGGAATTGTTTAAATTTTTCCATCATACGCGAAAATAACTCTGGTTGTGGTAAAATCGTTGTTCGAAAATGATAAGTGCCTGGTATTTGACCGAAACCTGATCCAGGTACCAAACAAATTCCAGTTTGTTCTAATAATTGTTTACAATAGAAAAAGTCTGGTTTTTGATTCACTTTTTCTGCTTCTTGGATCGCTTTCGCCGGTATTTGTATGCGTGGAAATGCATACATAGCACCGGCTACTGGATTTGATCGTATACCTTCTAATGAATTCAATGTACGCGTGGTTAGTTCTGCACGACCTTTCAATGAAGCCAATACTGCTGCTTTTTCTTTTTGATGTAAATCATATGATGGCTCTCCTTCTTGTGGTGGCCGTACAATGCAATCAATGGCAAATTGACCAATTATTGCTGAACATAAGCGAGCACTAATCTGTTTAAATAATATTGCTTTGACGTCTGGTTGAAAATTCTCAATTTCCATGTAGCCACCACGAAGACCACATTCGCCCATATATCCTTTTGAGGCGCTCATTAATGATACTAATTCAAGTTGAACACCGATCTCTTTCATCACTTTTTTGAATGAATGAAATTCTGCTCCTTCTTTCCATATATTATGCTGATATACTTCATCGGCAATAATCACTAAATTATTATCACGAGCAAATCGGATTATCTGAGCAATATTCTCTTTAGTCAATACTGCTCCAGTCGGATTGCCTGGATTTATTACAACTATTAATAGAAATATAAAAAAGTGAGAAATAATATGCTCGCAACAATTAATTAGAAAAAACTTTACCGATAGCTTTTGGTTTACATTTAGATTTTGATTCATCTAATGCACGTTGTAATTCAGAAATATCAAGTGCCCATTCATTCTCTTCATCTAAATAATATGAAATGCATTCCATTGCAAGTTCACTACAAGTGGCAGTATATAATGGATATTGTGGAATCGGTATCAAAACACCAGTCGGAACACCATCGGTAGAAAATGAATTGATTAATGTGAACATTAATTTTACACCTTCACTGGCGCCTGACGTTAAAATAATGTTACGCCAATCGCTAGGATAACCATCACGTTTTTCAATATATTCAGCAACATGGCGACGAATAATTTCGATACCAGCAGAATCTGAATATGCACCAACTGATTGTCCACCACAATATGATAACAATAATTTGATTCTTTCCTTAACATCACTTGGTAGATTCGGATCGGATAATGCCGATTTCGGAAAAAGACTTCCAGAAAGAACTTGCCGAATGAATGTTATTGGTGTTTCACCCATCATATGACAATCACCAATATTTGCACGAATAACTTCGTCGAATGGTTTTTGAACACCATTTTTTAGTTCTTGTATCAATTCAACAGCACGTGCAGGGATGGGGCCACGTACTGCATATTCCATACGAACTAAATTATCATTTATAGTTTGCATTGAAAGCACTGGCTTATTTGAATCATCCATATTTTATTGATTTTACTGAATATGAAAGGTAAAATATTTTAATATAAAATAAAATAAATTACCACAAAACACAATGACTAACCTTGGACTAAACTTCTTAAATCGACAAAACAAATTAAAATAAATTAAAATATCTTTAACGAGAAAAAATATTATGCAGTGATAACAGTTGATAATGATAATAAAATTTATTTTTTTTAAAAATGAAAAAAGGATGAATGATGATGTCAATAGACAATTTAGATAGATCGACAAATATAGATCAGATTTCGATATATCAGAGAATCGAATTTAAAATCGAAATTTGTTTGATTGATAATTATTATCATAATTCAATTGTTATTATAATGATGATGATTGTTGATTATTGCTTTAATTAATTGGCAATTGAATTATGGTTATGCTTATTTTTTTCACAATAACCTATAGTTGATTGACACCAAAATTGAAAGTGATTATATAGATTTATTAATAGACTGAGATGTATTTCAATCCTCGACACATTGTTATTATTTCATCTATTTTATCGTGGCAATAAAGTTGAATAAATTAACGATTTGTAGGATTTTTTCCGAACACTAATTCATGAGGAAATCGATGTAAAAAAACAAACACCCAGCTTTGGCCAGCTTTCAACGGCAAAAAAATAAGGTTAATCAAATTTTAATGAGCGAAATCACAGGTGTATGCATTTTTCTCTTAAATTTTTCAAAAATATGATTATTTTATGACACGAAATCAAGTATTTTATGTCTAATTCAGTGTCTGATTGATAAATACACAATTTCAAAAGAGAAATACTAATTTATAGTCGATTTTACTATTATTTTTAAATTCACTATTATTCAGTTTATGACGATACGTTCTCGTTGATCAACATTAACTAATTTTAAATTTTTTCCCCTTCTAATTTTTTCAATCAAAAACCACCAAATGTTAATGTTATGCAAACAAATAAAGAAAAATCTACGAATACTGATGATTATCCTTGAAATTTTGAATTCTGATGATTTAAAATGAACAAAATAATCTTTTGATATTTGATCAAAAAGATATGTTCATCATTATTATCTTATGATCAGAGAGAGAAGACGGCAAAAACTTGGATTCGATGCAAAATCTTAGGCAAAAAATATTTAACATCAATTATTATATATAAATCAATGAAAAAATATAAGTTTAACTCACATGCGTTCAACTAAAAGTGAATTTTAAATGAATTAATGACAAAAATGAATGTCAAATATCTTTTTGTTGTTGTTTTCATCAAGGAGGAAATTTGAAATTTTCTACGGCAAAAATCGATTAGTTGCAATGGAAACCCAGTTCAATGATAGTCAAAAATGATTGTGACACAAACATTGAGACATTGTTCAGTCTTATTTCCACAAATCATTGGAAGTGATCAATTTTCCTAAATCTAGAAACTTTCTGCCCTGAGATTTTTGTTGTTGTCTTTTTAACTGTTTCGAGGTTAAAATTATTTGCCAAATATTTCGGAAATCATCCAACAGAAGGCGATCAAACTGCACGAAATTTTTCAAAAAATTCAAAATTTAAAAATCAAACGATTAAACAGTTTACAGTAATGATCATAAAGCTTCAATCAATTCATTGCTATTATTTGTCGATTATTAATTGTCATTGATTGATGATAGATCTGAACGATTTTAATCGGAATATTTCTTTACTTTCTCTTTTTGTACATTTTCTTTAATTTAAATTTAAATGGATTATAATATTATATATAAGATGTGAAAGAATTTATATTGTAATTGATCAAAATAAAAAAAGAGATTAAATAAATCGAATCAATCAAATACAATGGACAATTATTTATGATATATTAACATGTTATCTATTTATTTATTCATTTATGTAATTCATGCAATTGTAATTGCAAATCGCTTGTTGTAATGTAATGTAATGTAATGTAAAATGACATTTATTTACATTTGATTTCGATATTGATCATTATTGTTTGTTGATGATAATAATAATAAATGATAATTTTTTAAAATTATCCGACAATATTTCACCAATAATAATCATGATCATGATAATAATGACATCAATTTGTTTGAAATTGTAAATTATTGTAAAACATTTCAACCATTATTCATTCAAAAAAACGTATTTTCAATCAAAATTGAATTGTCATTGCTGAATCTTATTATTATTTTTTTTACATAAATACAATTGTCGTATAATTTTAGGTATTTTTCTTTTTGTCAACGACAGAATGCAAGATGTCTTCTTCTATCAATAAATGTGCTGTATTTTTTCTTCGAAATAGATTTGAAATGATATAAAAATGTTATATGGTGTGTTTATGTGTGATTTTCACATTTTTTATGCTTTTTTATGGATACGATTCTTATTATTATCATAATAATCATTTATTCACAGACATGGGTTATCAGATAGCGGAAATCTTGCATCTGAACAGCTGCTACTTGAATCTTTGATTGCCATACGAAATAGTTGTCCATTTCGGGCACAAATACATAATTTGTATTGTAAATCCATTTGTTGTTTTTGTTGTTGTTGTTGATGGGTATTATTATTATGATAATTTCGCCGTACAATTCGTGATTTGAATGAATTCATATCTAAATAAATTCCTTTATTACTATCAATAATAATACTTGAATTCAATGATGATAGATATAAATTTTCTGCATCCAATTTTATCTGTTTTCCTTCCATATTGATACCTTCATTACCACGTATACGTATTTTACCTTTCGATATGATCGATAAATCATCATTCAATGGTGAACGTATTAATTTAATATCACGTACGCCGTTAGGCACTGATAATGTTTTGATTGAATTTAATGGTAATGAAGCTAAATCAAATGGAAATAATAGCTCATTATTGCTTGATGATCGTATTTCAAGACCATTATTTGATTGTAATCGAATACCATTATTATTGATTTGTATTGATGATGATTTACCGCTTTGTAAACGAATATTACCGGTTATTGTTGATAAACCGGATATACGATTATTTGATAATAATATGCGATCAATATATGTATCTTTGTGTAATATTAAATTATTATCGATTATTGAAAAATATTCAAAACCAGGTATTAAACGTAAACGATAAACAATAACTAATAATGTTATGGTTGTAATTATCGATATGACTAATAATGTTATAATAATTATTATCAATATTTCTTTACGATGATTTTGATTCTGATTTTGATTATTATTATTCATTGATAATGTATTATTGATTTGATGATTATCATTATCGATTGTTGAAAAACGATTTGATGATAACATTTTTTAATTATTAAATCAATTCATGAACTTGAAGGTTAATGAATGAATGATTGATAGATTGATTCTATTAACATCTAAATATTTAACGAAGAAATCAAAATTGAATCTTTATTCTTCGTCGATCTCCGATATCTCTTTGAATTGGGAGCATAAATTTCAAAAGTAAACTAAGAAATATTTGATCATTTCATTGTTGATCGATTTGATTTCAATAATCGAAGAATTTGAATTTGTTATTTTTAGAAGATGGAGAGAAAAAACAAATTGATTTATGTTTTACGGCATGCATATGTGCTTTCGTGGAAAATATTGGCAAATGATTTAAAATTTTATTTATTCAATGATTTCTGTTTACATTTAATCAAAACACACAGGAACAAACAATGTAAACACACAACGAAAAATTTTAATTTTAAATACTTCGAATACTTATATTCGAAAAATTGAAAATATATCCGTGGCTTCATGTATATTCACCATTTATATGGAATATTTTAAAAAATATAATGATGATCGCTGCTGTTGTCGGTGTTGTTGCTATTTTTTTCAAATTGAACATCCATGTTTGTTCGAAGCATCATCATACCGACATGAAATGAAAGAAAATAAATTAGAATAAGGTCGTCGCCGTCTAATATACATTGAATAATAATGGCAAGAAATATTTTTCGTCAATTTCTCACTTGGGGCGTCATTAACAGAAATTAAAAGCAAAAAATAAAGAATTGTCGAGTGGAATCGAAATGAAAATTAAATTTTTTCTTATATCTTTTGGTTGGTGTGAAATACTAATAATGAAATGATCAAATCTCATATAAAACACAAATATATCGTCTGTTTCATAGTCATTGTTATCATCATCAAAGAAGCTAATATAAAGTATAAATAAATAAGGATGCTCTGATAAATGAAAATAAAATATTAAAAAAACAAAAATTGTTTATTTCAAACGACAATAATCATTGTCATCATATCTTTCTTGCATTATTATATATTACATAACATGGAATTTTTTGTTTGAAGCAATGATTCCATGCACACAGACACACAAACATGAACATTTGAACATAATAATAATACTAATAATGATGTTTGATTATCATTATCATTATTATCAGTGTTGTTGATGTTTCTTTGGACGAAAATATGAGGACAAACTCAGAGCGAAAGAGATGGATGGATGGAAATGAAACATTTGAATCTTTGAAAAAAATAGCTCTGAAGTTGTAATTAGCCCAAAAGCATCTTCATATCTTTCGGATAAAAGATGCAGAAAATGTATTTCTGGATGCTTTCGATTAAGAATGATGATAAAAATGGGAACAAATGAATGAAATGAAGAATTTTTCAGTTGAAAATTACTTATTATTCGCTCTTATCTTTGACTGAAGATTGATTCCGTTATTATTAATATCAACGAGTAACAAATGATAATGACAAAAAAAAAAGAAAATGTCAAATATGAAAAATTTCGTCTGACAGCACACTCATATATCACATGTATATGATTAACCGAGTATCACAAGATACATTCAAATTATTGCTAGTCTTTGAGAAACTTGATTATTTGAAACATGGAGGAATTAATTGATAATAATCTTACAAAATTTTGCCCGAAGCCCAATCCAATTGTTTTCAATTATGTATTGTTGTTCAATAATTTTAAAATAAAATTGTACAAACATTAAAAATACACAAAATACTCAAAAATATTTTAGAAAAAAAATTCTAAAATCAATTCATTTTTCTTCTTCGTCAAACAAATTGACAACAATGTCATTTAATTTTAAATTTTACATCATCATTGATCTTGAAGATATGAAACATTTGTAACATACATGATTTCACATATATCACACAAATGATGTGTGTCGAAAAATTGAACAAATGATTGAATGACTTGAATTAAATTGAATTGAATCTAAATCAAAAATGATAACAACATAACAAATAATATGTTTCATGTTAATATTTTCGAAAAAATTTTCAATTGAATTCTTTTCATCGCAATTTTTGCTTTTTTCGTTTAATTCACAATTTGATGACATATAGATGATGGTGGAGAAAAATAGATGGTAAAAAATATTTTCGATAAAAAATAAAATGAAAAGCGCAGCCAATGATGATGTTTAATAATGGCTAAAAAAATTGATACATCAAAGGAACAAAAAAAAAAAAAAATGAAATTGAAATTGAAATACCACACACAAACACACAATGAAACATCAACGACAAATTCTAGTGTGTCTTTGTATGTGTGCATGGTGCATTTAGGGTCCTATATCTGTCTGTGTATGTGTGTAGATGTGTGGGTCTGTGTATATCAGAGGATAAACCGAAAATTGATGGAAGAATTTTCGTTTTTTTTTCAAATTTCTTCCAGTGAAACATTTGAAATTATTATTACAATGTCAATGTCTTTTTTTGTTTGATTTTTTTTAACTTGAAAATATAATCAAAAACCATAGAACCAGGAAAATTTGAATTGAAAACTGTCTTATGTTGAAATTAATGTGTGAATTCAGTGTTTGATATTATTACTATTATTATTTTTCCATTTGGGCAGAAAATTTTATGTTCATTGAATCCTTATCGTTATTATTATTATGGAAAAATGAAATTGTCCTTGATTTAATCACATTACTTAAAATGTACTTAAAATTGAATTACCTTTATTATCACTATTATTATTTGACGACAAAGTCATGCAAAAATATTGATAATGTAATTAATTTGGAAAATAGTAAAAAAAAGTATTTTGATAGCCTAGTTTTTTTTAACACCAACTCTATGATTTTATTCAAATGCTAATGACATGAAAATTAATTTACCTGAATCTTGCCTAAGAATAATGAAATATGCAACCCAAAGTGACTGTAGATGGAATTGTCAATAGGAAGGAATCAAGCTAAAAAGAAAACCTAATTTTAGAAATCCTCGAGAAATGATCGCAAATGAAATGATGATGCGAAATTTCGGTGTCTTATGTGTTATGATATTCAGATCAATATTAACATCTCAATGTCGATGCCATGTCTGTCTAATGTTTATAATCTAACAAATATCATGAAGATTTTGATAAGATGTATGTTGATTCAAATGTCAAACTTGGAGAAAGAAAAAATGCATCATGTCAAATATCAATACGATACGATACGTGTTCGTATAGAAATCGTTCATGTGCCAAAGAACGGATAAGGTGGTATTAACTTTGATTCAAAAATAAAGAACATTTTTTTTTCGAAAGTTTTTCATTCTCAAATCAATAAAAATGAATCAAAATCAATAATAATATCGACAACGACTTTATAAAAATATGCCAAAATTTGAATGATTTCAAAAATTTGATCAGGAAAATTTCAACTTTACAATAAGTTCCTAGATTCAAAGCTAGGCCAAACCGAGAGAAAAAACGAAACATTTTAATAAAGTCAAGCAAATATAATATACATGGAATATAATGGATGTTAATAATATATTTTATACAGAAAATGTACAAGACATAATGTATTATACGAAACGAAAAAAAAATATGATTAACACCATTATCATCATTATATTAATAGTATTATCATTAATATTAAGTCAGTTAGTTAATCATTGACTTGAAATTCTCTATTTTTAATGGAATTTTCCACTTTTTCTTCAATGGAAATCCTATTTGGATAAAAAAAAAATTTTCGTTGTCAGCGTTGTTCAAATTAATTGATACAATGAGTCAATCTTTCTGAATGAACCAATCAGTAATTAAGGACTAAAGATGGTCGAAGGGTTTTTTTCTTGGCAGAGACAGATTTCACAAATTGATGCATCGACAGTATTTTTTTCAAAATTTTTTCTGAAAAAAAATTCTGATCATTTGCCGCCACAGCGATTGTTCATCACTGTGCATATGTCTGAATTAGTTTATATATTTCGAGAATTGAAAATAAATGGAATAAATCATCTCTATTTGTGAAATTTACTTTCAAATTTCAAATATTTATCTTAGGTTCAAAGGGATTATGTGATGATTTCATTTTGAAATAAATTCTTGAATATTTGCCGGACAACTTAGTTTTTCGCAATTCAATATCAGCTAACGGCAGCAAAGGTTAATATTCTTACTTTTTAAAAAGGTTTTGTATCATTTTATTTCGAAAAATTTCATTCAATAAATAACATTGTTCAATGAATCGATCAATTTTTTCAACATTTAATTCAAACAAATTATTTGTAGAAGAAGAAACACAATTCATTTAATGAAAATGTCATCGTGAATTATATATGTTGAAACATCTTTAACAATTAATATATCTAAGAGAGATAATTTGTTTAATGAACCATTCATATTTGGATGAAAAAATAATAAAAGAAAAATGACATTTTCGCCATGTTTTTTGCTTCACTCTCCAAAACATCATCATGACATTGTTCCTGTATTTGTTATGAAATCTTAAAAAATATCTGGAAATAATGAAAAAAGATACATCCGTTTGAAAAAAAAAACGAAAGGAAATTCATAAATTTCGTTGGAATTTATACAAGAAATGAATTCAATTTCATATCTGTTTAATTTAACAAAAATTTCATTGCAAAAAAGACATATGTACAAATTAAATTTGAATCATTTTGGTTGATATCGATTTTAATTTAAAATTTGGTTTGAAATTATATTTTCTCATTGTCATAGATATTGCATAGATTTTCCGAAATCATTTGACCAAAATAATCAAGTTTTTATCTTAAATTTTAAAAGATAAACTCATTTCTTTCTTTGTTTATTTTTTCAATGTTTTTTTTTTTGATATTTATTATAGTAAATAAAAGAAGAAAAATAATGAAAACTTTAAATTAAGTTTATATATTACATCAGTGACAATTTAATTCATTGGAATTTACTTTATTCGAAATAATAATAAGAACATTGGAATTCTCAGCACACATTTCGTTCACAAAATCATTCACGTTAAATCGATTGTAGCAAGTTGTGACTTTAAATTCAAAGTCAAATATAAATTTATTTATCTTTTCCATAAATTTAACTCTGTTAATCGGTGAGTGCAATAAAACAGGAAACGAAATCATTCATTTCAAATCTAGCCCAAAAAATCAGCAATTCTAATTTGGCTTCTATATTTCAAAAATTCTTTAGGAGATTTTGTCGAATGCGCATTTAAAACATTATTTTATTTGTCGTGAATTTTTTCGTATCACTTTCATATAATATTAGGCCAATTTAGATAGAAAATTTTTCGATTTAAATTCGTTTTTTTACATTTGAAATCAAAATTTAAATTGTAAAATCAAATGGACGAAATTCTTCACGTATCTTACGTGTAAGCTCTTCGGATGATTTTGTTTCATTTTGGTGACAATATTTCCAATCAATGCGTTCAGGACAATTCAATAATAATTTATGTGCTAATAGCTGTCTACCGATTTGTATCGGGAAGAATTCTTTTTTCACTTGTATACGTATCAAGAATTTATAATGACTTGGACATTCAAAATAGAAATATGGTATATTTTTCGCTATAATATCATTAAGTTGATCATTTGACGAAATTTCATGATGATCGAATTTTTCAAATACATCATCAACAGCTTGTCGTAAAAATGAGATTTTTGTTTCAGGTAAACCAATCGCTTGTATTTGAAAATGAGAACTTTTGAAATTTCTTTCGAAAAATATTGGAACCATTAATTTTGTTGCATAAAATTTAGTTAATGATTCTTTGAATTTATTGATTTCTTCACGTAGATTTTCATTTTCAATTTCAATCGTTGAACGTATGTGTTCGATCGGTAATATCATCATGTGCTCCTCAGTTAAGCCACCTTTAGCTAAAGCTAAATATGAATGATCACCAATCGATATTATTAATGATTTATCAACATCAGGACTGGCTAAACAAAACCAACAATTCTGCTGTTCAATCGGTTCATTTCGTTTCATTTCTTTTCGTTGATAATTCTGATTGTCATGATGTTTACGCTTATCATTGAATTTTCTATTACTATAGACATTATTATTATTTTTATTGTTAGACAAATCATAACGAAATTGATTTGAACGTTCTTCATCAACTTTGTTTTGTTCACTTTGTTCTAGCAAAAAATTTCGAAATGGATTTTCCGTGACACCGTTTGGTTGAGATGCGATTTCTTGCATTGTTAGATGTCTGCTTGGCACAATATTGAATGCATAAATCCATTTCATTTTTTTATCATTGTTAATATTTGCTATTGACAAAAATCGTGTAACATTACGAGTTGGATCAATTAAAACTTGATGATTTCGATATGGTTCACGCTCCCAATACCAATCGATCAGCCCACCAACAAAATGATAACGAGGCTTTAATTCATAACATAATTGTGATATTTTCATTGAACTGTTTTTATCGATCATATCACTTATCGAATCATCAATATTAGCGCCACTAAAATTTAGAATTTTTTTCGGCCATTCTATTGTTAATAATACATCAACAATTTCAGATGAACTTTGACAAGACATCATTAATTGTTCAAATTCTTTATCACTGAAATAATCAAGGTCATCATCGTTTTCATATTTTGATCGATATTTACCATTAAGATAAGCAATACGAAGACCTAAACTTGTTGTCAAAATACCTGAACGTCCTAATAGAGTAATACCATCAATCAGTTCGCAGCCTTGATCAAAATTTTCAAGACTTGGATGAAATTTTAACAGTTTTTTAGGTGTTCGACTCAAGATGTATGTTGGTATGGTCGTGACATCAGTTGAACCATTGATAAATTCATCATAAGCTTCGAGATTTGTGCCGAAAAAATCCCCAACACAAAATAACAAATCAAATGGTCCGGCTTTTCGATTAACATCGTTGACACGTTTAAATAATTTATCATATTGACCATTGACACCACCAGTGATTAAAATTTTCAACGAATTATTTGCCATTCAATATTTTTAATTTAACTTAATTGCAAATTAAATCAAAACATAACTGATGAAACAAAATCACATGTTTCGAAATGTCAGTGCTGCCATTTTTTGAATGAAAAATTAAATAAAAATCGATAGAAAAACAAAATACAATCGATTTCTTGTTTTGTTTACCATTTTTGCATCATTTCTAAAATTTCATTTTGGATAAATATTTATAAAATTTCAAACAAATTTCATTAATCTTTTATGTGAAAAAAACAATAAATGCGTATTTTATTTTGTTTTACTAATTATTACTGAAAATGGACCCCAATCAAATAGCAAAATTGATGAAAGATGATTTCGATAAATCAGATACTGATGAAGATTTTGATGATGCCGATTTAGAAAATGAACTTCATGGTATTATGGGTGGTAGATCACCATCGAAAACCAGTAGAGCTCCACCACCTAAGAAACAAACGAAAGCCAGATCTGGAAAATCAAAGCCACCACCGCCAAATGCTGATGACGATGATGGTGAAGAAGGTGAAGGTAATTCAATTTTTGCAGAAATTTGTCAAAAGATTTTAATTTTTCTTAAATTCGAAATAAGGAGTGCCTGCATTAGATTTGAATAATATACATAAATTATTGAACAATATCGATGAGGAAAATGAAGATGATGATGAAGAAATTGATGAAAATGATCCAGCATTACTATCTGAATTGGCTGCCGAGATGGAAAAACCTATGCCTGGTCCAAGACAGAAAAAAGGTCCGAAATCAGTCAGTCCTCAAGTTCAAAAAGAAATCATGGTCAAAAATAGTGATCCAGAGCCAGAACCTGAGCCTTCAGCAAAAGAACAAAATATTACAAAAGTGAAAAATCTTCAAATTGAATATAAACGAGCTGCTCTCAAAGCCAAAACAACTGGTGATAAAAATGCAGCATTGAATTATTTACGAGTTTCAAAGGTGAGTTAAAAAAATATCTTTTTCACATTATAATAATCAGCAAAATATTTGTAGCAATTGGATAGTATTTTGAACTCACTGAATGCCGATGAAGATGTGGACATGTCAAAATTACCACCACTTGATCCGAAAGATTTACCGATTCAAAGTCCACAACCAGATCCAACAGCTGCTGCTGCTAATGTCGAAGTGCCTGCAGAATATCAATTGAATTCTGATGATGCATCAAAATTGTTTAACGCTCCGACTTCAGCTAGTTCCGTAATGGAAGCTTTAGAACAGCGTTTGACCAAATTCAAAGCTACAAAAGATCAAGCCATAGCCGAAAACAATTCTAGCAAAGCTCGACGAATGGGTCGAATAGTAACCCAAATGGAAAAAGCAATCAAAGATTATAAAGCAGGAAAACCAGTTGCTTTTGATGAATTGCCTTGTCCACCAGGATTTCCACCGATCCCAGTGGAAAATAAAGCTGCACCACCTGTCCCAAAACCTGCTCCCCCACCTGTTGCTCCAAAAAGACCTGCGCCTACAGTGCCTCTGAAACAATCGGAACCTGAGCCTGCACCAATAAAAGAACAACCTGCATCAAGTGGGGGTCAAGAAGCTGAAGGCGAAATTCCACCGGAATATCAATTGAATTCTGATGATGCATCAAAATTATTCAATGCTCCGACTTCGGCCAGTTCAGTAATGGAAGCTCTAGAACAGCGTTTGACCAAATTTAAAGCCACAAAAGATCAAGCTGTTGCTGAAAACAATTCTAGCAAAGCTCGACGAATGGGTCGAATCGTTGCACAAATGGAAAAAGCAATCAAAGATTATAAGGCTGGAAAACCAGTTGCTTTTGATGAATTGCCTTGTCCACCAGGTAAATTTTTGTTATCATGAAGTACCCTTGTCTCATATTTCAATCAAATTTTAGGATTTCCACCAATTCCTGTTGAGAATTCTGGCAAAGCTCCTGGTCCAGCACCGGCCAATGTTGCACCTAAACCCCCACAACCCAGTGAAAAACCTCGGCCACCATTGAAAAAACAAATTTCGACAAGCGCATCAAAACAATTAAATTATCTATTAGAACGACAAAAACTATTTAGAGAAGCTGCTATTGAAGCAAAAAAACGTGGTGAAATTGAACAGGCAAAAGAGTATTTACGAAGTGCTAAGGGATTTGATGCATTGATAGAAGCAACAAGAAGTGGTTTACCTATTGATGCAACATCCATACCAACACCTCCTCAATTGAATGAAGATTTTCTTGTTGTTAGTAAACCAGCTGATGAAGAAGAAGGCGATGATTCCATTCCAAGGTCTATATTTGATATTGATCGTGATGAAATGTATGATAAAATTGCTCAAGAACTCAAGCAACAGATGGAGGTGAGTAATGTGTTGAATTTGAATAATATTTATTTCATCGATGTTAATCAAATTTCAATGACTACAATTGAAAATGTTGATGATAATAATAATTATATTGAATGCATTATAGATGTGCATTAGAAATCGTGAATATTTTCTTAAAATGGGCGACATACCTACATCGAGTAAATTTGAAAAATATGCAGCTGATAGTAAAAAAGATTTACATATGCTAATGATTAGACGAAAAAATGGTGATCCAATACCATCGTATCGAGTAGAGGAGCGCACATTTTCAATCGTTGTTGCTAATCTTGATGTACCATTAAATGAATTGCATGTTGAAGTGATAAGAGCATTTGATTTTACAGGTACACCTAATATCGATACATATGTGCGTGCCGATTTTCCATTTCCATCGGTAAATATTTAGATATTTTTCACAAAATATCAGTATAATTTCATTATGATTATTTTGAATCATAGGACAATCCGCAATGGAAACGGACCAAAACATTTCACGATAGTCTTGAACCAGGTAATTGTGTTCAATAATATTTTGGCAAGATAAATTAATATTTCATTTACAATTTGGTTAAGAATATAATGATACACTATTTTTCGAAATTGATCGAAAATCACGATCATTGCCGAGGATTTTAAAACGACATCCGTTGAAATTAACAGTATATGCTAAAGGGTGCGTTTTTGGTTCCATAAGTTCCTGTTTTGATGATTTTAATTGCAGTGGTTTCCTGCGAAGTGATAATCTGATCGGTACCGTTTTGATCAAATTGAACGATCTGGAAACAAAATGTACTATACATGAATGTTCAGCATGGACACAAGGACGTAAAGTGATAAATGGTCGTTTAGAAGTAAAGGTGAAGATTCGTGAACCATTATTGGCAAAACAAGTTGAAGAAATCAAAGAAAAATGGATAGTGTTCTCTTAAGATGGTCAAGCACAATTAAAATTATCAATTTAAACAAAGCCTGTTCTGTTATTAATGTTACCCTTGTTTTAACTTTTTATTATTCAGAAAAAATTAAAATCATATTGTTATTGTTATTATAGCTAGTGATTTAATCGTTTTTAATTTTTAAAAACAAATTTTAAGCGAAATAAACGAATAAATTCTCATTTTTATTCAACCAAAACAGTGATCAATCGCTTGACCCGTAGCACTTGATCCTTATCAAAGTCATATTTGCTGAATTCAGTTATTAAAGGTTCTTCTCACTTGTTTTACAGTATCATCAATGAAAATTAATTCCATGTTAATTAATTGAATAATTTTTGATATAAAAATAATCCATCATACATCTGTCTGTGTGTGTGTTCCTATTTCGCTATGTATGGATCATTAATGCCTATGCGTGTGATTCAATTTATAAAAAAAAACCTGCAAATGGAATAAAATCAATTAAAGTAATTAATCAAAAGATTTCAAAAAATTCATTTAATCATTTTTTCTTTTCTTTTTTATTTGCTGTCACCAAAATGATGGATAATCAGCAATGATGTAAATTCATCATTTGAATATACACACAACAAAGACACACAGTGTGGGTGTGCGTGTGTAATTGTGTAAAATTACTGAAAAATTTAAATTCAAAGAAATGTTAATTGATTAAGAATGCGATTCAAAAAACACAGTAAAATCAAAGAAAACAAACATAATGCTTAAGTTGTTTATTTTCGAAAATCTTCAAAATTTTAAAATAAATATTGGCAATCTTCATAATCTTTGCCTGTTAGTTTCAGCACAAATGTTGCCAGAATTTTAGCACTTTTTTCGTATGGTAATAAAATTTTCATTTACAAATTTCAATTCAAATCTAAAAGTGTTGTATAATCTAATAAATTGAATCAATTTGAATGTGTTGTTTATAACACAACACATTCAAAAGCTCTTGCACCCTAATATAAATACAAACACAGACATAAAGATGAATCGTAATTTTATTATCATTTACTTTTTATTGATGCTTTGATTGAAAAAAATAGACGGTCATAAATTCAATTTATTTCAACCGAAAATAAAAAGACAGATTAAATCTTGGAATATTCTCACATGTAAATATTTTATTGTGATTTTTTCCTTCATTCGACTCAATTGATGTTTGATTTCAAAGCGAAAAATGAAGTGCCAATCACTTGCCAGACGACCGTGGATCATCAGAATTTTTTCAACAAGTTCATCAACGAATAATTTTCTTAAAATGACAATGATAATACAAATAATTGTAATTGTAATAATAATGACAATATTTTAATAATAGGCACGAAAATAAAGAAGAAAAATTACACAAAATAATTGAAAATGAAAATAATGAGAGAAAAAAAATATATATAACGAAACAGAAAATTTGACCAAAGATCAATATAATATGTATTATTTATAATATATATTCATATTTATAATAATAATCTCAATAATGATTTAATTATAATCATTGATGATAATAATCTTCAATAATAAGAATAATAATCGCAAAAGGTCCCGAAGAAAGAAAAAAATATATTACTTTTCACTTTGTCTATATGTCTGTATGTATGCGTTAGTGTTTGTTGTGTGTGTGTGTTTACGATTAATTTGTTTTTGAGATGCTTACAGTTTTGTTTAGAAAAAAAACCAATAGTTATTAGCGACAAATTCCCAAGTTTTTGTGTATTAGATATTTATATATGAATCAATAAGATCTGTGTGTTTGTATGTGTCGATGTGTGTGTGTATGTGACTACAAAATAGAGAAGAAAAATTTGAAAAAATAAAACTAATTAGAGATTCATTTGATTCAGAAAATATAATTTAAAAAAATAATTAATGATCAATTAATTATTTAAATAAAAAATAAAAATTATGAAAGAGAGATTCCATCCATTCTACATGCACACACATTATTATCCTCATTCCATACGCTCATTCATTATCAATCATTATCATTATTATTGTTGTAATGTAGTCTTTTAGAATTTAATTTAATGTAAAAAAATATAAGATAATGATAATAATAATATTTTTGAAATGCAACACATTTGTATAATAAAATATATAATTATAATAATAATAATGAATGAATGAATGACAATGACATATGATAATAATGTTTATCCAATGATCGTATGATGGCGATGATGATATTAATAAAGATGATGATCCATGAGATTTGATTTGAATTGAAAACTTGAGGTCGATAAAAATAAAATTTTGTGATTTTTAAAAATGTTTAGAGAACAATAAGTTTATATCTTTTTTTTTGTTGAAACGAATGTTTTCGAGATGATCAATTGATTCGCTATAGTAGTTGTTGTCGTCGTTTATATTTGAAACTCCAACAAAAAATTATCTTCGAAAGGTAAAATCACTTTTATAATCTTATATCTGTGAATTATCCGATGAATAATTATTATTCTTGATAATTAATCCATATAATTGTAATAGTGATTCTATTATTATGACTATGAATCTTGTATATCCCATATTTCTGCCAGGAATGGTGGCAACTTTTTGTTTTGTACTTTCAACGATATACACATCTCTGAGTTGAGGTTACCCAACGTACGTAATTCGGTCAATATGCCTAATAATTTGGCAAAATGAAATTTACTTGGTGGACGACGTGTTTCGACATAGATACGCAATATTTCAATATATTTTTCTTGTATTTCTTCCACTTTTTGTGGTTCAAGTAAACATGGTCGATCTGTTCAATTTTTTTTTTTTTTTTTTGAATATAATAAATCAATGTTTAATGATGATGTCAATCAAATATAAGTATATAAGTAATTAATTACTTGCTAAAAACTTACCACTAAATATAACGATTGCAGTCAATAATGCATATTCAGCATTATCAACTTTGAGCATATGCATACGGCGACAAAAATTAAACAATGTATCGGCTACATATGCAATACAAGCACTACTATAATTTTGTCTGGTATATGGCTGATTATTTGCATAAACAATCGAATCAGTTTTATAATCATATTTACGTGAAGATCTCAACATCATTACTTCGCTTGAGCATGCCTAATTTAGGAGTAAAATCAATGAAAAGATTCAAGAATATGGAAATAAATCAAATAAATTTTTACCTTCAAAAGTGTAATTTGGTCATCACGAAACAACTTATCAAAGAATGGTACACGTTTAGAAAATTCAACGATAAGCTGCACAGTCAATATTGTCATTTCGGTTATGTGTTGAAACCTTTTCTTATTATCATCTTCTTTGTCACCATATGGAAAAGGCTATATTGATTGAAATGAATAATAAAATTAATTGAAAAATAAATCGACATCAGTATAAAATGTTTTTTAATACCTCAATCTTATCGATATCTTCTTTTGAAGGCGATTCAAATTCGTCTTGATAAAAGACTAGTTTTCTGATTATCTCATCTTGTTCCGTTGTCAATTTTCTTGGAATTTCAACATCACCATTTTGTGCACAATTCCAATTATTTGTCATTATTGGTGTTAATGGCTGTTTATCTTCGATAATCATCATTTGTGTATTGTTTGGTGAAAGACCTTCTTTGGTGGTTGAATTCGGTTTGTCTTTATCTTTAATAGCGCGTTTTGCTTCACGTTTCATCGCACATTGATATTCGGGCACGACACATTCAGGCCTCATACCGACCGAAAGACATTTTTTTAGACGACATTCTTGACATTTTCTTCTCATATACATATCTATTTCACAATTATTTCCATATTTGCACTGATATACAGCATTTTTTGTGATGCTACGACGGAAAAATCCTTTTTTTCATTTTAATAAAGAAAATCAATTCATTATTGATTCGAATTGATTAAACAACTTTTTTTTACAAAATACCTTTACAGCCTTCACATGTTAATGCATTATAATGATAACCTGAAGCACGATCACCACAAACTAAACATAATTCTTCTTGCTGTCTAGGTACAGGTCCTTTTTTCTTTTTAGGATCGCCTAAACTATCGACATTTGTATATCCATTTACACTGTTCGATGGGCTCATCTCTTCTTTGCCTAATAATTTTTCAAATAAAAGAATAATAATTCAAACATTAGAATTTTTAATTAATCAGTATCATTGAAAGTTTTTTGAGTTATTGAAAATAAAAAAAAACAAATAATGATTGATTTGACCTTGTCAAAGATAGACATAATTTCAATTTTTGATTCGTAGAATCAATCAAATCTTTGATTGAATTGTTTTTGAAACTCCAAATCAAAATAGTGTGGCTATATGATTTTAAATATATTGATTTTCAATTTCTATTATCCGATCATCATGAGAAGGCCTATGTCTAAGTCGTTTCAAACTTTTATTGAAGCAAAAAAGGACCCTACAAAATCCATACATCATTCGTCATGGCATGAATTTTTCGAAATAAAATATTTATTCGTGGCTTTTTTTGAATTCGTATTTAATTCGCATATATCGCAATTTCAATTTTATTATTATGATTTTTGTTACTAAATTTAGAAATTGAAAATATAAATAACACTTTTTTTTGTTTGTTTTTGATATTTAATTTTATTATGTTTATTGCTCGGTAATCATATTAAACAAGATTTCAACAAACTGAATACATGGAAAATGTTTGAAATCTTAAAACAAAATATAATAGAAATCGAAATTCATCGAAATCAAAGTCATGAACACATCGAACCTTAATTTTTGCTTAATTCTTGTTGTTGTTGTTTTTGTCATTTCTATTTCGTTTTATTTAATCATGATTAATATTATTACTAAAAATGTTCGATGATGATGACAAAAAGAACATCGAACTATTCGTATATTTTATTTCATTTTATTTCGTAGCAATAATCATCATCATCATAATTTTTCATTTTATAATGAAAAATGAAAACAAAAAAAAACATAAAAAACATGGAAAAATTAATTCATTGTCAGGATTTTTTTTTCATTCTGAAATCTAAAGTGAAATTCAATTCAAGTTATGCACACACATATTTCATGTGTGCATATTTTGGCATTGTCATCATATTGTTTTTTGTTTTAAGAATGATGAATAGTGAATAATAATAATGGCAACGAATCATCATCATCATCATCAAAGTCAAAGACCTAGTCACGAAATGTAAATTTTTTCATGATTGAAATATCATAATTTTTCTATATTTTATCCTTTTCAAATAGTGAGAAATGAATGTATTTAAATTAATGCATTTTACTATAATTTGTTTTTTCAATTTTTAGAAAAAAAAACAATCATTTTTAGAATAGAGGGTATTTTGTTTTTTGTTTATTTCAGTGCATTCGTTTTTGATTGACGATCATTATTATTATTATTGTTTTCACTATTACTAATGTTAATGTAGTTACTTTTTTCTGTTGACAAATAAGATACGATGAAAAAATAAAAATAAATAGGTACATTTGACGTATGCACATATATGTCAAATACATTGTTGAAATATCTTTATATTTCAATATGAACAAATGATTAAATGTTAAGATTAATTTCAATTTCTATTTCATTTTCAGTGAAAATTTACCATTGACAAATTTTAGGCTTGAAATTTGGAGTTTAGATTGGCAGAAATGTTTCCGAAATACTCAAAATTTTCAATCATTTAAAAGTAAAATATAAATTGAAAAACTTTTGTGTCAACTTTTGGAATAATTTAATTTTTTCAAGAATAGGTTTGAGTCATGCAGCATAGCCTTATGGTAACGGTTAAGGGTTTCTAGCTTTATCGAATGCTCTCTACGCCTGCCACAACAATAATTATCAACGTTTTCAATTAATAGATTATTATTATTTGTCTGTTTCTGATTCAAAAAACAATACATTTTCAGAGCAAACAAACGGACACAATCTTGAAAAATATTTTAAATGAAATCAAATCCTTTGTATACAATGTATTTTATTGTTATCAAGCACATATGACCCAAAAAACACAAAATTTTCAACAATTTACCAAATTCAAAAATGATTCGTGATTAACTTTGGTTTCTTTTTTTCGTTTTCATTGAATGGAAAATGAATGAATGGAAAAACAAACATTATTATCAAATATACGCAATTTTATAAAGATGATTTCTCTTTCAAAATTAAAAGTAAAAATCTAAAATAAAACCAGATTTGATTTCAAATATTTTTTTGAAGAAAATTTTGTCTAAAAATATCCGTAACCTTCTTAGTAATATTTGTGATATTACAATCATATAATTTCCATTATTATTTGCGATTAAAATGAAATGAAACAATTTCCATTTCAAGCAAAATCGAATGCTCTAATGAAAATGTTTTGGTTCAAATTTTGTCATGAAAGAGAAGATTAAAAAGAAAATACTCTTGTTATTTGGACAGGTTTGAACCCTGATATAGAATGACCATTACCTTGGCCATTGTTTTAATGAATCTCCTTGAATTCAATCTTGGAAGCACAAAAAACAGCCTTAAAGCAATTCAAAATATTTTTATGACGCAATTTGAAACAATCTGGAAAAAAATGATAGTCTGTCTGACTATGTCTATGGCCGTGCAACAATATTCTCTATCATCGATGTTTGTCATGTCATAAATTATGAATGATTAATCCTATCTCCCCTCCCGCCAATCCATCAATCATTGTTAATGTCTTTATTTACAATTATTTTTTACAATTAAAATGAAAATTTTTCCACTTGAAATTTTCATATTTTTCAAAATTTATTTGATGATAACTAAACAAAAAAAAATCAATCCATTATTTATCTAGATTTATTGTTTTGTTGTTATGAGGCTAACAACCTTACCAGAGAGATCGGAGAGCGATAGATGGGGGAGACAAGAAGGTGTGATATTGTTGATAATTACACCAATAAAAAATCAAATCATAACAACAATCAAATATTTCTTTTTTTCAAATGTAAATAATTTTTGAAAGTTGTTGTCAATAGCGACAAATCTATGTGTTCATTGATACAAAAAAATTTCCGTTATAAAGATAATAATTATTGATAATACTATCGCTTCTATTTTTGATATGACATTTGAAAATCCTTTTCCCTTTTTTTATTCTAATAACACTTTGATCTTCAAACACAAAACACACAAAAAATGAAATGAAATTGATTTTGTAAATACAATACATTGCATAAATGAATTACGCCCAAATGACAACAAAAATAGTTATATACAATCAAGTTCATTTGGTCATATTTGATCATTATTATTATCATCAATATCATTGTTTCGATTTTTATTTGATCTTCAAAATCGATTTTCAATCAATCGCTTGAAATATAAACAAATTTCAACCCTTCAGTTGTGGTGGTGATCTGAGGGGAAGGGTGTATTTGTATTGATAGATTGGAAACAGAGACCCTTTCGCTCAAAGAATGATAATTTAATCGAAAAAATGACTATCAAATATCTGTACACATTTGTTTTTTATAATTATTAATAATTGAATTATAGTTATCGATCACAACAAGTATATCACATGTTTTTTTTATATAATTGATCAAATCAATCATTTTTCTCCATGATTATTATTATCATTGCTATTAACTCATAATTCAAAGTTTAATAACATTAAAATATTATTTTTTATGCGTAGTTTCTTTTCATAACCATTTTCTGTCTTATGTGTAATAATGAATATATCATAGATGTGACTTGAAAATTATCACAGCTTATACAAAGAAATAGTCATTAGTTACATTTTTGTTTGATTATCATTGAAATTATCATCCAATATCGATGAGAATTCAAAAAAAAAAAAAAAAAATTTCAAAGCGAAAGTTTTCTATGATTTTTGAATGATAATTTTTCATTCAAATAATTTCTTTGATTATTTTTTGCATTAGGCGCGCATGTTTATTCGAGATTATCGTCATTCATTCAGAAAAACAACAATAATAAAAATTAGCTTGTCCAATAAATTCATTCTAATTCAATTCTATGAAATAGCCTTTGAAATTTCGGCAAAAACTTTGCGGACAACAGCCTTTACAATGGTAATAATTTTCTTTAGATCATTATTTAGAACGGGTATTTCTATGTATCCATTCATTATTATTTTTATTATTATTTTAGAAGACAAATACAATTTACATTCTTAGCATAAAAGATATAAAGAAACATATGCAAAAGTAGATAAAAATGGAAAAGAATGAGAAGAGAAAATTTCCATTTCCAGTTAGTCTACGTATACAAAATCCAAAAAAAAAAAAAAAAAAAATACAAATTCAACTATTATATAATAATCATAAATGGTGGTAGACATAATAATGAATGAATACACCAAAAATACGAACAGAGAAAACCAGTTTTTTTTCAGGCTTAGGCTTTGTTTGTAAATGAATCAAATGAAATAAAACGAAATCATGTAGAAATCATGTAAAAACGCAAACAAACAAGAATATTTTTGTGGTAATATTCATATAATCTTAATACAAATAATAATAATGAAAGTACCACTAATAATATTGATATTTAGATTAAAAATAATTTAAAACGATTATCAAACAAACAAACAAATGGTTAAATAATAACAATAATATTGATGGTTGTATTGTCGTCATATCACAAGATTATTTCATTTCATTTTAACCAAACGAAATATGAGAAAATATATTATGTGAAAAATTACAATTTCAATACATTTATATACATTTTTTATATATATTCAGGAGAAGAATATATAAAAATGTATGATCATGATCATCATCATCATAATCGTCATCAACATTT
Source organism: Psoroptes ovis (assembly GCA_002943765.1). Lineage (NCBI taxonomy): Eukaryota > Metazoa > Arthropoda > Arachnida > Sarcoptiformes > Psoroptidae > Psoroptes > Psoroptes ovis. The sequence goes on from PQWQ01000001.1 coordinate 2,962,126, forward strand.
ATTATTATCATTATTAATATTGCTTTGATGTCGATGTACGCATTCAAGGCTAATAATGATGATGATGATGATGATGTGGTTGTTGTTATTATTGTTGTTTAATGATGATGATTTATATAAATTAATATTTAATAGTATACACATGAAGATATGCACATACGCTCGCATACATACTATTCGCAAACATTTACCAGAGAAAATAAATGAATATTTTTATATATTTCTATACATGTATTTAGTTTGGGAGGATTCATTGAATCATTTACTTTTGATTCATTCATTGAATTGAATTGAAATTTTTCGGTATGTCTTTTTCAAGTCTATTCACGCCAATTTGATTGCATGAATTCGAACGATTGAATTGGTAGAAGCAAAGAAAGTATACAAAACATCTATATGAATATTTTGTTTGATATTCATTCATTACTATTATTATGATGCACTTGAAGCCTGGTCAGGTTTTGGCCTGGCAAACCAGATTTCTGTTGTGTTTTTTATGTTATTTTTGATGGCCATTTCGTCAAATGGTAGAGATAATAATAACAGAGACTTGAATAGAATGTGTAGAAACACATGCGATACTAAGAATATTCGTTTATATATTTTGAAATTTCGGAACCATTTGGAACAAATACACAGATAGATATCATTAGAATTGTGTGTTTTATGAATTCATATATTGAATATATATGAAGGAATATACTACGAATACACAATACGCAAATTCATAAAGTCGTTGACCAAATAACAATTTTTTAGAAAAACACAATAAATGAATGAATAGTAATAAAAAAAATGATAAATAGACATTAAGGGGATCTTGAACGTAAAATGTCTTGGCCTTGAAACCCAATGAAACACTGAAAGAATTGCAAAGGATTCATTGCCACCAATAATATATGCTCAATGACGAATGAGATAAATATAATGAAATATTGCTCATAATAATAATGTACTCAAAAAATTTTGAGTATTGAAATAGCAAAAAAATTCAATTCTTTGCACTCAAAAAAAAAAAAAAAAAAAAAAAATAATCGATAATGGTCATTATGATAATAATAATCGAACCTGAAGAATTTGATGCCGAACTTTCATGTATATCAAGATCCCATAATTCTAAATCAATTTCCGATGATTCTAAACTAGGTACCGGACTAATTACTGTACAATTTTGACTTGATGATACTTCAGGTGAACTTTCAGATAATGTATTTGCTATTATTGTTGTTGTTGTTGTCGATGATGGATGTTGAGGATTATTATGCTGCTGCTGATGATGATTACTACCAACTAATGCTTGATATGCAGTACGCTTTCTAGCAATCGGTTGATTATGATTATTTTGTTGAAAATTATTATTATTACTATCATTTACGTTTAATGTTGTACCATTTGTAACAATCATGATTGGTGCCATTGTTGTTGGTGTTGTTGTTGATGATAATAATGAGGAATTTTTAACATTATTAAAATGAGATCTTGATGATGATGATGATGATAATGGTGACAATGATTGTGAATCATCATCTTCTTTTTTTATTTTAATCGGTGTTGGACACGTTGACATCGATATTGTCGCTATCATTTTATCATCTGTGTTCATATAATCATCATTTGATAAAATTATATCATTAGTTGTGGTGGCGGTGATGGTCGACGATGTTGGTGTTGGCGTTAGAGCCGCCGTCGCCGCTTTTGTTGTTAATAATCGCAATTTTTTGTACTCATTCAAACCATTGACGTTTGACGTCGTTGAGGTAGTAATCAGTGTCGGTGATGTTGTATTATTATTATGATTATTTAATATCATTGATGATATATTTGTTTTTGTTGCACGTATTGGTTGCTGTTGTTGATCGATTATTGTTGTTGTCGTTGTAGATGGTGATTTTGTTGTCAATAATGATGGTGTTGCAGTCGTTGTCATCGATATTGGTGGAATCAATGATAATGCTTCGGTACCAGTGGTTGCCGACGTTGTTATCGTCGTACTACAACTTGAATTTGAATTCGAATCTAATGTCATACCATCGAACAAATCATCTACAGCTTTTTCGGCCCTATTCTGGCCTAACCACAGTAATACCAATGGATCCAGTTTGAATATTAATTTTGATTTTTAATTAAACGAGATTCAAATGATTTTTTTTATTGAATTTGAACGGAAATATATTTCATAAATTTTGATATTTTGTTATATCTTCAACAACAACAACAAATTAACAAAAAGACCAATCAAACAATAACAGAATTTGGTTTTTTTCGATGAAAAATCACATAAATATTTTAAAATTATGACCAGAATTCATAAATAAATCGATGAAATTTTCTTATTCAATGAAATGAGCGCTAATTTTTTAGTGATGAAATATCAATTCGTATTTATTGCACATTTGTTATCATAGTTATATCAGACAAAATTCAATTCAATGCTACAGAATCTATGACATGATCAATTTCATTGAACAATTTACAATTTCACTGAAAATAAATTAATTATTTGATAAATAAACACACACGCACACACATGAATTCAATGATTGATTATTGAATGATGGAAAATGAATGGGTTTTTGTTTTCGATGGAACAACAACACGCGATCAAATTGAATGATAATGCATATGGCCGGTCAGATTGGACGCTACTGACTGACTGACTTGATGATGGTGAATGGGTGATGATGATATTCAAAGACAGATAATCATTATTAATATTTGTCGATGTCGCTGTTGGTTATTGCTGTTTGTTTAGTTCAATCTATTATCATCAACATTCAATGGTTGTGGCTGTTGTTGTTATTTTTAGGGTTTGTTTGTTTGTTTGTTGGTTGGCTGGTTGGTTTGATTCATGTTTGATATGCAAAATACAATATATATTCAATTCAATTCAATGAATGAATCCACACACATTACAATAATACGCACACACACACAGAAAACACATTGAACATTCAATGGTTATGACTACTATATGGGCAAACAAACAATGAAAAAAACTAAACAAAAATATATGAAAGAATCCAACTTTGAACTAATCAAAAAACCAAAATAACCAACAAAATTGTAAAAAAACCAAACAGACTAAACAACAATGCCGCTTTTGTTATTATATCTCCCATGAAATGTGAATACACATTCAATGAGTTTGTGTATGTGTATGCATTTGTTTAGTTGGCTCCAAACATTACACAAATATACATCCACTCCTAATGTATTTTTATAAATAATATTCTCTCATTATTATCTGTTCTCTATTTTGATTCAAATAATAATAGTATGAAAAGGCTCTTTCAATATAAATATATTGGATGATATAAATTGTATTTCGTCTATGTATGGGAATATACAAAAATTTAATGCATTCACATTCACACATTATGTTTTATATTTTTCTCTATTGATGATTATATAATCTTTACGATCGTAGGTTATAAAATAATGATGATGATAATGATAATAATAACCATACAACATATGAAATAAGCAGACATATATTTCATGTATCAATGTGCTTTGGACAAATGGTATATTATACAAGCAATGTATTGAAAATATTTTCTTATATTTTTCATCACTTTTCTTGAAAATAATTCTTATTTAAAGCTAAGAAATTTCTTGATCATCATTAATATGATATATTTGAATCAATATCGATATTTTTACATCCATTTTATATTTATAAATAAACATTTATTTATTATGAATATATGTGTTTGTATGTGGTATTGTAGAAGTATGCTTGAATGTTTAATGTATAAATTTATAAAAAAAAATTTTCAAAATATATTTCTCTTATTTTGAAATAAGGCTACAATTGGACTCCATGCTTACATTGAATATATGGAGCCCATCGACTTATATATGAATGTAAACAAATATAGAAATATTTCATAATATAAACATATCAAATGCATACAAAATTAATAATACTCTAAAATGCCACTCTTTTTTTCCATTTCATGCTAAGATCTTGAACCTTATATGACGAATTTGTTCATTGAATAAAGGTGGCAGTGTTAGGATGCTATAAAAAAAAATCATTCAACATGAAAAGAATTCGTCATGTGTGATGTATCAGAATTGTGGCGCGTACTAGTTGAAATAACGTCTAAAAGAATATTCAAGAATTTCGGAAGAAAAGATAGGGTGAAAATTGCACCGAATTCCTGAAATATCGCCGATATAAAGCGAGAAAAATTTCCTAAAATTTCATTGTTCAAACGAATCTGAACGACACAGACATAAAAAATTACCACCGACAATCGGATGTTTGACATGATGTTTCTTCATCATAAATTTTTTTTTCTAGTTTTAATTTACGAGAAAACTGAAAAATTGTTGAAAAATTAATTCAAAATCTAAGCAATGAAGAGAAATGAAAAAAAAAATCCCCAAAACGATTTATTTTCAATGGAAATTATGAAATTGAATACATTCATTGAAATTGATGTGTTAAATTTTGATTTTATTTTATTTTTTTGATTTTAATTTGATTCGATTTTCAATTTTTATTTTTCAAAGAAAATTTTCTAATCAAAAGATGCATTCAGAATGCAGCAACATGATTCAACATGTTGCTGTTGTTGTTTGGCATGGGCAAATATTGTACAGATAATGAAATTGAAAATTTTTTGATTTCAAATCAAATGAAATGAAATGAATCAATACATTAAATGATTTTCTCTTTTTTTTCGTTGAAAAACCGAATAAACATAAAAGAAAACTTTCCCTCACATTTGTATTTAGTTTTTTTTTCAATTTTTTTTTTAAATCGATTCAATATGTTAATTGCATTCAAAGAGATCAGAGAAAATCAAAATGAAATAAATAAAATCCAAACCAGTTACAAACAGGTATTTTCTTTTGCCATCCTATGTTTTCTTGTTTATTTGAAACAAAACAAGCAAAATTTCCGGTTATTTTTGTTTAATTTTCTCTAATGAAATGATTGCAATTATTGAGCAAATAATAATAATAATAATAATGACCATGAAAGGGTTATTTTCGAAAAAACGAATTGAAAAAATCATTTGATTTCATTTTCATGCAAGATTCCATTGATTGTGAATTAATTGATCCTAAATGACTTTCGGATAAATGTGGTTTCACTAATTATTTGACATGAAAAACTCGCCATATAGAATGATGAACAAATAATGACGAATAGGCATGAAATTGTGAGATTTATAATGAGAATTACAAGAATTAATGGAAAAATTGTAGCATCTAAAATTACAATGTCAAATATATCAAAAACTATTGAGACATGCAATGATGCTTCAAATCATAGAAGAACTTATTAAAATATCCATGAACTGAAACTCCAATCAATCAAAATCCGAAGATATCTATTATAAATCATATCAAAATCAAATGCAACAAAATTTTTTTCCAATTTTTGCTCAATTTTTCTCTTAATTCAATTTAAAACCTACACATTATGAATTCAAAATAGATTTGTAGACATCTATGTATAAATTAAAACATTGAAATGATTACATTGATTTAAACTAAAACAAGATTAAAATTTAAAGAAAAAAAATAATAAAGATCAATGGAAAAGGTATAAAATGCTTGATTGTATAAACATGATTGCACTTACGCACTCACATACAGATACAAATATATTCAAAATTATCAAATATCTTATGAACATCCATCATAATCATCGTCAGCATCATCATTTATGATTAAAATCAATATATAATATAATAATGTAATGATAGCAATAATTATAATCTTACAAGAATTTAAAAATAATGATAATGATAAAGTCAAGATACGAATTAATACATAATACTTGATACATAATATTATCGCATATGTAAACACATAATAAAAGCGCAAACAAACAAACATAGGTCTATGGGTCATAGTTCAATTAATTATTATTGTATTGTATGAGAGTGCATTATATTATTTAGTTTTCATTTTCAACAATTTTTATTAGGTTTGTTTGGTGAATCTAATCAAAAATAATGATAATAATCAATATCAAAAGATAAAGTTCATCAGATAACTTTATCATTATCAAATTGTAAAAAATCGAGAAAAAACCCAAATAAAAAACCCTTAACCTTTAAACCGTTGGACCCTTGAAGACACAAAGACAAAAATTACATTTATTGAATTGCATAAACAATCCTTAACCCTGTTAAACATGAACAAAAAGAGAAACACACATATAATAAACATTGAAAAACACACACATGTTTTTATCAAATCTCAAATATCAAATTATAATCAAAAAACAAAATTTTTTTGAATATATAATGATGACAACAATGTATTTATCAAATATGACATGGAATGATCGACATTGAAGATATGATAAACGATTGGATTTTGTGTATTTTATTGAGAAAAAATAAATTTCAAAATATTTCGATATTTTGTCATAAATATAATGTAATTTAAAACAATTATTTGTATTTTTTATGTTTTATAAATAAATATATATATAAATTTCAATAGAAACAAATGAACAAATAATATAAAAAAATATATAAAATAAATAAATAACAAATGAAGTACAATGACCTTCTCTTGTATAATCATGATAATGATAATAATGATAATTATTATTATTATTTTACCAATCACAAACAAACAATCAAATCAAATCGAATCAAATCAAAAATTTAAAAAAAAAATCATTAAAATATAAAATGCAATAAACATTTTGATTTTGAATGATGCGCATAAAGTACAAGTAATACTACAGTGTGTCTGTGTGCATGATGATGCGCATCATGTGTGCAGTACACATAAACTGCATAAATAATCTCAAATATGATTGTCATTATTAATTGTATTAAATTGAAAAAAATATTTTGAAAAAATTGAAAAATTAATGCAAGGAAAAACGCAAAGATTCAGAATCAACAAGTGATTCTTGGTTTATGAATTTTGATTGCAGTTCCATCATTTCCCTCATATTCATTCATATCTCAGTTCAATGGTAATTTATGACCGAAAGATAACGAAAACAATAATAGATACAATAATAATGACATTTTCACATCTTAAAAAAAGCTGATAACAATTAGTGAAATACAATTGGCGGCCACGAAGCCTTTGAATATTTCATTTTATAAAATTTTTTAGTGTGGAGAAAATTTGCCATAGTCTTTGAAATCTTCACAATACTTCAATGATGTCTTTGAGTCATAGATTTAAAATTTGATAGTAAATTACCGATATTAAGAGAAAAATCAACGATTTTCATTTCATATTTTTTATCCAAACAATTTAAATCTGTCAAATATATTCAAATATTTCTTGAAAATTTCAAAAATATACATTAGCATTACAATGACATTACATATGAAATATGTAATCATTGTTATTATGATTATATTTTGAATATCATTGAAAATATTTGTTCTTTTTCCATTTCTTAATGGCATTAACTTTGACCAATGTTCAATTAAAATTTTTCAATGGTACATTTTCCAATACATTTTGAAAGAAAAGAGAAAATAAGAAAAATTTCTTTTTTTAGTCAAAGTGAAATTTTTCATTTTTCCTCCATTCATTTTCATTCATTCATTGTTGATCCTTATTATTATCATTATTTCAAATAATGCATGCAGCCTTTGTTTTGGTTTTTGATCATAGATAATGATAATCATAATAATAATAATAATAATAACCGTAAATAAATGAAAAATTAATGATAATATCAATCAACCGAATCATCATCATCATCATCATCATCATCCATTCAAACATCGACCATTTCGAACCAGTCAAACAACAACCAATGCAGCATTATCGTACTGCATCAACCTGTTTTTCATTTAAACTTCATTTTCATTTGTTCATTCATTCAATCATTGTAACATTAGTTGAAAATAAATTTCCCTTCTTTGAGATGACAAACAAACAATTGATGATGATGATGCAAAACAATGAAATGAAATGAAAAATTTTCCTTTATTCTTTTTTTGGAAATTTTCTCTCCCTCTCCGTCTCTCTCTATTTGAATCTATCTATATAAACATTTGGAGCCTTAAGGCCTCACAACACAACAAAAGATGGTCATACAATTATTGATGATAGGTTAGATATTTCATTTCGTTTAGTTTTGTTCAGTTGATTGACAGGTTGTAGCGTTCGGATTATTTCAGTGCTGTCGATGGTGGTTGAATGCGGCCATTGAATTGGAGGGGAATCATCATAATAATAGTAATAATCATTATTCATAGAAAAAACATTGAAAAATGTTAAGGTAAATGGGCAAAACTGGTATTCGCCAGCTTAATGCATCATACGACTATGATTTCTCATTTATTCACGAACAAATATTTGAGTTTACCTGTTTGAAAGAAGAGAAAAAGATTGCGTAGATTTTACACAATGCAGACACGGCGAATGTCCAAAGGCGTATTGGATCCTCGAATGTCCCCCGCGCATTACCTTTGAATAATTCCCTCCATCTTTCTCTCTCTCGCATTCCCTTATACCTTACCTTCAAACAACAAACATTGGTCACCATTCATAACCATTCACCACCATCATTATCATCATTCACCATCAAAAATGTTCTTGCAATAGATCGCGCCATCCATTCAACCATCATCATTATCATTAACAATGGGTACAATTCAACCAGCCAAACACAGCAATCATCAAGCAACAACAACGAATATAACCACACTAATCAAACATCAACATCATCAACAACAGTCAGTGAACCGGTTTCGCGAGTTTTGTTCAATTTAATTTCATTTAAATTTAAATTTCTTTCAAGATTTCTTTCATGTATTTAAGGTTGTGGGGAATGAGAAATGTATAAAGATTCATTTTTCCAAGATATTTTGAAATTTCATCAAAATTCATAGAAAGTTAAAAGAGAAATTTATTTTCAATTTTCATCTCTGAGAAAATTGAAAATAAATTTAAAACTCATCAAAATATTTTTATATGGATGAATGATTATTCGTGGAAAATTGAAATTAAAATTAAAATTCAAATTTTAATTATATTGGTTCTCAGACGATTCTCTCATTCTTATTTCTTATTCAAAGACTGAAAAAATATAAATTTTCGAAAATTTTCCTCAAAAATTCATTTAGTCTCAGATATCTTGAAAATTTAAAATAAAACCAGAAAAATGAAACAAAATGAAACAACCGCACACAATTCAATTGAACAATAAAATGGTCAGGATCGATAGAATGGCGAATGACGTAATATAATGCAAGCATTATATTGCCAATCGAATCCTTGAGCTTTGGTCATCATCTTTTTTGTGCCCATTTGCTGCTCCTTTAACACCTGTCTTCCCTTCCCTCTACCTGTTCAACCACCCATCTACCCATCCACCCGTCCATCCATCTTCTCTTTCATTCTCCATACATCAACCAAGAGCAAACAATGTGTTATCTGTGATATCAATCATCATCAAAGAAAGAAAAACACATTGTTTCCATTGTTTTCCATTTTTGAATTTGAAAAATGAATGAACAATTGAAATTTCTATTGTAATAATGAATATCATTATCAAGGATTTTTGTTTTTTGGAGAAAATATGATGGATTTAAATATGAAATATGGATAAAATAGATAAAGGCACCAAGCCAATATGTATAAATGAGAGTGAATCATATCTGTAAATCAAGAATTATTTTTTAAATGAAAAATTCTTGCAATTCGGCGCATAAATGAGAATATTTAATTGTCAATTCTTGTATGTTTCACACAAACACACGCAAGTTACAAACAGGTGCATTGTTATTCGGTTTGTTTCGTTTGGTTGTTGATGATCAGAGGTTGAAGATGAGGTGGTAAGCGAATCGAATACCAACACGATATATCCATTAAAAAACAATTAAAAATTTCTACAGAAACTTCAAAAAAACTCCAAACAGATGTTTGATAATGAATTTTTTTTATTCATTTCGCTTATGGAAGCCTCTGAAGCCAGTCTTGGAATTGAAATGTTCAATCGGAATGTTTGAATCTCAAAGAAAAATCTAAGAATTGAAATATGAAATTCGAAAAATTCTTTGAAAAAATTGATTGATTTATGGTTTTTTTCAATATTCAAAAGATCTTTGGATAATAACAATCAAAATATATATCGCCACAATGTCAATGAATATTTGTAGATTTGGAAATAAAATAAAAAATTCAAGTAACCAAAGCAACGTACATTGACGTTTTCTATGAAAAAAATGGAAGGTCAGGGAAAAAAATAGCTGTGAAATACCTTTAAAGAGAATTTCAATTATCATTAAATAACCTATCCTTTGTTAAATATTCAAATATCAATTTGTTTTTATCAGAAAAACAAAAATAATAAAAGAACATTCACACGTGTTATTACCATTGTAATCAACAAAATTACAACTTTTGGACATGGTATATGTCATATTATTTCATTTTTCATATTTTTTTCATATATCATTTCAAATTTGTTATCAATAATCCATCATTATGTTTGCATATGGACAATTTTGTCAATGAAAATTTTTGATCGTAAAAAAATATTAATATTTTTAATGTAAAATTATTATTATTATTACAATAACAACAACGATAAAAATCAATTCGATACCTCCTGGACAACCGTCAAAATTATTAAATTGTTGTTTTGTGGTATTTTTTGATATGTATAAACAAATATAATTTCAAAAACAATATTTGAAACCGGTGTACATACACACATAGTGACAAAAGTGTATTGTGTACGAGTGCTATGCTTCATTTCAATTACAAATTATTGCTGGTCACCATGGACATTTTCCATATATTCCCATCTATTTTATATGATATCTCTTGGTTCTTATTAGGAAACAACAACATAAACAACATGGAATAATGTTGAAATTTGAAAGAGGCAAACGACCAGCAAAATTTTTCATTTCTCTGCTTTGGTATCCCCTTTACCAAAAAAGAAAAAAATCAATCGGTGTCTCTTGGATACCGACCATTATGATTTGAATGATTTTAATAATCATAATAATAATGATTATAAGTGAATAAATAAATAAATATTTCAACAAATGAATTGAAATTCTTTAATCTTGTTTTGTTTTCGCATTTTTTCAATTTGTAAAATTTTCGTCATTATTATTAATGTAACCCGAACATAGTTCGACATCTATTGGGAAAAAATTACATTTTAGAAAACAAACCAAAATTTACAAACCAAACTAGATGGCAGTAATTGGCTTAGAAAGTTTTGAAAAACATTATTATAATCGTTATAAAATTACAAAGAAATTTTATTTAGTAAAATTTATGAGAATTAAAATTGATTAGTAATAATTAAGAGCCTCTTCTACTTAATTGAAACATTGTTATTTAACGAGAAAAACCTTGAAATATTTGGAAAAGTCAATGATGTTGTTCGGATTATCGAATATCGATATAACGATTATCATCATAATTCCCAAGTAAAATTTATAAGAATTTCACCATAGAAAACAACAACAAAACAACGAATAAGATTTATCAATCAATTATCCAACAATTTCATTTACAAAATAATTCAATTCAAATACATTAATTAATATATGAATAAATAATGTATATTGAATTGTTAGAGATTAAATTATCTGAAAATCGTTTCTTAAGAATCGTTTCGAGAGAATCGAAAATGTATTTAAACAATTAAACAACAAAAACAAAAACAATTAATATTTATACATTATTACAATATAATAATTTGATCAATGTAAAAAACACACAAGTTATTACTTATTTATTAAATGTTGAATATTTGTCTTCAAATGGATTATTGAAAAAACCAATCAAGAGATTTTCGATGGTTTTACATCCACAGACACACACACTCACAAACACACAAAAAGCAAATTGACATAAGTAAAGCCTATTTTTTTTCTTTTTTTTTGATTTTCATTAATATTGAAACACTGTATGTTTATGTTTGTGTATGTATTTTCAAAATTACAAAGACATTTCCAAGAAATATTGGCGATAAATAAACGATAGAATTGAAATAGTGAAAGAAAAAACTCCAAATCATCGAAATTTTTCGAACAAATTCATTAGAAATAAATAAGAACCTAAATTCTTCAATTCTTCAAACAACAATTCGCAACTAATTCAAGAATTAATCACATTTGAATCAAGGTCGATTAGATTATTTGTATGTTTGTGTAGCACAATAATCACATGATTTGAATGAACAATTGCAAAAAACAAAAGTAGATAAGAACCAGAGAATTAGTCGGGGAGAAAAAGTTCATAAAATTATACGCAAGCGCTTTCATACAAACATTAATTCATCTAATTTTAGGGGTTCAAATTTCAATATAAAAAAAACGAGAAAAAAAGGTCACACGCGATGCAAATTTACGGAAAAAAGGGTTAACCTTGGCCTATACACACATACATACACATACGATGAACACAAGACAAAACAAAATTTTTTAAAAATTTAAAATTTAGTCAACACACGCACACACACATGCTTCAATCGTTGAAAAGGTCCATTGATCGGTTGTTGAGCTCTGCTGTGTGTGCATATGTTTTCTTATCAGGCCTAGAAGCTTGCACAAATTTCTAAGGTCCATACCTTTTCTTGTCATTGATCAATGAACCTAATAAAACAAACATTCACTCGCTAAAATAGAGAGAAACGAACAAAAAACTTTTGGTTAAAAAATAACCCAAAAGGGGTAACAAAAGGGTCATTGATGACGATTATTCATATAGAAAATGAATACAATCGAATTGCACCAACGATTTGATCAAATAAAAAAAAATCTTTTACTTTTTGAAATGTCAATAAAAAGGAATATGAATAAACTTTGTTTCTATCAAAGTAGCAAAACTATCGCGTGTCATTCGTCAATATTAATAAATTGCATTTTCAAATGCATGTCAGTTGGATATCAAATAATGGAAAAATTTTGAAAAAAATATGTCAGTCAGTCAGCCAGTCATAGCCGTAACCTCTCCACCTCTCACATACAAACACAAATCAAACCTTAGGTATAGTCTTGGCGAAAAAAATTGGTCGTATTTGGTACCTTTGAAGATGGGGAAAAACCTTGACAATTTCAGGGGAAATTATTAAGGTTATTAAAAAAACCTAAGCCTTTTCAAATAAAAGAAACGAAAACCCCTTAAAGTCTCCGCGTAATATTCAAAATGAAAGTAAAATTTCTCTAAATTCAAGAAAATATTACCTTAATACCTTATATTAGTACCTTGTGGTCACAAAAATGTCATCATCGCTTGATCACTGAAGGTTATGTTTTTATGGCATTATTTTGAATATTTTAAACATTTCAAGAATCTTTAAACGAAACATATCGTTCAATGTACACTACCAATCAAGCGAAGAGCACCGAAAATAAAACCCTTAACCAATACCTTATTGAAAATACTCTTGAAACCAAAGCAAAAAATCACAAATGCAATCATCAAACAACACCAACACATATTTGACTGATAAATGTTCAATGTGGTGTGGTATGATATTGTTGATGATCATCATCATTGATGGTACTTTCTTCAAGGTTTCATATATGAATATGAATTAATAAGAAGAAATGGCAAAAATCTTAGAAAAAAAATGGAAAAGATTCAAAGATATTTATGCTTCAAGGCAAATATTTGAGAAGAAACGATAAACAACGCAACATGTTGTGTACATATTTGTCATTCATTTCATTTCAATATGGTAAAATACAACATTTAACACACAAACACAGTGATCACACAATGTGGTATCGAAAAGATTAAATATTTTTATTTCATTTTTTTCAATTTTCTTGAAATGATGAACACAACTTGTAAACACACAAACAAATACATACCACAGATTCATAAAAATAGCATTAAAAAAGCTTTAGCATAGAGATGATACAGGGTCATTAAGGCCTTTATGATTCGCAAATCTTATGGCATGGTATAATCATAACGAGTTATGGCAAAATGTAATTTTTTCATCTTCAAATTCCAAAATTCAAGCTCAAATCCTATTGCTTTATTGATTGATATTGTCATATACAATACCTTTTGAAGTTATTTCGTTATTTCGCATTTTTTTTTGTTTTTTCGATTCTAGGTAAATTGACAAAAATTCAAAAGAATTTACATGCCCAAAAATTGTAACAAAAATGTAAAAAATTCTTATGAATTAGAATAAATTAAATAATGAATTTCAGAGTGAAACTAAATGAATTAATTATGTTCATATTCTCGGGTAAATATTGATTTTTTTTTGAAATTCAATTTAATAATTTAAAAATTGAAAATACTCTCAATTTTTAAAATAAATATTACTATTTTTTATTTATTCATTCACAATTTACAATTGGACAATTTTTTTTACCATTACAAATTCCAATCGAAAAAAATGAATTTAAAAATTTTCTGGAAACATTGAACAAATACGTGTATATATTTTGTATGATACACAAAATATATGCACGCTTTGTATATATTTTGTAAATGGTTAGGAAATGATCATCATCAAAGCTAATAAATGAACATACACACACACACACAAATGAAAAAGATGATGACCTTCAAAATAAGAATAAAGGAAAATAAAAAATTCTCAAAACTTTGAGGGTATTCAATTCAATTCAATACATAAGGATGAATACATAAAATAAATAAGCATACACATATCAACCACACAAATAGCACTTTCATATCCATACAAATATCTTTGTTTTCTTATTCATTTCTTCATTATTGAATCAGAAAACTTTACAAACTTTTTTTTCTTTTATCACCACCACCAACCATATTCAATCATTTGACATAACCTTGAATCGCGAGGGAACCTTATTTCGATTTTCTTCTATATATATAATAAGATATAAGTGAAACTTATATATATGAAACATATCGGTATGTAAGAAAAAAATAAGCACACAACATGGCACACTGAAATCAATCGAAATCTGGTTTTTTATTTCATTTCAAAATAATTCATTGGTATTGTATTAGTAATACTATCACACAGCAGCATACAAAGTGTAAAGTTCAAGTTTAAATGTTTTTTTCTTCGTTTTTTTTCTGGGGTATTTTTATACGAAGACACAGTAACCCAAATTAATGGCCATAGGAAAAATTACGTCAAGTCTCAGTGAAAAAAATTGAAAAGATTTGAATATTGAATGAGTCATTGGAGATATTTAGCTTTCATGCAGTTTTCTTAAGAAAAATTCAAAAAATATACGATTTGCTTAAATTAACTTTTAAAAATAAAATTTTAACCTTAAATTAGCCACTAAACTAATTTACTGTTAATTTTTTGAAAATTTTTTTCTTTTTTGCTTAAATTAATTTTGAAATGTCATTTTAAAATTGATGATTTTGAAAATGAATGCTTGGAAAAGGCTCTTCAAGCTTGGAAAATTGGGAAAAAAATAAAAATAAACAACTTACATGTTGAACCACCAAAATCACTATACGATGATGATGTCGGTGATGCAACCATACTATTATTATTCGGCGTTGTTGGCATATGATTAAGAAGTTGTTGTTGTTGTTGCTGTGATATCAAACTAACACCATTTAATGTAGTTGTTGTTGTTGCCGCTGCTGTTGTGGCCATCATAGTTGATGATGGTGATGTTGGTGTTAGCGTATCAATATTAAAATGTTGCTGTTGTTGTTGATTATAATGATTACCAAATGCTTCATCATGTTGTCTTTTAAGACCTGCGGTTGTTGCTGGTGAATTATTATTATTATTTATAATTGAAAAATGTCCATTCATCGTTGTAGATGATGAAGATAATGGTGTTGCTGTTGTTGTTGTAGTCGATATTAATGGTATCGTTGTTGATGATGGTGATGGCAAAGATTTTGGTGATGATGAGGACGCTATCGATGACAATGATGATGATGGGGATGTTATCAACAATGTCGATGATGATAATGATAATGGAGGTGATTGAGAATTGCGTTGATAATATTGATGATTTTTAGTCAATAATAATGGTGGTGGACGACAATCATCATCTAAATTTGTAGTGATCGATGGTGTAGTTGTTTGTAACATGATTGGTGATGATGTTGCCGATGATTTTGTTCTCAATGTCAAAGGCATCAAATGATTATTGGTGTTAGTGTTATTATTAATATTATTATAATGACCAGATGTATGATGATCCTGAGATTCTTTATTTTTTTGTAAATTGGATAAATTTTTTATACCACCATTGGCTGTTGTAACCAGAAGCTGTTGTTGTTGTTGTCCTTTTACCATTGTTGAACGATACAACGAGAGATCTTTGATATTTGTTATTGAATTATTATTATTACTATTGGCGTTAGTAATACCATTCAAGTGTGATAATTTTGTCGATCTTATTCCATTGATCATATTGTTATTATTATTATTTGTATTATAATTATCGATATTTGTTGTTGTAGTCATATTATCATTATTGTTAATATTATTATTACCGTTGATATTATTAGGACTACTCGTACCATTAACAGCCATACAAACTAAATCAGCTGTACAAGGACTCGGTACACGTGGTTCTAATTTAATTTGCACTTGTGGTGAACTAGTCGGTGTTGTCACTATGGCAGTTGATGTTGTTGTTGGTGTAGCTGTCGATGATAATGATGATGTTGAATTTATATTTTTATTATTACGATTTAAAACATTCAAATTATTATTATTAGCATTTAAAAATTTCATAGTAAAATTTATTGATTTGTTGGTGTTATTATTATTATTATCATGATTCAAATAATTATGATTATTATTTGTCAATGATAATGGTGATGATGATGTTGTTGTTGATCCGTTCAAATTTGTCGATGATGGTGATTCACCTGATATTGTTCCTCGTTGTTGATGTGGCAAATGCTGATGATGATGTGAATGATGATGTACATTAGTATTGACAATATTTGTAGCACCAGCGGTCTTAATGTCCATCATTTGGACCACTGATGTTGACATGATTTATTTTATCTTTTCAAAAATAAAATTTGTGTAAATTTTATTATTTATTTTTCAAAAAGGAAATGGCACAAATTTTGACAAATTGTTTTTTTCAATTCAAAAAATACAGCACACAATATCTATGGATGTTTTAGTTTTTTTTTTGAATTGAATTCAAAAAAATTTTCAATTTCATAAAATTTCCAAAAGATTTAATAAAAATGGAAATTTACTCATGAAAATTGTTTCATTTCATCATACAATTTTCCATATAAAAAAAATTAATTGTTGACCTTGATTAAAATTATTTAATTGAAACAATTAATCACCACAATTATCAATTATTAATCATTGTTTTTATAAATTTATTACACACAAAAATCACTTTACAATCACAAATATGTTTATTAAATTCAATGATTTAATTTGGGATGCATTTGATATAAAATATTATTTCTCACAAAAACTGTAACCCAATAAAAAATGAAACACGACCAGCCAAATTGATACAATCGATTGATTTATTGAATGAAATTGTCGACAAAATATTAATATTATGATGTCAAATTTGTAGTAAATCAAAATCGAATAAATGATTATAGTAACGACAGGGCAGATTTTTCATAAAATTTTTGGTTTAATTTACACAAATTTTTAAAACAATTATTGTACAAAATAATGTTTTTGCTTGCCTTTGAGCAAAACTGAAAACCGATTTATATATGGTTGCTTTCCAACCAAAATGAGGATGACAACTCATCTGCCAAACGCGCTCAACCAATGAGCTTCTTTCTATGTCAACTTGCGCGGCTGACCTGAGGGCGCTGCACCTCCCCCCCAGGTCCTGATTTTAATCTGGGCCGACCACGACCACGAATCTTCTCTTGCGCCATTCGTCCATCGCCCAGCCATTTTTTCACATGATTTCGATGTACCAACTTCAAGTTTCCGGAGTCATCCTTAATTTCCACATTGGTACCGATAATTTTCGCCACTCGGAACGGGCCTTTCCATTTTTGGTTCAACTTCTTCGACGAACCCAATGTTTGTTTCAACGAATGCCATAATACGTGATCTCCAACCTTGATTTCTTCCAGCCGATTTCTTTTATCGTATTGTTGCTTCTGATGCTCCTTTTCTACCAAATTATTTCTATCGATGGCTTCATATATTTCTAACGGGTCTATTCTTTCTTCAAGTAATTTGTATTTTCGGTCCAATACCGAAACTTTGTCTCGATTAAACATTGCTTTGAACGGAGATACCTTTGTCACATGATGAACCGAACCATTATAGACGTTTACCAAATTTTGTAAATGTTCGTCCCATTCTGAAATATTCAATACTGTGGTTCTAATCATTTGTTCCAGAGTGCGAATCACCCTTTCAACCATACCATTTGTTTGATGATGAGCCACTGATGCAAAACGTAATTCAATACCAGTCTCTTTCGTGAAACATTTGAATTTTGCACTTTCAAATTGAGAACCCTTATCGCATACTATCGTTTCCGGCCAACCAAGTGATTCGAATTTTACTTTTAGCCAATCTATAACACTTTCTGCTTTAACATCAGCCATTGCATGCGCCGCCAAAAATCGAGAACGATAGTCCTGTAGAACCAATATGTATCGGTTACCATTACGTGTTTTTTCCAAAGGACCACAAATATCCAAGCCCAATTTCTGCCAGTTAATTTTCGGTATTTGTTGTTCCACCATCGGGAGACGTGTTGGTTCCCAATCATCTTTGAATTTTGCACATCGTTCACATTTTCTAAGGAACATTTGTAAATCTTTGCGCCAACTCGGCCACCAGAATCGTTTCCTTAATTCTTCTTGATTCTTGAACATTCCACAGTGGCCATTATTATGAATCGATTCCAATATTTCTGCTTGTTCTGCGTAATCACGTATATATAACCGTTTAATATTTCCATCTGTTTTAAACCATCTACCATTAATCAGCATAAAATTTTTTCGATCCTTCTCTATTATTTCGTCCAACGGCTCTTGTAGCTCGTGGTTCATTAAATTCAGTTGCATTCGACTCAATGTGTCTGCCAAAACATTATCAGTACCTTTAATATAATCGATGCCTTCAATGTCATATTCCATTAACTTCATAACCATTCGTCCCAAACGACCCGAACAGTCGGCTTTCGACAATAACCACTTTAACGGTTTATGGTCCGTTTCAATTAACGACTTGCGACCCAACAAATAATATCTCCAATGCTTAATAGCTTCCAGGATGGCCGTTGCCTCTTTATCATAAGTAGCATACTTTCTTTGCGTTCCTGTAAACATTCTCGAGAAGAAATCCACTGGCACTTTTTGCCCATTTCTCATCTGCGATAACGTGGCACCATAACCTAAATCTGACGCATCGGTAGTCACAATAAATTGTTGCGACGGATCTGGTATATTCACCGTTTCGTTTTCCGATACCATTTTTTGGATCAATAGGAATGCCGTTTCTTCTTCTTGGCCCCATTCGAATTGTTTCTTTTTGGCACAGTTGTACAACGGGCTCGCCATTTGAGCAAAATTCTTTATCAAATCACGATAAAATCCGGCCATACCAACAAATGTCAAAACTTCTTTTTGGTTCTTGGGTCTCGGGAACTGCAATATTTTCATTTGATTTTCTGTTATGATTGATCTTTTACCATCAGCCAATCTAAGACCCAAATAATTCACTTCTTTTACACCAAATGAACATTTTTCTGCATTCAAACGTAAATTCTCCTTTTTTAGGATCGATAACACTTCTCGTAAATGTTCTGCATGTTCTTCTTCTGACTTACTGAATATTAAGATATCGTCCAAATAACATTCTACGAACGATAAATGACCCAGAATCAAATTCATTAATCGTTGAAACGTCTGAGGTGCTGCGGACAGTCCGAATGGCATTCTAGTAAATTGATACAATCTATTGCCAAAAGCGAAAGCAGTGTATTTCTTAGCTCGTTGATCCATTTCGATTTGATAATACCCGGACTTTAAATCCAATTTTGAAAAAATCTTTGCTCCAGCTAGTTTCGATACAATTACTTTAATTGCCGGCATCGGGAAAGCGTCCATTCGCGTTATTTTATTTAGGTCTCGATAGTCAATAGCCATTCTAATTGACCCATCTTTCTTATGAATCGGAACAATTCTCGATCTGAAATTACTATTAGATTCCTCGATTATACCATTGCTTAATAGTTTCGTAATATGTTCGGCCAACTGTGACTTCCAATTATGAGGGATATTTTGGACTTTGTGACAAATAATTTTATCTTCCGTTAATACAATATTATGACGGATTCGACCATTCTTTCCGATACCAGAAAATAAATCTTTGAAACCATATAGAACATTATTTAAATCTTTAAGATTACTCGTGCTCACCATATTGTTGCATTCAACTGGTGCACCATTGCAAATAATTCTTCGATTCTTCAACATTTCTACTTGGAAACTATCGATGACATCCATTCCAATAATAACGTCATATGTCAAATCTTCCAGAACAATAAACTTCATCCAATCGGTCTTACCATTTATAG
This sequence comes from Psoroptes ovis, assembly GCA_002943765.1. Lineage (NCBI taxonomy): Eukaryota > Metazoa > Arthropoda > Arachnida > Sarcoptiformes > Psoroptidae > Psoroptes > Psoroptes ovis. The sequence goes on from PQWQ01000001.1 coordinate 2,982,588, forward strand.
ATAGATGGAGCTTAGCTCTCCCAAGACTTCTGACCTCACTTCGATCGCCCAATACAACCGATAACTGACATGGCTCCAAGCCAATCTTTAAACTTTTAATAGACTTCCATGAAATAAAGGAATTCAATGCGCCAGTATCGAATAAAGCATTGAAGGCTTGACCATTAATTTGCACTTTAAATGTGACTAACTTTTTGGTAGGACCAACGAGTCCAGTACTCGTACAACCAGTTGATAATTCATTGCGACTTTCTGTGTTCGTACGTTCCATATGCCGTGTTGACCAATGATTTCTTAAGCAACAATCGCACCTTATTTCTTTATGTTTCGTAAAACGTCTTCTATTCTCCATAGGACTCGACATACCATTTAACGAAGAACGAACGTTTCGCTCACCAATTTTACATTTGAAATTTCCATTGACACGCTCCATTTTTCGCGTTGTCTTTACATTCATATTGTGACCAGCTGTTTTTTTATAATATGTTTGATTCGTCATACCATTGTGAAGCGTGCGACCAAATTTTAAAATTGTTCAATCTTTTAATAATTTAATGAATTTAAAAAGTTGTCAGTCACTTTTTGACGGTAAAATTAAAATGTTCTCATTTCATTTAGTTTTGATTAATTTACAATTTTTATTTTTTTCTGTTCAATCCAAAAATAAATCAAATATTTTGACGAAGAAAATTTCAATACACATGTAATACAATGTGTTTGATGACAAAACATGTATTATAAAATTTTCACAAAGACCAACGACATTCAGACAAAATAAAAACAATTGATAATCGAATATTGATGAAATCAATATCAATAATTATTAAATCACTGGTTTCATCTCACTTCGATTGGACAAATTCTCAATAAAATTAAATGATAATGATATGAATTTGAATATATTTTGAATTTTAAAAAATTAAAAAACTAAATAACTAATTCAAAATTAAATAAATTGCAGCAGCAAAAAAACAAAAAAGAAAGGTTTAAAGGTACTACCATTGATTAGATTTAAAAGGTACTTTGCTGATTTAATTTCATGTTGAATCAATGTTTGAGAGCATCAATTGAAGAGGGAAAGCGAGAGAGATAGAGAAATGAATGATTGAACGATGACAAAATGATTAAAAATTCAAAAAAATCTCGATTCAAAGAGAAATTTCCACTGAAAAAATCAAAAATTTTCTTGAAATCATTTGCTTTTGACTGACTGGGCTAATGGTATTCGTTTGGTTGTTGGCACACAAACACTTTCACTGACACATTGACGACGATTTGTGGCACATGTGGATGTAATTTGAATGAATCGATGACTGAATGAATTTTGGAAATTTTAGTTTTTTGTTTTTTTTTTGTTTTCATTTTGCCTTGAAATTTTTTTTTTGCTTCATTCATCACTTTAACCTGTACCACTGCCAAGTTTGGTAACGTAGCTGTCTTGTCGTCGTAATCGGTTGCTAGCCGCTTGTTGTGCTGCTCATGCCACTACTACGTTTTTTTTTCATTTTCATTTTCAAAATTCTTAGAATTCAAAATACTGAAATGGAGTAGCGGCAAAGGATACTGATAGGAGTATCAATAACCGATTTATTTGTTTTTTCTTTTTTTCTTTGAATTTTACAAATGAGAATAAGGAGAAAAGAAGAGATGCAAAGGCGTCCATCAATTGACGACGTCGACGATGATGATGATGATAACGTTTTCTCCTCATTCTCTGTGTCTCTCTCTTTGCTTTGATATCACAAGGACACTCGATCAATGTGTCTGTTTGTAAGAACTGGAGCCGGTCGAATTGTTTCTTTTTTTACTTCGTTTCGCCATTGAACACAAATGGCTGCATGGCGTCAATATTCTGGAAGTTCAAAAGGTAAAATAGCAACAGAAAGCAAGGAAGTGGCATAGAAATTCGAAAGAATTTTTTTGTCGAAAAAAAAATCTCGATATTAGTAGCACTAAAATAAAAGGAGAGAGAGAGAATCGAATGTCGCAAAGACATTTAGAAAAAATGAAAAAAAGCAAAAGAAAAATGATCGAAAGTACTTCGAACCAACTTGTAGGTGTGGGTGTATTTTCTTGATTTTTAAATTTCAATTAATTGGTTGGGGGTGTTTATACTTTAATTTTCCATTTATTTGATGGAAAATCATGTCAAAATTTAATTCTGAAGAAGCGAGACATCAATTTTCATTGCAAATAAGGGGGAGTAATAAAATCGAATCATAAATCAATGATTTGAATGGATGGAAAAAATTCCATCCAATCCCCCCCTTTTAATCATATATGTTTCATTATAATCATTTAAAAATCCTCACATTAATTCAAAATTGATCAAAAATACCATTGCCGCAGTCGCAGCCATCCTCATCCTCGTAATCGTCACAATCTTTTAATCGTCTGTACTTGTCTGCCATAATGGTTTAACAAAGGATAACTTTTTCAAAAACAACAAACTTTGAAATCAGAAAAATTGAAAATATTGGCCGCATACATTTTAGCGTCAATGGCTCTCTGTTTCTTTCTTGATAATAATAAATATTTAACTTTTATCAATAGAAAGTTTTATTATTTGTATGCTGTGTATGTTTAATGATATCTCTGTAGTCGTACGTTGGCCTTCATTTTCACTTTTTTTTTTATTTTTATTTTTTAACTTTAGATTGAATGAACAAAGCAGCAGCAGCAGTAATGACAGCAAACAGCAAAATTATAAATAAATAACTTGAAAACAAGTGAATATGACGAATGAATAAATAAATGGCAAAACAACAACAACAACAACGACAGTGTTTCATATAGAAATCAGTAGAAAATGCAAAAAAAATCATTGATATTATCATTTGTGATTGTGTGTTACCATGTAAATGTGTTTGTCTGTGTCTAAACGGTGGTGGTGGTGGTGTTTGTCCTGATTGCTTACATTTTCAATACACACCACAATAAGCACAAAGACAAAGGATAATGATAATTATAATTGATAATATTATTCATTTGATTTTACAAAATATTTTGAAATTTTTGTAATGATCAAACTTGTTTTTATTTAATTTATTCATTTATATGGATAACGATATCAATATTTGGATAATATATGAATGATGATTTTATTTTCTGAATCTATCAATTATCATGATTCAATTGAAGATTCTTAACAATCTTGGAATTGAGATTTCGATTGGAAAATCTTCAAGATCTTTGAGTTGAATCTTCGATTCAACATAATGTACATCAATGTGTAATTAGATCGATGAAAAACCAAATATCCAATACATTATCGATGACCATGAATGAATATAAAAAGGATTGAAAATCATGCATAGCCTTTGACATTTAAAGATTTTAGACTCGGATTTCCTGCTGCTGTTTGTGTATGTATAAATGAAAAATAGTTCAAGTTTGAATGTTTTTATAGACACACACAGATTCATTGTCTGCAGATGTTTTTTTGTATTTTAGTTTTCATTTTTCCTCTGATCAACTAAAAATAACCCTTTCAATAGACACACACATACAACAAAAATTGAATTGTTAAAATGTTAAAAGTCAAAACATTTATAATGTTAAATCAAAGAATTAAATTCAGAATTCTTTGATTTTTCATTTTGTGAATTTCTATGAATTTTCAATGAATTTTAAATGATATTTTTCTTCCCATTCTGTTTTCATTGTCCAAGGTTTTTAATGATCAAATCAGAATTTCATTTTTTTTAATATACTTCATATTTTTCATTTATTCAATCATTCATCATGATTTTGAAACAAAATTCTTTCAGACCGAATATATTTGCGTGCTATGGCCAATGTGCAGAGCCGTAGGTCCACATGTACCATGTACACCCATGCACACATACATGTACATATGTGTAAACGTTTGTAAACTGCAGATTTTTTTTCGATCAGAATTACTGATGGATAATAACGATACACTTCAATGAATTAAATGGCCAGAATTTTTTTCAGATTTTCAAGGACAACGAAAAAAATTGTGATTGTGGAATCGTCTTTTAGTATTCCGAGAAGAGAATGTGTACAGATTCTCATACAGAATTAACAAAAGCAAATCAACCAAACGAATCAAAGCCCGAAATGAGAATTCAATGCTATGTAATCAAAGAATACCGAAAAATTGGTCGATTCCAAATTCATTTTTCAGATCGAAATTATATAACCGAGAATCATTTATTTTTCTTTTTCCATGAAATACATTTTCAATGCCATTCTTTTTGGAGAAAATTCTTTGCATCTATTTTTGTGTATTTTAGCACCCAAAAGTGTTTACCATGTGCTTATATTAGGTCGGCAACTAAGTAACTGCCGATTTTTTGATGAAAAGTCAAAGACTATTTTTTATGGTACAAAATAACTTTATCATGTAATGTATTGCCCATTTTGATCAATGACCTTTTGCCATCTTCAGAGCACCATCATAATCCCATGTTCATAAAACATCTTGTTTTTATGAGCCAAAAACTGAATCAGGTGCCATTTGACATCATCATTATTTTTGAATTTTTTACATTCAAAGAGTTGAGCAAAGATGATAACAAAGAGTGATCAGATGGTTCAAGGTCAGGACTGTATGATGGATGAGACAAAACATCCCAACCAAGGTTCAATAATTTTTGATGAGTGGTCAAAAGTCTATGCAAATTTGCATTGACAAATTGCATTGCTTTTTTTGTTATGGAATACAGCACTTTCTCGATATGTTAATCCAAACCGCTTTTGAACATATCCAAGTTGTTTCAAATGATCATCAACACATGCATTTGATCCATGAAGTTTTTCTGCAATATCAAGCGTGATAGTGTGACGATCCGATTCGATTATCGTATTGATTATGGTGTCATCAACTTTGACACCTTTTAGTGAAATATCACCAGAACGAAATGTGACAAACCAATTTTAACTCTATCATTTTTTAGCGATTGATCCTCATAAACATTACATGAATTTTTATGAGCTTGTGACGCGTCTTCATCTTTGTGGAAATGAAAAAGCAAAATATCACGAAAATTCTCCTTTTGAATTCCCGTTTCTCAACGAATGTCAAACAAAAACTACAGAGCCGATCAAAAAAATTTTTTTTGCTAATTGACAACTGATTAGTCATCTATCGAATGACAACATGCGTTTGTCATTTGAACAACTCCTTATAGTCCAAAAATGCAACTAAAGCGGTCTATGATTGAAATCGGCAGTTTTTTAGTTGCCCACCTAATATTTAAAATTTGTGAATGTTTCAATAGGTTTTCAGGTCAAGTTTTTTTTCTTGCTGCTTTTCTCTGTCTCTGTTCATTCATTCCATTCATTCATTGTATGTATTACTGAGTTACTATGAAATGAAAAAAAAATAACCTAAAAAAATAAAAAAAAATTTCATTTAAAACAAAATTGATGCCATCATTGATATGATTATGTGTGATTTATAAATGTGTTTAACATTCATATATATTGAATGTATAAATCAAATATTTAAATACAAATAAATCAATAAATTTATGAATGATAATGCTATATACAAATGCGTGTATGATGCTATATATTCATGTATAAATGATGAAAAATATATTCATTTTGTTTATTTATAATTTAAATTTCTTCTTTAAACATTTTAGAAAAATAACACACTATGAATTGATAACATATATTAACCCTTTACCCTCGCATTTTTTCTATATTTTTATAAATATTTGATTTGTATATTCTCATATTTATTTATTCATTCATTCATCTATTTTTTTGAAAATTTTCTTTCATACATTTACCTTCATTATTATTATTATTATTATCAAATATTAATAAAATTGTACAATCGTATTAATCCAATTCGAATTTCGTAAATTTAAAGTTTTCTTTTCCAAGAATTTTTCAATTTCATTTTCATTCATTCATCTCTGAATTCGCTATTTTCATTCAAAATTATTATTATGATCATTTTATTTTATTTTTTCTTCAAAAAGAGAATAATAATGTACAATAACCCTTTCGTTAATTTATTCTTATTTATATCCATGTTTATTTTAGGAAATAAATGATGGATGAGTTTTATTATAAAAATAATAAAAATATGAGAAAATTTTTTAGTTTAAAAATAAATTGTTTGTTTTATTGTTTTTTAAAAGTAAAAATACACACAGATTTGTTGTTTGCTTGGTTGGTTGTTGGTTATGAGTGAACAAAAAATCTAAATTCAAGTGGGGGCGGTGGCAGTGGTGTTCGCTATTGGTGAATGATTTTTTTTTGAGCTAAAAAATGAAAGTAATGATGAGGTAAAAAAAATTTCCCTATCAGGTAGGTGTTTGTTGCTTTGTTTGTATTTTTTAAATGACAGAGCTCAAAATCAACAATCATTAGCCATCAACCACCACCATCATCGATTACAATCGCAACCCACACACGATTATTGCCAATTGCAACTGCGAATGTATGAATGAATATGAATCGATTGATATTCATTTGAATGACAACAACAACATCAACAACCTTTTGTTTAACTTTTCTTCTCGATGCTAAATCGACAGATGCAACATGTAGGTATATTGCAAGATTTGAAAAAAGCCATTTTCATCTGCCACAGGTAACGTATTCATTACGTTCATTTTGTAGTTTGTCATAATTTCGTGGTTTTCGAAATAATTTTCAAGGTTAAGGGCATGATGAAATAATTGATTGAAAACAATTCTTCTCTCTCATTCATTTTTGATAATTTTTTCAAAGAATCTTTCAATTGTAAAAGGGTTATAAAATTTCCGTTGTAAAATCAATTGTAATCTGTTTGATTGAATGGGTTCCGGGAAACTCATTACATTCAATCATACATTTGTCAAATCAAATCGATGAATGTCGGCCAAAAACACATTTAAATTTGATAATGAAAAAATAATATTGACATATATTTATTGATAAAATTATCAATAAATATATGTTCATACGACACATATTTTTTTCTGATAAATTTCCGATAATTCATTGTTGTATTTGGATCGAAATGTTTTCATTTCAAAAACATAAAATTACACCTGGTTAACCACCGGCTAAATCTACTACCTTTGATCAAAGGTCAGTGTTATACACATGTGATTGTCATTGAAAGTGTTTTCAAATTTTCATTCTTTGTTTGCAAAGATAAATATTTAAATAAAGATCTTCGATGACCTCGGTCATTAGGTCAAATGATGAATGAATGTAAAAATGGACCTGCTACATTTATGCTGCCACCAAAGGTGCTGGTGTGTTCGGTGTTAGAGTGTACGGTCCAAAATAGAAACCTCAAAAACATCTTTGTTCCCATGGATTTTTCAAAATTATTGGTCTTTGAACATCCATATGATGAATATATTCGATCAATTGATTGTTTGTTTTGCTGTGGCCAAACAAATGCATAAACCGATGTGCAAGTGTTAGTGTGTTTGAGAAAATTTGAAAATTTCAAGGACTTTACGGAAAATTTTTGCTTTATTTTTTTGTGTCCATTGAAAATGTAAGCAAATCTTTCTTTGAAACAATTTCTTATCCGAAATTTTCTTATTCACATTTTCATTATCCCTTGTTTTATAATATATGTGTCTGACATAATAGTAAATATGAAGCAAAAATTGAATAAATAAATGAATTGAAAGTGAAAACCAAACCTTAAAATTTATGTTTTTTTTTACTTCTTTCTTCCTATGCAAAGAAATCTGTGAAAATTCAACAAAATTGAATTCAGTCTGAAATCAGTCTCTCAGGAGAAAGGCCAAATGTTTTCTCCAGTTTTTTTTAGCCAATATTATGTACGTTGCCATTGGGGAAACGTTCGGATCAACACATGACCAGAATGACTAACTGATGGTGATAATAGTGAAAATAATAATGAACGACAAAGTTAAATTGTTTTTTCTGAAGAAATTTCCTGAGAAAAAAATTGTATGAATATTTTATATTCAATATATGCATAAGAAAAATGCATCATGGTCAAGGTTATGCATCATGCACACACACACACACACACATTTTATTACATTATTATCACATTTGTTGGCATTTTTATTTCATTATGATCGCCATAACAAAGCCGAATAGATGGTGGATGTTTATTAATATATGAATCATTGTATTGTGTTACATTTTAGTATGTTTGTTTGTTTCAATTATGAAACATTCAAGCCAACAATTCAGTAAAAAACAAAACAATGTTTCGAGGAAAAACCTTGAAATGAATTTTTGAAATGAAATGAATTGGTTTTCATAAGAAAATTAAATGGTTAAATTCGTTATAAATAAGCCTACAAGTACAAACACATGCAAATACACATGATTTGACAAGGTCCAAAGGAAATTGTACAAATATTAATGTATTTCTGTGCTTGGTTTATTACAAATTAATTTCAATTTATTATCCTGTTTCTTTTTAGCTGTTTATTTCAATGAACATTTGATTTTTGATATTTTTTTCATTTTCAAAAACATCGAAGATTAAAAGATTAAATTTTAAATTTAAACTTTTTTTTTTGATAAAAAAAATCACAAAAAATCCTTGAGTTGTAAATTAATTGGACCGTAAGGGTTTAAAATCATCTGTCTTTTCGTGAACCAGTGTTAGACTTTCTCAAATGTCGATTGTTCAGAGTGTTTCCCTGATGTGTATCGATTGACCTAAATATCCTATGAATATCGTATAAATGATGGATCAAGTGTATACCCGAAATTTGGCCAAAATATTTCCTCGGAATCAATCTCGATTGAATTGAAAATACATTGGATTTATTTTCACAATAACTGATGATAATTTTTGTTACCATTGGTGATAAGACAAAAAAATGAGATAATTTTTTGATATTCTAAGGTTTCAAATAATAATATTTACATTTATTTATTATTAAATTGTGATATATTTTGGATTAGATTGTTATGAATTACACTAAATTAGCTTGCAACATCATTGATACCTGAAACTGTAGATATTTTTTGCAAATACGTAAATAAATGGTCTTACGAATGAATCGATAATAAACAATCACAAGACAAATAAATACAACATTATTTATTCAATTTGTGTTACATTGTATCAAATAGAAAATATTTATCAATTATTAATTCATTTAAAATTACTGCAGTATAATATATTGACTTATACATAAATTAATACAAATAAATCAATATCTGATAAGTATCTTGGATATTATCAATTCATTCATTGAATTTGAATTAAGAATAATTGTATTAATAATAAGCATGATGATGATGAAGATAAAAGTTCAAGAATAAATTAAATAAATAAATATAAATAAAGACCTTGGACCTAAAGTATATTTGGTATGTATTTGTTCAAATATACAAATAAATGTGTACAAAAAATACACCAGAGACTTCTAATATATATCAAAGTGATTCAATATCAAAATGACAGATGGTTTAATTCTATTCGAATTTATATATCTGTTTAATAATAAAACCGATATATATGCAGAACAAGGACAAATGAACAAACACAGAGAGATAAAATTGAAAATGTCGCGTCTACATTTGTATATATAAATATTCATCACTGTATTTCAATGAATAATTATCTTCGGCTACCGTATTTTATAAGTTTATTCGAATTTTATTTCCATCAGGTTAAGGAAAACTGTTTTTGTTTTCTTTACCTTTATTTCTATTTCAATGAATGATACGAAAAGAAAGCGAAATTCAATTGAATTTTTTTTTTTCATTTGAAGGACATTTAAATACATTCATTGTACATATGATTCAAAAAATTTTCTTTTACTTATTTATGGAACATTTGGACCTTTAAAAGAAAAAATAAGAGAAACGTTTTTTTCCCTATTTTTTGATTTCAAGAAATTTTATGATCTATTTTTACCCCGCATTTACATTTATTCTCATTGTAAAGCGATATAATCATTGTGTTTAACCTTCTTAACAATATTGATTGATTGATTGAATGAATGAATTAATATATGTGTGATACACATAAGAAATTGTCTATATTTTTGCATACGACATATATTTTGAATTTATAATATATTTCTATTCAAAATAATTATTTGATAATCATTCCAAGTGAACTACCGTTTTTTACACAGTGATTCAAGTCTTATAAAATTTTGAGATATTACATTTTCATTGATTTTTGTCTTACTTTTTTCTTTCATTCATTTTTCATTCATTGATCACTTTTTTGAATGAAAAGGAAGGAAGAAGTTTGACAGAGTGAAAATGACAATGAATTTGTATTGAAATGTAAGTAAATCACTATTTTTAGACATTCACAGACAATTTTTTACAAATTTCACACACACACAAACCATTATTACATATAATGGAAAGTAATAATAATAATGGGAACGAAAAATTGCTGTAGATCACCAGGTAATTGGAACAAAGTGAAAGTGAACAAATAATAATAATTCAAATAATGATAAAGATAATATGGCATAGAAAATGAATGCAAAGTACAAAATGTTAAATGTTCCAGGAACACACAAATTTATTTATAAAAATACATATGGACCATTAGTCTAATAATGATAATGGAACATTGTGATAATAATAATGAGTGGAAATGACCACAATTTTCATTATTTTTTTCTCGCGTTTTTGTTCAATCATTTGTGTGTGTGTGTGTTATGGTCAATTTAAAATTAATGGTATTTCACGGGCATATATTTCCGTCTGATAACATTATCAATGTTTTTTATTTTTTTTATTAAATGGAAAATTACCTGTGAACATTTAAATTGATGATTCACAATGTCATTTTTTGGATTTACAAATTTTCAAATTAATTTTCGAACTTGAATGTCTTCACCCAACAAGAATGATAATAACAATGCTTCTTGAATTGATTTGAATTGAATTGAAACGAACTAATCAATCATAAACTCCATAAATCAAATGAATTTTTTCTGAATGAATAATTGATTAATCGTTTCGAATCATTGATTCATTCATTGATATTGAAAAATTATCAATAGTTATCATTCATAGTATTTGAGCAATTTGCATAGACAATTATTATTGATAGATTTGTTCAAGTAATTCAAGGTTAAATCATAGAACTTTCAAGTTTTTCACAGACATACATCGAATGCATTTTAAATATTTTTTGTTTTTTCTCATTAGTTTTCAATGTTCTAAGAAATAATTAAACCTTGAATTGATTTTTTTTGTTCTTCAAAATCGATATCAATTCATATGAAAATAATTCAAATATGAATTTGTGAAATGAAAAAAACTTTCAAAAAATTTAATTCAACTTTGAATAATTAGAATTTGAATGTATGAATCTATTTAATACAAATACAATTTGCATAGAATTTAAATCAAATGTTTCCAAGAAAAATCAATTTTTTGGCAAAAAAAAATATTATCTTCCGCAGACTTTTTCAAGAATCGATCCACAAAAAACGATTTGTCTTCGGAATAAAACATGATAATTTGAATCATTATACAAATCGTTGAAAATCATTAATAATTTGGTGAAGTTTTGTAAAAATTTTCGTGAAAAAATTTTCAAAAATTCGATTCTGAATCGATAAAACTCATCGATTCACAAATCATTCTGCCGTATTGACACGTGGAATTTCGTCAGTATAATAATAATAATAAATCTTTATTTTGGTGCTCTGCCTTGGCATTTGCACCGTGATATAAATGAATAAAATAAAAATGAATTGTAGAATAATTAAAAATATTTGAAAATTACAGTATTGATTAAATGTGTGTTAGTAATATAGAATGTGTTTGTTAGATGTTAGATGTTGTGTACAGTGAAGGTATGTGCTAGTGTAATTGAATGCGTGAGTGATGAGAAAATGATGGTTTGCTGGGAGATGAATTTGGATGATGATGATGTTGATGAGGAATTGTTGATAGATTTTTTTTTTTTTTTTCACATGTGCTGTGATTTCCTCCAGTAATCTTTCGCAGCGTCGCAGAATATGTGATAGTTTGACCTGCTTGCCATCATTTCTCCTAAACTGGAAAAACTCCGGCTCACTAAGTCGTACGTCTCACAATCCAGTAGGACGTGTTCAGGATCCTGTACAGATTGACCACAATCGCACAGAGGTGATTCTTTTATCTTTCTTCTATGCAGATTATTTCGTCAGTATAAAAAGTATTTCTCAATTGAAAGTCATTAGATTTACAAGTTTTTTTTAAAAAAAGATTTTAGTGAATGAATAAATGAAACGATGAATGAATGAACGAATCCTTGATTTGTCATCATTCATTCATTCATTTTATTCAAAAAAAACTGACCATAATTATGTTTTTTTATTCATTCAAATATTCCTCAACAACAATAATAATCATCAACATTGACCTTGATAATGAAAATAGCCATCAACATCATCATCATCAATGACAATAATAATTCATTGTCATTCTAAATTCAATGATGATTGAATCAAGTTTATCAAAATTGAATTGAATTTTGTTGCCTCTCTCTCTCTTTTCAAATATTATTTCAATTCAATGATATTTAGATATTTTTTCCCCTAAATTTTGTCTTTTGTATTGTTTCTCCACCCTTTTATTTTATTCAATTGTTGATAATTGAAAACAATAACCCTTTCATGATAATAGTAATGGTGATGATTTAAAGATGACCAGTATACATGATGATATATGGGATGAAATTTTGAAATTCAAAGGATAATATTTTCCTGCATTATTTCATAGATTTTCATCATTTCTTTTCCTGCATATTTACAGTGTTTCATTATTAATATTTCGAAATTTTATTATCATCATCAACCATTTATTATTACACAAGTGAATACATTAAAATACATTATTTCAAGTATTCAGAAAAAAAAAGAAAAAAAGAAAACGAAATTTAACCACGTGTATCATATACATGTATAAATTATCATCAATGATTTGAACGATGATTGCGATGATGATGATGATGATGACCTTCGAATACATATATTTTCAAATACTTTCAACCGAATAATAATGAAATTATACAATGGAAATAATTATTAATGAATTGATAAATGAATTGAAGAATGAATGAATGATCATAACCCAGTGATTCCCAAACTTTTTGGGGCCATCGCCCACTTTCACAAAAAAAATATTCTTCATCGTCCCCCCCTAAGAAATCACCATTGCCCAATAATGTGCCAATGGACCATTATCGCCCACCTGAAGCGCCTAATCGCCCGTGGTGGGCGATATCGCCCAGTTTGGGAATCACTGTCATAACCGAACCAATTAGATGTTAGATACTTGATTTTCAGGTTGATAATAATATGAGTTATTTTTAATCAAAAATTCAAAGAAATAAACACATGTGTTATTATTGAAATGGACAATTATTTTCATTTGCAAAAATTGTTGATTGTATCCGAAAAAAAAATGATTCAAGGAAAAAAAGACGAGTAAAGAGGTAATACCTCATGCACGCACATACACCTGTCATATGAAAATGATTCTCGCCGGCGATAGATTGTTAAAAGAGAGAAAGTGAATACAGAGCAATCAACAATCGATATAAGCCTGAACAAGTGATAAACTGGATAGAAAAATGGACAAACGCACACATGATCATTTTAATATAACATGAAAACGTATTGTTTCTGTTATTAAGATTTCGGAACACGAACTTGATACAGAATCAAATGATTAATTTGAAGAAATTAAAATTACCCTTGATTTTTTGCTGAATTGTCGTACATCAATGATCATGATTTCGGTGCATTTATCCGTTCGTCCATTCAACAATTATCGTCATCATTATCATAAAATTGTCCATCAAAGATATGAGGAAATATTTTTCAAATAATTGTTATTATTATTTTATTCTTATACGAAAATATATCGTCATTATTACTTTGACTATTATTAATTTTGTCAAAAGAGAGAAACCTGATTCAATGATATTCAATGATTCTTTGACGAATATTTATTCATTTTTTTTATTTCAAAATTCAAATGGTTAGCATTCTCGTACAACGATGACAGTAGTACCGGAATGTTCAATGTATTTTTCAAATGCTATTATTTGATGTTTGTAAAGGAGCGTTGTATGCAAACACATCATCATCATGATCATATAAACGTGAAATAAAAGTGAATGTCAATGGAAAAATTGAGATAAAAGGAAAAATAGCTTTATTTTTCAATGTAAATTGTATTGTTCATTTGTTTGGAGAAAATAGAAATTCAATGAAAGAGAAAGTAATAGAGAGAAACGGAGAAATCAAGATGAAATTACAATTAATTGAAATATAAAAATCTTAAGCAAGTTATCATTATTCATTAAATGACGAGCCAGATTTGAAGGTCAAGGTATTACTGTGTATGTGATGATAACAATACCTTTCAATATCGTTTTGGATTTTTTTCTTTGGCAAATACTTAAGCTGCATTTACTGAGGGTATAGCCTTATGATCTTGGAAAATATGTCCAGAAATCGATTCCAAAAGAATGATGATGCCCGAACTATTTGGCCCAACTGATATTGGATTATCTTGAAATATTTTGAATTTTTCGAATCACTTTCATTTACTTTTATTTTTCATTTTGAAATTTTTCAAAAACAATTTTTGACCTTGATTTGGCTGCACATTTTTTCTTCTCGAAAATTGTTGGTAGAAAATGGCAAAGAAATAAAAAACAAGAACAGTCAATCATTGTTCTACACAATGATTAATTGTAATCGAGAGAAAAATTAATTGAATTTTATTTTATTTTACTTTATTTTATTTTATTTATTTTTTTTTTTTTTTTGCTTAATTTAATTTTCTTCATTTCGCGCAAGAATTGAATTACTTTTTGGAACCATTTTTGGAATTGGAAACAATTTCAATTGATTTGAAATTTGTAAAATAAAATAAAAAATCTGGTAGTCAAAGTATAATTCATTGAACAAATAACCAAACACACACATAATATCTATTAACCACCTGCTTTTCTTTAAACAAGAAACCTTTTGACCATTTTATTTCTTTTAGCACGAGTATATTTTTCTTTTGAATGACAATGACCATATGGCGTTTCGGTGTTTTGTTTTGGCCAGAATAATCAATGTACAATTGAATATTTTTTTTTTTTTTTTTTTTGAAAAATTGTTTTAAATTTTGAATTGGGTCAATTCAAAATCTTACTCTTTGTCTTTTTTCAATAGGAGAACTTGTTTCCGATTAAATTTATCATGAAGGGTACAAAGATACGTTGAGCAATATGGTGATCTTAATCAAAATCCGATTGCATTCATTCAATGATTGATCGATTATTGTTTGCAATCGATTTGATCATCAAAATCATTGAAATCATTATGATTTCAAATGTAAATTTATGATTTTTAAATGGATTTTTTTAAAATTATTATCATTTCAATGATTTCATGATAATACAAACAAATAAACAAAAAATCAACCTAATCCTTAGTATGATGATCAAGCGATCATTTCAATAATGAATGCAGCAACAACAACCTCAACAACCTGTTTTTTCAATATCTAAGCGTCAAAATCCGTCAATGATAATGTCAATGATATATCAAATTATCAAATGATAATAACAATAAGGTGAGTGTACTTGATCAATAACACCTTGATTATTGCAAATAATCTTAAGAAAAGAAAAATGGTAATAATTGAAAACACATCATATGTTTGGTCATTGAATAACAATGATTAACATTAGATTAATCATACAAAAAAATACAAATCATACAAAATCTTTGCATCTCAGGCTCACTAATCACAATGAAAAACAATAATTGATGATGGAAAAACGCCCAATTTTCCAACTAATTTGATAAAATTTCTTACTTTTTCCTTTAATTTATTATAATCTTGATACATACTGATGATAATTAAGAGAATTTTCTATGAAATTATCGAAGTACAAAGAATTGGGCCAAAATGTCTTTTTGGTTGCAAAAAACGGAAAAATTCTTGAATGAATTTTTTTTTTGTTCAAACAAAATCTAGGTGATACATGCGCGCGTGTAAAAGCGTTCATACATTCTCATTGATATATACAAGCAAATACAAATAAATACATATTGAAAGATTTCAATGAATTCTATGATCATCATCATCATCATTATATGAACGTTTCTATTTAAAAATTCGTTTCTATTTAAATTCAATTTGATTCAAATTTCATTCATTCATTCATTTCTATATTTACTTGAGTTTACTAAGTCATTCGGTCAGGTTTTTTTTTTGCTTTCATTTTGCTATTTGTTCAAATGCATCAGACTCCTGATGATGATGAAAATGAATCAGACACCCACAGAAAAAGGAAAAAACCAAATTTCTAAAAATAGAAATCTAGTTCAGATCAAATCGGCCAAGAATTTTGCATCCGAAACAAAAAACGATATCTTAACCTGAATGCAATTATATAATGATGATTCGTTGTTTCCTGTTTGAAGGTTTTTCTGCATAATTTTTAGCCATGAGTTTTCACTTATAAAACATGTGCAATCGATCTGCAACCTCTATTGGATTAGGTCATTGAGATTTTAATCAAATTGAGACAAACATGCAAACTAATGTTTATCAAGCCATGTACTTTTCATTATTATTATAATAAATTAACTTTTATTTGTAAGAGGTCTAAACTCTAAACTAAACATCCATAAAAATTAATTTGTCCTTGAAATCATTGTTGTTATCAATAATAATAATAACCAATTTGGTTGTTTGTAAGTTGAACGATAACAAAAAAAAAAAAAAAAAAATCAAATATCAAAAACCAAATAGACATCGACAACAACAACAGCCGTCGCAGTAACCAATAAATAAATGGTAAATGATAAAAAATAGCAATAAATAAATCCAAATAACAACCAAATAAACAAGGATTTTCATTTTTTTATCCAAAATTTTTGTTTTGTTTGTTTGCATTTAACAATAATAATTATTAATGATTACAATAATATCATGATTTAAAGTGTTTTCATCTATTTTTATTGATCCATTTCAAGCAAAGATTTATTAGAAAAAATAAAATTATTGAAGGTATCAAAGGTACTGTGCCTATGCAATTACTAACATTGAATATCTAAGGAAAATCTATTCAATTCTTTGATTTTTGGCGCCAAAAAAAATTTCTATTTTTAATAAATCTCAGCCAATTTTATATTCAAATAAAAAAAATTCAAGTACGAACAAAAAAAACATGTTTCAATGATAATGATGAGAATTCAAATTAAAAACACACATTTAATTCGGACATGACGCATGCGATACCAAGAATTCGGTCAAATACTATTTTTTTCGTTCAATTCAATAATTCGGGCCATTGTTATTATGACATCATCTGGAGTATTTTGATTAATATTTGGAACACCAGTCACAAGCATATAGCACACAGACATATACACGAAACCTTTTATACAAATATAAATCAATGATTATAATCATAATCATCATCAACATCAATTGTGTATTTATCTTGAAATTCTGGTGAATTCGTTTGACGTCGATCGTCATCGACACAACAAAGATAATACGAGGTTTTTTGATAATGTAATTCAAATGGATCACATTTTTACTTTCCATTATCATCTAAACACTTAATAATTTTATTTATTTTGTTACAAACACAAAAACGAAAAGTTAAACATTTGCTTTGTTTCATAAAAAGGTTTGATTGTATTTATAAGTTTATGTGTTATTATATGAAAATATGTCTTTTTGTTGCAGTAAGAAGGTGGTGTGTGTGTGTGTGTTTGCGCCGCTTGTATTTTTGATCATATAACATCAGGATCACAGATAGCATAATGTAAAGTTAAAATTTTACTTTATTCTCAAATCAATAATTGAATGAATGAATGAAAAATTAGGTTACGAACGTATGACGTATTAGTGTCTGTACTTGCTATCGCTGATGATATGTTGGTAGTGTTGTATGTACTTTGCGAAATATTTCTTTTAGAAAAAAGAACAAGAATATTTTAAGCAACAATACTCTGAACCTAAAACAAAGAAAAAGAATCTAGAATTTAGGTTAAGGCGTTTGGTTGTGGTAAGAAAATTCCATGCTTTTTCGTTCTTATTTATTTTTACTTTTATTTCTGTCAAAGAATCGATTCTCGAATGGCTTTTGACAATTTAAAAAATTCGCGACAAAAAAAAATTTCGCCATTCAAATCAATAAAAAGTCAATTATAAACAATAATAAATAAAAATAATTAATGAAAAAGGTCAACATCATCATCATTGATGATTGTGATGATTAATTACTGATAATTAATTATGTCGATTAATTATTTAATAAAAAAAATTTCAAAACAAATTATGTAATATTTAGCAATGAATAAAAGAAATGAAATTAATAAAATTTCAAACAAGTTTTAATTTCAATTTTGAATTCATTATTATTTTAGAAAAATATTATGTAATCAAAATGTCATTCATTCAATGTCCATATGTTTTATGTGAATATCAATTGATTTCAGTGTTGAATGTTTGATTGAATGGTCCAACAACAACAAGTGTTGTTGCTGTTTGTCGCCATTGCTTGATGTTCTTGCGATGTTAGTTTTTGATATCTCAAATCATACATTCATTCGTATTCATACACACATAACTAATTCCATATGTCAGTAATTTGAATTTTAAATCAAATAAATTAATAAATTCATATGTTTATGTATATGATCAAAAAACACAAACATACCAATGTACGAATATATAAACAAAAATTTTTCATTAAATTTTCATTTTATTTTTTTTCAAAAAAAACCATTTTTATTCTCATCATGAAAATGGACAATCAAAGAAAGAAATATGGAAAATCAATGAAAGCAAAAAAAAGATATTCTCGTAAAGACATTGCCGCATCGTATTCATGATTTATATTTGTTTAAGCTGATCATCTTTATTATTATTATGATTATTTGCATGAAGAAATTTTCACCATTTTCCAATTGAACAAATAAAAACGTTTTTGCCGCATCTTTTGGCATTTTTCATTGCATTTTGCATCAAAATTTTGTGAGAAATTTTCAAATATGATGCAAATGCAAAATCATTTGTGAAAAAAAAAACATTTGTGAATTCTCTCTATTTTTTCGCTTTGTTTATTCTAAAATTAAATAAAAATTTAATTCTGTCTTATGTCAAAGGTTATTCGATGTTATTTTTGTTTTTATTTTTTCTGAAAAAAACATCTCGACATTCACAATTTGACTGTCTGGATTTTTTCTATGATTATTATTCTTATGTTTTTTCATGTAAATGTTTATTTATTTTTGAATAAACATTTCAAATAAGCATCGAATAAGGAAGAAATCTTTGATATATTTCAAGATTTTTGCAAAGATGGCTAGGGAGAAAGAATTATAAGGTTGAATGCTTAATGTAAACAACTTGCGTATTGATATTTTAGCGCAATTTATCTCATTTATTTTAATACATAAATAAATAAGCTGCTAATAATAATAATGATTACATAACACACACAACAAGCCTCGAAAATTTCATTGGAAATTGAAAAATTTTCAAAGAAAAATCAAAATTTTGGCCAAATGTCTGCCATCGTTTTTTTCCTTAATATTTTGTTTATTTTTTTAGACAAAATTATTGGTGTATGATGATGTGGATTCATCAATATTTCTTCAGTCTACACACGATCATTTATTATGGTTTACCTTGCCATAAATTGTTTGAACATAGAAAATCTATTTAAATTAAGCATTCATTCTGACTAGTTAACTAGCAGGGAGATGGAGAAAGTCAGAGGTATTTTAAATTAAAATAAAAAATGAAAAAACAAGTGAAATCTTGTATGCCTTCAAGGTGTCTGAATATTAAAACTTCATGAACATCATCATCATCAGCACAAAAGTATGCATGTATCATCGACATCAACAACATCATTATCATCATCCAAGCATCAAAGATTGACTGAAGAGGCTATTTATCTCTCTCTTACGATATGCTTAAATATGTGTGTGGGACACTTGTGAAACATCATTATCATCATTCAACAACATTCAATTTTAAATTCGAAATCAATTTGAAAATTTGACAAAAGCTACTGCATGATTTTCCAGAAATAAAAAACAGGTTTTTCCTCTCGTATATCTTGATAATTCAAGTATTTGTGAATGTTTTCAAATGTTTTTCAAATTAAAAGTTGGCAACAGTGAAAAAACTTGGGAAACTTGAATTGGAATTTTGAATTTAAAGTTATTTTCATTCATTTTCAATGTCAATGCCTGTGTTGTTTAAGGGTTATTCATTCATTCATTCAATCAATTCATTTCGATGGTCAATTGAAATATGAAAAAATTGAATAGTATTGATTGATCGATAATTTGTTTTTTCGATATTTCAATGAAAATTGATTATTTTCTTTTCATTTGATTTTTTTAGAGGATCTTTCAATTGAAATTAATAGAAATATATTGCTTTTTGTGTAAAAAATTAATTCAAATTAAAATCAATTGAAAGTGAATTTTTTTTTTTTTTTTTTTTTTTTTGAAAAAATAAAAGAGAAATTGTGATTTCAAATAGTGTAACAAACACATGTGAACACAGACACATGTGTTTGTGTGTGTCATGATTAAACACATGCATACAAGCATATGTCAATATACTTTAAAAGAGAAAAGGTCATGACTTTGAACATTTTTAATGGAAAATAAGATAATGGAGAAAACACAAATTGATGATGAACGAATGAATGAACACACTCACTTTCATTATCTTCACTTACAGGCTATACATGTAAGTGCTAATATCATTTGAATTGATTGAATGAAGGTAATGATGGTAAATAATAATGATAATGAATACATGCGAATGCGGAACACTACTACTAACATACTAATATACATAAATCTAAAATCTAATTCAATGGAAGAGGATAAAATTGAACAAAATGGAATGAAAGCACACCTGGATTTATCAATGAATACGTTCATGTGTAATATAATTATTATGATAAATATGTTATAAATTATTGAAAATATAGAACTTATTAACAAAAGCATAAATTTCAAATCATAAAGGCTATGGTTATCCGCCCTTTAATCAACGATTATCATAATCTATTAATGATGATAATAATCGAAAGATAATTATAAGGATAATTGAAAAGATAATGATCCATGATAATGATAACGAACATCTCGATCGTTCAGTACATTATTTCAAGAAAAAACCTGATCTAAATCCCCGGAAATTATCGAAAATATCATTGAATTGATGGTCAAAATATGATAAAATTCTAAATATCGGAGATAATCAAATATTTCATTTTAAAAAATGAAGATAAAATTTGAATATGATATTGAAATGAAAATACATTGAATTAGTTGATAAAAATGATTATTATAATTGATTTATTTGTCTTTAATTCATTCATTAACATTCAATGAGATCAAAGCAATGTCAAGTCATTGATTTTTTCTCTTTTTTTTTTGCTAAATTTTTCTGTCAATTTTCAAATTACATCAGCAAAAAACGATATTCAAAGCTTAAACATTGATAAATTTAAAAAATGAATAATTCAAATACAAACGCACAAATACGCTTTGATTTCTGTGTTAGTGTTAAATTGGCTTCTTCTTCATAAAAACGAGGTTATCTATTTTTATTTATACAAAACATATATTAATTTATATAATAAAATACATTATCACATTTCATTCATTCATTAGTTCATTTATTTGACTATAAACAAACCCCAAATAATGAAAAATAAATATATAAAAAAATCAATGATTGATTTGTTGTGAATGAAAAATTCAAGAAAATTTGGAACACATATTGAAAAAGTATGAAATTTGAACGGATATAGATATGGACACACATAACAAATATTATTAGTTGTACTTGAAAATTTCCACAAATATTTATTTATTCATATGTTTGATAGTAATAAATATTAATACATATGTGTGTGTGCGCGATGTGTTGATGATGCATTTAAAATACATTCAACCCATCCAACGCAAATTTTTAAATTGCAAAATGCAAACGAAAAATACACATGAATCATGTGCATAGATTTAAATGTAAATTTAGCATCATTTTAATTAAAATTTCATTTCATTTTTTTCAGGCTTATGAGCAAAGAAATGCTTGATCTATGGATGAAATTGAAAAATGAATAAAAAAAAGGAGAAATGCAATGAATTTGTAACGAAATCATTTGAAAATCAAAGAAAATCTTAATTGAAATCTTAATTAATTGATAATTCAATTCAATTTGAATTGATTTTCCTCAAAATTTTCCACATAAACTTTGATGACATTCATTAAGCATAATGATGTTCAATCTTACCTCGACATATTCAAGTGAAAATTGTCAAGATCTCAATAGCATATATCGTTGTTCGCCAAAAAAAAATAATGTATCATCATTTACATTCAATTAAATTTTAATTTAGTTTTTTTCTTTGTTTTAAATAATTTTCAGGTTTTATTTGTTTTTCACACGAATTTTCATTTTTCTTTTATTTATGCAGCAATGTATTGGAAACTGGCGAATCTCTGCTGTCGATGTGAACACAAATAAACATTGAAACATCTGTTGAAATTTTCTGTAATGTAAAATGAATTAAAAGGAAAGACAAAATTAAAAATCTGCTTTTAACAGAATTTCGGATGCTTTTAATTTTTTATTTTATTTTCACCAAATTCATTTAAACAGCTGGCGCAACATTTCTGAGCTTCATAATTCAATATTGAAATGGAATAGAATGGAAATAAAAAAAATTCTTTTTGAATAATGCAGATGTTATTTCAATTTTTCATACCAGCATTCTTTAATGATGAATTGAATTCATACTAAAAAATTTCCTCCAAAAAAAATCATTAAAGAATTTTGCCATTTGCTGGAAGTGAAAACGTTAAAAAATTTCAAGCAAAGACTGCCATCTACGTTTACCATTGAGATTTTTATCAAAAAAAATCATTTTTTTCAAATCACACAGGCAACAACAAACAAATGGCGATGAACATTGAATGGAGAAACACTAAAAGCGGAGAAATCAAGAATAATCAGAAAAAAATGTGAATAATTGTGACAAGAATATTCTCTATTTTTTGCATTATCTGTGTTTATGTGATTTTTCAATGTATTTCATTTAAAAATAGAATCATATTTTTCTAAGGAATTGTTGCTGATAATAAACAAATGTCATTCAACAAACACGAACGCAAACACACTCATCATGCATACATTGACATATATATGCATGATTTGAAAATGGGAAAAAATGAAAAAAAAAATAAAAATAAAAACGACAAAAGCCATCGTACTTTGGCAAAATGATTTTTTTATATTTAATTGAAACGATATTCAATCGCAATTGAATTACCATTGCAATACATTTACACATATTTACAATTCAATGATAAATATTAAGCACACATTCTTCATTTCATTTTTTCAAGGATATTGTCGCTTGATTAACATTATTATTTTTATTATTATTGTTAATATCATCATTTATTCAATGATCAAATCAAATATTTGTCTCAATTATTTGCCATTCATTTATTATTATTATTATTATTTAATAATGAACTTTGGATATAAAGTTTAATGTATGGAAGAAAAACTTTTTCTTCATTTTTCTATTTGAATATATTATTATTGATTAATTCAATTTGATAGTTTTGTTTTTTGAATGATAATTGAAAGCGATTACTATTATTAATGTTGTGTTATTGAAACAAAGTTGATTTTTGATTTTTATCAATTTTTAATCATTTTTCGAATGATGATCGAAACTGATTTTCTTTTATTTTCAATCTTCTACATTTAGCTCTACGCTCTATGTTTGAAATGCTTGAATTCAATTCAATTTTGAATTGTTCAAAGGGTACACTATTATGTGATGATTACAGATGGATAGATAAATGGACGGAGAAAAAGAGAATGAATTTCAATGTCAATCACATGATGAAAATTATAGTAATAATTCAATTCAATATTTGTGATTATTGAATTCATATTAATTTATATTATGACTTTGTTATTATATGAATACACAAGATATTTATCTTTATTTCTTCATTTTTTTTTAATTTTTTGAATTGAAAAATAAATATTTCATCCTAAATAATCATCATATAATCATAGGGTTTAATCGAAAAACCAAAATAATGAAAATTATTATAATAAGCATTGATTATGGATGCAATTTTTTTTTCTTTTCTTAAATTTATTGGATGCTAATTCAAATTGAAAATCATTTAGTGAAAGTGGTAAGAAAAGAAGAAGAAATAGAAAGACTGCCTGGCAACTTGATAAATTGAAATATGATTCTGGTTTTTTCATTTTTCTCTTGATAATTATTATTGATTATGATTGAATTCAGACAAAAAAGAAAAAACTCATGCATTTCTTAAATTAAAGAATAGAAATTTTCCAACTTTTGATTTCGATTCAGGCAAAATTATTCGCCTCACAATTGGAGCATCGATTCACTAATGAACATTTTTCCAACGCAATGATTGTTGCCTTTGAATTCATTTTTGTTGTTGTTTTGATAGTTCAATATCAAATTGTCAAAATTCAAGGCCAAACACTTAATTCAATCAATGGTCGTTATGTTAGCTCGTTTTTTAAAACATACATATTATTCAAATATTTCTTCATATTTATAAATAAACATCGAAAAAAATAGCAAAAAATAAACTTGAAAGAGTTGAGGCTATAGCATGCCAGGCAAGCATTCATCGAATGTATCTGAGATACAATATCGTAACTTATTTGATCAAAAGATTTAAAGCCTTTCAAAGAAATAAAGGTTTGCAAGGAATTCGATTAATTTAAGTGAAAATTTCTCTTCTGAAAATATCTTCATAAATTTTTGAATCAAATTTTGTTTGTTTATTCATTTTCAAACATACAGAGTTCAATGTGTGTTTGATAATATAAATTTTCATAATCAAATTTGGCTAATGTTTATCATTTTTTTATTTATTCAAAGAAAAATTTCTGTTAAATTTTTTTCTCATATCTCCACTATTAACTGAGGTTTTTTTATGGGGTTATCCGAAATGATAGACACACATCGATCATCGATTGCACCGAGAAATCAATGGAAAAATGATCGAATCGTCTATGGCGTAGACTCTATGGAAAATTCAAAATGATATTTGATTGATTCATTTTTTTTTTTTTTTTGAACGAATAAATTAAAATAATGAATTCATTGAAAATTTTATAATTTTTAAAAACTCATCTCATTTCGGAATGAACAAAGTTTTTCTGTATTTTTTAAATGCAAAACTGAAAATTTAAATTTTAAAGTTGAGCTTGAAAAAATTTCAAGAAGATTACGTAATTTCAAAACGTATTAAAACATTAAAAATCAATAATCACATACAAGTCAACACATCATCAATTTATTTTTCAAAAATTCAAAATTATTTCAAATTTACAAATCATCTGATCATATAATCAGATCAGATTTTAAATAATAATAATAACTTGCTGAATTTTGAATTTCAAATTAAAATAACGAAGTTCTATGGAAATAAACATTTCAATCAGATTTTAAATTCAATTGAACAGATTATTCCGATTTTTGTTTTTTATTTCTGAATTCAATTTGCCAATTTTCATTTTGGAAACTTATTTCATTAGAATAATTACAACCAATTCTCTTTTTTTCCAGAGAATTATTCATTTTTATTCCAGAATTTCATAATATTTACATTTACTCAGTGTGCGTAATTATTAGCATTATTATTATTTCCAATTATCGAAAATATAATGGGGAGCAATGACATTCATTCAATTTTTGTTGTTGTTTTTTGTTTTTTCCCTTAAAAAACAACAAAACAACAACTCATATATACCACCACACCAACCATTAATGGTAAACTAAACGCTATCATTTGATTGCTATTATTTTTGTTATGTTTTGTTTAAGTGTACATACACGGAGCGAGAAATATATGATTATTTTTAATTTGAAATTTCAATAAATTTCATTTTTTGTTTTGTAAATGAATGATTACATTTCAACATTTGAAAAATTATTTTTTGAAAAATTGTTTAAAAAATGAATTTGAAATAAATTCACTTCTTACCAACGCATGTGTGCGTGTGTGTGTGTGTGTGTGTGTGCTTGCACATCAACCATAATCGCTTGTTTACATAAAAATAATCATCGTCATGATCATTACCAAACAACTATTGATGATAATAATAATAATGTTAGTTCAGGTTCAGGTTGTTGGCATTTGAAAACTTGAGCAATGTTTTTTGAATTCTTTCAAGAATTTCTTGTCGATTTCGCTTTGTATTTAAGCAAACAAAGTAATAAATGTGTTTTGTTGGCAGGTTTGAATTTAAATTTCTCTCAATTTTCAATGAAAAAAATGAAAGAATAATGTAAATAATCCATAATTACCATCTTGAAATCTTATGTATTCGATGCTATTGCGTATGATGATGATGGTTAAGCCTTTTGTTTGCCAGTGCAGTTGTATGTACGAGATTAATTGAATTAATCCGAACTAATGCACGAGATATTCAAATAAAAATTCATTCATTTCAACCCTTTGAGGGCGAAATGAAGGATGAATGCGAAAAGAAAGAATAAAAAAATAGAAATGAAACATGATAGTGATGCCTGATTGATGCGAGAGGGATTCTTTAGAAATTCTTTAATGGTTATTCTTATTCTTCCATTTATTCATTATTGAAGACCTTTTTACAAGGTCAATTCACTCGAAACATAGAACAAAATTACCATCATTATTCTAATATTCATTATTTCATGATCATCATCATTTTCAATTTTAATGTAATATGAATCTGTGCTATTGTTTGTTGTTGATGATGATGGCCGACGATTGTTTATTCTATCATTGTTTAAATTTAACATCAATGAAGAAATGAAAGAATATTTTTTCCTTCCAAACATTTAACTGATCAATTTAAATCTATTTTCATTTTTTTTTCTAAGAAATTATAATTTAATATCTGGATTCATTCCAAATCATATAATCATACTAATAATAATTTTTATTATCAAAATATAAATGAACAATTGAATAACGTATGAACATCAATTGTTTTGAAGTTTTAATTTAAATTCTTCTGTCATATTATCATTATAATTATTTGATTTTATACAATGTAAATAGTTATAATTTTGTAGAAAAAAATGTTTTACAAAACCCATTTAAAAATTTTTGACAAATCATAACCATACAATTATGCATCAAATCAAATCAAATCATCTTTGTTATTATTAAAAGAATTCAACAGTCCAAAATTTATAAAAAATTTGAATTTAATATTGAATTTTACATTTTAAATTTAAATTCATATATCATAATAATGAATAATTTTCAATTCAATTAAGAATTCAAAATAACTTTCTTTTCAAAATTCATTTCTGAATTCAATTTAATAATTTAATTCATTAGTTTTGATTCTATCAAGCAATTGGATGACATATTCAAATGACATATGTTTTGAAGGAATTGTTCATTCATTGTTTTAATATATTCTAGAATACGTACAAAATGATCATGCTTGTATTTTTCAAATGAAGATATTGAATCATTATCATCATCATTATTACTAATACAAATTGTAAAAATTAATGAATTGGGCGTTTTTCCATCTCCCTGAAAATTCTGTTCCCCATCTCTGAAATATTTTTTTCGCAAACATTTCTTAATGATCCTCGGCCACATTTGCTGCCTTGTTGGACGCACAATAGTGAGGATACAAAGATATACACACACACACTGTCTACAAATTTTTCCGATAAAGTTTTTGGTAGTATTTTGTACTAGTGCTTTCTGCGTTACTCTCTCTTTCTACAATAACATAATCATCATCATGATCATTAAATGAACTGTAATACACACATCCATATATATTGAAAATAATATTTTTGGATATTTTATATTATTTCAAGGTCAGTAGATATATCGACAACGACGTCGACGTCGTCATTTTAATTTTCATTTATCATGTTGTTGACTACTGTTTGTATTAATGGTGTTATTATACGATAAAAATATATAACTTGTCGTTTATATTTCAAGTTAAACGATTAAAAATATAGCTGAAATACATCATTTAATTCATGTTTCGTATGTTTGTGTATGGTTAAATACTACGAATGGATTCGGCAGCCATCGTTTTAATGATTATTATCATCATTCATAAATGTTATACGCCTATGAATCGAAAAAACTTACGTATTATTGATGCTTCCACACTAGAACGATTACAACCAGAAAATTTTATGTTTGTTTTAGCGTTTTTAGAAATTTTGCTATTTACTCACTCATTATTTAAATTTTAGTTGAATTTTGTTAGCTTTCAATGATGATTAAATTTAGTTGAATTGAAATGATGGTTGCTTTTTGTTGGCTTATTTGCTTGATCATCAAACTTTATCACATAAATCGTTTTTGTTTTTGTTCAACTTTTTCTTCCATTGAACTATTTGTACGACGGAAAAAAAGGGAATATGCTTGTACACACACATCACGAAATGATGATCTCCAAAAGCACAATGATCGAGAAAACATACAAATCATTCACTATACATAAATTTTTGTTTTGAATTTCTTTTTTTTTCATTTGATTTGGTGAAGCCATACACATATTTTTTTCTGAAGATGTAAAAGGGTTTTTCAAAGTTTTCAAAGTACAAAAAATTATTTTTAAAATAAACAGTATGACATTGTCATCTTGTGGCGAAAAAATGTATAAATTCAAGTTAATTTTTATAAAATTCAATTTGCTTAGAAATAATTTTAAAAATTTTATGATCATGATATCAATGATAATAATGATAACATTAGAACTTAATTAATGAGAACAATGACATTTTATTTTTGAAAATCTAAGAATTGATAATACAATGGAGAATTGATAGTTTTTTTTTTTTTTTTGATAAAAACTAATCTAAATCATCATTACTCCACGGATCATTATATATATTGTAAATTAAATTTAATCTAATCATTATCTGAATTGACTATTAAATTGATTGAAAACGAAAATTTATATCTCATAATATTTATTTGTGTATGCTTTGTGCAGATTTAAAAATGTTTTTGTCAATAGATTTTTGATAAAAGTCTGATTTGGTGTGTGTGTGTGTGTGATTAATCAGCGATCAATCAATCAACGAGGCAACAGATAATCTATGTTTCAGGTTGATCATTTATTGATTTATCGAGAATTTAAAAAATCTACCCAGATTTTTTAAAGGAATTTTCAAAAAGAAATGATTATGGATTTGATTTTGCCTAAACCCCTTATGGCCACCATAATACCATCTAGTGTGTTTGATAACTGTCATTTTGTGTAATGGTTTGCAAACCAAGATACAAATGTATTGCATACATCTCTCTTATTTCGAGAAAATTTATAAACAATAACCAGAATCCATATGTATTAGTGTATTGGTATTTTCAAAAACCAATTGTTAAATCTAGATTTAATTAAAATCAAGCAATGAAACATAATGAAACGTTTTACAAAACATTTAATACGTCGTTTCAAATAATTTTAAGAAACCTTTTTGTTATTGTCATTTGAACATTTGTATTTGTTATTTGTAAAAATATCAAAATTATTTTAAATATTCGAGAACGACATTCGACTCAATCAAAATATTCTTTTTCCTCAAATCGATCTGATATATTTATTTTTTGAAACGATCATTTTCAATGATTATCGGTAATAGACAATGTTATGACCTTCATTAATTCATGGTATCCGTTTTTTTCTTTGATATTTGATGATTTATTTATTTGTATAATAATCTAAATTGAATTTTTTTTTCGTAATTTATTTGATTAGATCGCAGCCATCGTCTACTGTCATTGTCAATCGACATTCATTGATGAATCCATTTTTTTTGTATTTGATTAAATTTAAATTAAACATGAAATAATGTAATCATCAAATGATCCAATGCCATATTTGATTGATTTATTTGATATTTAATCGAAAAAGAAAAAAAAGGTTAATGAACGTGTTTGATATTTCCATATGATTATTTTTAAACATTATTACATCGATCTAATCAAGTCTAATCAATCAGTCACAAGGGACTCACAATCGAATTTAAATTATTAATCAATTCAATTGAATCGATTTCAAATTAATTGAAATTGAAATCAATTTATTATTTATTGAATGTCTAACATTTTCATTACCAGCAGCCAATGTCATATGACAAACAAACAACAAAAAAAATGAAAAAATAAATTTCTCATCAATATATCCTTATTTATCTACAATATCCTAATCGAAAGTAAAGCACTAATTATTTTCGATATTATTACCGAAAACAAAATCAATCAATCATATCAATTTCAATTGCGATATATCGAAAGTGATAATAAAAATGAACAACAAGACAAAAAACCATGGAATTATTTTAAATTTATTGAGATAAATTTTTTTTTTATTTATTAAATTTTGATAAAAGTAATCAACTGTCAGTGTTTGATCATCCAATTATATATCGGTTCCATACATTCGCCCACCGATGCACACATTGTGGCAATTTTGTCTTAATTTTCACTGAATTATCATTTAATGAATAGTAATTGAAATTGTTTTATCAGTTTAAAACACAACCGTTGCCAAATTCATCCCTTCCCTCCGAATTTCATCATAATTTGAGCATCAAATAAATTCATTCCTCTCTTTTAATCATTTTCAATTGAATGTACTAAACCATAGCTATTTTTATATTCAATATTATAGACGTATTGATTAATCCTTTATTTATTTGTCAATGTTGATAATTTCGAAATACACAATACACTGGAAATAAACCGAATGATATCATTATCAACAATTATTTCAATTGTTTGTCCATTATTTTGGACAATCATTGTCAATTGTGTTGATATTGTTGATGATATCAATATTATCAACTATAATAACAATGATCGTGATGTTTCTGTCGATATCAATACTCTGAAACTTGTATTTTTGGTAAGTTTGGTTTTATTTTTCAATTCATCTATTCAATTTCATATAATTATGAATTTAATTTCTTTTGTTATTACATTTTTTGATTAAAAAACAATGCATTTAGATACATCGTCATGGTGATCGTACACCAATCGAAACATATCCAAATGATCCATATCGTAATGAATCGTATTGGCCTGATGGTTGGGGACAATTGACATTGGTAAATATTTGATTAAACTTGATCATCGAATGAAAAATAAATTATGCAATCAAAAATTACATAATTGAAAACAAAAACACAGAAAGGAAAAAATCGCATGTACGAATTAGGTTTATATCTATCGAAACGTTATGGAAAATTTCTGAAAAATACACCAAGAGAAGTATTGATACGTAGTTCGGCATCGGATCGTTGTTTAGAAAGTGTAGCATTAATATTGGCATCATTATATCCACCCAAAGGTCGTTGGAAATGGAATAATAATTTTGGCAAACAATGGCAACCATTCCCAATTCAAACTGTACCACATGAACATGATGGAGTAATATTCTTTTTCAAATTTTCTCATCAATAGAATTAATTCTTTTGCACTTGACATTTCGTATATGAATAGATGCTTAATCCTGGATCCAAATGTAAAAAAGCTGAAAAAATAATGAAAGATGTTTACAAAAGTGAATTAGTGCAAGAATATTATAATTATATGAAGGTATATGCTCTATAATAAGATTAAATCATGCAGATTCTATAATTAATCTCGATGTTAAAAAAATAACATTTTTAATGATTTTTC
The DNA here is from genome assembly GCA_002943765.1 of Psoroptes ovis. Lineage (NCBI taxonomy): Eukaryota > Metazoa > Arthropoda > Arachnida > Sarcoptiformes > Psoroptidae > Psoroptes > Psoroptes ovis. The sequence goes on from PQWQ01000001.1 coordinate 3,014,283, forward strand.
TTTTTTTAGCCAACATTATTATATGTACAAGATAATACTGGTTATGTTAATCCTATCGATTTAATCAAAGCTGAACAAATATTTGATTCTTTACTTATTGAAAAATTGAATAATTATAGATTGCCAGCATGGGTGGATGATAATGTATTCAATAAACTTAAGGAAATTTCAGATATAACATTTATATTTTCATCAATCGATAAACGCATACAGAGGTTTCGTGCCGGATTATTATTGAAAGATATTTGGAAACATATTTCTAATTATTCAAATATCAATAATATCAATGAAAAAGTTCGTCTCCACATATATTCAACGGTAAATAATTTTGAATTAATTAAAATCAATCATATTTAATTGCTATTCATTTTCAAAAAGCACGATGATCAATTATCAGTATTTATGGCTGCATTGAATACATTTAATGGTTTTGCACCGCCATATGGATCGACAATTATGTTGGAATTGCATCAAAATTCAACGGAATATAATCCACATAATGAACCATTCATACGAATGTATTATTTAAATGAAACAGAAAGCCAAAAACCATTTAAATTGGAGCTTTATGAATGTTTGAATGTTGATGACAATTTATTTTCGATAAATAATCAAAGCTATACGCACCGCCATCAACGAGAATGCACGATTAAAAATTTCTATAAAGTAATTGAAAATCTATTACCAAATGATTGGAATAGCGAATGTGAGAATAATGATAATTCGTCGAAACATGTGACAACTGATCGTAAGTTCATTCCACAAACATCTTATGAAAAAAAATCTAAAATTATCTCTAATCCTCTTAAATAGCTTTAAATTTCTATCTAATATCCATAACAATATCGATTACACTGTCGGCCATGTTATTCTTTATATATTTATCAATTATGAATCATCGATTTTATCGAACATCATATAGATTATTACCGATTAATTAATTTATCAATGTTTGTTTTTTGTATAATTTTATTTTTTATTTTGTAATTAAATAATGGTGATAATTTAAAAAAAAAAAAATTCAATTGATCCACAACCAAACATCCAAATACCCATTGAAAATCTGTAAATAACAAATACGAAAATAATCAGTAAAATTATCATGAAAATTCAAATGATTTGAACAATGAAAAATTAACTTCAGGGTAACTATGACTAATGATCACTGATTATTATGTGATTTCCATAAAAGAAATCACACAAAATTCAATTATTATCTTGATATTTATCATCCTAAGAATATTTTACATTCAAATCTATTAGTTCAATTTTAGTGTAAATTGGCTTACCTTTGGAACAACGGTCTTAATGAAACACAAACATTGATGCCTACCTTTAAATAAGAGGAAAAATAATCAATTCAAACATCAAAATATTTAATTTTAAATCAAAGCATTGAAATAAAAATAAATCAGAACGCTGTGGGAAATATGCGAATACTAATCAACAGATATTCATATGCAAATTATCATCAATAAGAATAAAGGATTAATTCAAAGGGGTTCGGGGCAAAAATTTTGCTTACCTATTATTTCTACCGGAGACCATTGAAGACTGTCCGCAATCAAATCGATGATTATCACTCAGATTATCCAGTCCGTTAAACTTATTACGAACTTTTTCTTTAATAACATTTATAATTGGCTTGGTTCGAAACAAGTTTAACAGAATGGAATCGAGTTTTTTGTTTTAGATTCGGACATTCGGGATACTTGTACTTATCGTTTTTCAACAATTCAACGGAAACTAAATTTTCACAAAAAATTTATTCTCATCATATTAATCAGTAATTGCTTATTTTCAAATCTTGACGAACATATTTTAAATGTTCAAATCATAGAGAGAGTATGATTCATCATAATATAATGGAAACTTTTTTTTTGTGAAAAATTTGCTTACCGTTGACTTGTATATCAAACGATAAGTTATAATAATTGAGATGAATATTTAATTTAACATACCGAATCCAAATTAAAAACAAACCTCTCGATTCCTGAAAGAATTCTTGAATACACTTTTTTTCGAGATGACGAATGGCAAAATATATTTTATTTTTTTAGATTTTATATAAAAAAAAATGTTTGCAATAAAAGAATGATGACATTACATCAAATACTTTCGCTTTCTTTTCATTTAACAAAATAAAAATTTCATTTTCCCTTTTTTGCTTTTATTTTTCTCAAATAAAACTCCAACTCTTTGCCTTCAAGAATGTAACCATCGGCACGACCAACTTGACCTGGACGAGAAGCAATACAAGCTAGTGAAGTAGACAGAGAAAAAAATATGGAATAATTTATAAAATGACGAAAAAAATTATAAAATCAATAAATTAGTTCTTGCTTTTTCATGTTAATTTCGAGAAGAAATGGAAAAAAATAATTTGTTCAAACAGAATCTAAACGAAAAGCAACAACAGTCAAAAACTAGGTCGATGTGTGCATTTCAAGATAAAAAATGATCGATAAATATGCAAAAAAAATCATTCGAAACAAACCGAAAAAAATAAAATGAAACTTACCTAGAACACGACCTGTCATAAATTGTTCTTCTAAAGCTGGCTCAACTTTTGCATATTTTTGTCGAAGCTTGTATTTGCTATGTTCAGCTTTTGCAGCCATTTGATCAGCAACTTCTTGTTCGGCTGGTGTCTAATTAAAATGAATCAAAAATGGAAATTAAATTATAAATCAAAGGATAATAATTTTCATTATATTTTCCACAGAGAATTAAAGTTCAGAATAAATTTCCTCTGTCATAGATTATCAGCCGAAAGATGGTGTATAATGATGAATGTTGTTCATCAATGATTGAAAATTAAAAATTCCACAAATATTTTTCCATAGAAACTCACCAATTTAACACCTTTCTTACGGCCCATCATCATTGCATAATGGCCTTCATACCATGTACGGAATGGTGTCGCATCAATGATGACGATACAGTTTTTCACCAATGTTTTCGTACGAACTAATTCATTATTAGATGCATTATAAACTACATCAACGATACGCGTTTTTCTTGTACAATCTAGACAAATTAAAGACAAAAATTAAAATGAATACATGGCAATTCAAAAATTCTATGTAAATTACGTTCAGAAGCCCAAGAAAAATTTCCATGATCGAGTCGAAGGGCTCGGTGTTTGATATTACCACCACGTGTACGCACCAAATGGATACGTTTTACACCAATCTATTCAAGAAAAAAAATTGAGAATATTTAAATATTAATATAAGGAATGACAAAAATTAACATAAAATATTTATTTTAAAAAATAAAATTCAGAGAAAATTCGGATATATTCTCATCAAAAGTACAATTTACCACAAGATAAATTGATTACAGATGACACGCATGAAACACATCATAGAAATTCAATCTAAAAACAATTTAACCCGATCGATTCTTACCTTGGTATTTGCCGCAGGTCTTCCTAATTCAAATTTACGCTTCTTGCGAATTGGTTTACGTTTGCCACCAGTGGCTCGTCGTTTATGCCAATGATTTCTAGAGATACCTATAAAAAAGTAATTGTTGGAAAAAAATTCGAAAATATAAATGTTATTGGTTATATGGCATGAAATTTTCAATTTTTGTCAAAATATTTTTAAAAAAATGTGATGAAAGCCTAACAATATTGTTCAGAATTTGTTTAATTATTTATTTTTTAATATTTGGAACAAATTAATTGAAAAAATTCAAAAAAAATTAAGAAAAATCAAAATATTTTAAGAAAATTTAAAATCATGCATGCTTACCCATGTTGAACTCACGCCGGAAAAGGCTAAAGCATGCAGTCGACACTTTTTTAGCAATGCAGTGTTCTTCCTTTCAACGCGTCTTTAAAAAAATGAAACATGAACAACACATGCGCAGTCGTATTAAACGCATACTGCTCAAAAGCGATTTTTTCAACACCACTCGATGTCGAAATAGCATCTAATTTTATTTTGATGTTAAAATAGTTTTTACAAATGTTATGATTCATTTTTATTTATAAATTTTTGATTGTTTTTACTCTTGATGAAATTAAATAAAAAATGATTAAAGTATCATCAAATATTGAAAGTAAAAGCGGGAAAAGTAGCCACAAAAATGATAATGATGGTAAACAATCGATGAGTTCAACACGTGAAAAAAATTTATCAAATGCATCAAACACTAATAGCACCAATAATAATGTGAGTGTAATTGTCCCTCATTTTGGCGCCGATTCAGTTAAAATGATTGCTGAATCAATCGGTATTGCAAATTTATCTGATGATGCAGCCAGGTTGATTGCTGACGATATCACGATGAAATTAAAATGTATATCTCAAGATGCAATGAAATTTGCCATGCATGGCCGACGTACAATAATTTCTGTATCAGATATTGATCATTCGCTTAAACATAAAAATATACCACCAATGTTTGGATATACAGATAGAGAATTACTACCATTCAGATTCGCATCTGGTAATGGACGAGAGCTATATTTTCAAGAAGAAAAAGAAGTTGATCTCCCTGACATTTTGAATATGTCATCACTGGCTAAAATACCGCAAGATGTAGCCATCAAATGTCATTGGTTAAGTATTGAAGGTGTGCAGCCAGCAATCCCAGAAAATCCACCACCATTGTCGAAAGATCAATTACGCTTGGATGGTGTTGATCCATCTAAGATTTTGAAACTTCAAAATGCATCCGGTGTTCAAACAAACAAATTCATGACCCAAAAACCGAAGAAAATGGTCGAAGTAATCAAAATAAAACAATATGCCACTCATGAATTATCCATGGAGCAACAATTATATTATAAAGAGATAACTGAAGCGTGTGTTGGTTCTGATGAAAGTCGTCGTATCGAAGCATTGCAAAGCTTAACATATGATTCTGGTTTATATCAAATGCTTCCAAGATTATGCACATTCATTTCCGAAGGTGTCAAAGTTAACGTAGTGCAAAATAATCTAGCCTTATTAATTTATTTGATGCGAATGGTGAAAGCTTTATTGGATAATCATAATCTATATTTGGAAAAATATCTACATGATCTTATACCTACTGTACTGACATGTGTTGTATCAAAACAATTATGTTCAAGACCAGAGCAAGATTATCATTGGGCTTTAAGAGATTTTGGATCTCGTGTTATGTCACAAATTTGCAGAAATTTTAATACTAATACAAATAATATCCAAGTTCGCGTCACACAATTATTAACGCATTCTTTAGACAAAGAACGTATTGCTTTGTCATCATTGTATGGTGTTATTTCTTGTTTGTGCGAATTAGGTCCTGAAGTTCAGAAAGCTATAGTTCTTAAACGTATTAAAATGATTGGTGAACGTATTCGCACCACTGTTGAAGGTATAAATGTATCATCAGCTGATAAAGCAGCTATCGGGCATATTGATCAACTCATTTCTCGCAATTTGGCTCCAACTATTAAAAACATGCGTTCACCTCCAGATTCTGTTGAAGAATATCGCCAAGAATATGGGTATTTTGGTCCACTTTTATACTCAGCTGTTGTGAGTTTACGTACAACAAATACACATCGTATCAATGGTAAATATTGTTAATTTTTTCATAACGTATTTCATTAATTTTCTTTTTTAATTTTTTTAATTTCAGTTTCAGGTAATGCTCAATCAAGTCCTGGCGTAACTGTACCGTATCGCCGAGTCAGTAATTTACCATCAAATGCACCTCAACAAACAAAATATACAATAATCTCATCATCATCATCACCAAGTTCATCATCAAATAGTTCCGGATCGAGTAATGTTACAATGTATCGAATGATATCATCATCACAAAATCCTAATCTTCAAACAGCTATTCGTTCAACAAATCAATCATCCACAACACCAGCAACACATCATTATATTAATGTTCAAAATGTACAACATCACCAATCACATCATCAGCAACAATCTACAAGTGGAAATATGCCTCCACCACCGCCGCCACCATCTTCATATTAATAAAACAAATTATTTTTCAGAAATCAATTAAATCGAACTCCGATTCATCATATTTAATTTTTAATTATATAATTATAAAAAATATATACAAACATTTCATTGTTAAAAGCTCATCTCTTGTAATTTGTATTTCAATTATTTTTTACAAATAATTTTTGTAAATTAAAAATTATTAATTAACATATCACATATGTATTCAATTAATTCACTAAAATAAAATTGAATTTTATCTAAAATTATTGTTTTTTATGATTATTATTTATAATTAAAAAATTTTTAATTGGTCATGAATTGTAATTTATTTTCGAGAATCATTACAACATTGGAATTGATTTTTCTGTAATTAAATATTTTTTTGCACGGATAATTTTCTGTTGGAACATGCTATCATTTTTACGGTTTAATCAAATCAACTAAAAAAAAAAAAATGAATCATATGAAATATGTCAGCCATTGGTGTTAGTGTTTTGAAAGCAATTTATTATTATTGGTGGCCAACAATGTCTTTGACAATGTGATAAATGACTTATCCAATTCATTTAAATCATCACCAATCGTATTCAATAGTTGGCAATTTGTTTGTAGTAATTTTTGCGTCGACAATAATTGACGAATTATGTGGCTATATTCAATTTCGGCCATCAAATACGGTGAACATGATAATTTGATTAAATTTTCTTTAAAATGTTCATTACTTTCGCCTTTTTGAAAAGAAATAAAATACATTATCAAAGATTGATTGGTCAACTAAATCTAGAAAATGAAGTAACACTTACTTAATAATGAATGTAAAAGTCTTAAAATTTGAAAATATTGTTGTTCCAAATATTGAAAATCAAGTTAAGTAAAAAACAAGATTGATGGAACAAAGAATAGAAAAAATTTGATTTGAATTATAAAATTTGAATCAAATAATCAAAAAATCATCAATCAAACTTACGAACTATTATTTTGAGGTCGATGACAATCTGTCATTGTCGTCGATACAGTCATGGAATCTGACAATTTTATTCAGAATAATTTACAATTATGGAAATAAATGAGTAAATACGATAACTTACCAATTGAAATGGGTCGTTTTATCGTTGTCACACCTTTGAAATTATTATTGCTTGATTGCTTTGATTGTTTACACAATAATAACTCATATTGATCATCTTCACTATTTTCGTGATAATTTTTTATTGTCGATGAATTTGTTTCGGCCATCATTTCGGTTATTATTGATTTTTGTTCATCAAAATCGTCATGATAATCAATCACTGTCGATGGCAATGTTTGTTTCGCACCACCAGTGATATCGCCGTCATCATTGATGACTTCGATTTGTCCACAATCATCATCACCGCCATCATCATCGGATTCGGAAGCTTCACCAACAACAATTATAGCCGATAATTTATTATTATTATTATTTTGATTTTCTTTACGTTTTATCGAATTATTGTTACATGTCCTAGATATTTCTTTATCAGTATTATTATTTTTATTTTTATTAATACCTCGACCAAAAATATTTCTACGATGCATTGTTTGATTTGTTTTCATTATTTTCAATGTTCAATAATATTTAAAAAAAATGTTCATCGAAAAAATGTTAAAAAATGTTTTAAAAAATTTATCTTAAGCACTCGCGTATGCATATAACTACGATAATATTATTATTATCATTTCACAATAACAAATCGCACTAAAAAAACGATAAAAACAAATGAGTGAAATATCAAACACAGAAACAGAAATGTAAATAAATGAAAATAATTTTAAGAAAATTAATAATAAGCAAATATCATTGAAATTTTCAACTTGAATGAATGTGTGTTTAGTGTTGGGTCATTGATTCAAATATCATAAAACAAAAGATGATAACAAGATGTTGAAAAATACTTGCCTGAATGGAAATAATAATAATAAAAATAAATTAGATTTTATTGAATATATTTGTTGTGAAAATGAGAAAAATTTTAATTGAAAGATATTTTTATTATTATTAGTATATCTGTCAAAAAATTTCATTTCAATTCGTTTTGTTGAATTTTTTTTTTTTTTTTTTTTTTTTTTTGGTACGATTTAATCAATAATAATAATGATGATGATGATCATCAACATCATCATGTCCTGATTAGCTTGACCCGATAGCGAAAATATGTTTATATTGTTTTGTTATCGACATACATACCACTTTAGAAAATAGAAAAACAAAAGGCGAACAAATCATAAAACTAACACCAATCTCATATTAATGATAATGTGATGAAAAAAATTTTCAAAATGATATAAGATCAACAAATGAAGAAAAATGAATAAAGTACATGGAAAAAGATGAAAAATGGTCCAAAGACATCTATAAAATCTTAAAAATCCAAGAAAATTCTTACAATTATGGATTTTTTTAGAGAAAAATTTCAAAAATTCATGTTTTTTGTTTACAAACAAAAATCACGTGATTTTCCTTTAAATTTTTTGATGGACGAGGTAATCGATTGCATGCGATGATAATCTTCAACAGCCATTTGATTGATTATAATTAATTGAAATTCCATTAAAAACTCAGATCAAAATCAACAAAGGAACAATCAAAAAAAGGAAAAAAAGGTTCTGATGCAACAAATGCAAATCATAACAGATTCAAATTTCAAAATTATTCCAAAAATGTCCAATTTATTTTGAATTTTTCTTTTTTTAACTTGAAACATATTTTCATCATTGAAAACAATTTAAAATTAATGAAATATGTATAAAAGGTGATGATGATTACTGATATAAATATGAATTTGAATTTTTTTTCAATTATTCGATTACGTAATTTTATTGAGTGGAAAGTTGTGAATATTTCAAATCTCAAATACTGAAAAAAAATTATCATTGAATCAAGAGCAATTCATTATATTATTCATTAATTTAAATCATATTTTTTCGTTTGTTTCACTTCGAGACATTTGCTTGATAACATTTCAGCTTCTTCAGCATCATATCAGCTTTTCAATTGGTTTAGATATTTTCAGGCTATTTTATCTTTGATTTTGAATGTATTTGTAAATGAGAAAAAGACAAATTATTTGCCAAGGATATTTTTTTTCTTTTTTTTTTTTTGCTTGTCGTTGCTTGTTGATATTGTTGTCGCCGTTGTTGAATAATTTTTAATTATTTTTACATCATTTCTCCCAATGATCATTGATAACCATCGTCAAAGATAGTGATGATGATGACGATGATGCCGCCGCCGGTCAACGATGTCCATCATCATTTGTAATGAAAATTGTTGGGGAAAATTCAATAAATAATTTCATATTTTTCATTTGAAAATATGTCTCAATAAATGTTTTCATTTATTGTTTCAGTTTTTTTACATGTTTTAACAGTTTTTAGCTTCGATCAATTCAATTCAATTCTTTTCATTTGTGATTGCATTCAAATCCATTTAGATTGAATTTTAGTACAATTTCGATTGTTTTGTTTTTAGTTCAATTTCTCACTTGTCATTTTATGTAATTCATTTTTTAAACTCTTTTATTTCTTGTCATTTTCATTATTATTATTGTTATTTATTGATTGACAACATCATGCAGTGATTTTCGCTTTGTTTTGTATTTCAAATGTATCAATGTTCATTGAATGTTGTTGTTCATTGATGATGATGATGGATAATTTAATTCAGTAAAAAATTCAATAATTCAATTCGTGTTGAATAATAATGAAATGAAATGAAATCAGCTGTCATTTGAATTTGAGAATAAATTTTTATCATTTCCATTATGTAATTGTGTATTCACTGCTTTTAAATTGGATTATGATGATGTAGATTTTCATTTCTTTCCTAAATGACTAATGTTGGATGCAATGAAATTTCATCAAATTGGAAAAAAATCTCGGACATTAAATTTGCAGGGGACGTATCAATACGCGTCAAAGGAAATTTCATTTCTGGTCATTCGTCATATAAATTTTTAATTAATGTTCTAATTAATGATTTTTATTCAAAATATCTAGCGACAGACCTTTCAAAAATAAATTTTTTTTTCTTTTACAGGTGTATGGTCATCAAAATTTCACATTCCATGTCATCGAAATTAAAATGGAGTAATTATTTCCATTAAAAACTTAACGTGGAAATCATTTGGGATTTTTTTCTGGACCAATATTGATCGATTAAATAATAATTTTAATGCGAAAAATAAAAAATCATTTGTCAAATTTTTGCCATTTGTTTTTCAAATATTAAATGGATTAATAAGGATTTACATATAAAAAAATGTATTGACATTGCACATATGCACATTTAAATGATATAATCTACTTTGTGATTTTTTTAAATTTCAATATTTCAAATAATTTTCCATTTTCATCGATGTAATAATAATTACTGGGACTGAGAAAAAATTGATTGATTAAAATTGATCGAGAAATACAAAACAAACGACATAATTCTTATGTGTTCAGGTAAAAAAGGAAAATTATTAAAGGTGTTCCTGTGCTTATGTTATGTTAATCATATTATCATTGGCCATTCGCGTTCAGAAAAAAAAATTATTTTCAATTTAAAAGGCTACAAATGAATGATTGATCGATCGATTCGTTCAAAATCAATCGTTTAATCGCTATCATTCGATGTGAGTGCATTTAAATTGAAATTAATTGCGCCCATAAATTTGAAGCTTGAATTTTTTTTTACGAATTTCTTTGAAATGAAATAAAATTTGTAATTTTATACGAATAATTTGAATATCGACAATTCAAATGAAGAAAAATACGCAATAAGAAAACAATAAATGAATGAATGAATCACTTTAAATCATTATCAAGGTTAAATTGTTTTGAAATTTAATTACAGTTAAATGCAATGAATTTTGAATGAAAAAACATTTGTATATTTTCAATTTGCGATAATTTATCATTCAATGATTATTTTTCATTGTTGTTGTTGCCTTCCATACTTATTGGTAAATATTTCATTATAATCAAAACATTATGTTCAAAATTTGAGCTCAAATTTAGATTCAAGTTTCAAATCTTTGAATGCAACCGCAACACTGCCAATAATAATGGGCGATAAACATTAAACGCAAAACACCAAAAATAGCTCTTGAATCATCATTGTTGGTAATAATCAATAAAAATGGAACAAAATCGATCCATATCGTAGAAAATTATGATCATTTACGTTCATTGGAAAATCATTATCATTTCAAACATTTGAAATTATATTCATGGCTAAATTGGTGAAATATTATTTGTTCAGTTTATAAGATTGAAAAAAAAATCAATTTCTAATTTTATGTCAATTGACGCCACCCTAAATATTCATTATTTTTATCATCATCATTATGTTTATCAATAGATACAATTAAAGCGCGTAAAAATTTTTCCAAAATTGAAACAAATGAAATTTCAATGTTTCATTTTTCATTGCTGGATCGATTTCAATCAAATTTTTACAAGAAAAATTCTGGAACAAAATTTAGTTTATATTTTGACCGATTCAATATTGAAATATTCATCAATTAACATCATTTTTGGCAGAAACAATACATCCATGGGGATATATGATAAAAACATTGACACTACTAAAACTATTGATTGATGAGATTTTTTTTTGTGTTGAATTCAATGTTACTATTTATTAATTTTGAATTAACATAACTAAAAATATTCAGTGTTAATATTTGGGAAAAATTCAATGATTGATTCAATTGAATTCAATCATTTTGATGCATTTTTTAATTTTATCTTTCATTGATATCATCCCAAATTATCATGGAATAAATGATCCCAATGACAACATGCTGCTATTTCGCAATATTAATCTATTTGATCATTGTTTTGTTGCCAAGTTTTTCGATATGAATTCAATTTAAATTTATATTTTTTTTTTCATTTTTCATTTCATTCCAAAACTTTACCATGTATATTCCTCAACATTATTACAATTATTATTATTATCTATTATTTCATCGTATAATTTTCATCATTTTGATTTCACTATTCATGTTCATCAAAGAAAAAACTGAATAATGCAAATCTTTATTATGATCAAGATAGAAATGAAAACAAAAATGATGTAAAAACCAAGATAACCACCACCACCACACCACCAACTATGCATACATTGGCCAACCAACATTAACCATTAAAACCACCACCACCACCGCACCACCAACAGAGTGATTTTGGTGATTTATCCTTTCATTTTCATTTATCATTGTTGTTACTATGATTCGTACTGTATTTGGACTGAAAATGATTTGCTTATATTATTATTTCCATTATTTTTGAATTGAGTATTTGTATATAACAATCATCTATAAAAATAAATGATTATAATTGAACAACAACAACAACAAATGACAATTTTGAATGACATTTTTTGCTTTCAAAAATTTGAATTTGAATTCTATTTATTTTGAAGCACAAAAATGATGCTTTGAAAATTGAAGATAATTTTAAACATGTAAAAATAACCACAGTTATTATTATTATAATTTTCATTTTGAATTATTTTTTTGCGTTGGTTTTTCGTTGTTGTTCATTCTATAATAGTAGAAAATAATATCTTCAGATTTTATTGAACATTCAATATTATTATCATGATTTTCGTTTTTCGTATTCGTAAACATCATCAATTTGATAATATCCGATGGCATTTTCTGAAAATATTTGAATAAATAGAATGAAAAAAAAACAATGATCATCATCATCATCATCATCATTCAATTATATCAATGATTTAATGATAATTGTATGCTGTTTTTTCTATCAATATTATTATTGATGATTGTTGTTTTGGATGATGATGATGATGATGATCATTGATTTGATCAATAATCATCAATCGATTGTACTATTATAATCATGATGAGGATGACAAAAAAGAAAAGAGAAAAACAATCAATTGATTTTTGAATATAAATAAATAAATAAATATTCAAATTCAAATAGAAAATCAATTTTTGAATTTGAATTGAATCGAAAAAAAATTCAATTACAATTCATAATTTCATGATTGTCTTATCATTACGAAAGACAAAAAAAACCGCTTTCAATAAAAATAATCAAAATAAAATTATCATAATTCAAAACGACAACATATTGATTTCTTTATTTGAATTTGAGTTTGAATTTGTTTGTATGTTTCCGGTTTTTGTTTTAAGCTTGATAAAGTATATTTGAATCAAATTATTTTCTTTTTGTTTTTTCATTCTTCGACGATTGAATATTGACCATTCGATTAGGTCAAAGTAAGCATTGATTTATTGCCATACTTGTCATCGATCTCCATCATGAAGCTGTGCTTGCCTGTGTGTGTGAATTAATTTATTTCCAATCAATTCACGCGCATTCCCCCGCTGCTGCTATATCTGCTGCTGCTGATATACCACCCCACGAATTACGTGAAATCAAGGGAAAAAATCAATGAGTCTCACCTGTGATTAGGGGAACAAATCATTGATCGAAACATCATCAATACATTATTTTACACAGCATCTTTTAGTCTCCCAAGCCCTTACACTAATCTTGGGATTTTTCTTTTTTCTTTGTTTTTTGATTTTTCTACATTTAAGACTGCATGAATGAACGACTAGCACTAATAAATAATCCTAATAAGTCAATAATTTGTAAGTGAATTGATTCATGTTGAAAAATTATTATTTCAACCACATCATATGATAAATGACGGAAAGGAAATGGCCAATATATTTTGTTTTGTTATGCCCTAACAGTTTTAATAAATATCATGAGCATCATCATCATGAGCATCGAAAGATGATTGAATTTGAAATATTCAAATCGAAAATTTGAATATAAAAAATATGAAAATTATTCAAATTAAATATGAAAATGAATAAACAAAATGGAATGAGATTTCATTTTCATATTATTCGCATATTATTTATTTATTTGAAACATTGATATTCATCAATTCATGATAATAATAATGTTGATGATCATAGAAATGAAAATTATAATTCAATAAATAATTGTGATGATTTCAATTAATAATAATAATGATGGCACATGATTTCACCTCATAAAATCATTATTCTCAAAATCATTTGAGATCTTTTCATTATTTTTATTTGTCAAGAAGCACATGTATGTCAGGTTGTAAATTATTATTGAAATTATGATTGCGAAATTGCTAATCAGATTTCAGTGAAATTAATAATAATAATAATGATAATCAATGACCATCATCATCATAATCATGATGATCAAAATTCATTCAATCATATCAAATTCATTTTTTTCGAATCAAAATATCCAAAATTCATTTTTGAAATTTTCAATGATTTCATTGTTTTTCAAAATAATGTCAGAATGAAAACAATAATCATAATAATAATAATTATTGTACATTTGATACGTATATCAATTTTTGAATATAAATTTTGTGAACATCATTTTCACAATCAAGAAAAAAAAATATTCCTAATTGCAAAACCTACAACCGAAAATTATATCCATGGATTAAAGCAGAAAAAAAAAACATCGGTAAAACATCGAAAAAAAAATCAAATCAAAAAAACAATTGTAACATATTTTTTTGAATGATTATTCATGAATGAAAATTCAAACCAGAAAAAAATATAAGTCAGAAAAAAAATGACAACATAATTGTGTACCATTGATCGAATCAATCGATTATTATGGACCGATTATTATCAGATCCTAAATTATTACCTGGTATTGTTGTATTCATGATTTGAATCGGATTCAATTATGTATTTATTCACAATTGGTTCGAATAAAAAAAAACACACATAACTGTATAATCAATGATTGTATTGTATGATGATTACGATGATTATTATCTCATTTGAATGAACAATCATTTTTCACTCGAAGTAATTGTTTGACAAAAGAAATATATGTACCAAAACGAAAAAAATGAAAATAAAAATGACCAGTTTCAAACATAAAATTTTATTTGGTCACTTGAATTGAATAATCATGTGAATAATGATGATCGAAATCATAGATGATATTCTTGTGTCCAACGAACATAGCTTTCAATCATTCAATGGTAATCATGGTGATAATGATTCAATCATTATTTGAATCAATCGCTCTATTTCAATCGGCAGAAAAATCAAATGCAAATTGCATCGCTAATCGTTTCACATTGTTTCAAAAAAATTAATCATAAATATCAGTTGGAAATTACAAAAAAATGATCAAAATTACATTATTTTCAGAAACTATTGATTTCATTGTTTGACATTGATACATGACATTTATATAATTTCTGTGTCCTGATCGAATGTTAGGAGTTTGCAAAAATTTATCACAAATTCAAGTACATATTTAAATGATATAATAATACAAATAATTGATGATGATGATACACAAATATTAATGATTGATATATGAATATTGATAATTTGTTGTTGATTGCAGCAGCAGCAGTTGTTTGTTTGTTTGTTCGTTTGCTACAGTTGATGTTCAAGTCCATCATCATCATCATCTTGAATCATATTCAATCATAAATTTGATTTCTATGATTGAAAATAGTGGTCGGTGATTTTTTTTCAATCAACTCATGTTTACAAATATTTCGAAACGATACAATTGATATTATAATAAATTAAAAATTTACCATTTACAAACAATTGCAACATTTTTGATTGTATTATAATAATATCTAAATCAATAATTGTTTGAAAAAAAATATTTTCTACAACATGTATCCCCTATGCATATGTTGAACTAATTATGATTAATTGCTTGTAAAATTTGTATGTAATTTTTTGAACTTTGTTCAATTATACATTTGAAGTAATCGATGATTATTATTATTACTACTCATCCATTGTTTTCATAATCGATTAATGTTTGCGCGATTCAAGTTTAATGTCGTCATATTTGATTTGATGAAAAGACAAACTTTTAATCCAATTGAAATCTGAAGATTTGTTGAAAATTTTTAAATCCAAATTTGCAATTTTTCAATTCAATTCCAAATTTTATTCAAATATTGAAAGCACAAAATATTCGTAAATTATTTGATTTTATAATTTTTGTTTATTCATGCATAGCCTATGCAATATATTACTAGAATTTGAAAATAATTCAGACGAAATTTTTCAATATTTTATGTTAAAATAAATTTATTTTTCTCACATCTAAACAAACAAATCATATTGTCCCATATTTTGGATCGAATAATTGTAATAATAATGATGAGAATGATTGAAAAAAATATGAAAAATACAAATATTTTTCCATATTTTGTTCAATTGTTGTTGAATGAATGATTTAGAATCATTATTTATTCAATTTTTGACATTTAAATAAATATTTTTTTTATTAAAGCAAAACAACACTTAACAAACATGGCGACAAGGACAAATGTGAAAAAAAATGTATTTGTGTGTGCGTGTGCACACAAATCAATATTGAAAAATAAACAAATAAAAATCTTGTTCAACTTTAAAAAGCATTACAAAATAAATAATTGGTACATTTTCACAAAGTAATGAGAAGAAAAAAATAGACACAAATCAAATCGATTATCAAGTTTCAATGTGAATATTTTTGTTTTCTTAAAATGTGCTGAATTTGAAATTTCATGAATTTCGATTCAGTATCCAGCCGAAATAATTTTAAAATCAGTTTTCTTGAAAATCATTTTCCTCAAATTTAATTTCAATTAATTAAATTCTGAATCAAATTAAACATTGCGAAACCATATGAAAATTGAAGAAAAAATGGTGAAAATTTTTTTCTTTGTTGTCAAGATTTATAATAATTTATCTTGATTTATTGTACAAAATGATTTCTTATTTCTTGATTAAAATCAATTTCGACCAAAATAAAGAAAAAAAATATTAATAATAATTAACTGCATGACTGAATAACCGGTCTAAATAATGGAAAATCGTTGTTGTTGCTGTCGTTTAGAGCTTAAATGCATTTTTCACGATTACCGATTATTATCAGAATACTATTATCTATTATCTTCTCATGTGATAATAATCACCAAAATAACAATTGGTTTTTCCATTGAAATTGAATGAAACCTGTAGAAAAAAATGCAAGATTATTCGCTCGAATCGCTATTATATTGTTATTGTTGTTGTTCGTGTATAATTTATTAAATTTAATTAAATACCAGTTATTTAATTACAACATTTGATAGTATCGATAGTATAATTGATGAGTATTGTGATTTGATTTAATATTTTGTTGTTGCTTATAGAAATAATGGAATTATGAAAAAGAAAAATTATCAATAAATGAAATGGAAAGTCGTGAAAAATCCTTCCAATATCCCAAACGCATGGTTATGTTTTTGGCTTCGAACCATATACAAAACAATTGAATAACTGAAATTTCGAAAATTATTTATAAATACATTGATTTTATAATTATTATTATTGGTATCGTGTCTTATATCTTCATCGAGATATGAATTGTGAAAAAAAATTTCAATTAACAAGAAATTATAGATTTTCAGATTATGTCTTCTAGAATCATGTGACATGGATTAAGATTTTTCTATTTTTGTGACAAAATTTTTAATTCAATGTTAATTCAATCAAAAAATGATTTATATTAATAATCTTTTAGATATGAAGATAGATTTTTGAGTAAGCAAACCGAAGCAAAGTAGATCATGCAAAATTATAATATATGTTGGAAAAAAAACCAACAAACGAGAATCGACTTGTGTTCTTCAAATGTGTTCAATCACCAAGATCATCATCAACAACATAATCCGTAATAATTATGAAAATAATTACAAGTAAAAAAATGAAAAATTGTTACATTTTTTGTGCATATTTTTTTCGTTGATGACCCTGGCATCCATCACATAGATGCATCTCTCATCATGGTGATCGGCAATCACATAAATTTCTTAATCATTTAATTTTAGATTCATCTGCTCATCGACCAAGGTATGAAAAAAAAACATGACCGCTTTACCAATATTTTTGATGCATTTTGCTGAAAATTTTACACTAAATTTTCTTCAAATATCACAAATCTCCCATCAAATCTAACGAGTTTTTCATTTGAAAAAAATTTTAAATTAATGAATGAAATTTGAAGGTCACATCACTAATCAATGAGTCCAGCATCATAATGTCCTGATATTCTAATTTTTTCTTTTTTCTTCATTTTACTGGTGTCTGGTATTTATCAACATGTTCATAGGTCACTGTGAAACATGAACGAAGAAACATGAAAAAAAGATGAAAATTTTCATATCTTTGATCTTTGAAAAAGGTTTACGGATTTAAAATAAGAAGCAAAAAAAAATTGATAAAATATTTTGTTGAATGTCAAACATTTTCTACTCTCTCGCTCTCCTCTGTCTTGGACAGCATCATCATAAATTATTAGCGAGAAATCAGATTGTGGTGATTGTGTTTGACAATTTCAGGTGATTTCTGGTAAAGAAACAAAGTTTTTTGGAAAAAAAATCAAAATTTTATTTGATTTATTTTCAAATATTCTCACCAAATAAAGAATGAATGTTGTTTGTTTAGCATTGAATCAAATATTGAATCAAGAAACAGAAATTCATATTTGAAATTGTGTGTTTGAAATCTTTCTTGAACAATCCAATGATGTCCTGGCACCTTGTAAGCTTCGGAAAAAATTGATTTGATAAAAAATATTTGAATAATTTCATGTTTATTTTAAAGATAATAATAATCACAATGATAACCATTGATTATTTGCCATTGATGATCGATAATAATGACAAAAATAGATTTTTCTGGGGAAATAAAGTTCTTCATATTTGTTTTTAGGCTTTGATTGACACATTTCTCGCATATCTTTTCGTTTGTTTTCATTTTTGATTATCGACTACAAATCCTATGATAATCATTTTTTGATACAATTATGTCTGGAATCATGTTTTGGAATGGAAAAACTTCAATGTTTGATATGTTGTCAATTTCGATTATATCAAATTTGATGAAGATGAGATGAACTGTCGATCTAATTCTATTCAATTTGAAGTTTCTTGTTGAAAAAATTATCGAGGAATCACCAAATGTTGGCTTAACTGCAACAATCACATTTAAAATCAATTGGAATCAATCAATGCTTGTTTCCATTCATGGAAAATGCCTTTATTACACAAAGAAAATGAATATAAAAGTTAGATTTTAATAGGTCATTTTGTTAATGATAATGATGATCGTCAAAAAAGGTAATAATAATATCAATTATTAATTACAACAAAAAAATTAAATTCCCAAATCAAAATTTTTATTTTTATTTTTTCGCCAATTTTTTTTTTGATATTTTGATTGATGATTGATCTATTCATTATTATTATTTTGATTTCCATTTAATTTACGAATTATTGTTTTTTCACTTTGTATGTTTTGATTTGTTTCAAATTCGATTCAATTCAATTCAGTTCAATTCATTTCTGAAAAGAAAACAAAAAAAAAATGTGCCAAAATTTGTAATTGAAATCTAATGAGCAGCTCAAACACACACACACACACATTACCTGGTGTAATGTAATTATTGATTTGATTTGAAATGAAGAAACAAAAATCAAATGAAAAATCGCGTGATCAACCAATTTAATTGGAATATCTTTGATTGTTTGCAAGTGGAAATTCGATTGATTTTTTTACATCTGGTGAAAAGTGAATTTGTATTTTCATTGATTTTATTTTTTTTTTTTCGGTGCAATTTTCAATATCATCAAGTGAAGAAATAAATACAAGCGAAAACATCAAATTATTTATTATGTGTCTAAAATGATTATAATTATGATTTTATTACGGATTCAAATTTCAATATTTTATCACTAATATTAACATCTTTCAATATTTTTTTTCATTTGAAATACACTTTTTCTCCGATATTTTGATCTGATTTTGATCTAATTTCAATTATTGCATGTTATTATCAGCAATATTATTGAAATCAAATAAAAAAATCATGATTATTCAATCATATTATCGATGATTTTGATCATCATCGATTCAAAATATTTCATTTGAATCAAATATTTGATTTGATTGAATTTTGATTCGATAATAATTATGTTTATTTAATATATTGATTTTGTTTCAACATATAAAAATATAATGTGAAATGATTATTTATAGAAATTTATTTGTATTGATTTTATGAATTTTGCTTATTAATTTCATATTTTTTTTGTTAGGGTTCTTATCATCATTATCATCATCATCATTACATTATTATGATCATTATCATTAACAACTTGATTTTGTGTTTATTCTTATTTCAATGATCCAAATATTTTTTCATTTTTTTTGTATATCAAAGATCAATTATCAATCGATTGATCAATTTATCATCATTAATTTTGATGTTATTATAATCAAATATAGAAATTTTTGATGATCAAAGTTTGTATTTGGTTAATATTTTCTCTTCCAAAAGAGGATTTCGGGCAAAATTATAACAATGACCGTTAGCCGGTCAACTGTCGGGTAGAAAAGAAGAGAGTTGTGTTCATATTTGATGGTTCATTTTTGAGAAAATATTCGAGCATTTTCTTGATCAAATATGAATAAATTTAAGAGAAAAAAATTCCCGAACATAAAAAGTTGTCTAAAAATATCTTTTTGGTAAAATTATACCAAACATTTTGTGGTGAATATCAACATTGAAAAGAAGGGGTAAAGAAGAAGGAAAAATTTTCCCTTTTTGAAATTTTCTCCAGATCTCCGCTTAAATCAACATTTTTAGTATTATCATAAGGGGGACAAATCATCATCATCATGACCATCAACCGACCAACTCGAATACCTCAAACACTTCTGGAGGCTATTCATGTTTATGCTTGTTTTGCTTAATTTTTTTCTTATTTCTAAACCATGAACATGTTTGGAATTTCTTGTTTTTATTCGCCATCATCATCATTATTATTCAATCACATATCATCGGTTATATATTCGGTTAGATCGGTCAGTCGGTCACTGGAGGAAAATAAATTTTAAAGTGAAAATCGATACTGATGTTCTTGTAATACCTGCTAAAACCGGCTAGTTTCTCTTTCAACATCATTAATAATTATTATGGAAAATATTATTATTTCGATATGCTCAAGTTTTACTTGAATAATTCAATAAATTTTTGTTTTTTTCTTATTTTTTCTTAAAATTGAAATGAAAAACATTGCCTAATTCGGTTATATACACAACATACTTTGGCGCTGTTTCATTCATTTATTATTTCTGTATCATGAAATAATTCATTGATTTGGCCAACACACAAACAAATAAACAATCAATTTCACTTGTCTAAGAGTTATGTATAAACCAAAAATGATTGAAATTATAAAATCAGTGATATTATTATTATTAAGATCAAAATGAAATGAAATGGAATGCTTCAAATTGACAGCCAAAAATTATTTCAAATTTTTTTGCCTATTGATTTGCCTTCAATTACTTACTCTTTATCTTTGCGATCAATATTTGGCCATCTTCGTTTGCCACTTATTCACTTGGATATTCAATTTTTCTGTTTCTTTATTTTTTACCTTTTACTTAACATAATTTTTTCATGAATGCACTTTTCATAAATTAATTGATTCGACACGATAAAATGGTTTGTTTTTTTTCAACTTCTTTCAATCAATTTCTTATTCCAATTTCCAATGTGTTTTTTCTGATTTGTTTGTTTGAAAAAAAAACGAATTTTCGAAAAATTTGTTTCGTTTACAGAAAAGGAATGTCAATCTTCCATATTTGTATTTATGATAATAAAGATAATTGTAACAAATAAATACAAGAAAACAAAAATAAAGGTTATACATGTTTTTTTTGGCTTATCATTGATCATCATTGATAATGGAAAACAATAACAAATATTGAAATCTCAATTCAGATTTCTAGTGCATTCGAAACGTATAAATAAACCATTTTTTCGTAAAATTGGTCATATTTTTTTCAACAAAAAAATTGACACAAGACAATAGACTTTTTTGAAAATAATATTATAAATAGGTCTTTGGAAGAATCAAACACCAGAAGTCATTTTCGAAACTAAATTTCTCAAAAATCTCCAATCGTTTCGCTTAAAACAAAGAAAAATATTTTTCAAAAATAAAACAATAGCAGTTCAATAATCAATAATTTTTGATTAGTATTTGTTATTATTATTCCAAACATAATAGAAATGTATGAAATCAAAACAAAAACAAAACAAAACTTGAATCATTATCAATCATATTTGTTTGTTTGCAGAGAAAAAAATAAGAAAATGAAAATAAATTTAATATCAAAGATTTGGTTGATTAAGTTTTAACAGATTGATTGGTTGTATAACAACTAATAACTAATGGAACATCATCATCATCATCATCATTCATATGTTATTTTAATTCTTGGAAGAGTAAAAATATTCTTAGGATCAATCAAATTTAGAGAAAAAATTGAAACATCGACATGGCATTATAATGCTAATAACATCAATATAAAATATTAGGTTGTCCGGAAAGTTCTAGCCGATTTTTATGATCAACTCTATCGATTAAGAGGAATGAACTTTTTGGACAACCTAATATAATTCAAATTATGATTAATCTAATAATGAATTTTTTTTTTGATGATCAATTAACCTGTTCTTATTATTACTGTCGTTATTGTTGTTGTTACCTGTAAATGTATAAAGTCTACCACAAGCATACGAAACATAGAAACAAATTTAATCGATCAGATTTTCTAATTTTATCCGAAATAATATTTTCATTATTAGTTTTCAATGTTTTTCGAAAGGTTTTCGCCGAAATATAATGTTGATTAGTTGTTGTTGCTGCTGCTGCTGTTGTTATTGACCATTTTTCTATGAAATATTTCGACATAATTAAGATTTTATATAAATAAAAGTTGAAATAATGATAATTTCTACGCTTAAAATAGCCCGAACATCTTTGTAAACATGCACACACATGAATAATCTCAATCGAATGAGCATATATCTGCTACCTTATACCTCTTAAGCATGAAGCGAATATGTCTTTTAGTCAATGTGTGTTAATATAATGGTTCATTTTACTCCTGTTTTTTCAATTTTTATAAATTAATAATCAATCATACAAATTTATTCGCATATTTTTTTCATTGATTCATTTTTTTGGTCATTCAAGTGCAGCATATAACCAAGATGTTAATTTGAGCCAAGCTGAACCAAGCCATTTGATGAAAATGTTTTTGAAATATTATCCTCTAACTTCTATGGAAATGTTTATCAAATATTTTAAAATATTCATTTTATTGAAATGAATATTCAATGTTAAAAATAAATATTTTTTTCTGGTCAGCCAGAAATATAGATGGTAATATGAATAATCATAAACTAGTTTTTCTATTTATTTATTCATTTACCTCATTTAATGAATGATGACATTTAACAATTTTCAATTATTATTAGTTTTTGCTCATCATTTCAGTTTGTTTGTCCAGAGACCTTAAACTTTTCATAACTTAAACTTGAAACATCAAATAGTGGACATTTTTTTCTGCTGCTTTTATTCATTGAAATAAAATGAATGAAAATTTAAAATTCAAATTTTTCTTCGTTTTTAAATAGGAAATACCGTTATCAACTGCAACCGCATTTTCTCAATGGCAATGTCATCATCAAATGTTTATGGCTAGATAGGAAACTAGTTTAAGCTGCTCGTAATATTAAAAAAAATTTATTTTATCGAAATTTTAAACCATAACTATCAAGTTATCAAATAAAAATTATTTATTATTATTCAATCATTTTCATCATTGAATATTTATTTTTCTTGTCGAAATAAACATTTAGGACATTGGTGATGGAGCAAATTAATGAAAATTATTATTATTATTATTATATTATTCAATTGAATTGTTTTAATTTCGTTTTGATTTTTTATATTTTATTTTTATTTACTTAGAAATTACCTTTCAAGAACCATTTTAAAAGCTTTGAAAATTTGAAATTTCAATGGAGAAATAACTTACTCCAAATTGATGAATATACAGGTAATATTTCTGTTAATAAAATGAATTAATGAATTTTTCAAAATTTATTAATTTACTTGTAGTTTTTTTTTATTTTCTTAATGTTTCAAACAAATGGAAAGCAAAGCAAACAAAATTTGTTGATTTTTTTTTTTTGATACCAGTTCTATGCTTCTAAATGGACAGATATACAAAATGCACTTTTGTATGTGCAACTCTATGAAAAAAATATACCTCCAAGACCCAAAAATAAACCAGATATACACATACGTGTGTTTGTGTTTGCTTATTTTGTGGTCACAAAATCAAAACATATCCATAACCAGTAACATCATTATCACTATCTCAGAATGAATTTGTGATTTAGATTTGTGTCTGTGAAATGTATTTGGTTGGCATGAAAACATTCATTTCATGCATTTTGATCATCATTTTTTTGCGCTTTGGAAAAATGAATCCATTTCATGATTATTTTTAATTGATCGAGAAAAAAAAATTTCATTTAAATGTATTAAGGATGAATAAATAAATTTTCTTTACCATTTCATGAAATGATAGGAGAAAATTGAAAATAAGCAGCAGCAACAGCAATGAATGGCCATTGGTCAACATATTATTTGTCAAAATGTTTAATCTCTGTGAGGAAAGAACTTGAAAGAACCTCCAAAATCAAATGTTGATATTTGAAAATTTAGTTCAAAATTTCGAATTTTTTTTTTTTAATAAATCAGCACATTTGAAATCACACGGGATGTCGAATGGAAATCACTTTGATCATACCTGAATTTATGCTTTTCCAATGGAAATTTTTTTTCAAAAATCAATTTTTTTTTTTTGAAATCAAAATTTAATGATTTAATAATTAATTTATCAATAGTTTGACCGAATTTTCAATTAGATAATTTCGAAGATGTTTATCTTTACTATTTATCATTTTCAGACGCATAAATTTTCTCATCGTAAATTGGTGCATGTTTATATTACGCAATTGAAACGAATAAATAGATTAATAAACAATTTTGCTTTCATAGTTAATGATAATTATTTTCGTTTAAAATTTTTATTTTTTGAAAAATTTGTTCTAAAAGAGTTTAGATATCAATCAATAGGTTAAAAATTATTGGAAATATTCGTTAAAAGGAGTGAAAAAATGCAAATCAACTGAAATTTATTTTTATATCACATATTCGTATAAAAAATGAAAATATTAGCCGTACAATACAATATTGTTTCTGGTCAATTGTCATATTTTTGTTTGTAATGATTGCGCTATTGTCATTATATAATTTCTTTATAATCAAACATCAATCGTATTGTCGGAATTAGTTTTTTTCCTATATTATTAATCGATCGGAATTATGAATATCGGAAAAATAAAGGTTGATGACCACCATATAATAAGTAAAAGTTTTTTCTTATAAGTTTAAAGAATATAATAAATACAAAATGATGATGAACAATTAAAAACAAAAAATATAAAGATAATAATCTTTGCTTTTTGAAATTTATCTTGTTTTTTTTTTGTTTAATAAATCTTGAATAAACATTATACTAAATATCAGAATCAATATCTCATATACACACTATGAAATCATCCCATCCAGGAACAATCAAAATGAATGAAATAATAATAATCATCAATGAGAGATCATTGAAAAAACAAATAAATGAATGAATGAATTAAATGATCATCTTCAAATGATTAAATGATTGATTATACAATTTCCCATCAATGATTGTCTTGATGGTGGCGGAAATTTATTATTTGTTTCCCATATTCCATTATTAGTTGGTTTAGAGATTTATGTTCCATACAAAATATTCATCAAACAAAAAAAAAAAAAAAAAGATTTTATCTTTTATCATATTTTTTTGCTTGATTCAACAATCAACAATAATAATAATAATATTTACGATGAGTTCATATTTATTTTTTGTGTTTTGTATTTTATATTTCATACATTGTATCCATTAGATTATCATATTATAAATGAATAAAGTTGATTGAATAATAATAATAATCATCAATTAAAGATTAAAGTGATGATGATAATTGCTGAGGTTGTATTTGCATGTATTCAGACATGCAAAGGGCTTCATTGAATTAATGGATGAAAAACTTCGTTTAAATGCATGGCCCCTAAAATGTTCATCTGATATCAATATTTCGTAATTGTATATTCAACTTTTGCAGCAAATCATATCATTTGAATCAGATGAAATTATCGAAAGAAATTCAAGAAAATTATTTTCATGGTATCAAATTGAAAATTTTCAAAAATAGATCTGAAAAAAAACAATTGTTTTTGTTCTTCATAATTCAAATCTTTTAATGTTATAATTATAAAAATTTCAATGATTTTGAATTAGATTCAATTTAGAATATTACAAAATATTTTCTAGAAAAAAAAATTGTCCAGCTTTTCAAATTATTCATTGTTTCAAAAATCCATCCGTATTCAAGTTGGATTTTTAATTCAATTTTATGCATTCCAATTAAAAAATGGATGCACACATCTTCAAAAAAAAAATCCTTTCATCATTCATGTCTAATTCTTATTCATTCTTAATGATAATATTGACATTGTCAATTCTATATTTGATATTATTGCATAATGAAAGACATTTAATTCAAATTCATCAAAAGAAAAAAACGTGTTATCATAGTTATTCAGGCTGAACAATTGTAAAGTTATATGTAAATTCAAAAATGGTAATACAAATGAAACCGGAATCAACAATTGAAATTTAAAAAAATAAATCATTTCATTGAATTTATGCGACTATCCAATGATGAATTGAATCATATGTTTCATTGACAAATATTGTTTGCTTAAAATAGATCGAAAAAAAAACAATAGAATTAATGAAAATAAAATCATAGTCTTTTCAAAATTAAGAGTGACAAGTGCATTGTACGACTTTCTAATTCAAATCAAAAAAAAATTTGCATTGTTCGTAATTAGTCAATGATAAACTTGTTCATGTTTCTTTTTCATTTGAATAGACATGTGATTACATTGTATGACCATTATCACTTTGTTTTAATGATTATTACGACATGTTATAACAATGATTATAACAATTATTATTATTTTTGACATGTCATCAAGACCTCCAACTTAAGCTTTAGATTTTAATGCTTTGTGTGTATATGAATGTTGTTATATGTAACATAGAAAATATAAATCAAAATCATAATATGAAACTTTCATCCATTTTAAACGACCGATGAAATTGTTATTAACATGATCATTTGATTAATCGTATGAAATTAATGTAATAGTGAAAAAAATAATAAAACTTATAACATAATGTGGGAAAAAATGTACGAATTTTGAATAATGATAATAAATGTCATTACAATTAATAATGAATGATTATGAATACATCCATTACATACCTCTTGGAAATAAGCTAAATATGAAATCAAATGAAATGGAAAATTGCAAATATTTCTTGGAAAATTTTTAAATTGAATTTTTTTTCTTTCGTTACCTGTTCGTTCCATGATTTCCAAATGAAAATAATTGATTTTTTCAATCGATTAATTCATTTTGAATATAAAATTATAAGATTTCTCTTTGAATTCTTTTGATTAAAACTGGAATTAACTTAAATGACTTTTTGGAAAAAAATTCAAAATAAAATCATGCTTCAACCATAACCATATACGTACATTATTCATTACTTGAAAATTTTAAAGATCAAGGATTTCGAATCCAATTCATTCAATTCGAATTTCTTGGAAGATGGAAGAAAAAAAAATAATCAATTTAAAATCTTGAATTTTTGATTTGTAATTTTGAATATATCAAATTACAAATTTTCAATCAAATTTCGTACAGAAAAGAATTCAATTTGATTAATGTTTTATGGCTGTTATTTAATTTCAATTTTTTTGTGTTTGAACTTCATATTATCTTTGATTTGAGTTTGATTTATGAATACATTTAACATTCGAATAAAAATTAAATGTGATTGATTCATTCATAAATAATTATCATTGAAAGTGATTACAATTACAATTTCAAATCTCGATATTTTGTATTTTATTTTTACAAAGTTATCGTATATCAAAAACAACACCAAAAGATGATGGTCATCAGAAAAGGATCATCATTATCAGGAAAGAAATTGGCAATCATTGAACTATTTGAATTTGTTATTTTATTTTTTTGTTTTTGATGAACAATTAATCGATATAATGATGATGATCATCAGCGATACGTAATCTTCATGAGCCAAAAATCATTTCCTGAAAAACAATGAAAACAAAAATTTATGTTCAATAGTTTTTGACCTCGGATAGTTTTCGAAAAAAAATTTCAAAAATCATCCATTATAATGATGTTTTCGTTATAAAATTTATGTATTTAAAGTTTTAAAATATTTGAAATTTCAAACAATAAAAATTGATTTTTCAAATTAATTTTTTTTTCTTTGATTCACTTTCAATATAGAAAAAATATCTGAAAATTTTCATTGAAACGATTAATTTCAATCACTACCGATCTCTACTGATTTTCAATTAATTTTTATTGATAATCATCGATTTATTTGTTTCACAAATGATCGTGAAATGATCATTTGTACATAACCTTAATTTCTAGAAGTTTTTCACTTATTTATTTCAATATTATGATTCATGTCATGTCAATCGGCATGCATTAATTGATATATTATATGATTTGAAAAAATTCAATGAAGATGTGCTCAATTTTTTTTCAAATTTTTATTTTCAATGAATAAGTGACTGAATTTCACTAAATTTTACATTGAATAAATTAAAAATTGAAATAAATTTTTTCCTTACTTCATAATCCATCACTTCCATTCAAAAATGAATGAATAATGAATTAAAATCACACGTACTCTTTTTCTTAGACCCGTGTAATTATTCAAAACAAATATTCATCGATATTTTTTTATCTAAAATAAAATAATTTTCAATTCATTTCCTTATGGAGAGCACTGATTTAATTTTATTTATCTCAAATTTTTAATCCGAAAAAAAATTTCAATAATTTTCAACTTTTATTAACATCAATCAAAATCAAAAGAAATCGAAAATGATCGTAGACGTTATTCGCTACCATGTCGATTGAATGAGTAAAAATTTGTTTAAATTGTGTGTGTCTATCGGTGTATTTTGAGTAATTTAATTTCGATATTGTGATCAATCAATTTTTACCAATTTTATACCGAAAAAAACTATGTAAATTTACAATCATCCCGACTTAAAAAGGCTTGGTTTTTTGAATTAAAATTTTTACTTTTATCATTTTTGATTCAATTTGTAAAATATTTTGCCGAAAAATCATTTGCCTTCGGGTTTCAATTCGATCATACCTTATAATTTGCATCTTTAATAATATTTAAAACAGTAACAATTTTCGTAACTAAATGTTCATAAATGAATGAATAAACACAAACAAAAAATTAAATTAGAACCAAACAACCAGTAAAACATTATTAAAAAAATGCTTTGAAATTTAAATTTTGTTTTTAACCAACAAACAAACAAATGAAGAATAAAAATATAACCAAATGATATAAATGATGAATGTTTGAATGTAAACTGCTTCAAGGGTCTTTATGAGATTTAATTTTATTTTTATTTTTGAAATCCGACAATCGTTTTAGACAATTAGAAAACTATTATTCGAGTAGAAACGACAAAAAACAATCAAAAATAAATTAATTGAATTGATATAAATATTTAATTATTCGCGTTCATTTGTAATGGATCATTTAAATGATATTAATGTTTGGTCCATTATTTAATCTAGGTAACGTTTATAATCGAAAAAACCCGGAACATTTTAATTTTCAATTAAAATTCTAGAAAAACCAAGAAATGCAATGGCTTTATTGTTTTTTATAATTAATCAAACATATTACAGGATATGATAGATTCAAACGTTTAGTTAATGTAAACATTTATAACATTCACTTATATCATTTACTCAAAGATGATCCAATTTATCTAGCTTGAAAATTCATTATTAATACTGTATGAATAATGAATTAATAATGATGATTTCAAACCAGGAACAATATGAATTATACAAATGAAATGATTGCTTTGTCTGTGTTTAATATAAGTGGAAAAAGTTGAATGAATCTAAATTGAAAATTCAAATAAATAAATAAATAAATATAAAAAAAAACAAAAATGCTTTCAATTTTAAACAATCATTATCATTATTTTATAATCAAAATTATTTTCGTATAACAAACAGAAATTATAATCTAAATTAAATTGCAAGATGTAAAATGGAGAAAAAATGAACAAACTGAAAATGAAATTATTATTAATGTATTTCAAATGAAATTACAATTCTCGACGAACAAAACAAAACAAACCATTAAACCATACCTGTTGCGCTTTCTTTTGCTTTCAAGAGAAAAAACATAAACAATAATGGTTATGATGGTATTATCTTTATTAAATGTTTTTTTTTTTGTTGTTGTTGTCTTCAAATCAAAATACAAAATACGAAAACAAAAAAATAAATTGTTTTTCATATTGTCTTATGAATACAAAGTCAATAAGTCTTGAATCATTTTTTTTGTTTTGTTTTTCGTTTTTTTCATTGAATTAAATGAGATTTGAAATGAAATATTTATTTGTAATTTCATTAAAATGTTATTATTAATTAATATTTCATGTATAAAACATTTTATATTGTTAATTTAATTTCCATTGATGATAAACAATATCTTTCAAATGTGTTTATGTTCGCTGTTTGTCTGAGTGTCTTAGCTGTCTATAAAGCTGTCTGAAAGCTTTTACCAAATTAAAAACAATTGATCAATAAAAAATTCTACAAATCAATAAGATGGTTGTCAATGTTTTTTTTATATTTCTTCTCGAATGTTCAATATTTCTATTGAAAAGTGAGGAAAATAATCAAATCAAACGTATTTCTTTTATTTTACTGATGCATTTCATTATTTCTGATAATCAATAAGGAAAAATGTTGAATGAAATATTTGTATTACAAAGAAAAAAACAAGATTTCCATGTATTTTTTTATTTGTTTCTTGTAAAACAACAAAATGAAATGAAATTAAATGAAATGAAAAAAATATGATGAGTTTTGCACGAACTTGATTGTCATAGTGAAAGCAAAAACATTATTTAAGAATCCCTATTGATTTTGTGTAGATTTTTAAAGATTAATGGCAAATAGTTACATTTTCGTTTGACCACATCAAATCGGAACCAAACAACATTAACATTAACGATAACAATGAACAAGAGAAAAAACGATTAATTATTAACGGAAAATCTATGATTGAAAATTCGATGATGATGATGATCCAGCACAACACGCGTATTGAATTGAAAGTGTTCAATGTTTTTATATTCGTATACCGTGGATCCAAGCACTTGTTAAGTGCCTGATTGTGTTCATAAACATGAAAACATCATAGTAATATTTTTTGAATGTCTGAATGTTAGCAAACCGAACACGTTTTCGGTGTTTGTGCTCGTGTGTGTGTACGTTTGTACATTGGATTTTACGCATAAATTAGCTTTCATTCATATATCTCGAACCTAACTTTTCAATTCCTGTTCAAATATTGATAATAATAATAGTGACTGGTGAAAAAGGTGAAAACAAAATTGGTATGTAAACAGTAAAGATTGGCAAAAATCGTAACTTTCAATTTCATTTTTTTCCGCCATTTTTTCATGTTTAACTTTTTCGGATAACTTGAAAATGTGTTATTTGGGACTAAAAGATTGCTAGAGTCATTCTTTTTCGTCGAATTGAACATCTTCTCTTATCATCAACAAAACGACACATGCTGAGCTGTCTTTTATTATTTATTGAATTTTTTTCTTTGTTAAATCAAAGAAATCGATGAAAAAAAAAACAGCACTGAAAGCACTGAAATTTTTTTTTCACATCAAAAAAAATTTGAAATTTTCTGTTTTTGATTTCTTGATGCGTAATTATGTCGAGAAAATATATAAGTTTGCTTTTCTTCATCCAAAATTTCAAAATGCATGTAGCATCAGCAAGTTTAGCTCAACTAAAAAGCTAACGAAATACACTCATAGAAACACTTGTTTTAAAAGATTATTGATTTTCTTATTAATATTTTAGATTTACTTTTATTTATTCTTCCTCAATTTGTTCAATGCATTACCATCGTTATTGTTATTATTATCATTATTATTTAATTATTATAATCAAACATTAAATGTACATAGAATTTATTTATGCCTATTTTTTCATTAAAAAAACATCATTCAAATTTCATATTTCAAATTTTTTTGAAATAAAATATTGAATTTTGCATGTATTTGGATGAATTATATTCATTTATTTAGTTCTTAGTTTTGTTCTTCAAGCTTTCTTGATTTGTTTGGGTTTATTACCATCATTTCTATTATTGTTATCATTAATATTAGTATTACTAATACATAACTGACCAAACCATACAAAATGATTATAATGATGATGATGATCATTATGTAATTTTTATTGTTATCATTATTTTTATTTTTTCTGGTATTTTATGGGTTTTTTCTGTGAATATGAATCGAAAGGATAATCATATATAAAATATCATAATCATACAATCGTAAAAACGTAAAAAACAAAAATTGAAACATTGTTTTTTTTGAATTTTCCATTTATTTATTTCAATCCATTCATTCATATTTTTGCATGTATGAATTTTATCGTCCTTACTATTATCCGCTATTCATTTTAATTCTATTGATTTGTTTTATTTTATTTATTTATCTATTTTTTCCATTCATGCTATTAGTATATAAATAGAAAATGACTACAATAATAACCATAATTTCCGTATTGGTTTTCGGATGTAGTAAAGCACCACAACAATAGTAATAATAATAATAATAATAATAATTGTATCTAATTTAATCTTATAATAAAATAAAACAAAAATGGAAAATAAAAAGGAAAAACCTTAAAGGAGAAAAAACAATAAATGGGAACAATAAATAACAACAAACAAATATGAACAAACGAAAAAAACATTACATAAACCACTGAAAATGTGATCATCAGAGTAATATTATTATCATAATCATTGTAATATCATTATACAAAACCTTACGACAAGTTTTGTAGCAGTTGTAGTAGTATTAAATAGAAAATTCCAATTAAAATAAACTTTCATTTCTTAATTTCAACTTTAGGAAAAGTAAAAGGGAAAATTACTTTTTATCATACAAATATGAAATGAAATAAAAAAATTCTCATGAAATTATTTATTATTATCTCGTTATATTTTGTAATTAAATAAATTTTTTCTTGTTTTACATTCATGAAAATTATCACATACACATAATTCATAATGTATAACACACATGGGTATGTTTTGCTTTTGTTTTTTTTTAATATTTTGTCTTGATTATCACATCAGTAATGATAATGATGATGATAATATGATTCACACTGTGAATGAATGTATGCCAAAAAAAGTATAACAATCAATAAGTAATAAGTGAAATAAAGATGATGATGTTCATCATTATCATCAGAGCTTCGAAAATTCTTCTGATTATTGGCATGTTTCGAAACTTCAAAACTTTAAAAAAAATCATGATTCAATCATTTAATATTGAAAACAAGAGAAAAATTCAATTTCATTTTTTCTGATGTCTTCAATAATAATCATTGATTCAATGATTTTCATTATTAATCATTGAATCAGTATGATTTGTAATGTAATGTGCGCGCGTACTGGCTTGGGAAAAAACGTTACGCTCTTGAGAAAAAGAAAATTGAATAAAAATTTTTTAATGTAAAAATTTTCAAAGAAAAATTCAAATTGATTTTTATCAATTTATGAATCGCAAATGAAATAATGCAAAGTGAAAGTGTTTTATTTTTCGAATGTATTTTTTCCAGTCAAAATTGATGCATCAAAATGAAGTAATATTGAATAATCATTATGATTTGATTTAATTTCACTTTTTTTCACTGAACAAAACGATTAATATCTTAATGAATGTATGAAATGGTTAATTTATTCTTGTCAACTATGATTCGACTGATCGAGATTTCTAGATCAATGCATAAGATGAATTGATAAATCATCAATTTTTTTCGCTTCATTACTACTTTACGGCGTGATCCATGGGAAAACAAATGACTTTTAAGGACCAGCCAGACGGAAATTGAAAGCAAAAAATCATCGAATATCTTTCATCAATTCATTTGCAATTTAATTTTTTATGTTCGAAATTTTCTTAATGAAACATCTATCTATGAACAAATCAAAATAAAATTAAATTAATTCATTATGATTATTTCATTCGTCAATAAAAATGAAAAGAAATGAAAAATATTTCACTGAGAAAAAACCATTGCTTCCATTATCACAAACATTTGAAAAAAAATCACAATTTCAACACTTTTTTCCATAAACATTTATTCAATTTATGAATTGAATTTTTTTCAAATTTCATGAATAAATTATCATTTTAAACGAATGAAAAAAAAATGTACGACATTCAATTAATGAATGGTAAAAGGCAAAATAAAAGGATTTGAAAATTGTTCGAGAAAAGAATTCAATTCATTCATGACTTTATGTGTTCAACTAATGATAATAATAATGAAATGATTAATAAGTTACCAAATGGAAATAATACGTGCAAAATGCTTCGAACAAAACTTGCATTTTTTGTGCTTCAATTTTTCAATGTAAACACAGGAAAACATAATGAAGGCAGCAAAAAAAAAAAATTTGAAAAAAATCATTGAAATTGTAGAATTGTTGTTTAATAAAATGGCAAACACAGTTGTATAATACAAAGCAAATTGTGATTTGTTTTCATTTATTATGATATGATATGTTTTTATACGCATTAATTTTCTATGATTAACCATTGTGCATTCATTATACATTCACAATTATAATTGTTACATGGGATTTTTCGTTTCTATATCATTGCTATCATTATGAATAACACAATCTTAATGAAATTCGTTTAATTCTTTTTCTTTAAACACAGAAATACACCAATGATTGTTGGCGGTGTACAACAAGAGTGCCCGAATATTTTGGGCGAATTGGTTTCGATATTGTTTCATTGTTTTTTTTTTTTTTTGTGATTGTTATATTCAAATTCATTCAATCCAAATTTAATTATTAATTACTAATAATTTCGATTCAAAATGATTCAGATTAATTGTGATTTTCTAATTGCTTTTGTTTTGAATCATATTTTGGCAAGCATTCATGAATTTTGATATTTGGGCAATGTTGGACAGAAACATTGAAAGATCACAATTTTTTCATTTGAAATATTTTTTTCCAAAACATTTCCATTATGACCAATGTACGAATAACGCTTATTCATGTGTGAATATGATTCAATCACGCAATATGCGTCCAAATAAAAAATATCCATATTTTCATCAATTCAAAATTTTTTCTCAAATTATTTCCACCAATTCAATTGAATACAAGAAAAGGGGATTTTTTTTCCTAACATAATTCATAAAATATCGAATATAACCTAGCGAATTGATTTTGTTTGCATGCAATCTTTGATCAAATAACAATGTATTTATATCTAACATAATTAACATTCAAAAACACAATAATTGTGTTGAAAGTGTTGGGTCGTCCGAAAAGTAATTGATACAAATCAATAGATATGCCTGCCGGAATATCGGCCATTTCGGACTTTCTGGACATTTCGGATAATTTTAAATAAAAATATTGAAAATTGTTACAAGTTTACAAACTTTTTTAAATTGAAAATATTTTAATTGAAATTTTTTCAATTCTATGATCATGAATTGCGTAATTTTCAAAATATTTTTAGAACAAAAAATGAAATTTTCATCGAAAGCAATTAAACAAAATGAATAAAATACAAAATAGAAAAAATATGAAAATTTTCAATTTCAATTTTTAATTATTTGAATCATTTTTTCCAAGTAGAAATCAAATAATACTAAACAATAATAATTATAACAATAATAACATTGAAAATGTATTTTTTTATATACTATCTCTATTTTTTATTTATTTATTCATTTATAAATTTATAAATAAATAAATAAATAAATTTCTTTTATTTTCATTCTCAAAACCACTCAATGAATGAATAAATATTCATGGATTTAGTCTCATTTGTTCCATGTTTCTGGAACAAAATCATTATTTTGGCTCAAATCATAATCGTATATTGGATGATGAACATCGACAACATCAATAACATTAAAAGCAACAACTACAAATCATCGAATTATAAACATTTTAATGTTATTATTATTTTGAAAGAAAAAAAATAATCCAAAATATGTAGCAATTCATGAATTTCTTATTGCTTTCTCCATTCATTGCGTTGATAATTTTATTCGAGTGATAATGATTAGTGTCCATGAATTTTTGTGTGACCACAATTGGACCATTTTGATTGGAATATTTTTGTTTTATTTTTAATTTCTTGGAACTTTTTTTATTTCTTGATTTCTAAGATACAAAAATTGAAAAAAATTTTGAAATAAATCATTGAACAAAATAGTGATGCTTAATGACAATGATGATGATGATGATGATGATGTTACCTATGATATCAGTTAATAAGTATGTGTGTGTTTGTTAGTATGCGCAACAAGTGTTTTTGAATACAAAGTGTATATGTGTGTGTGTGTGTGTGTATAATGAATTAAGCAAAAAACAAAAACAACACAAAATCAATGACAAACACACGTGGAGATAATTATTATGTAAAATTTTGATTAGTAAAAAAAAAGAAAATAAATAAATGCTTTGAATAATTATAAAATGATATTATTTTTGAATAAAACAAAATTAATGTCAAATAAAAGAATGCAAAAATGCAAATTACAAATTCCAAGTATTTGTTGCAGTCATTTGTAATTTAATTCATGCTTATAAATGCATTTGCACTTGCTTTAGTTAATGTTTGTATTGATGCGATTTTTTTCCACAAAAAGCATCAAACGTAAAATCAAGTCAATTTAACCGTATAATTGAAATTGAAATTGAAATTGAACGAGCGGTTTAATGCCCCTATACCATTCTTTTATAGGGGAGATTAATAATTCCAATCACGATAAAATCGCTTTCATAAATTCGATCAAATGTACCAATTTATTGCGATCTAGTACCATTATGTGCAGTTCATCGCCAAGCTTACCCCCGCAACTTACTTCACATAAGTGACGTTGGTAAGCAAAGCGATTACATTCTAGCAACAAGTGCATAGATGTCTGCAAAACGGCACCACAATCACAGCTTGGATGTTCGATTATTCTGTATTTCCATTTGTAATAATTAAAATTGCCATGACCGGTAAGAAATTGTGTTGTCATACCATCTGGAACAATACTTGATAATACGAAACCGTATAATACGAAAATTTGCAACGTACTTTTGCAAATAATCTAATTTTATTATTGTCGTTGATTGTCATTGATTTCGATCGTCATTATCGAAACCATTCAATAATTACAACAAAAAACACAACATCTCCATTGTTATCATGATTTCATTCAAAATATTCTTGAGAGACAAAGCGAAATTAAAAGCGAAATAATTTTGCTTTTTGCATGTTTGTTTTTACTAAATAAGACTTTTGTCATTTACTGATGTATAAAAATACGAATTCGGCCCAGAAAAACTAACATATAAATTTTGCATTGGTTTTCTAGAGGTTTCTCAGTAAAAAAATTTTTGATTCCTTATCTTTATATTCAGACCTGATTGATTTTGATCATGATCCACCATTATCATTCATTAGGATCGAATCTAGCAATTTTCATTTTACTAAATTTTTGTTGTTTTATTTTGAATTTTAAATTCAAATTCATATATTGTAAATAAATAAATGATTGAAATTGAAATTAGCAAAAAAATGGGCAGATTTTCGCATATATTTCATCCATACAGACATACAAACACACAAACAAATAAAATAAATGTAACACACATTTGAACATAAACAAATCAAACATCAATCGATATTATTATTTAAATTTATTAAAATTATTTTCATAAAAGAAAAATTTAAGCAAAACAAAATATAAATCAAAGATAAAGTGTAGGTGGTGGTTTTGCACATTAATTTTCATTTTCATTAGTTTTACCAATAGTATTTTCAATTTTGAAATATTTATTCAAACTTATATCCCAGAACAAATCGCATAAATAGCACGCACAGATATCTATCGGATATAATATGGCGATAATCAAAGATATATGAATGAAAACTTTGTATAATTGTTCATGTAAATCAGCAAAATAAAAGATATATGCATGATGGGATGAAAATAAAGGAAAACCATCAAGTATTTTTTGAAAATTTAAAGCAAAAATTCACATTTCAAATGTTTGTTTGTATTTGTAATGATAATTAATTATATTTGTAAAATCGACTCATATAAAATTCAATCAATTCAATAAATACATGGAAACTTAATTTAATGAGAACTAAAAAAATTAGATCATTAAATTAATGTCATTCAAACCTGATCATTCTCAACATGATTTGTGTGGTTTGATTGATTTACGCTTGAGTGTGTGTGTTTATGTCTGTTTGGTGGTTATTCAAGATATTTCCGTTTAAATTTTTCTATCCAATTCAACAAAACCAGAAGTGTTTTAAATTCAAAAAAAACGAAAAAAAATCGAAAAGGAAAACAAATAAATAGAATGAATTTTTAAAATAAAAATTTATGAATAAATAAACAAAAAAATAATGATCTATGCTAATCATCAATTTACATTTGAATATATTTAATAATAATGATAATAATATAAGTAAAAAAGACATTTTATTGATAATTTTTGTAATTTTATTTATCTATTTGTATCGATTGAATTCATTCATTTGTTAATATTTAAACAAACAAATAAATTAACAATATAATCAAGTTAAATTAGTTTCAACAATAAACAATAATGACAGGTAAATAGTAAATATAAATGAAGACAGTTGGATTTCTGCATTTTTGTGCGCAAAAACTATTGAAAATTTCAAATGAATTGTAATTTATCAAGCAGTTATAATATTTGCGAAGATTTTCTTAGGAGTAAATAAAAAAAAAAATTAAAATATCATCGGATTTTTGTGAGAAACTTCGGTTAACAAAAAATCCAATCAATGATCAATGATGATGATGATAATAAATGGATGAATGAATACAAAAAGATCAGCATTAGGCGAAAATCAATGGAAAAATTTCATTTTAAAGAAAGGAAAAGTTGTTTGCGTCCGAAATGAAACTTCAACGAATTATGGCTGAAATGTATTCAACGTTTAGCAAATCGCTAATCACATTCATCATTTTACAGATATTTTTTTCAAATGAAAATGGTTACAATTTTCAATAATTTTTTTTTCAAAAAATTTTCTTTAAAACGATTATGTTTTGCCAACAGGTTCAAGCAACATCATCATCATAAATAAGACTTTTTTCACCGAAAAGGTTTCGAAAAAATTTAAATTATTTCTCGGAAAAAAACTGAATTTACGAAAAAATAAATAGGTTTTTTGTGTGTCCATATTAATAAAAATTAAATAAATTAAAACTTTTTTTCTTTTTGAATTAATTTATTTTCATTTGAAACCATCATCATAGCCTAGGAATTTGAACCTTTGATTCGATGGATGCGTGCAATCAGTGCATTTTTGTGTGTGGTATTTTTTGAATGAATATGGAGCCTCAAATATTCAACAGAAAATAAACAGATAAATAATTAATTAATTCATTAATTAATTAAAAATAGCCATATTCGAAACATTTTTTTTTCTGATTCGGTGAAAATATTTCATTATATGAAAATATGATTTGGGTTTTGTGGTGGGATTTTCAGCCAAATCAAAAATGATCAGAAAAATGCTAAAAATGCAAAATTCAAAATGAAAAAAATATTCGAAAGTAGAAAGTAGGATATATTTGTAGGCAAAAGTACCTATTTATGTATACATTAAATCAAAACTATAGTGATTATTAGAAATTAAAGAAGAAAAATAATAATGACCGGAATGATACTGATACTAATGATGTTCAATGATGATGATGATGATGATGATAATTGTTATTTTTATACACACACACACATACATATGATGCTTGATATATATGGCTATAATCGTTGGTAAATCATTCATGTTGTTTGATATTTAATATTTTCAATTTTATTTTCATAAACATTTTTACCGACAAAACCATAGGCCTTTTACCATCGATCATTAGCCGAAAGTTTTTTGAATCCGAAGTTTTCATTTTCATTTGGCTCAATTTATTTATTTTTTTCTGATGTTTAATTTCAAAACTTGAATGATTGAATGATTTTGTGGTCTGTGTGTTTTTTGATGTATGATTATTGTACATTGTACTGTACATTTGTGTAGGTATGTATGCCATAATATACATCTCTATATGTTCAATGGATTACGATAATCATTTTCAGCATCAGCAGCAGCTAAAAATGAATGATGATCAAAGAAAACCTAAAAGATAATTGAAATTTGAAATAAAAAAGAATATTTGAATAATAAATTATTGCACTGACTTTGCATGGATATTGTTAACCAAAATTTTCATGTCATTCCATTGTTTGTAATTAGAAAAAAATATATCAACTGATTTGAATTACACATCTGGACATGTAAGGATTAAATTTTCATCATGATCATATATCAATATTGATTATATCGATATTTTTATCTCTGAATACGATTGAAATTATTTTAATCATAATTCAATGATTATAAAAATAATTCAATTGTAATTATTTCATGGCAAACAACAAATGAAAGATTGATATGAAAAAATGAAAATGAAAATCAATCAATCAAATTCCCCCTTTTATTCATCAAATTCAATAATCTATTAATATATTTCATTATTCATCTTTTTAAATTAATAAATTCGACCATTTTGAATTATTATTCTGTGCAGTCAATACACTGCTATTGAATGGATTAAAAACAGATTCATTACACATTGGACGATTATGTTGAAAATGATAATGATTATGATAATGATTATAAAAATTATCAATGTTATTATTTAAATAATGATTTAAACTATTTCAATAACTCAAAATGACTTGAAAAAAATTGGAATGAATAGAACTCATCTTTTATTTCTGTTTTGAATCATCTCTGTAAAAAATTCATAGAAATATATACCAAAGAAGCGTATAAATGAATGGAGAAAAATCATTATAAATGATACTATTTTTGAATCATTTTTATTTTTCGAACATTGAATTTCATATCTACATACTATCTATCTATATTAGATTTTCTTTTCATTTAAATAAATAAATAAATGAAATGAATAATTTAGAATAAAATTCAAAAAAAAGGAATCTAAATCTTTTGTATACATCTCATCATTATCATCATTCATTCATTCATCTATTATTGTCATATTATTATTGATTATTTGAAAAAAAATTTCATTTCAATACATTAATAATAAAGGGTCTCCTGCAATAAGCGCCTTAATCAAAAAAAATAGGAAAATCGTAAAAAAAATTATCGCATCATATTCTTGGTCGATAGAGATGAAAAAAAGTCCATTATGGTCATCTCAAATTCTTGACCCATCCGTTCCAAAAAGTGGGTCAAAAGTTAGTTTTCGCGATATCTCTTGCGTTTTAAGTGGCAAACTCTCAATTTTTTCATTAATTTAAAGATTATCTAGTTGACAATCAGTTGTGAAAATATCATTGCTTAAAAATACTTCTTAGATCCAGAATATTCATTTGAAGTTACCATTTTCATTATCGTTTGGGCTTTCCGTTGATGCAAAATGACGTGTACACGTCAAAACTGAATTTTCGCTAACTTGAATTCCACAACGGTTTAAATAGTCTTTTAAAACAAAAATATTGAGATTTTTCTATGTTTATCAATTGATGACCATTTAAGTCCCAGCATTATCATTCAAAACATTTTGGGCAAACACCAGACAAGAAAAGAAAACTGAATAAAAACCAATCTGGATATCTTGTTAAGATACCAGAATTCAAACCCCATCGTAATCAGTTAAGAGTCAACAAGATTCGTTGGGTAGTGGAAGCGGTGCATGGAATAATCGCTCAGAAGTATAAGCTTCTTCATCATCAGTTTTCAAATCAATTGTTGCCAAAAGCATCTTTGTTTTGCAGAATCGCTTGCTATCTGGTTAACACCTTTAGTAAGCGACTCATAAGCGACCAATATAACTCTGGTGCAGTCGTGCAACAATTTAAAGAAATGAATAAGACAATCAACGATGTTGGACAATTTGTTTTAGATGATAATCTTAATCATAAAAAAAACAAATTCATCCACATCGGAAGCAAAGATCTTGATGATTTTCCGAAATTGTCGCTAGATCAACTTAGATTATTTTTCACTGGGTCGTATCAATTGTCACAAGCGAGATCGTACCTGGGGGAAATGTTGTCTGGCAAAGATCAATTGCTTTTAGATAAACTGGTCGGTGATATGGACTTGATTCGATGCACATTTCGATCGAGACATATCAATTCAAAGACCTACAAAGTATATGTCAAATATCTACGAAATGGCGATCGTATAGATGATATACTAGGCCATTATTGTACTTGTGCCAACGGGAACCGAACCATTGGCTCGTGTTCTCATGTTGCAGCTTTGATATACCATCTGAGCTATGGCAAGGACAATAACCGTAGATACCTCCCAGCTGAGGCT
The DNA here is from genome assembly GCA_002943765.1 of Psoroptes ovis. Lineage (NCBI taxonomy): Eukaryota > Metazoa > Arthropoda > Arachnida > Sarcoptiformes > Psoroptidae > Psoroptes > Psoroptes ovis. The sequence continues at coordinate 3,056,918 of PQWQ01000001.1, forward strand.
TTGACAAACATTTTTGATTGTCGTGAAAATGATGATGAAAGTGATGACTATGAGTGATTATTCCTGTACATGTTTTTTGTAAATATTTTTCGTTGATATCATTTTATTTGTAAATATTTTTAGTTGATATTATTTTGTAAATATTTTTTGTAGTTTTCTTTTTTAAATAAAACGTTATTGTTGTTAGATGATGGTTTTTATTCAGTTTTCTTTTCTTGTCTGGTGTTTGCCCAAAATGTTTTGAATGATAATGCTGGGACTTAAATGGTCATCAATTGATAAACATAGAAAAATCTCAATATTTTTGTTTTAAAAGACTATTTAAACCGTTGTGGAATTCAAGTTAGCGAAAATTCAGTTTTGACGTGTACACGTCATTTTGCATCAACGGAAAGCCCAAACGATAATGAAAATGGTAACTTCAAATGAATATTCTGGATCTAAGAAGTATTTTTAAGCAATGATATTTTCACAACTGATTGACAACTAAATAATCTTTAATTATTAAAAAAATTGAGAGTTTGCGACTTAAAACGCAAGAGATATCGCGATAATTAACTTTTGACCCACTTTTTGGAACGGATGGGTCAAGAATTTGAGATGACCGTAATGGACTTTTTTTCATCTCTATCGACCAAGAATATGATGCGATGGATGCGTGCAATGATGCGATAATTTTTTTTCCGATTTTCCGATAAAGGCGAAATGAGTCTATCTTATTGCAGGATAGCCTTTGATTTTTATTTCATTTTATTTATTTTTTTCGAACAAAATTTTCATTTTTTAAATAAATTTTCCATTTCTCATGAATGTACTTTCACTTTGAAAGCAAAAAAAAATATCAAAATCGATAGAAATCAAATTTCAAACAAAAAACAAACAGGTATCATTATTATAATAATCATTGATACCGAAGAAAAAAATGTAAAAAATTTGAAGGAATTTGAAAAATTTCTAATGAGGACTGATCAACTCATCGATCTAATGATCGATTCATCGGTAATTTCATTTGTGATTTGAGAAAATTTTCATGGAAAAATAAGGAAAATATATTTTCTTCATTCATATTTTTTCAATACGGTTGTCAATAATAATCATAATCAAAAAGTTATAAATATTTTCGATTTTTTCATGGAAAAATATTAAATAATGATGATAATTTTCGGGAATAATTTTTTGAAATTTAAACAAAATATTTGTTTTCACAGTTTAGAAATGAAAGAGAAATATACACGCATAAATTGTAAATATGAAAGGAACTTTGTTTGTAATTGGTGAATTGGTTTTTGGTAACATAGTTTCAAATCACTTGATAATGTGGTACAACATAAATATTTTCACAAAAAAAATATTGGGTCATCATCGATTTTTTTTTCATACCGAATGTACGAATTTTATTACTACGGTGATAAATTTATTTAAAAATATTCAAAGATGTAAGTTTCAAGAAAGAAGAAAAAAATGAATTTCTTGTAACATCTTCAAGCTGGTCAATGACCAGCCAAAAATTTTTGGCCATTCAAAATCAAATTATCCGATCATTCCGATCGAAATGCGGTATTATAATGTTATTGATGTTAATTTTTTTCCGAAGCAGAACAATTATTGTAAATACCTAATTTAACATGGGAAACAAGTGAAACCAAAATGACCGATAGAAATAAACGAATCGAAATGATTTTCATTGAAAATTTGTCATTTCCGATGATGTTTGACATTTTAGACTTTTGAAATCAATGTTCATCATTGATCATCAGTGAATTTCACATAAGAATCCGGATTGATAGAGAGATATGTCCGAATTCAATTAATTTTCACCTTTGTCTCCTTTTTAATAATTTCTGTCATGAATGTAATTAAAATTTTACATTAAAAATACTAAATATCTCTAATGACATCATACGAAATTCATTTCTCAATGAAATACTCTTCTTGATGCAAATTTTCATTGAAAATGAATGAAAATATGATAATTTTTGAATCAAATTCTCTTATCAACTAAATTCATTCAATTATCATTATTAATTATTGGATTTCTCTTTAATTTTCTTCGAATAAATGGAATTTTTCTCTCTTTTTGATTCAAAATAAGCGAAAAAAAATCTCTTTTTACCATGGTATTTCTTTTCATTTTTTTTTTCAAATTAATGTTTCCAGCATAAATGAATCAAGATTCAAAAAAATGTTTGCAAAAAAATTGCCATGGATCTTGAATCATATTTCTTTTTGCAAAGTGACTGTGTATCGAACAAAAAATAAATTCCATTAAAATCTTCATTGAATTATCATCATCGATACTTCTATTGATAAAAATAATAATAATAACAATAATCGACCCAACCAAAGAAAAAAATCTCCGATCAATCCTTTGACCAACACGAATCTATACATCGGCTAATATTATTGACCTGAACTGATGAGAGTGTTTGAGATGAAATAAAAAAGAAGAGAAAATAAGCCTTTCGAATTAAGAAAATATACTCAAGAGATAATATTAATGATGATGTTCAGTATGTTAATAAAATCTGTAATTTTTTTTCATGTTTATCCATCTCTGGTATTTAATGCTTTTCCATTCATTTCTTATGCATTTATTTGACATAATTTTTTTTAAAAATCAAATACAGTTACTCCGAAAGAGATGATCAATTTTCAATGATCGGTGGTGGTTGTTTGGTCGGTTATTTGGTCATTAGTTCTTGTGCTTATTGTTGGTAGGTCAGTCAGTTGATCGGATATTTTTTTTCTTATTTCCAATTATATTTGTGAAAGAGTTTCCGATCATCATTGAAGTATTAAAAAAAAAATTGATGACTGAGAGCAAGAAAGAGTTTAGACATAGATAGTTGAATGATGAGAAATGAAGACTCAAATAATGAAAAAAAAAATTGAGATGAGAGATATTTCAAACCTCATTCAACAGGTATAGATTATCAAACATTATTATTATTATTATTATTTGTTTGTAGTGAAAAAAAATATTCATTTATTTATTTTCATTTATGATTAAATGATCAACAAATAAAGATCTGTGAATGTAAATTATTGATCAATTATGTTTGCTGATTTTTCCAATAATTTTTCAGATAATTTTCATATTCGAAAAATTTTTTTTCATAGAAAATTTTTCGAGAAATTTCATCAAATTCGAATTTCCATGCAAAAATAATTCATTAAAATTTTTGTTCGTTTTCTTTTGTTCTCAAAATTGTCATCAATAATTATCATAGATGGAAAAATAATGATCATCTAAATTATCACATTTAATTATTACGAGTGAAAATTAATGATTGTGATTGTAATTTCAACAATAACAAATGAATTCTAATTATTTATAATTAAATATATTCATTTCTTATCTGCATAATTGTAATTATTATCATTTTAATTGTAATTGTGTATTCTATTTATTTATTTATTTAATTCATCAAGTCTTTGAAGATCAAAAATTTCAACGAATATGATTCAAATCATTTATCCCAGGATCATTTCATCGCATATTTTTTAATGAAATTGATTTAAATTTGAAATCAATCCAAAAAGTTTATGTCAGCTTTCCTTAATTGTGTTTCAAATTAATTTAATATTGAATTACATTTCCTCATCATTAATGATTTTTCAACGTTGATCGATGTTTTTTACCATCAACCTATAACAATTGACATTTTGAACGAATCAATAGACCAACATTTTCATCATTTTCAATTCATATGAATTCTTATGACATAATATAACATTCAATACAATTTTTTCACTTTCAAATTCTCCAAAAATTCAAAGACAATTTAATTTCATCTTTTCATTTGAAACAAATTGAGCATATTTCGTATTCAGAACAAAAAAAGAAACATTTTTTTCGGGAGTAACATTGAACTAACAATCGAAGTAATAAAATAAAAAATAAAACAGGCCAAGCCAAAATGGAAGGCCGAAGACGTAAAACACGGCTCAAGCCATTATCAGCATCCACATCAATAGTATCATCACCATCGACAGCATCACAAACATTTTCATTGTTCACATCATCATCATCAACAACAGTATCATCATCGCCACAATCAACAACACAAATATCATCATCATCGACACCATCAAATTCTTCAATAATAACATCAATGATATCAACATCCTTATCGCCATCGACATCGAAACAACATTGGCCAACTTTATTATTATCACCATCATCATCATCATTGACATCCAAATTGTCGCCATTACAATTAACAATATCATCATCATCATCATCATCAATAGCTACTACATTTTTTCAAAAATTAATTTTACAAAAATTGCCAACGGCAATCAATAATTTTAATGAATTTTTTATTAATAAAAAACAATGTAATCATAATAGCAATGATTATTGTAATCATAATAATTACCTCATAAAAAGACAAATTGATAATAACAAAAACAATCAAATAAATTATAATAACAAAAATAATTACAATTTATTATCAACATTAAAATTTTTATCATCAATTCACTTTTTATTATTATTTCTATCGCTTATCAATATCATTCCATTACTGTGTTATGCACAAGGTAAGTTGAAGAATATTCTTTCGATTCTATATTTCAATCAAATCATATGTTTCAGTGATCCAAATGTATCTTAATAGTTGTGAATGATTACAAATCTTAATCAACCCTTGATAATCGAGATTATCGGTTCATAATTAGTTTAGTTTCAGAGAAACTGTCGCAAAATCCTTGATTAATTTCATTTAATTGAATCCTATGGATCGTTTTATTTTTCTCGTGATTATTTGAAACAATGAAATGTGAATTGTACTGCTTTCATTCATTCATTCATGAAATTCAAAGTTTCGAAACATCTACACAAAGTATAAAAAAAATTTTGTTATCAAAAATCGTTATCTTTTCACATTGAAACAAACAAACAAACAAAATTTGTTTTATTTGTTTCAGTGTTTTGCTTCGATGTTTGTTTTCAAACATAAATAAATAAACAAATAAACACAATGATTATTATGATGTCGAACGACCGATGATGATGTTGATGATCGAATCGACAAATAATAATAATAATGTTTCAAAATATATTCAAACATGTTTTTTTCGTTGTATTTTCATGTACTTTGTTTTTTTCGGTCGCTGTGTATATCCATATCGTAAATGTATCGATGATCACGATTTTCGATTTATTATTATTATTATTATTATTTATTTATGTCTCGATGTGTGTGTGTGTGTTTCATAAAGATTTATGCAATTTTGTATGTATTTTTAATAAATAATGATTATGATTCCTAAAGTAAAAAATAATGTTTTGACTGTTGTAACAAATACATACTCAAGATCATCGACACGCGGTCGGCAAAGAAACAAAAAAAAAGATATATTTAAAATTCATTTTGTAAAATATCTTTGTGTGAAAACATTGATTCATAGTTTGAAAAAAAAATGTTTTCATCTAATAAAACAATGAAGCTTTGAATGAAATGAAATTTGAAAATATGAAAACACACATATTTGCCAACATTTTATTATCAACAACTCATTTTCTTTAAATCCATATTTAATAATAATAATTCAATGATGATATATGATGATGACTGACATACAAACGCGTACACATATCAAACATATTGATATATGAACGCGTAAGATCCAAAGATATTTCAAGGGGCAATTGTGTCCTTTTTATATTAATTCATTTTATTTCATTTCACTTATTTCTCACATTCTTTGATGAAATATATGATGGAAAATAATGTATGAATATGTGAATTGAACAATATTTATTGCTGATGTAAAATAAAAAATCAAAATTTATGAAATAATGATGAAAACGAAAAAATTTTATTGGCCAAATTATTTCATTTTCATCATATTTTCATTTTCGCCATCATCTTCTTCGTGACGATTCAATGTTTGATAAATATTAATTCATATTTTGTCGCATTCTTTTCTCATGTATTTCAAACTCATCACTTTTGATAAATATGTAAATATTACGTTATATTTACGTTGTTACATCAAAGACTTTGTTGTTGCGCAAACAACAACAAATCGATTCAAATTGGATGCGGTCATCAATGATTGATCAAATCAATCATTGATGCTGATTTCAATGATGCGATCATTCAAATTGTTTCTGTATTTGCTATTTCCAGCTGTAAAGCATAGTGGCTTGTTGACAGCCACTTCAATTGTCAATTTCAACGTGAATCAGATTGACAATCAGTTTGACAGCAAGTATAAATACTTGTTGTCAAACTGCTTAACAACAACTTGGCAATTGATGATATTCATCAATCAATGAATTGTTTTTTTTAAATGTGATTTTAAAATTTAAATTATTTATTTCTTTTATCAATAAATTAAAACTTATAATTAATCCCTTCGACTTATGATTTAATCCTTGACCGCTCGTTCGCGTCTCATCACATGGTGGCAGAGGAAAACTACCTAGTCATTCGAAGCGACTATAAGTTTTTATTGACAAGAATTTTTTAAATTTGAATAAAAAAAATCACTGAAGTTTTTATTAAAAAAAAAAAAAAAAAAAAATTAAAATAAAATTTGAAATTATTAATCGCAATCATTGATGTCGTCAAAACAACAAACAACATTGGCCGCATCATCATTATCAGCCTCGACATCATCACCGTTTGATCAACAATCGTCATCGACAACATCTATACCACCACCGACATATCCAATAATGTATCAACCAATTGAAAAAATGGAACCTGATGACGATTTCGACGAATACATTAAGTATTTTGAACGTGTGGCGTCGATTAATGGCTGGGATGACAAGACGAAAGCACATCGTTTGGCAGTGAACGTTCCAAAAAAAAGTCCAGAGCTGGCTGCAATTGATGGGTTATCAGTTGAAGATCAAGCATCATTTAAAAAAGTATTAGAGGCCATCAAAGGTACCCAAAAATCAAAAACACATGTTTATACAGAACAACTGTGGTTTCTTAAACGAAAACCAATGGAAACATTAAACGAATTGGCAATCCGTACAACTGATTTAGTCGAAAAAGTTTACGGAAATTTCGCTAAATCGAACAAAACATTATTGGTACGCGATGCGTTCATAAGTGCCCTTGATCCAAGTTTAAGAAGTCACGTGTGGGCGATAAATGATCTGCCAAAAGATGTCCACGGAGTCATTAATGGTGTACAAAATCATGAAAGCGCCAAAATTTTGGATGTCAAAAAATCAAAAAATAACATGCTTTATGAACGATGCCGATATTGCGATAAAACAAATCACAATAGCAACGAATGTTATTTCAAAAATAAAAAGAAGAACAACAACAACAATATTAATCATCGTCAAAATCATAATAATAATAATAATAACAACAATCGACAACAATTTGCCAACAAAAACAACAATAACAACAAAAAAAATTATAAAAAAGATAATTCGAAAGTTTCATTGATCCAAACACAAGTCGAAGATTTTCTCGTCCAAATCAAAATTGACAACAAAATCGAGATCGCTCTGGTAGACTCTGGCAGTCACCTATCGATTATACCAACGACCATGAATGTTGATAATATCAAAAATAGTGACATCAAAGCTTTTGCTGCCAATCGCTTACCGTTCAAAATCAATGGCATCTCGACGAAAAAAATTTTTTTTGGTGATATTGCGATAGAACATGACTTTTATATTGCTGACGTTGACAATGTCATTATTGGTTTGGACATGTTACAACGAAAAGATTTGGACTTTGAATCTAATTTTAAAGACGAAATATTTTTGACCGTTAATGGTCAACATGAAAAAATCAAACGAATTAACATGATTAAAAATGTAAATATTAATAATGATTTTAAAAACAATGATGAAAATCAGTCATGTACCTTATTGGCTTCTGACATCTATCAACAAGAATCATCAATCGACAATAATATTGAAAATCTTAATGATAAAAAAATCGATATGATTTTAAATAAATTTAATCATGTATTCAATGGTTTGGGAAAATTTGAAAATATTGAACATGTCATTCAATTAAAAGACCCATCAATGAAGCCTATCAAATGCTTTCAATACAAAATTCCTCATGCCTTTAATAACGATCTTTGTGAGGCAATTCAAAAACTTATTGACGATAATGTTATTCAAGAATGTCAAAGCGAATATTTAAACCCGATCATGCCAATCCGAAAACCTGACGGCAATATCCGATTATGCATTGATTTTAGACAACTGAATAAACATACCGTCACAGATAACTATCCAGTGCCTCGCATTAGTGACATTATTAACGATTTAAATGGTGCAAACTATTTTTCAAAAATCGACTTAGCCCAAGGCTATTATCAGATTGTATTGAATAAAAATGACCAAAACAAGACAGCATTCCAATTCAACAACAAATTATATTGTTTTCGACGAATGCCTTTTGGTTTGATTACTGCACCACACACATTTTTACGTGCTATGCAAAAAATCTTCTGCAATATTGATTTTGTTAAAGTTTACTTTGACGATATATTGATTTTCTCCAAAACAAAAGAAGAACATTATCGACACATCGAGAAAACTTTGACAATTATTGCAAAAAACGGCTTAAAAATCAACAAAAATAAGTCGTCGTTTTTATTAAAAGAAATTAATTACCTTGGTTTTACAATTTCAAAAGGTATTATAAAACCTTTGGCTTCAAAAACGAATGCTATTACGAACATGGCAAAGCCTAAAAATAAAAAAGACGTTGAACGATTTTTAGGAGTCTGTGGGTATTATCGCAAGCACATTGCAAATTTTGCAACAATCACAGACCCTTTGGAACGTTTGAAAAAGAAAAATGCTCCATTTGTATGGACCAACAAATGCGATGAAGCATTTGAAAAATTAAAAACATTATTGTCTTCCAATCCTATTATTAACATGCCTGACTACGATCATCCATTTATTGTTAAGTGTGATGCTTCAAATGAAGGTATTGGCGCGACACTTTCGCAGATGATCAATAATGATGAAAAAATTATTGAGTATGCAAGCAAGCGCTTTACTGAAACACAAAAACGTTACTCCACTATTGAAATGGAGGCAACCGCAATCATGTGGTCACTTGACCACTGGTATCATTATTTGATTGGAAAAAAATTTACCATTTATACTGATCACAAACCATTATTGTGGTTAAAATCTAAAAAATCAACTACTGGCAAATTAGCTCGTATGGCGCTAAGATTGCAAGAATTTGACTTTAATATTTATCATATCAAAGGTACAAACAATATTGTTCCAGATATGCTCTCAAGAGCTTTCATGATTAAAATCGATGATCATGATAAATCATTATTGAACATGGATAAAAATGAATTGAGTAAATTGCAAGAAAATGATGAAAATATTAAAAAATGTATTATTGAAAATCCACATTTATTTAATAAAATCAATGGCTTTTGGTATAAATGCGAAAACAATCAACATCGATTCGTTTTGCCTTCAAATATTGTTAATAGAACTATTCACGAATATCATAATAATATTAATCACGTGGGTTTCAAAAAAACATATGACATTATCAAATCACGTTTTTTCCATCCAAAATTGAAAGACAAAATTAAATCTGTGACAAATGCGTGTAAATCATGCCAAACATTTAAAAATTATGATAACCGAACAAAAAAAATTCATGAATATATTGATTATTCCAAAACTATGGTCAATGATACCTGGGCATTAGACGTTTGTCAATTACAAAAAACAAAACGTAGTAACAAATTTTTGATTGCTATGATCGACGTTAAATCCAAATACGTGGAAGCTTGTCCAGCTAAACAAGTAAACAGCAAAAAAATAATTAATTTTTTAACTAAAGTTTTTAATAAAAACGATACACCGAAAAAATTAATTACCGACCATGGATCAGTATTCAAATCTGAAGAATTCAAAAAATTTATAGACGAAAAAAAGATTAATCATCAATTTTCTATTCCATACAAACACGAAACGAATGGAAACATCGAAAGATTTTTCCGAACTATTCAAAATATTATCCGAACATTGGAATACGAAAATAATTGGGATAACCATTTAACGAAAATTATTGCTAATTATAATAAATCACCACATGATGCAACAGGCTGCTCGCCTTATCAATTATTTACGAAAAATATTGCTATTTTTGATTTCGAAAAAAAATTACCTATTATATTGGACAATGCCCAGCAAAAACAGTCAATTAAATCGACGAAAAATTCGAATAAATTAAAACCAAAAAGCAAAATGAAAAAATCATATTTTAAAATTGGTGATAATATTCTGGTCAAAAACGAAAAAATTGGATGGATTGGACCGTTTAAAATTATTAAATTGACCGAATCAACAGCAACAATGGTCGATGAGATGGGCCGCACCGCAACCTATCACCAGAATCAATTAAAATTAACAAATATTAAAGAATTAGCAAGGTTGCCGCGGGTTGGCCGCCCATCTGGGGGAAGGTGTAAAGCATAGTGGCTTGTTGACAGCCACTTCAATTGTCAATTTCAACGTGAATCAGATTGACAATCAGTTTGACAGCAAGTATAAATACTTGTTGTCAAACTGCTTAACAACAACTTGGCAATTGATGATATTCATCAATCAATGAATTGTTTTTTTTAAATGTGATTTTAAAATTTAAATTATTTATTTCTTTTATCAATAAATTAAAACTTATAATTAATCCCTTCGACTTATGATTTAATCCTTGACCGCTCGTTCGCGTCTCATCACACAGCTGATATTTAAATTAGAAAGAAACTTATTCTGAACATTTTTATTTAAATTTCGATTTGCGTGTCATTCGCAATTTTTTATAATTTATATTCTTTGAAATGTATCCATTCATCAATTATTATAATTTCTATAATTTTTGTTGACATTCTTTTTGATTTCTACAGAAAAAATTGTTTCAATAAGAAATTCTACCTTGACAACACCTAGAGGAAGTGTAAATTAGCAATGAAGAGAGAGAGAGAGAGAGAGAGAGAGAGAGAGAGAGAGAGAGAGAGAGAGAGAGAGAGAGAGAGAGAGAGAGAGAGAGAGAGAGAGAGAGAGAGAGAGAGAGAGAGAGAGAGAGAGAGAGAGAGCCATAAACACAAACATAAATAAATAAGCATCATAGTGACATATTATGATCATAGATATATGATGACTGGTGATGATCATTTGCAAGTTTACTCTTGATGAAACGATTTGAGTTATGACAAAAACAAATGACCATATATGACCATTATAAAAGACATGGTTTATCTTTGTTATTTTAATTTGAAAATGAAAAATTTTCTTAAGCTGAAAAATTCCATTTTTTCAAAACAATTATTGTTAGAAATCGCGTGCCTGGAATGGTTTTGATTTATGGCACGAGTTCAGAAAATTTTATTCTTTATTTTCCCCTTAATTGCTTTCATCATTATTATCATCATCATTCAGCATTTAAATTGTAATTATTCATTTGTTTATTTAAAGGTTTTTGAAAGAAAGAAATACAGAAAAAATTTCATTTTTCATTTTCAAAACTTTGTTTGAAATGTCTTCGCTTCGCTCAAAATACTATTGCGGATTACAATGAAAAGTAAAAGAACAAAAATAAAAACATGGTGTTAATTTGTTGCTGTTATATTGGTTTGTCCTAAAAGTTTGACCGCATTAAATCAATAGAAATTCTCATTGAAAATCGGCAAAAACTTTTCGGACAACATTTACCATGATATATTTCTTGCTATTATTATTATCATTGTTGTTTCAATTCATTCATTTACAAAATACAATTTTATATAAAGCAATGAATAATACAAAATAATCTTATTTAATAGTGTACTATTATCAACTGAATGTATAACAATAAACAAATAAAGAATAAACCACATTATTATCACTGTAATTATTATTATGGTTATTATCATATTACATAATGTACATTCAATGATAATAATAATAATAATAATTAGATAATTTAGAATATAAACTTTGAAAACTAATTTAGAAAATTTTGTTTTTAGATCATTTATTTATCATTCACAATGACACTCACATAATAATGTTATTTCATATTTTCATATGAAAAATATTTAAAAATATTTTTGCACATTTTTTTCACCTCAACATTCATGAAACTTATTTGACTTTGTTCATCAACTTTTTCTGAAATGATAATAAAGATGAATATATTTGAATTTATGATTAAAGTTCATACAAATCCTCAAACAATATATTCAAGATGTTGTCCTCAAAGTTTGTGCCAATTTTCAATGACCACTTTCATCTAATTCAAATAGGAACCAACTTATTGGACATCTCGATATTTCTTCAATGCTTGCTCTATCGGCTATCAGCCATTTGAAAATTTTTCAAATATTTTCATTTAAACATTTATCTAGCGTGAATATATTTATATAAATGTAACAAATATACCGGTTTATTTGAAATAATACATTTTTAAGGTGAAAAAAATATTCAAGAAAGACTGGCAGAGAAATTTATTTATTCATTTCTCAAAAATGGTCAACCATTTCCAAATAATGAAAAAAAACCCTGAAAATATATGATGGAAATAAAACCAAAAAAAAAAGCCAAAAATTACCATTCGCAGCGTTATTTTTTGTTTTTTAAGCCTTTGAACGACAAGTAAAAGTTTATTTTTAGTCTAAAATGAATTCTCAAAAAGATTCTCAATCATTTTTTCATTTCATTTCGAAAACATATATTTTCGTATAAACAAAAAAAAATATTTGATGATGATGCCTTTGATTTGAAATTTTCGGTTTCGGATTTACTTTTGAAATGAATGAAACGAAATGAAATGAAATGTAATGAAAATAATCGACATAATAACATTAGGCAAAACAAAAAGAGGTTTGTTGGTTTCGTTATTTTACCTGGTCAAGTTTTGTGCGTTTGTAATGTGGATTCACATACATTCATTTCAAGATTTTCATTTTTTTTCTCACACAAAACACAACATCTCGCATATTTTCATGATTATTTTCCCCCCATTTGATTCACTTGTAAAGTTGTTAATTTTACTTTATTTTCATTAGCTTGTTGTTGTTTTTTTGATATTAATATAAATGTTATTTGATGATGTCTACGAACATCAATGTTTAATCGTTGGTTATTTGACCATTGAAATTACCATTAATTTTTTTCAAAACAACCAGACATGGTTGGATGAATGGATTGTTGGCTGAATAGAAAAAATTATACGCCAAAGCCTGGAATATTTATTTCAATTTCTTTTTTTTTGTGTACAAATTAAAAATAGCTTTGAATGATTTCAAATTTTTCTTTTCTCCGTCAAATTTACACTCGATGTTATGTTTTTCAATTTATAATTGAAATATTCAAAGAAAAAAATATAAATAAAATTATTTGATATATTTTTCAAATGATAATATCAAAGCAAAAATGCTTTTCAATTGATTGATTATTGATTCATTTTTTCTTGTTTTTGTTCAGATTTGTATTTATATTCACATTTTTTGATTGTTTATAATGTTTGAGTTAAGAAAAAACCTTTAATTATATTAATGCTTATCTCATCATGTGTATAATCATATTAATTATTGCCCTAAATTAATGAAAACCGAATAAAAAATGTTAGATATTATCACTCCGGCCAAGAAAAAAAATCAAGATTAATGTCTTTTGATTTTTTTTATATGAAATCTTATCTGTATTGAATCTTTTTTTCCATGTTATCTTTGATCTTAATTGGAAGTATAAATATAAATTAAAAATTGAAATTTTTAATTTGAAATTTGAAATATCTAGACTCAAATAAAAATTTACAAAATTTAAACAATTTTACAAAATTTATCTTATGACCATCTTGGCCATTTCTTAATTTATGATCAACATTTTTTTTCTCACTTGGCTTGTTTGTTTCCGATCAATTTCCGATTGTGATTGGCCAACAATTGGCCAAAAAAACTCGGTGCCGAATTGTCAAAGTTTTGCCGAATGGTCAAATTGTGGCCAAATTCTCAAATTTTTCCAGGAACATCGCCCGAATGATCGATAACCTCAAACCAATCAATCATATGGCGAAAAATTGAAAAATTTTGAATTGAATTTCTTTTATTTAAAATTCATTCAAAGTCTGTTTTCTTTGATTTTTTTTTTCTCTGTTTTGTTTCAAAAACACACAAACATCCGTTGTTTATTGTTCAATTACAATTGATGATGATGATACAAACAATTTATTATCAAATGAATGAATGCTACCGGTTGGTAATCGTATACGTTTGATCACATTGTACAAACACTAGTCATTCATTCATTTATTTATTGAATTTTTTTCATGTTTTACTTTTAAAAAGCTCAATACTCAATACCTGTACATATATAGTCAGAGCTAAAGAAAAAATTGTCTGATGTAAACCAAAGCCAGTTGTTTACTATGTTTGTTGTTCACTTGTGTGTGTTGGTCAATGATCAATGAAATCATACATTCATATACCGGATCAAAAGAAAGAAAAAAAAATAGAAATTGAGGTCATATTCGTATTCGTTTGTTCGTCAATCATGCTGATGCTGATGATGATGATGATGATGATGATCGAGTGATTGGATTGGAGATCATCTTCTTCTTCAATTTCTTTGAAATAGTTGTTCACTTGATTTAAAATAAAAATAAAAAAATTGACGAAATTCTAATCTTTTTTTCGTCCTCTTCTTCTTCTCCATCTTATTTTCATTATTTACGAGACAAATATAAATAGAAATATTACCTTTTCTCGAACATCAATAACTACTGGTTAGATAAGGCTTATGCACATCAATATATAAGATCGTAAGGTATTTTTCTTTTGCTTTCGAAAAGTATTCATAAAAATAAATAAATTCACAATTCATTATCATTTATATTTGCTATGAGTGAATGAAAAAAATAACAGCCAATGAATTAGGTCATTCAAGAGTATTTCATATTGATGAAACGATCAAAAAAAAAATCTCGACTAAAAAAAATGAAAACGATTATCATTTGAAAAATATTATCATTCATATTATTTGAATGAATGAATAAAAATATTTAAATTTTATTTCAATTTTCAATTTTTAAATTCGGAGACATCATTAACATTATCATCATCATCATTGAAGGTATTCGTATGAATGCTTCGATTGAATGTAAATATAACCAGTTTTTTCATCGTTGTTTTGTTTTGTTTTTTTTTTAGTTAAGATGCTTAAAGCATGATGATTTTTGCTTCAAGTAAAACATAAAGAATTTAATTCAATAAGATTTCAATTGTTATTTGCATTTATTATTATCATTATTGTTATTATTCAATCGATAATCGATTATATTTTCACTGATTATTTTTATTATTTCAGTCTTTAAAGGTGTTATTTTGAAGGTATTTTTGAATGAATAATGTAAAGATGGAAAAATAAATGTCAAGATTATTGTGAGTTTGTTTTTATTTGAATGTTGAATTATTGAATAATTGACCTCAATTATCGATTATCTATTTATGTTTACAGTAATAGATAGATAGATGGATGCATGCATGCATGCATGCAATCGATAGATTTATTCTTAGTCTATTTCAATTTCTTTTTATTTTTTTACTAATGATGCTTACATATTTCATTCCTTTGACCAATGCAGATGAGGCGGCCGAGAACAAAATTTTAGGTAGTTTTGCGTGTTCGATCGTTATGTTTCTGCATATTCCGAATTGAACGATTGAATTTGAATAAATACAAATTTGCAAATGATTATTTGCTTTTTTTCCAATTTCAAATCAATTCACTTTGAATTTATTAAAAATTTCATTCGTTCTCTCTATTTGTCGCTCAACATTGATAATCCATCATCAATTGGAATTTGTGATTTCAAGTTGATTCATTTGTTTGATTGAGAATTATGAAAAAAGAGTCAACACACATTTGTTCATACTCAAAATTTTTATACAAAATGAATACAAATATTAATGATTGATTGATGATTAAATTATCTTCAATCAATTTACAAATGCTTTTTGTTAGTGTTATTATTTCTTCACCTGTCAACACGTTCACTCAATGATTATTTCAATAATTTTGTTATTATTATAATCATAATGAACAAAAGAGAAAAATTTTCAAGGATTCAGACACAAATGATTGGAATTGGAACAATTTTTTCTCTAATAGAATCAATCATTTTGAATGTCAATCATGAAATCTTATTAATTCTATTTTCATTCTATTATTTTTTTTAGAATCCGATTTTGCCTTGAGACCTTTTTCGGCTAGTCTTCCACATCACCATCATCATCATCATCATCATCCACAACATCAACATCAACTGCTCCCACAGCAATCACAATTAATAAATAGTAGGCGTCAAGATGGCTTCATTGCACCCCTCATCAATGATGATAGTGGTGTTGGTCTTAATGATAATGGTCGACATCATCCATCACCGATAACATCATCTTCGATATCGGGTGCAGCATCATTAAATGATGAACCAGATTTTGGCATACTTACGGCGCCGGTTCCTCGTGGATCAAGTAGTAATCCAAGGCCATCATTTCAGCGGATACGGTTGACTAACCCTCAAAATGCGCCCAATCAAAAGGTTCAGCAGCCACAAATACCGCCGATTAGATCAAATAATGAGCCTAAGCTAAATGTTGGTTCGCCGTTCGTACTACCGGAAGAATTCGTACCTGTTTCATTGACCGAATCACCACTGCCTAATTTTAGGGTTGCTGGACCTGCTATAAGACTGCCTCCAACTCCTGCACCTTTACCCCCTCCACCACCACCGCCGCTACCGATTCAGCCAGTGTCCATCTCTTCACCTGCGCAACCACAAAGACAATCCTTTCGTCGGATAAAACCCTCATCTGGTAATGCTTGGAAAACTACCAAACCTAAACCACCGCCTACTGCTCCTCCGTCAATCATAATAGAGCCAAGTCAAGTTAGACCAGTTAGTGGTAGATTGCCGATATCATCAAACATTGCTATAATTACGCCAAATGACAAATTGACTGGGCGTGGACCAATTACTGGCGCCCAAGATGAAGATCTTTTGCACAAACCGAACGCATTAGACAATGAAGATGATCCTGAAATCGGTAATTCATTCTACGGAAATCGAGTCTCACCATCAGACACCAATGATGATAATGGAATTTTGGCCATTGAAAGTTTATCTCGTAATACTAATCAATTCGAACCAGCTCGTACACGTTCAAATGCTGCCACCCCATCACCATCAGCGGCTCCTAAACAAACAAATGTTATTCCAACACCGACAATACCATTAACTTATTATACGACATTTACCTATTATACAACTGTTGTACGTGGTCCACATACAGCTATGCTGAGCCGAGAGCAAGTGTCTTCTTCAACACAATTAAAACCAATCGATAGAAATATCGTAACAGCAATTGAATTCAGTGATGGCTATATTCAGCCATCAGCGACAAAAACAATGTTAGGCACAAAATTGAAAGGTGCAACAACCACAATCTATGATGTAGCAAGTCGTGTACAAGTGTTCAATGAGGATCTATATAAGGTTATATTTGCGACCAATACGAAATCGATACCAAAGCCTACAACAACGAAAATGAATGTACAGATATTATCATCGACACCATCATCATCATTATCATTTGTATCTAAATCATCATTAAGTTCTCATATAGCGCCTACACGGGTACAAATTTCGCCAATATTACTAGAATCAACGAAAATAATGAGTAGACATCCTACTGTTCATTCACAACAGCCGCAACAACAACAAAATAATAATAAACCGGTTAAAGTTAAATTTGATCAACTGCAAAAACAATTGAAAAAACAACTTTCATTACTAACATATTATTATACATTGATTGATGGTACAAAAACACAATACAGTACAAGAACTGAAGAAAGTTCAACAAATTATAATGGGGATTTACAAACATTAATATCATCAATTGCACCTACTATCGATTCATATGGCTTACTGAAAATAATACAACCAAATTCAGTTGTTCCACTTGGATCACGCTCAAACGGTGAATCGACGACAATCGTGAATCTTGCGTTAAACAATTATATACAATTTAGCCGTATTAAAGATGCACAAATCGATATATCGCCTGAATCATCAATTGCACCGCATTCAATCATAAAACCTACCCGTGCACAAACACCAATGGTGTCTAGTTCAATCGATTTAAGGGAATCAGAAGTGTCGATTGATACGCCAAAATTACCCAGTACAAATGCATATCTAGATTCAAGTACGCCGACACCATCATTATTGTCGACGCCGTCCATTATTGAACCGAGTGTAACAACCCAAACAACACCAACAAGGAGTCGAACATCATCACCACGAAGACCTGGTGTTCGAATCAAACTTAAACCAAGTCGTTCAAAAATTGTTAATCAATTTTCTCGAATTCATAGCACTCAAGAAAGTTTTGAAAATCAACGCTTGCCACCATCCATCTATGAAGAAACAACATCATACATGTTGACCCCAAAAGTCGTTGATCAAACGCCTGTATTAAGTACTATTGAACCGGTTGAAGAATCAACAACACCATCTTCTCGTAAAAAAGTTGCATTCACATTACGACGACCAGGTTCATCAGGTGTCAATAGATTTTTTTCACGTCGCCCATCTTCTAATATGTTTAATGCAATTACACCTAGTAGTTCGATATCTCCGTCATTCGATTTTGAAACGACATCTTCACCATCATTGGAATCAACTTCATCTACTCCAGTTGTCGAATCGATAATGACATCATCAACATCATTGCCGACATTATCATCAATTTCATCTCATGAAATGTCGACACCATCATTATATTCATCGATACCGACATCATCATCGTCACAATCTATAATTACGTCAACACCATCGCTATCAGAGCCAATGGAATCATCATTATATACGACAATTTATGTGGAACCATCGCCATCTCCATCACCAGTCTGGGAACCATCATCATTTTCATCATCGATCTTATCTCCTGAAGAAATATCATCACTATCATTGTCTTCATCTTTGGTTCCGACACCGACAGTCAGCAGAATCAATAAAAGCCGTCTGGTTGTTCTTACACGTTTGGCTGGTGCAGTCAATAAATGGTCACCAATGTATAATAATCGCATTAAAATTAGCAGCCGCCGATTGATCAAACCAACACAACCAATGACATCATTGATTATTGATTCAACAGGAATGTATCCATCATCATCATTTGAAACTGTAATATTGGAAACAACAACGCGAACAATCCCATTCATTTTAGGGCCTACACCTACTTATTTGGTCGAAGAAGTGACAAACACTCGTATTTTGGATTCAATGGAAGATGATTTTACACCATCAATCGATGATATAACTAGAATCATACCTAACAGTGATAGCAGTAGTTCGGCTCAAATCACTCCAACATTAGAATCATCTTCGGTTGAAGAACCTGCAAAAACATATATTGTCGTCGAAACTAGTGATACATTGACAACATCAACATTATATTCAACTTATACATATTTTGCCACATTATTCAATGGTACACAAACCAGTATCACACCGTTGGAAGAAATCAAAACCGAATATCTTACATTGCGAGAACCAGTACTGATAACAAAAACAATCATGCCATCGGCACAATTCACACCGACAAATGTAATTCAATCAAGTCAAATGCCAGCAGCTAGTACAATTTCAATTGGTTCATCAATTGACAGTATCGACGATACAGATGACATGAATCGATTAGTCACTGAAACATATTCAACACAAACTACATTAACTCATTTCATTACTTTATTCAGTGGATCACATACAATTTTGTCATCTATCGAAGAGATCAGTCCAACAGTGATGACAAGAACAAAATATGTCACACCATTCACATTACTATCAACTAGCACAGACAGCCAAATAAATGTGATGATTAATTCAAACACAATCATACCTACAACATCGTCATCTTATCAAGATCAACCAAGTTCGACCGGATTATATGAAGTAGATACCACTACAGCAAGCAATGATTTAGTAATTGCTGATGGTTTGCCAACAGATCGACCTTCACCATCACCTATCCTTACATCAACAACATCAGGATCAGTTTCATATGAAACTGGGCCATTAGATCAAGATTTTATTATGGTCAATAATCAAGAAAATGATCAAAAACCGGTACCGAATCGAACATTGAATGAGCAACAACAACCAACTGTAATCAAACCAGGATCTGTTATTGAATTGAATGATTTATTAGATGGTGTACAAGATGCTGGACCAATCGGTGAAACGATCAAAGACATTGTCAAAGATATATTCATCAAAGATGGTGATGATAATGGCGATACAACGACTACAACTTCATCGCCTCCAATCGGTGATGAACAGCCTGAAACAACAATTTTACCATCAATATCATCGACTACTGCCAAAGCTACACCATCATTGAATCGATATCCAACATATTTGTCGCCGCCATCACAAAAATCATCGAAATATTATGATTCATCTCGTGATAATGATGTTATATTCAGTACCCAATCTGATGGTAATAAACCGACATTAAGCACTCGTTATGTGACTAGTATAGAAAAATCTATACGAACATTAACGTTGACCAGCACAAAGGTAAGCTGATCATGATCATCATTATTTTTTTTAGATTTGTTATTAAATTAATTTGATTCACTCAAAAAAAAAAATTCAATCAACCATTTTTTATTCAATTCAATTTATTCTCCATCATTATGTCCTATAGGTATATTATACACGCGATTCTCCACTTACGATTACATCTGTTTTAACAACAACATTACCGCCGATAACCTATGTATCTACGATAATCGGTTCGAAAACTATTTTAGGAACATACAATTCAATAACACCGACCAAAACAATGATGGACAGTTCAACATCATCGACTATGTTGCATAGCATATCTAATATGCAACCATCAATTGTATCATCATCATCATCGACTCCATCGTCAACATTAACAACTGTTACATCGACAGCAGCTAGTCCAACTCGTCCACGTTTACATCGTCCAAAATTAGCCAATGAAATGATAAATAAAGCAAAAGTAGCATCTATCTTGAACAGTGGCAGCAAAACAACATCTACAACCAACAAACCGAATGTATCAGGTGTAAATACACAACAACCAAATCTAGTCCGTAATAATCATACTACAAATATGACCATATCTGTTGATCATTTACAATTATGTGATCCGGCATGTAATGTTACTAATAAAGAATATTGTCGCGAAAGTGATATACCTAATCTATATACTTGTGAATGTCGACCTGGTTATGTACGACGGCCATCGGATAATCTTTGTCAAGGTAATAATTGCTTTTTTGAAGAGAGATAAAGAGATTAGAAGAATTTTTTCCTCCGAAACATGCTTGGAGATTATACCATGCCGATTAATTTTGAAAACTAATTAATTTTTTAAATTTTATATGATTAGAAATTAAAAATTATCTGGTCACTGTTCGTGTATCTAAAACGGCCGAATCCGAAGTGGCATCATCATCATCATCATCATCATCATCAACGGATGGTGAAATTCAAAAATATAATCGAGTTGCTCGACGACAAGTTGGCAAAGCTGACGGTATTGCCGGTTTACAAGTATTATCTGTTGAACATACACCACGTTCAAAGAGTGCGCTGGTCAATTTGACCATACAGATTGATCATCAAAGTAATAATGTTCATGATGAATTGTCGAAAAAATTAGAACCATTAGGTCGTGTTGAAAAAGTCATTGACTTTGATGAATGTTCATCATCCATCCATAATGATTGTTCACCAAGAGCTCGTTGCATAAATGAACCGGGTACATATAGTTGTCAATGTTTAGATCCATTTATCGATCTAGATCGTTCATTACCTGGTCGCTTATGTGTAGCTGAAATTAAATCATGTGATTATTGTTATAATCGTGGCGATTGTTGGCGCAATAATTCAGATATTGTTTGCCGTTGTCATCCATTATTCATCGGTAGACGATGTGAAATTAATGGCTTATGTATGTTTCATTTCTAAATTATTTTCCTTTTGCCAATATGTCATCATCATTAACAATTTAATTATTTTTCATTTCTTTTTTCAATGAATAGTGTTGGCAATATTGGTACCAATTTTAGCCATTCTAGTTATTATTGCAATCATTTGCTTTTTCTATTGTTCGAGAAAATTACGTAAAAGAAATCGTCGTTTTAAAAATCTTGCAGCATATGGTCCTGTGGCTGTCATCGGTGGTACACTTGATCGTAAAGCAATGTTAGAAACATCAAGTGAGTCAAGTGATCAACAACAACAGCAGCAACAACAACAACATCACCATCATCATCATCATCATCACCAACTTCGTTCATCACAATATTTGGTATGTATCAAAAATTTAGAATGTTCAGAATTCAAAATTAATTAATATGTAAATCGGACTAAAAAAAGCCTTATGCATTCTATTCCCATTAATTATAAAAAATAATTACAGAGCGAATCAAATCCAGCATCAGCAAGAGGATCAATGGCACGTCGTAATCATCATCATCATAATCATACATCAACATTACGCCGTGAAAGTGAACCATCATTAGATCGATCATTGGCATCATATTCGGCAACTGGTTCACATTATAATTCATTACCACATCAAATAGTGATTCCACGAGCAAGGCCAACATATGCATTACATCCTGGTCAAGTTTATATGTGGTAAAAAACAAAAACGGGGAAGAAAAAACAAATTTGGACCAGTTAATCAATCAATTCATTGATCGTGGACAAATAGATTTACGGAGTTATTATTTTTTTTCTATAAATTTAAATAATTCAATCATTCATTTTTTTCTCTCAAATATAATTAATATTATTATATTTTAAATTATTTTCATTTCTCGTCAAATCATTCAATATTTCATCTATTTTCATTTCATTTTTTTTTCGTTCCATCCATCGGTTTTCAATTCATTCAAATTATGAATTATCATTTTGATTTTTCCATTGATTTTTGCCTATCTATCTCTCACTAAATTCTTTGGTTATATTCTGAAAAAAAACAACAGAGCTGCAATAATCTGCAAAAAACTATCAATAATTTCATTTCTTTTGTAAATAATTTTTCCTAACAAACAAACAAACCAACAAAAAATTTCATTGCAATTTACATAAGAAAAATTTTTAAACAAATTTTCTTCTTGAATTTC
This sequence comes from Psoroptes ovis, assembly GCA_002943765.1. NCBI lineage: Eukaryota > Metazoa > Arthropoda > Arachnida > Sarcoptiformes > Psoroptidae > Psoroptes > Psoroptes ovis. The sequence continues at coordinate 3,080,121 of PQWQ01000001.1, forward strand.
ATCATTGAATTTGCTCATATAATCATTGTTACACACATTAAATTTTTTTTCCAAAATTTTTAAAAATTCAAAATTCGACAGGTGTTTTTGCATGCGATTCGCTGTTACGCGCATCGTTTTCTATGGAAAATGGTGCGGATCTTTTTTTCCTGTTAAATTCGGTCATATTTTATCAAAATAAAGAATTAAAATCAAACAAAATTGTTGACACATTTGAAATAAAATTAAACAAAATGAAAATGAAAAAATATCTTAGGATGATTTCCATATTTTTACCTTTTTTTACCAAACATTATTATCTTCATTATTTTTATTTTATTTCTCTCTCATTAAATATTTTCTATTATTTATGTATTTTTTTCGAAAATCGTTTTTTTAATCTAATGTCTTGATTGATAAAATTAATAAAATATTTAAAAATAATCAGAATCAATTATCGAAGAAATTTTCTTTTATTTAAAAAATCATTTGGTTGTCCATTAAGTTAGCTGCATTTGATCAAATGAAATGCCCTTTGAAAATCGGCAAGAATTTTCTGGACAGTCCGATCTATCTACCCAATGCTTACTGTTTGCCAGTTTGCCAACAACAACCCTTTCTTTGATCGTATTAATTGATTCAAACATCAATAGATGAATGCATTCTCAGATTTGATTTATTAGTTTTTCGTGATGATTAGAAGAATTTGAGGATAAATCGAGGAAATCCCTGCCACTGATGATCGGTGAAATAATGATCATTATTATTCAGTTCTTTTGTTGGGGTAATTGATACGACATTTTGTGCAACTAAATAAATCCAAAGATAACACGACATTTAAATCTTGGTATATAGATAATACTATTGAATAATGATGGAAAAAAAAATTTCATCAAAACGGATCTCTCAAAATTTCTTCTCTTTTTTCCGGATTATTTCAAAGTTATTCTTTTTCCTTTGAATTTTTTTGAATTTGAATTGAGGCTAGTCATGATAATAATAATCGATGATGATGATGATGATGATGATGATGTTGATGTTGATGTTGATGTTAATCGTAATCCTAAATAATGATGATACCGGATATTATTTGTGTATATGCTCATATATGTGTGTGTGTGTGTGTGATTGAAAGCCTAAAACCGAATAATGATGAATTCATTCAAAAATTTTGTCTAATATGACTGCATTTTCGATACTGTCGATCATCGGTGCATAATTTTTGGATGTCTCAACGTGAATCATTTGCACTGAACCGAAATAACAGAATTAATTTACAAATGCAAACACTGAAACAAATGATAATTCAATAATGATTTTATTTTATTTTTTTTAAGAAGAGAAAAATTTACAAAAATGAAAAGCTCATTTGTAGAATTTGTAAATATAAAAATATATTAAAATCAATCAAAATAAATATTTGGAAAAAAATTGAATAAAATAAAATTCAAAAAAAAATGAAAAAATTCAATAAATCAATTGAATAATCAATCAATCGATTGAATAATTAATTAATTGATTGATTAAAAAAAAGCATATAATAAAATGCAGAAACAAAAACAGGATAAAATATTTATGATCAAAATAAAAATAGATCACGATATAGTGTGTGTGTGTGTTTATAGTCGATATATAGCTGAGCATTGTTCAGGTCTTTTTCCAAATTTTTTTTAATTGAATTAATTTAATCAATTTTCAAGATGAAAATTTCATTCAATTCAAATCAATTCTTTTTACGAATGAATATTAAATTACTACTATCTTCCATTAATTCCGATAACGAATACTGGCGATTAATACGTAATTTATTGAATTTTTTAAAATCATTATAATTTTTAATTGCCATTAATGAATTTTTTTCATCATTATTCCAATCATTATATGAATAATAATAATTATTGTAATTATTATTATTATAATTATTTGCATTCGTATGCATTTTAATTAATTCTTGTTGTATACGTTGTTTGATTGCATAATTTTTTGCCAATCGTCGAATACGTTTATATTCATCATCGATTGTTGTGCCCAATCGTATATTCCATATGGCTGATGATTGATAGATTTTTATTTCGATTATCTATTATGGGTTGGAATAAATGGGTAAATGTAATGGTTAGAAGAAGAAGAAGAAGAGAGAGAATAGATGATTTAAAATTTAGAAAAAATTAATGATTTTTTTTTTTGGTCATTCAGAATAAATAAATACTGTTTATCAGTGTAGTTCTATGAATATAAAGATATAAAGTCATTATGTTTATTCATGAATATACATACTATTCGTTTTTCATTATTATTTTTATTAATATTATCATTATGATGGCGAATATTTCGATTATAATCATCAATACCATGATCATCATCATCATTATCATCATGATCAACATTTAAATCATCAATATTATTATTATTGTTGTTATTATCTAAATGAATTTCTTCGACAGTTAAATTAAGTCTTGATTGATATTGTTTAAGTTTTGCTACTAAAACTTCAATTTTATCATTGTATTGATTTGTTTTCGGTTTGTTCAATAACAATAATGATGATAATGTATCATATTCTTTAACTAAAAAATAATGATCTTGACCAGCCATTATTAAATGTACATTCAATAAATGTGAACCATTTATTAATATATTTAATGATTCACGTAATAATGTATCCGTTATTGAATGGGTAAAATGTATATTTAAAATATTTGTGATTTGATAATGATGTCTATGATGATGATGAGGTAGTTGCGGTTGTTGTTGTTGATGATGATGATGATGATGGTAATCTTTATTGTTATCATCTTGATTGTCATTTATATTCGTTGTTGTCATTAAACTTATGCCGATTCCATGGCCAAACAATAAATTTTTCTTCGTTATAAGCTTAAAACTATTTTGTTCATCTGTCCAATCATTTTGTTGAAGCTTTTAATAATGATAATAAGAAGGAATTGAATTTTAAAAGATTTTTGAGTTGAAAATATGATGGGGAAATAAATGAAAATAATTATTTTTAAAAGAAACACAAACATACCTTTGAATAGTAATTTGATTGAAAATTTGAATATTTTTTTACATGATCAACGAATATTGTTTGCAATGATGATATGGTTGAAGATTTTATAATGCTATCAAAGTAAACACTATTTTTTCCATCAAATATTGGTGTGAATTGTGTCAATAGATTTAATTGTGGTATATGACCAATGTCTTGGTTGACTAGTAAGGAAGTATATTTTAATAATGATTGTTGTATTTGTGACAATGACATTATTGTATTCATCGTATGACATTGTTGATGATCATCATTGTCATTGTTATTATTGAAGTTATTGTTATTCAAGTTTTTCATGCTTGAATATCGATTATTATTGATTGGATCATTTTGTTTATATTGATACATATTAATGTTACGTGGGAATTTCAGAAAATTTTTTTCCAACAATTGATCAGTGTTTGGAATTAGCCATCTACCAATCAATGTATCATAAATACGTTGCTGATAATGGTTGTGATTTCGATCATGATGATCAATGCTGATTGGATTGAAATGTATTAAATTTGTCAATGGATCATGTATTCCGCCATGAAAATCAACTGGTATGTAAAAATTTGGATTCGAATCGAACAGCACATGACCATAAGGGCTACGATGTATTTCTTTAATCACTTGACCTCGATGATCAAATATCAATATGGGACTTTTAGTTTGATCACAAATAACATAGAAATTTTCATTATTCATCCGAATCATAATAAGTGTATCATCAACATCATCATAGATCAATGATAATACACCACCGTTTGCATTATTGAACGAATGCGTTATAAGGAAAGGTTTGAATGGATTACCATAAAAATATTGTGTAATATTTTTTTGATTATCACGTCGTAAAACTAGTCTTCCATGATGATCATACAAATAGTTTACTTCATAACGATTTGGCGTTATTGCTTGCAATAATTGCCCTAAATTATTATATCGCAGAAATTCATCACCTCTTTGTACAATAAATCCTCGTAAATCGGTTATGTAAGGCGTTTTTCCACTAATTGAAGCAGAATTATGTTGACTTTTACTGAAACTATTGATTCTATCAGCCATATCATATTCAATATCAATACGATTGCCAATATAAAGAAATGTAATCAAATTTCCATTTGTATCGTAAACGAATCTCCAGTGTTCACGGCCTTGCATTTCTATCAATTGTCCATCACTATCATAAGTATAATTTTGTAACCGAATTTTATTCGATCCAAGATGATGATGCATAAATGTTCGAGTTTGAACGAGCAGATTATTTGTATCATAGATTAAATCAGAACGGTAAACTTCTTTATCTGACACAGTTAGGCTAAGATGACGCAATCGTTGTTTAATTGGATCATATCTTCGAACAAACAATCCAATGCCATCACCGATTAATGTTTCATTGTGATTGTGCTCAAAATAACGAATATTTCCAATCGATTCTAATCGTCCACGTGAATCATATGTAAAATCAATATTCGGTAATGTTATTGTCCCTAGTTTTGCTTGAATTGATTTTAATCTCATCTGATTATCATAGCGATAACCATAGGAAAATTGTGAGATTGAATGAATATTTGCATAAAAATAATGTTGATGTTTAAGAAATGGAGTCGATCGCAAATATTTATATTGTATGCCAAATTCAACATTATTATTGATCCATATACCACGAATGGTTCGTTGATTTGATTGATCATACCATCGTTCAATCAATCCATTACCATGAATAATTCGATCAATAAAAATATTATTATTTTCTTCATTGAATCGAACAAAATCTTTGGCAAAATCTTTTGATAAAGAAAATTTGCTGCCATAATGATGAATGACTTTGCCCATATCGTATGGTAATATTCGCATGAGCGGTTGCCATTTTTCATCAAAATAAATGAGATAGCAATGGCTTCTTGGTGATATATGAATGTTATTATTATTTTGAATGTTGGTCATTGATGGAGGACAATAATCAAATCGATAAGCACCAAGTACTAAACTGATTGAAATATTGTGCCGTGCTGATTTGGGTGTAGTAATACTTTGAATTTGACCAAAATAATCAAGATCAAAAATATACTTTTGGCCACTTTTCAACGTAACTGATGTTGGTAAATTAAAACTTGGATTATTCATTTGATCATTATTATCAATTGATGAATAACTAAAACGAATTTTTTGATCAGCTTGACGTAATTCAGTAAGACGGCCAACACGATCCCGTTGATAATGGTGAGTATATTGACCATTTTGCCACGTGTCCAATTTACCTAATTTATCATAGGTAATACTATGAGCTTGCCATTGATCTTTGATATTCGGTATCCATTGTATTGGTCGACCGTAATCATCATATTGTAAAAACAATATCGGTCTTTGTGATTGATTATAATAAATTTCTCGATTAGCATTCCAATCATATTCTATTTTTATTGTTAGATTGTTATTGATTAATACCAATTTTTCTACAGAATCAATGAATGATGATTTCAATCGAAGATTGTAATCGATTTCCATATCTAATGTTTGTTCAACATTTTTATTCGATTGTTGTTGCTGATCACGTCCATTTGTCGATGTTTGAGTAAACTTGAATTTAGAAATAAATGGAAGCAGTTGTGCTTGTATGGCCAGCATATCCAAAGAGAGTTTGCTGATTCCACTATTCAAATGTGCATGGATTTGTCCACTGGTATTTAGCCGCAAGGAGCTATCATTCAATGAAATTAATTCGAAAATTGTTCCATGTTGAGAGAATTTAATCATCGAATTATCACTGATTATAAGTTCAGTTATTTGACCTTCAGGCAATTGTGCATCGAATTTATTATTATCATTATATTTAGATAATGGAGTTTGATGAGGATCGGCCATCATCATCATAAATAAAGGTATTTCAAAAGCTATCAAACTATGTTGATTTTTATGATGATCTACATTTGAATGAATATCGATTAAAACACCATTTGGTTGTATAAAATGTTTGATGCGGCCATTTTTATCATATTGATAAAAATATGATTTTCCAGTATGTAATTCATCTCTTGAACGGATTAAGCCATTATCATAATAATCAATATTTATACTAATATTGCCACCATTTATGAAAGATTCTAATAAGCCTTGTTTATTAATAATTAAACGGCATTTTAATGTACTAAATGTACTTTCAATCATATGCAATGATCCTGTTTGATCTCGTATGAATAGAATTTTATGGCCGACCGAATCGATTATTTGTGTTAATTTACCGTATTCATTATCTTGATTATAAACAAATGAATATAATGTTCGACCAGTTATTATGCTACGAGTCCGTAAATGTTGTCCATATTTATTAAATACATACATTTCGGCTGAATCTGGAAATATTATTTTTATCTCATTTTGATCATCAATTTTTGGCAAATATGATTTCATTGAATAAAGTCTCAATTTTCTTTCATCGGCCAGATAAACATTGCCATCACCTGTTATCGTAATGGCTGATATTGAATGTAATCGAGTTTTTAATGCAATTTTAGATTCTATGTTGAGTGTTGTAGAATCATTTGTTTCATAATCAGTAATCAAACATGTGCAATTCTCTCCGGCAACATCTATACATTTTTCAACTGGACATTGTTCTAGATTAGATTTGGTTTTTCTAGATCGTACACCAGCCACATGTCGCAATGTTCCATCAGGCATATATGTGAATATACGATTTTCATTGCGATGACTAATTTCGCTAAGATAGAGGATTCCGTTTGGTGCGAATGCAATATTTCCGAATAAAAATTCATCATCACACGATGACATTGTGTGAGGGTTCAATGATTGATTATCACAATACGATTTATGTACATCATTATCATCAATATTTGAATCAGAATCTTCAATACAAAATGATGATAAATATCCGGACAATATTGATATTTGCATATTTTGATTCAATTTAAATAAAACATGATTATCAATGAAGAATAATGTTCCATCTAACGGATGAATAGCTAAACTTGTTGGCCATTTAAGTTTAATTTTATCGGCTAAATGATTTGACTCACATGAGATCGGTTTCCATTGACGTTTATTGAATTGTCCAACAATTCGTCGAACATAGCCACTAGTATCTAACATCCTAATAACATTACCGTCTGAAAAAAATAATGTTCCATCATTGGCAAATGCTAAATCTTTTGGATATATAAGTTGAACTTCGACACCTAATTTGCCATCATCACAATCGAAACGATCATTTGGAAAACACTGTTCACCGGTGCCGGCAACAATTTCCTCTTCAGGTATAGAATAATCTTGGTGATTCGATTCTAGTTGTATGGGCACACGAATTATTTGAAAACGTTCAGCATCGGAAATGTATAAATAATGATCGATGGAATTAAAGGCAATATGATATTCAAAATTTTGTCGATTTGTATTTGAATGTAATTTGTAAACAGTAAATATTTGTCCCTGTGGTGTAATTCTTCGTATAAGATTTGAATCACCAACAAAAACACTGCCATCTGGTGAATTCGTTAATGTAACCAACGAGAAAAAACGTGATGAAGCAATATCTGTATTACATTCGCTTGGATTTAAACATGAAAATGATCTTGAATGACCATCAATGCCAGCAATCGGTTCAATGATCAATGGCAGCTGTGGATCATTTCCAAAATTCAAAATTTGTCCATCACCAGTTTGAAGTATACCATTATGTGGATTGTATCGTTTATGTATTTCTAGATTCCATTGTCCAATATCGGATATTTCCATATCATAACCACGAACTTTTGTAATTAATGATGTCCATAGAATATATGGACAATCATCATAATAATAACCTACATAAACTGTAATGCAAAACGATAATTAAATGACAATTATCAAGGTAATTATAATTTAGTAAATATTCATACTCTTAGCAAATGTGTAGCCATAAACTTTTTGTTCATAAACATTTAATTTATTCCAGATGAATGTATAAATAATACTTGGATCAGATTCGAAAATTTTTTCATGAATATTTCCTTCAATTATAATTCTCAATAGAAGAAAACGTAATGTTTTAGGAACATGATCGCCAGTAATTTGTATATCGAACATTGAACTATAACCCTGAGATTGTGAACTATGATAACCTAAGAATAATCCAGTCGAACCGATACGAATTTTTTCATAAACACTCTATTATAATAAATATGCGAAAAAAAACATATTTTATCATTGAAAAATAAAGATAACACTAAAAACATACTTGTGTTTCAGCTATAATACAATTATCTTTATTATTATTATTATTTACATTATTATCATTGATACTATCACAGATATGTTGATTATTGGGCGTTAAAAAATATTTGGAAGACTTGAATACATGATCACGAATTATTGGTTTCATATGTTGATAATGATGTTCAAAACAATGTTGATTTTTCATTGTTTTCAATTTCGATGATGATGATGAATCTAATTTGAATGATGAATCGTGATCATCACTATTACTGTTATTATTTTTGCTATTAATATTAATATTATTTATATTATTATTATTATTATAAGATTCGATTCTTGATATCCATTTATGCCAATTACTTTCGCCAAATTCTATTGAAATTATTTGCAATCGAATGTAATAATGAATTTTTTATTTATTTTTTCGAAAATTCTCAATATGAATTATTCAAATGATAATCACGAACCTGAATGTGAAAATAAACGATGATATATAAATGATGGTTTTGAATTTTTTAATGTAAAATTATTCATTTCATTTCCATGATTATTATAATTATTATTCAGTGTTGTCGATGATGGCGACTGCTGATTCATTCCATGTTGACCATGTTGATGCTGTTGTGATGGTCCTAAATACATTACAATCGGATTTTGTATGACAGTAATATCGTTCCATTGTACATAAATGGATTTTTTAATCGGATAAAATGGATTACGTTGAAATTGTAATGTGATTATACCGCCACCATTCACTAATATATCGAACCAACCGTCCGATCTTGTTAATGTAAATCCATATTTCAAATCATTAACAACACTAACACGTATGCCGATCAGTCCATTCAATTCTATGCCAACAACTTGACCTCGTATGACGGCAGCACGTCTACGGAAATTGGAATGAATAGAAAAAAAATGAAATATTAATTTTATTTTTCCATTTATTTTTTCTATTTTTTTCTATTATTGAGACGAAAACTTTTCTTTCAAAATTAATAAACTGATGATACATACTTTGGTGAATATACATCTTTCTGTGCATAACTTTGTACACTACCATCTTCAATTAAGAATGAGACTTTTTGGAAAAATGATGATGTTGGTGATTGTTGCTGTTTTCTTGACAATATATCCAATGGATTTGGCGATGTAATACACATTAATGATTGATGACCACTGATGACAACAATGACACATATGAAAAAAATGACAAGTCAAATAAACATTTGTTTATTAATAAATTTGAAACAACAACAACAACGACAATGATAAAAAAAAGTGAAAAGGAAAAGAAATAACAAGGAAATGTGTCAATATCAATCATCATCATCGTCTAATAATAATAATTAAATAAATGATAATAATGAAAATCTGAATAATATGACATACCATTGTTCATGGTGACAACATTCGCTGTCGGCACAATCAACTAAACCATCTGAAAATTTGATTGAAATTTTTTTTATTTAATTTCATCCAAGACAACATGAAAATAGGAATTATTAATAAATGAAATAAAATGTGAAGAAAATTGAATAAAATGAAATTACCATTGTCATTGTCTATTTCATCATTACAATTGGTTTCTTGTGGTGCTGAACAATCATGTCCATTCCAACCATCATCACATTGACATCTCCATTCAATGTTATTATCATCACCATTACGATTATTATTATTGCTGTTGCTATTATCATTCGTTACGATAGAAACACATTGACCATGTTTTGAACATAAATTTGGACAGCCATCTGATAATTGGGCATTATTATTATTATCGGTCATGTTTCGTTTTCGGTACAGATTTTCGTATTTTATTTTAAGATTGAATAATGATTATTGTTGATTCATTTATAAAATAAATAAAATGATAATACGATTAAAGATTGTTAGATTTTTATTCTCCTTATTGTTTTATTCATTGATAATGAATAAAACTGTGTATTGATTTTGTTTTATTATCATTATTATTGATATTAACAGCAAATCGAATATATTTTCAAAGCAATCTGATAAAATCATAATACATACTTAATGTACAATGTTTACCCATCCATCCATTAAAACAATGGCAGGTACCATTCAAACATTTACCATGTTCAATACATCGTTGATCACATTTTTTATGTTGGCAATTCGAACCATACCAATCATCATCACATTGACAACGGCCTTCACGACATTTACCATGTTGGCCACAATCTAATGAACAACTTAATTCTGAACAATCTTCACCAGTATAATGTTGATAACATTGGCAGCGATCATTTTCTAAATCATAAACACCTATCATTATAATCATTAGATTGCGAATGAAAATAATAAATTCATGAAAACATTGATGATACGATTTTTTCAGGAAAATGATATAATTTTGAATAATGAAAAAATAGAAATAGAATAGAAGACATGTTAGAGTAATTATCTTTATGATAGCTATTATTATTATTATTGAATTATCAAATATAATTATAATTATATATTGATGAATAATTTCATAAAAATATTTACCATTATTTGAACAATTTGGAAAAAATTTATACAATTTTTTATCTATTTCACTACAATTAATACCAGTGTATCCTGTTTTGCAAAAACAATCACCATTCAAACATAATCCGTGACCGGAACATTTTGGATCAATACAATCGACTAAATGGAAATGAAAATAGAAATCAGTGCAATTAATTATTATTAATATTATGATTCTTGTCTAATGATTTTTCTCTGTCTCGAATAATTATTATATTCACAAAAAATGGCATACCTTGATCACAATCATCGCCTTTGAAACCGGGACGACAATGGCAAACACCATCCTTGCAGATACCGTTTCCGTTACAATCATTAATTTCACATTCATTTGAACGAATCGTACATTCACGTCCTTTCCAGCCGTTTTCACAATGGCAGCTTCCCTGCACATATTGCCCGCGTCCATTGCACAAGACTGGACAGATATCTTTGAAATTTAAAATGAACGAAATAATTTTTCAAGTGTTTTTCAATTTAGATAAAATGTTTTTCAATTAATTTATTGAACTTACTATCCGAACAATCTGTTCCAATAAAACCAGGAAAACAATGGCAACGGCCCGAATGACAATAACCATTATTATTGCAATTATTTTGACAAGTATTCATTGAATGATGTTGTTGATGTGCGGCCGTTGTCATCGATGGTGTCGATGTATGATTTTGAACAATCGAAATATTAACAACAAGTGGTATGGTCGAATCTAAATCATTAACAAGCGATAAATACCAAAAACCTTGTTCGAATAAATGTGAAAATTCGATCAACGATAGCTGAGAATCACGTTTAACATGGATTTTATTATTTGAATAGGATTTTATCATCATCATAACATTATCATCAACATTATCAGTTATGATATGGAATATTTGATGCATAGTCAATGATGGCGGCTCATTTCTATTACCGACCAATGCCAATCTTGTATTAAATGGAGCATAAAATTGAAAATTAATATAAAATGATTGAATTTGATTAAACCATATGGACCATGATGAATAAGGTGTTAAACGAAGCGAAATAGGCATCGATAATGTTGATATTAAACGATTATTATTTATATTATTTTCTTTATTACTATTTATATTATCATGATTTTGTTTTTCGATTTTATCATATAAATTTATTTCTTTATATTGTGATGAATCACGAGGAAAATATTGAGGACATTTGGATGGCAATAAATTATCATCTGAAAATATATTGAGAATAAAATGAAATTTCATAGCGAAATATTATTATGAGAAAGACAATGAATTGATTGATTAATACTAATCGAATGATACTAACAATGTTGTTGGATAATATCACTATTATGATTATTAAGATCATTACCCATATCATATTGGTTGACAGTGGACAGGTGCGAATTTGTATCCATTAAATCTTCAACAATTATACATGGAACTTTTCGATTATTATTATTAACATTGGTATCACCCATCATTGTTTTAGCCGTACGAAATGTTTTCATTGCTGATAAATGATCGTTTTTATTTTCTTTGTACAATGCTTTTGATGGAATAAATGTAAAATATATGCATGGTTTGCAGGTGAAATAGAAAAAAGAAAGAAAAAAATAAATGAATGAAGCATGAAACATAGAATGATTGATTAAGATTGATAATTGAATGAATCCAGAAAAAAAAATTTCTATATAAAATTGACAGAATTTAAATCTAAATACAAAAAAAAAATAATGAGATATTATTTACCTGTAAGAAATATAATAATGATGATCAATATGAATATCAATATTATCATTATTATTGTTGAAAATGAACATAACCATGATGATAATTTAGTCGTAGCTGTCGTATTATTATCATTATTACTGTTATTATCATTATAACAACATCGATCATTGATATTTAAATCATTGTTTTCATCATTATCATCTTCATTGTTATCATTATTGTTATTTGGAGGTTGTTTTTCATCTGCACGAAAATATGATAATATTCTTTGTATGAAGAATGATGATAATAGATTATTACTGTGATTTCTGCTATTATTGCGATGATGATGATGATCATTGTTATTACAAATAAGACCATTATGATGATGATTTGATTGAAGACTAGTTGGAGGTGGACCAGAGCCAGCAAATGAGTTTTTTAATAGCTGTCAATCATTCAAAATAATGAAAACAAAGGAAAAAATTGAACAATAATTTAAATTGAAATTTTGCAAAAATGACATAATAATCACAGGTTTTTCTTGGAAAATTTTGAATGAAATATCATAATTTACCTGTAAAGGTCTCATGGCATTCAAATCAGTCGGTATTATTGGTCCTGTTGTATCGGTTGTTGTTGATGTTGTACCATATACAATTCCACCTACATGTCCAACAACACCACCACCCGCTGATGATAGATCACAATTTTGAAATGGATTTGCATATGTATGCATTATGGCACTATAATGTTGTGGTGATGATATATTACTGTTTGTTGTAGTATTTTGTAATATAAGATGATTTGCTGTTGTTGTCGATGTATAATCTTCACCCATTAATGATATTGTTGGCTCATTATCATTATCATCAACATCACCATCATCATCTGTGTCGGTATCATCATTTTCATCTGCATTATTATTATTATTGCTTTTATTATCATCATAAACATCATTATCAACATTATTATCTTTATTACTATCACATTCATTAACATCACTGATATTATTATTGCTATTATCGTAATTCAGATTATCAGTAATATCTCCATGATCCGTATCATTATTATTATTAATATTACTGCTGTCCGAATTTTGATTTGTTCGGCCATCAACATATATGTTTCTGTATGTGCAATATGAGAAATTCATGAATAATTGATAATTAATTTAATATAAATATGATACGAAATAAAATAATAGAAAAAGAATGAAATGAAATATTTAAATTACATGGAAAATTGGCTGGTAATACCATGAAATGATGAATAAAATGATAAAATCAATTCATAAAATTACCAAAATTTGAAAAATTGTGTAATGGATTATCATCAATTTATATCTTGTTGAACAATTATTATGATTAATGTAATATTAATAAATTAATCATATGTGTCTAGCAAAAAGGGTATACATGAAATATTGAAAATAGAGTCAAAACATAAATTCTTTGGAATCGAAAATTCATAAATAAAGAATTTATGATTTTGTTTTTGTTTTTGTGAAGGCAACAGAAAAAACAAAAACAATTATAATTTTAGTAAAAATATTTTACGTGAAATTATATTCAAAATTATTATTGCAGGCAATTTTCTGGAAATAAAAAGTAGGTGGTGGCTGGTGTAATTATTAAACGTGTTATCTATTTGTGTGCATATTTTATTTTAGTATTATGTGAAAACTTGACCATAATCTATTTGAAATTGATAAATGATTATTATCAACGATCATTGCCTGATATTAATATGTTTAATGGAAATTTTAATGTTTATAAAAATAAACCATTAATAGTTTCAATCATAATAATCAAAATGATAATAAATGCACGCCCAAAACAAGTGTTTTGAACTTATTATGATTATTTATATTAATTTACTATTATTTTTTCTATTTTTACACCTCAACCAAATGGAACTAAGAGGAAAAAAAATCATTGAAAACAAATATCATTGCAAAAATAGCTAAAATTTCCATCGAACAAGTGTATATCAGCTTGAATGGTGCCCAGATTTTTTAAAAGGTCCCTATTTGTTCTGAAAATTATTTCATGACAAAACAATATGTTTTAAGTATTTAATATAATTTTCCAATCAATATTTTTGAAGAATTTTCAAAAAATCACTGTGTCAGTGTTCAAATAACCGTTATTCAACAACGACAAGGGTACCAGCAGTAGTAACCTTACGTAATTCACAAAGCCAAAAAAACAAACAAATTCAAGCTCATCAAGAATAATAAAACAATATTTTTTTTCAGACCAAAATAAAAATTGCTTCATATGCCATCAACTTTATTCATTTCATTCATTCATTATACCGTGTCGTGTATGAATAAATGAAATTTTCATTTCATTTCATTATTTACATGACTTGCATTTTGAAGAATGAATGAATAATATGAGCAAAAATACGAATGAAAATGAAAATTCAAGATATTTAACATTGCTCTACGATCAACGTTTTGTTTATTTGACTATTTGACTGACTGAATGAATGAATAAATGGATGGCTGCTGTCGCTGTTGTTGTTGTTGTTGTCGAACAACAAAACATAACTTTTTTTTTGTTTGTTCCATCATTCCATCATTTAGATTATTTACAATTTCAACTTTGATATTGTGTTTTTTTCTGTTGGTACATTGTCATGATAATAATAATAATAATACAATTGTCAATGTTATTACTATTATTATTGTTATTATTTTATTATCAAAATGTTATCACAATTTTCTGTAATAATAATAATAATAATAAAAAAACATCGACAAATATGAAATAAATGTTTAAATATAGATATATGTTTGAATTATAATTTTTATTTATATTTCATATGAAATGCATGTAATTTTATTTTATTTTTATTTTTTTATTCTGAATATTTTCCATTGAATTGCGTCTATTTCTAATATTTGATATTTGTATGAAAAAATAAAATGTAGAAATAATAAAAACAAAATGGAAACAAGATTGTCTCTTGTTTGTTTAGTTGTTCAATCAATTTTTGTTTTATTGCATTGATGATAATAATAATGACGATGACAGCCCAAAGATAAAAGGCTTACAGCTATGATTTGTACCAAATGTTATTGTAATTATTGATTGATTTTGGCTTGAAAAGCCATGGAATTAAATGATCAGAAAAATTGAAGATATTTGTGTATTGGGCAAGTTGCACCATCACCATTTAGTCAAAATTGTGAAAACGAATTTGGAAAATTTCAAAATTTTAAGATTCAACTAGAGCATATCACATTTATCTGAACATATGAATATCAAGAGTCATTCCATTAGATGAATTTAATAACCGCAATAAATTCTGCCATTTTCGATGCTGTATTTTTATTTGTTTTATCGTAATATTAACAATAAGTCAATATCAAAGCTGCTGATGCTGTTGCAGCAATTGAAATACACTGATTAAAATTGAAATATTATCGGCCATTGTAAAGTGGACATGACAATAAACAGATACTCAGATACACACACATAAGAATATCTTGGAATTCCTTCTTAAGATGAAAATTTACCATTCAATAAAAAGGGAAAAATATTGACGGAAATCATAATATATTTTCCGATTTGGCAAGATAAGTTTGCCAAAAGTCGATATTTTTCAATATATGAATAAATATGGAAAAAGGAAAAATATGTAAAAGTTTAATTCCGCAGAAAATAAATAAATATTTCACGATTTTCAATAAAAAATATTCCGGATATATTTTTGTTTATATTTGTCTGCATTTTTATATTTGGTTTTACTGTTTACTTTATTTGTAAGCATCCAAAAATTCACAAATATTGAATTAAAAATTTGAAATGGATCCGATATCTCTGTTGAATGTTGCATTAAATCAATAATTGAAAATTTCAAAGAGGAAAAAACTGTCGGTGCAAAAAAAAAATCTCAAATAAAATATCAATGGATCATAAGATGCGAGGGCATATATTGCATCTTCCAAGAATATTTGATGCAACTCTATTTCGTTTATAAAAATTTGTCAACTCATTTTCGCCACTAAGAATTCTAGTGAGAATAATCAAGCACACATAAGACCAACAAGTTCCAACGACCAACAAAGACCCAAGGAAAACTTGGTAACAACGAAAAGAGAATAACATTTTGGGTCAATTATATTCACTCACGGCCAAAAAAAAAACACAAGAAATTACAAAATTTATAGATGAATCGATTCAAAACAAAGTCGAAAATGAAAATATAAATAAAATTTCATTTCATTCAAAATTCCAATGAGATTTGAAACAAAATAAACAAAAACAAATGAATATACAAATAAGAAATGAAGAAATTTTCCTTGAAAACATCATTATTATTATTATGGGAACAAGAATCATAGTTGCGTTGTGGACATTAATAATATTATAACAGTAACAATGATAATAAAATCACAAAAAGAAATGATAATAATGAAAACCAATCAAGTTATCATCATCATTTAAACAATAATTTTCTCTTATTTTTTTGAAATTTAGTTTTCTTTTTCTTTCCATTATTTTTTGACCAATTTTCAACTTGTTTTTATTATGTTAGACACATTTTGTTTATATGATGATAAATAAACAAATACACACACATTCAAAATACAAATAATAATTGAAGAAGAAGAAGTAATCGTATTGTCTTGGGATTTTTTCTCGAAACATTATTACATTTTCGAAACAAACATTGAATCATGAAAATGACGAGAGGAAATCAAGCAAAATGAAAAGGAAAACTAAGGACTAAAATGTGGAGAAATTTTCGACAAAGTCATTGATGAATTAGGCCAGAAACGTATTTGTTTTCAGGAATATTGTCAGAAATACTCGTGTATGTGTATTCGTGTGTAATTCAATTAGGATATACCTTGACAAGCTAGCTGATTTACAAAGGAGTATACCTCGATTATTCAGGCAAAAGGTATGGGAAATGCAAAAGAATCTGTTTCAATTTGGCTCAATTCAATTTCAATATGATTATGACAATAATAATAATGAAATATTGTCACCAATAATCCCAGAATGATTTAAATGAAAAAGGAGAGAAAATTTAATCCCATATAGATTCAATGGAAAAAAAATGAGAAATTTCGCGTTTTCAATTTTTCATTTTAATTCAATTTGCGAATGATAAATGTGGTGAATGTTGTTTTGACTGCATAGCATTTACCATATTGGTGACTGTAAAAGTATTTTTTTTTTTCTTTCAGAAAAGGATATTGACGAGCAAAAATTTGTCCATGATTTGTGTTATTAATAGTATGATTATAGAAAATTCATATGAATGAATATTGCAATATAAATATCAATATGTCAAAATGAGAAAATTATGATTAAGATTCAAAAGTTTTACGATCTATGAATTTTTGGATAGAAAAAAAAATAATTAATTTATAAATAAAATTTATTGGTACTTTTTCTAATTAATTTTTTTTGTGATTATTTTTGATCATAATTTCAAGCTTCAATAGACCTCGATACAATATATTCCATGAAACGAAATGAGCAAAACAGATTTTACAGATTTTTAATGATGATTATTTACGATTTTCATTTTTGTTGTTGTTGTTTCAATAATAACATTAATAACCATTGATAATCATGATTATTAATATACGATCGAAAAAGCAATATTTTTGAAAAGACACAAAAAAAATGAAATATCGGAAACAATCTCATGCAATATCAGTGTGTGTGTGTGTGTGTATGAGTTATCATAGGCCATTTTTTTCATTTCTTAAAAAACGATTATTTTTTTCATTGATTTCATCATTGATTGTACAGGTTTTCAATTAAAAAATATGGAATGATAAATTATTGTTTTTTATAATAATAATAATAATAATAATGACAAATACTGACAAACATCTGAAACATATCATTTTTTTCCTATTTGGTACACACTCTCTCTCTCTTTGGAAATTCGACCACCTAAGAACCAAAAAAGGAGAAAAATCAGGAAGCAATTAAACACAGAAAGTGAATTGTTGCAAAAAAGAAAATAAGAAAATTGCGAATCGGTCAAATCTCAAAAACCTTGTCTATGTTTTGCAACACAGAAAATTGATAATTTCATTTAATTTCTTCGATGTTTAAATGATGATAAAGCACGAAAATTTGGAATCGAAAAGAAAAAAAAATCTTTGAAATCAAAGAATTGTTTTCAAAGAATTATTTTCAATTAAACAAAGATTTGAAGAACAAAAGAAAAAATTTGAGAAAATTCTTGAAATTAATTTTGGAAATAAATTTCAAAATTACACATGTGCAATTCATTACTTTCGCCATTGTAAAATTTATAAATTCTGGAAATTTACTGATGACAAGCGGAGAAATCGTCTCGATTTTAATCAAATCAAGATTATATTTTCATTACTCTAAATACTATGGAGAAAGAATGAAAATAATGACACAGAATTCAGGACATTCAAAATGGAAATATTCAAATATAATTAAAATTTACAAATGAGTTTATTCAGTAAATGTCAAATATACAAATATAAATGAATAAAACGATTAAACCAATTTGAATTGATTCAAAATTTAATTTTGAATAAAATTTTGCATCAAATTACAAAAACGAAAGCTCAACAACGAGACTCTTTTTAATTGATTATAAGCAATCAATATTCACACAAATTAGAAACAAAACCAAGTAAGAAGAAAAAAATGATCATTTTCAAATAGAAAATTTTCAATTTGTGAAAAAATAATTGAAATAAAAAAAAAGGCTAAAATCTAATAGCAATTACCAATTATAATGACGATCATAATAATGATGATATGAAAATAAGATTCTATGCACAATATTGGAAAATGTTTTTATTTAATATTATTATCATTATTTAATTGAATGTAACACAAGCAAACACATGAACACACGACAACAAACAAGGATGCTCGGGATACCCCAAAGAATATTCGAATTCTTCCTTAGTTTGGTTTGGACTATCTTTGAATTTCGTAATTTCCATTTTTTCTATCTTTCTGTCTCTGTCTACATAATTACATCTCTCAATGGATATAGCAACAAGCAAACAAACAGAAAACAAAATCCAAGAATAAATTGATATAAATCTTTTGAAAATAACGAAGAATAGGAAAAAATTTGTTTTCTAATTAATTTTGTATTTTTTCCTATCTATTTTTCAATATAAATTCGAATTTATTTTCATATGTGTCTATGTGTTTGAATCGGAAAAATATAAAGACAAAATTATAATAATGTTGTATAATCCCTAGGATCAATGAAAATTTGAAGACAAAACATAGTGAAATTTTGAATGCAAGAATGGTACCAAAATAATGAAGAATGAAATTAAATTTATTCATCTAATTTTTATCAAAATAATAACGATAATAATGAGTGTGTATGGATTCGCACAAGTAAAAATGAATCGAAATTATTCAAGATATTTTGCTAAGGATATAACCTTTATCTTAAAATGTATAGACTTACCGTTCTTGTTGTTGTTGTTGCTTGAACGGTTTTTTATTTGATTTTCTTTCATTTTTATTATTCTGTCGTTGTTGATGACGTTGCTGGCCATTCATGAATTTTTTAATCTGTTTCGGTTGATAATCATCGCTGTTTATACCATTATTTTTCAAAGCTATTGATGATGATGATGCTGCCGCTGCTGTTGCTATTGTTGTTGTTGTAGATGATGATGATTGTATACCACCGATAACACAACCGTTTGTTGCTGATGTTGATGATGATGCTGAAATTAAATTTTCAGAATCATTCAATGTTTGACGATGATTATTGACACCAATAGAACTTGCTGTCGTACCGATCACTGATTTTATACCGTTTGTTATTTCATTCAAACGAGTTACATATGTTGGGCTTGATGCTGTATCATTTGATGGTTTATCTGTGTGAATAGTAAGAAAAAAAATTGTCAGATTCCATCAAATAAATTTTAATTAAGACGACTTTAGCCATTTTCGGTAGATCCTTGAATTTTTAAATTTATTTTTCAAATCAATTATTTTACAATTTATGAAATAAAAATAACATTTTTCTACAAAATCAATTAAGATTACAATGTTTCAATCGAATTTAAACTTCAACAAAAAATTGATGCAAACGTTAGAGTATCAATGTTTCAACATTTAATTTGCCACCATTCAAAATATTGTACAGTAATCAACATTTTTTGTTTGTTGAATAAATTAAGTTTATTGAATTTTATTCTTGGCTGTTTTTTTCCTTGGAATAAATTTTCGAAACTGTTTGCATATATGCCATACATCTAAAACTTTTACCGAAACGAAACAACAACAACAACAATAAATATTCTTGTTTCAAATATTCAATTAGAATTAAAGAAGAATAATAATAATAACAATGGTGTATGGTGTATCCATTTTCAAAGCAACTAAATTTGATATGCGTTACAAAGTTTTCAATTTCTATTCCCGATCAAAAAGCTAAATCATTTTGCATTGTTATTGCTTTTTTCTCCTTCAAATGTAACCAAATATCCCAGTAAAATACCCTGTAAACCAAATATCCCAGTAAACGAATTGATAACTGAACAAATTGATTGATTGATTGATTTTCTTTACGATTTAATTTTGATTTAGTAGCTAGATTTAGTCATAAAACAATATAAACAAACATAAATCTAACATTGTCAGTTGGATCAATATTTATTTTGTATAAAAATATATTTTAATTGTATTTTTACGATTTTTAATGTTTAAATTCAACTATTCACGAGAGAAACAGAATTCTAAATTGAATTTCAGACTCTTTGATCGATATTCGATATTATATAAATTCAAAATTTTCACTTTAAATTATAGTTTTTTGCAGTAGATCAAAATATTGTATGATTCATTGTTGGTTTGATATTTGCAGCGAACAATTCAGAAAAAAACGGCAAAATCCAAAGATCACAGCTGTAACAGTAGCTGTGATTGTGATTTAGATTTGAAAATCTTTAATAACAATCGTGGTAAAAATAATCGCAGTAAAAATAATAACCATCGCTTAAAACCTAGCCATAGTCATCGTCAGTGTCATCGTCATCATCATCATAAGAACAAACATAATTGTCGTTCGAAACAAACGTTAAAAATGAATAAATCGAAGATGAAAATAAAAAACCAGCAGCAGCAACTACCGCAACAGCAAAAATTGCTATTAAAAAAGCGTACAACACCATGTTTTGCCGATAACACGTTGATGAAAAGAGTTACAATATCTTCATCACCATCCAAATCACAGACAACATCATCTTCACCGACAAAAGATGATAAAAGTGCAAGTAAAATGAGAACTAATCAACAACTACGGAATCAAATGATCGATGAAACAACACCTACACTGTTGATAGCGCCAAATGATTATGTTCATATATTCAAAGGAAAAATTACTGACACCTTCAAGATTATACCGAAAGAAATTGGAATGATATCTGAAATAAACAATACAAATAATAATAATAATGATAATAATGGCAAAGAAATGAAAATAAATCAAGAACAACCACAGCCATCACCTCAAGAAAAGCAGCAGGAGCAACAAAAACTCATTGATGAAACACCAACATTTTTGATTGCACCAAATGATTATGTTCATATTTATAAGCAAGATAAAACTTGATTAAAAATTTTTTGTAAATAAAAAATTTAGCAAACTTACAAGATGACAAGGTTGTCGGTGTTGGTGTCAATGTTTTTGCAAATAATTTACTCGGCGGTATGATTGTCGATTGTTGTTGCTGTTGAAATGCATTAAATTTTCCATAAAGTAAATCTCTTGTCGATTGATGTTGTTGTGGTTGCTGTGGCTGTCGTTTGCGAAAATTTGAATCAAATAAATATTGTGGTTCTTCATATTGATGATATTGTGAAGATGAAGGCAACAGTTTTGATTCTTCATACAGCGACAATGATGAAGATGAAGATGTACTATTCTTGAACATCATTAATCTTTGATCTATATTCGGTTGTATGAATGATGAATTATTGTTGCTATGATGATATTGTTGTTGAATGAAATTATTTGGTTGATGATGTTGATCAAACAATGTTGATGAATTACCGAAGCAACGTTGTTGTTGTTGTTGCTGCTTCAAGTTTATGCTAGATGTTTGATTTAGATTATTTATTTGACGATTACGTTCTAATGTTCCAGATGATGTATAATAATTGCTATGATTATGACCATCAAAATTATTTGAATTATTATTATTATTCAACAAATATTTTGTTTGATATTGTTGATATTTAAGATCAGATATTTCAAAATTATTCATTGTCGATAGATTATCATCATTTGTTGAATGATCTTTACTATGTGAACGCCGTAACCTAGTACCGATACCTTGAAATGGTATTAGGCCACCACCACTGCTGCTGCTGGAATTATCATTTTTCTTACCCAATGTTGATCGATTCATTTTATCCATCGTCTTACGTGTCTTTTACGTTGTATTGTATGCAAATCAATTATTGACTATTCTTACGATACCTAAATTGCATTCAAAATATTTTCAAATGTTTTTTTCATTCATTCATTCGAATTTAAATATCTGTGATAAAACAAAAGAAAACGAAAAAATGATTAAATATTCATACAGACGGTTGGAGAAAAAACATATTCCAATATTTTGACGTGTCAAGACATAATCGGTGTTGTGATTTGTATTACATAGAATATAGAGTAACAGAATCAAGAATATAATAATAAGCTACGACTAAAGAAAGCAGAAAATGAATCAGAATATATTCATGCATGTACATGAAATCGTATGTAAATTAATGTTTATTATTATTAATATTATTCATTACGATAAAGGTCTTTGATGATTCTTTAAATACATTATATGTATTGTCATCAATTTTTTCTATTTTATTCTCCATTTTTTCTATAATTCAAATATTATTCAATTTTCTATTTTTTCCATCTTACATTGATATTCACTTTTTTTTGATTTACTTTCATTGATTTATTTTCTTCATTTTTTTTATTCTTATATTTATTCAAATATATGGAAAAATCTAAAATATAAAAAAGGAAAAACATATAATGGAAATTAAAAATTCCGATGCATGCGACTGATACACACACACACACACACACACACACACACACACACTGATATCGATGAGAATTGAATTCTAAGGAGAAAACAGAAAGACAGGACGAAAATTTACATAAAATTTATTCTTTGATTGCTGCATCGAAAAGGTATAATGCATACTGGAATAGAATTACGAATGTGAATCAAATTCAAGATTCACTTTTTTTCGATTTTTGCAACGAATCTCGAAGCAAAGCCAGAATTTCGTTATTGTATGCATTATTATTACTTATATTTAGAATAATTTGAACAAACATAGATCTGAATTAACCATTAAGTGAGTATTAACCAAAAAAAAGTGAGAGAAAAACAGGAAAAAATTGCCAAATTTATTATGCCCGAATGCATATAAATAAAAAAATAAATAAATGCTTTTTATACTGTCTAAATGTCAACAAGAAAAACCGAATCGGCAAATGATAATAATGATAATTGAAAATTATTTTCATCAATAATGATTTTTGATACAAATGATAAAAAATGTGTGCAAAACAGAAGAAAAAATTAAATCAAATATCTTTTTGATATTTTCATTATTATTTGTGATTATCAATGTTTATTTTTGGAGACATTTTCATTGTGTAATTATCAATATTATTATTATTATTTAATGAATAAACATTTAATAACAGATTTTAGAAATATTAAATAATATCAACATCTAGAAAATGCCAACATAGCTCAAGTAAAAATGATGATAATAATGATTTTCGGTAAAATAATGAAATTTGGTTGAATATTTCAAGCTGAAAAAAGAATTGCGGAAGAAGAAACGAAACCATGATTGTAAATGTTATTAGCACAAGGATGATGGTGAAACGTAGGCTGAAAAGGTTATTCAGACCCTTTTATACAATATTTAACGATGAACGAACAATGAAGGACATTGAATTTCTTTGTTCAATAATTTTATTCTCGAAGAATAAGTGTTGTTGCTGCATTCATTTATATTTTTTACGCTGCCTTTACAATTTTGAATTTAAAATCCAAATTTTTAAAGAAAAAATTTCAAAAAACGAAAATACTTTGGATCAGTGCTGGTAAAAAATATGTTGTGGAAAATGTGGCAAACAACAGAATACCAGGAATAAAGGGAAAAATAGGAGAAAAATACAATGTGTTACACCATCGAAATAAATTTAATCTAAAGAAACATCGAGAAGAAACAAAAAAAATATTAAATCGACGAATTATTATTAAAAGAAAACGGAAAATTTATATATTTTTGGATGACAGATTTTTCAAACACATTTTCAATGTGTTTTTTTTTTCATTTCACTATGTGTCTTAAGGTTCAAATTTATAAATAATTTATGAATCTTTTAATATTTTGAAATTTAAAAAAAATTTTAGGCATTGGAATTGAGAAAAAAATGCAAATTTTTTTACTTGTTCTCTGATTCGCCATTGTACAACAATATTATGGGTGAAGATTAATCAAATTTTATATGGGTCAAAAATTTTACTCCACAATTCTACCCATTAAATTAGTGCTCGAATTAATTATGAAAATTAATTCAAGATATGAGCTTTGATTTTTTTTTTCGTTGCAAAAATCAAAAACCATAAGACTAGAAACCTTTGTAAAAAAAAACTCATAACCTTCTAAAACTTCGCAGAAATTTGTTTTTATGGCCTGAAATTTGGTTGATTTTCAGATTCAATGCAAACCAAAACAACATATGCTCTGGAATTTTTTTGGAGAGGAAAATACATTAATTCACGACAATCATTAAAATCTTGATCATTATCATCATCATGTGACACATTTATTAATTCAAAAAAAGCGCATTATTATTGCATATGGATTTCAAAATAAAAAAAAAACTTTCAAAAAATATTTTGAAACATGTTTTTAAATTATGTTTATTTGGTTTTTATACTTTAATTTAAAAACATTGCATGTATTTTCATCCAAAAATAATTTCTCTCGGTCTTGATACGGTTCAAGTCAATTAAACAATCATTATTATTGGCGGAGAGTAAATGATCGCATCAGATGGATAGATTTAAAATGGAAAAAAATGTTTCAAATTACTTTGAAACAACATAACATTTCATTTAAAAACATTTGAAACATTTGAAATTATGTTACAAAATTGTAAACATTCATGATTTGTGAGATATGGATTTTTAAATTGCAAATTTTAAAAAGCCGGTGATTTGAAGTAAAAAAAATTGAATTCTTTTAAATTCAAAGATATTCAGCTTACAATTCTCATATTTTCCATTTTAAAATATACATAGATTTCATCCAAATTCTTTCTTATTTCGAATTATCATTCAAAATGTAATGAAATCTTATCTGAGAATATTTTTTGTGAATACATTATAATAATAATCAGCAAAAAGAAATGATTCTGAATCAAAATTTTACTTTTGTCTCTCATTTCAATTATGATATTCAATTCAACATTCATTGTATTTGCGTATATATGAAAAGATAGTATTAATAATTCATTGAGTTTGGAATGTAAAAATGGATGAATGAAATTTTTTGGGAAAAATGGAAGAGGATTCTAAGCTTTGCTCCATAAAAGCTTTCAAAAAATATATTTCATCTTTATTTTTGAAATGAAAATAATAATAATAAAATGATAAATGGAACAAAGATTGATTATCATCATAGAAACAGAGAAATTTTTCTGAAAAACTTGTTTCATTTCAATTCAGGAGAAAAATGATGGTGAAAAAAAACATAATCCTTTCAACCCTTTTCACACAAATACACATTTTTTAAACAATGGTGAACAATGAATTTTTTAAAGGAAAAATAAGAAATAAAATTTCCAAGCATAAAACTTGAGCATGAATTGTTCAAAAAAGTAAAACTTTTCATTTAAAAATTGAAAGAATTTGATAATTAAGTGCAAAGCATTATGGCAATGTGCCACATTTGTGAATTTAAATTCACTTTGTGCAAGCAAATCAGCATAAAAATGACCTTCTTTGACCAAATAACTAACGATAATCAAAGATGGTACTGACACATGATTGCACTAAAGAAAATCAGAATAATCAATTGAATTTTGATTTACTGATCACATTTGCATTTGGTCATATTTCTTATAATTTTGCTCTAAACAATTTGAACTAATACAAAACTCTATTACACCGAGAGCGAAGAAGAGCAAAAAGTGAACAGCTTCTCGCATTTTATTTGGATACAGTCAAATCATATTCAATTGATGTGATATTATTTATTATCATTGTTATTATATTCATAGATTTACTTGAAAATATATGAAAATAATTTAAGAATAAATAAATAATAATAAATTTAATTTACTCGTTATTAGTTATGAAGTAGTTTATTCGTTTCAATGAACAAAATGAACATCATCATCAATGAAAAATGATTGAAAAGATTGAAACGTTCTTATACAGATACGTAACAGGACAGAGCGTAATAAAGGAGACGAATATGGAGAATATGGAAAAAGTTTAATGTCGTATATAATATCACAAGTGTGTAATGATCGAGAATAACTACATTCAATAAATAAAGAAGTGCAAGAAAGCAAAAGGAAATCAAGAAAAAATGCATTCAGCAGCATTTCAATATTATTATTATGGTCATTTATTTTTGAAAAATGTGTTTGTCTTTGGGTAAATTTGATTTTCTTTTGTGAATTTTGAAAAAAAAACCAAAACAATACAAATGTATTTTTCATACAAAGGAGAAGATAACTTTTTATTTCTCCATTGTTCTTTTTGAATTGATATTCAGAAATTTAGAATTTTAAATTCTTACCAGAATTTATCTCAGGAAGAATTTATGGAATTATTAAAACAAAACAAAGGAGAAAAATATTGAAATTTTTTTTTATGAAATAAAATAAAAGTGAAAATCATAAAAACACTTGGGCAATTTTTTTTTGTATAAATATTTCTTAAAATCTATTAAAATCAATGCACATTTTATCAAACAACAGTAACAATGCATGTATTCAAGCTGTTACAAGGTTGGTCTGGTTTTTGTTCTTGTTTGATGCTCTAACAATTTTAGTAAGTAGCTTTATGTCAGAAAAAATTTTTCTGGTCGATTACTGGCCGAGCATAATTATTAAATTAGCAGAATATTAAATTATGTAAGTTAGTGATAATATAAGTATATATCAAGCTTATAATGATCATGATAATATAGTCAAATTATATGAAAAATTACAAGTTATAATAATGCGTTTTCTCAGTATAAGTTTAATAAAACTAATTTATCATCGAAAAACCAGAAACCCTAAGAAATCATTATTTTTTCTATATTTTTTCGCCATTGAAAATCGCCTTAATTGGTGATGAAAATTATCGAAATTCAGCTGCATAAGCTGGCAGTTGTTTCTTACAATAATAATTTCAAAAAAGTTTTATTTTATTGAGAAAAATATCATTGTTTTCTTCATAATTTATATTTTTCGAATTATTATTATTACCCTTATTATTTCTTATTTTTTTTATAATCATTATCACGAAAAATGAATAATAAAAATCAAAATCAATAATGAAAATACATACAGTATATTTTCTTTTCTTGAAAACTTGGAACACTTGATAAGCATACTTTGTGAATGCTTATGAAAAATTGAATATTTTTCCAAAAATATAAAATTTATTTGCGAAAATAAGTATAAATAGACTGTATTTGTTGCTAAAATTTCTTTAAAAATCATAAACTTATTCATTCGATCGTCATTATTATTATTATCTTGATCATAAATATTATTCATACGAAAATATTGATTTGAAAAAACAATGAAACAATATTCAAAGTGAAATATCATATTAATATTATCATAATGAATAAATTGAATCAAATAATTCATATATTTTTGCGCTTAGAACCACCAATATCTGATATGTCTGTAAAAATATCGTTCATTTTTTTCGTCGACAAACAAATTCAGATCAGATCTTTGGTTAATTTTATTATTCTTTGAAAAATATTCAATTTATTCAATTTTATCATAAATTCTATGCTATGAAATATACGGCCATACATAAATTAAATCATTTCGATTCTGCTATTATTATTGTTATTATTATCATTATTGCTATTATTATACGGTAACCATAAATTTAGAATTATTATTATTCTCTATTATCATAATTCTCAACTTATTAAAAATTCTGTGCAATTCTAAAATAAAGAAATAGGCTTCAATTTGGTTGACAGAAGAAGAAAAAAAATCATTAATTCAACATTTATTTAAAAGAAAATAAACACACTCAGACACACCGACTAAAACACGCAGAAAATCTTCAAGAACTCAAGAATAATTAAAGGTTCAATGTAAATCGTTGTTTAATACATAATAATCATATAAAATATTGGGCGTTGTATTTTCATTAATTTTTTTTTCATTTAAATTATTATTAATAATGATATTATTATTATCATTATCTTCATTAATTCAGTATTATTAGCATTATTATCATTATCTTTATTATCATATTTCATAATCATAATAATGATAATAATTATGATTGCATGAAAATTTTTTTTTTCTATTACTTTTTTGGATAAATCTTAAATTATATTTACCATAGAAAATTATGCACATATAATAGTTTGATATTTAATTATTATTCAAATAAATTTTTCTCCTTTTTCTTTGGTTCATTATAAAAGTTTATTATCATTACTTAAAGGGTTATTAAATGTCAATTCAAATGAAGGGCTATGACATAATAATCAAGTTATTGCTGATATACCAGGATATTAATGATTTTATTGAATGAAAAATCAGAGCAAATCTATGATTTTTGTAAAAATTCTTTCAAAACCGGGATTTTTGACATTTGAATCAATAGAATTTCCAGATTTCATTTCGAAAATTGAAAAAGGAAATTCAACAATCCAGATTTATAATTGAAAATATTTAAATTTTTTTTTGTTGAAAATTCTCGAATCAAAATTTTGAAATGTGCACTGAATTTTTTGGTTGAAAAATTTCATTGAAAATCTATTAAAATCACATTTGTCCATTGGTCTATTTCCGAAAAATGAAAATAAATTTGAACATTTTTCATTATTATTATTATAAGATCAATTTTCAATCAATTTCAAAACAAGAAAATCTTATTTAAAGAATTGGAAAAAAAATTCAATCTTGAAATAGATTTTTTTTGCCACTTTATTTTTATTCTTCAATGAAATAAATCTTCACACATTCAGAAAGAAAACAGTGAGAGAATATCCGTTGTCGTTGTTGGCGTGTACAGTCAAATAAAGAAAAAAATCATGATTCAATGAACATTGAATTTGGAACAAACATTTCTCAATAAGGCAAAAAAACTAAGTAAAAAACTCAATTTCGCTAAGTTAAAAATTCAATTTAATTTTTCATTGAAAAAAAGTAAATTAAGAATAAAAATTTCCCAAAAAAATAAAACTTTAGCAAATTGAGAATAGATAAATGAATGTTTGAATGAATAGATGAATTAAGAATTGAAATAAAAATCAAATCAACGGCAGATTATTATTATTATTATTCCGTTGATGATGATCATCATCATTAATTCATTGTTTGTAGTGAGAAACGGAGTGAAATATTTATTTATTTCTTATTTATTTCAATAATAACTAAATTTTCATACAAAAAAAGAAAATTCAAGTGAATCTAATTACAAATTAATTCAAAATTCAATTTAAAATATAGCATTGAACAACACCGACAACAACAACAACAAAACAAAACTGTTAATGATGTTTTTTGTCGTTGATTGTTATTTTATTATTACATTTCATTTTTTGTTTTTTTTTCAATTTCTGTAAATTGTTTTTTCTCTTGTTCGTTTGTATGTTTGTTTGTAAGTAAAACACAGCAAACAGTCAGTCAGTCAAATGTTTGATGATTATGTTTTTCATTTCTTATACACGAGTAGAAGTCAAAACAAAAATGAAATAAAATCTAGTTAAAGAAATGAAAAACTTAAAATGCAATGAAATGAAAAAATTCCCAAATGAATTCCGAAAAAAGAAAACACACATAAGAATTATTACATTGTAAGTATATTTCTTATGTATTTTTGATTGAAGAAAAAGTTTTTCTCCTTCTGCTTTTTTTGGTTCATTTCATCATTATTTGATTCATATTCCAATGTAAAAGTCAAATGTATATGATTGTAAATCAATTGAAATACAGCAGAAGTAAATGAGAAATATGAAATTATTTTTTTTTCGATAAAAATTTTGAAAATATTCAACAAACTTTTCACTTGAAAAAATGATTTTTTTTTTCCTATTATTCATCATCTCATTTGGGCTCAAGATTCAATATTCAAATATTGATTTGCAATTCGAAGTAATGATTTTAGGTCATTTGATCGAGGCAATCCTTCATATTTCCTTCGATTAATATTTTCAAATGATAATTAGTCGTTGAAAATGAATTTTCATACTGGTTCGGAAATGATTTACAACAAATCATGATTATCAATGATTACCGGAATGCAGCGAAAATAATAATAATGATAATGATAAAGAATATAACAATGCAATGCAACGAACAATGAAAAATGAAATCGTATATGAAACAATATGCATTTGAAACACATTTGAACGGAAATATAAGGAATTTGGTGAATAATTTTTGATTTAGATTCAAATTTCGAATAGCCGAAATTCATTAGAAATTCATGGTGAATAATAATAATAATGATAATTTTCTAGGTTTTGCGTAGAATTCAGCAGAAATAACAGCAGGATATTTCAAATGAGAATTCAAATGCTCAGGATGTTTTGTGAATTAACAAATGAAAAAATGAAAAATGGAATGAAATTTGTTATGACTTTGGTTGGAAAAAAAAATTTTTAAGCAGAAAGATAATCATGGAAAAAACTGAAACAAGGTAGAAAATGAATGAATGAACAAATTTATCATCATCAAACAATGTATGGTGAATATTCATTTTTGAAACAAAAAAATTTCATTTCTTCTCTGTGAAAATGAAATTCAATTTATTTTTTAATGAAAATAATTTTGAAAAAAATTCATTTTCATCTCTTGGAAATTGAAAATTAGAATTATTTTTCGTTTGTTTGCTGCATTACATTTGAATTTTAATGAAAATTTAGAATGGAATAAATGTCATGATTAGTTATCATCATCAACAATAGCAGCAGAATTAAATAAAAGAGAATAATAATCAACAAATTCACAAATAAAGAATAATAATTCAAGTAATAATATTATTAATAATAATAAATCAACATTAAATTTTTGTTTTTTGGAAAATTTTACGAAGAAAAATGTACCGTTTCAGTTGTTTGTGTTGATTGCGCTGTATGGTTTTTGTTTGTGTGTACCATATTTACCATGCACCATAGACTTGTGTAAATGTGTAATAATATAAATTATTTGAATTAGATTCAAAAATATATTAAATTAGAAATAAAAGAGAAGAAAGAATAAATTCAATTTTTGTTCTTTTCTTAGAATGAAAAATTTACTTTCATTGTAATTTTCTTTATAAGAGTAAATGTGTAAAATTTCTTGAGAATGTTTTTCATTTTACATGTTATTCAAAGATATTTTGTCTTAGAAAGCTCAAAACAAAATTTGAAAGAAGTAGAGAAAAAAATTTCATTTAATATCCGAAATCCATTTTGCGTAGAATATTAGATTTTAGCGTGTGTATGTTTGAAAATTTTTAAAATTGAAATGAAATTCGAAATTGAAATAAATTCTTACGAAGAAAATAAGGTTCAAAAATTTGTTTCAACTAGAACAAGAAAAACATTGGGAGCCATTTCTCGATTTCTATTTATTCAATTTATTGTATGTTTGGTTGAGTAAAAAGTATTCTTGGTTTTTTCAGGGACTTGGAAATAATGACGAATATATCTTAAATTACTAGGTCAATCATGGATTTTCAATACTCTATGTAAAGGTCATAATATGCTCTATGCAGATAATAGAAGCACTCTGTAAAACAATCAACTCATATTCGAATCACAGCGTGTCAAAAATTAATGTAACTACGGAAAAATTGAATCAATCATTTCACCATAATACCATGTAAAGGAATTTGAAAAAAAATGAATAATGCAATGCAGGGAAGCTCACATTTGCTCAAATGCTCATACATTGACTAATTATTTTCAAATTTTTCCCATGGAAAATCAATAATTTGATGACCGATTTTCTTTGAAAAAAAATAAGGAATTATCTCAACTATTTTATCTATCATTCACAAGCAAAAGTCATATGCAAACATCATCAAACAGTGGTGAAGATATTAGTTTTATTATCATCATTTAATCATTCAACAATCCATATCGTCAAATGAATAATGATGATGATAAATGTGAATCATATTTAAACACAGTTTATTCACTAATGTTTTTTTCGTTTCTTTTTCTTTCTCTTCACATTGAACATTACATATATTTACAATTCTATTACGATTGATTAATGATTCATATTTCCTTTTGTATGCGATCTTTTGTATTGAGAAAAAAAATTTGGTGTATTTTTTCTTCATTGAATCATGAAACAAAATCATCATCATTGATCTAGTGTGATGTTGTTTTCAATAAAAGAAAAAAAGCAAAGGAAATATATTTCACAAATATCTATTTTTCTTTTGTATTTTCTTGTATTGAATACACATAAGAAAATTGATATACTGACAATTGAATGATGATGATGATCATTTGAATCAATGAAAATTTATATTATTATTCAAAATGAAATGGAATATATAGACTTCTGCAGTTTTTCGATGATAAATGTTTGAAATTTCTATGTGAATTTCAAACATTTAAATTCAAACAAAAATTTATAAAAAAAGAGAAGAATAAATAAATGATCATCGATACACGCAGAAAAACTGTTAAATTAGATAAATGTTTGTGTGAAATGAAATGTCTGCTTTGTCAATCGAGCATTCATTTGATCTGGCATTTGCTTCTTGGATGCATCTGTTTATCTCTTATTCTCATTTTTTTGTTGAATGCTCATTTGTTGATTTTTTTTTTGAATTGAAATTCACATGGACATATCTGTGAATATAAATGCAAAAACATCGAAAAAAATTCAAATTAAAAAATTGAAATCATTGATATGTCGGATTGTACAGCAAAACGATTCATGTGCCGATTTTCAATTGTCAAATTGATTCGACTAGAAACAGACTGTACAATGGATTCCGATGGCCAATAAGGGATATTCTCCTACTTTTAAATGCTGCTTTTATCAAATGGACATTTTCAAAACTTTGAAAATTGTCAATTAATTTGAAACGAGCGGAATAATACTAGGAATTTGAGAGCTAAAAAGCTGCCATAGAAGCTATTTGTTTATTTCCATTTTATCAATTTTTTTCCTTCATTTATTCGAAAATGTTTGTCAATTCCAGTTTGTTTTTGCGGAGGAATTATCATGAGAATACGTATTTCTGATCGATAGGCTTTTTTTTTTGTTTTGTTTTTGGTTGTTTTGGTTGGCATTATTTTTACTGAGAATAAAAACGAAAATCCGAAATAGAGATTCAATGCACATTCAATTCATTAATTTTTGATCAAAAAATTGAATGAAAAGCGAAATGGATTGAAAAAATTTCAATTGAAATCGGTTTTAAGAGATTAAATATTGGAAAAAAGAGAAGATTTTAAATTTTGAATTTCGGATTTTGTTTTCAAAATAAATTGTTTGAATTGTAACAGAAAAACAAAGCAAATTCTCAATGAACTTTGACAAATGAATCAATTTTTGTTTCATATTTTTTTCCAAATAAATTCCTACTCCCTCATCAAATTAGCCTCGATTGTCTTTGAATTATTTCAAAGTTTAAAATTTTTTAAATAAGCAAAAAAAGTTGAAAAAGTAAACATAATCCAATGCACAATGTTTGATTTAGCATCATTAATAGTGTAGGAAAGGTACCAGTAAACAAGTCTAAAAGATCGGAAATCTTTTCGAAATGTTTACTTTTGAAGATAACAAAGTTTTAAATGAACTTGAGCAATCATACATTCCTCATAGGATGTCATTATAATTTTTGAAATGAAAAAAATTGAAAATGAAGGATGAAAGGTAGAATTTTTGTCATTCAAAATAATGAATTGAATGTTATTATTTTTGACTTGTTTTATGGATAAGATGTACAAAATAAAGTAAATACATCTTTATGATATGTTACGAACAAACAAAAACAATAAAGAACAAACAAATGGATCGAAGTAATGAAATTCTGTCGATTTTCATTCAAATATTTTTGAAAATTGCCGAAAATACAATCACGATGAAACGCTGTTGGCAAAATTTGTTTATGATCTGATCATTTATTTAAATATTTGAAATTGAAATAGAAAAAATAAAGAAAAATTTTAAATCATCATATTTTTTTCAAAATTATTATTGACAATCGAACAACAACGATTGCTTGATTTGAATGTTGAAAATCCGAGAAAAATTGTTTAAACAAACAAACAAATAAGATGAAAAACAATCAAATCATCGAATGAATAAGATAACAATAATAATAAATGTAAATTGTATTTGTCACATATCGTTTCGTTTGAAATGTATCCAAAACGAATATTCAAAAGTATATTCTGATATTGGATATTTGATCACCGAATCTTGAGTGTTATGATAAACAGACAAACACAAAAGAATTGGCATAATTCAAATTGATGATTGTTTCAAGATTTTTGTTTTATTTTTCGTATAACACAAAGGTCTTTGACGGCAATATGAATGCCGAATAATCATAATGAATCAAATTTGAATTTGTGAAACAAAATGAAAATTTTGAAACAAACAAAACTGAAATGAAGAATATTGCTGGCGGAAATATCAAAAAACTATGAGCAAACATGCATTGATACGAATATATTTGCCAATATTCAAATGTTTTTTGGGTAAAATACACCAAAATGAATAGAAATGAATGAATGATACAAATGTTTTGAAATGTACTTTTGCTCTCTGTTTATTTGTCAGAGAAAAATATTTTTCAAAAAATCAAAAATGATGATGCTCACGGGAAATAAAACATCTAAACATGAAAAACAAAATTAAATGAATGAATCAATGAATATCAAAATATAAAACAGCCGAAAAGGAAAAAAACATCTTCGAATAACATTTTTGGCCAAAATTGAACTGTTCTGAACTATTACCATTTACCTTGATTTCATTTTTTTGTTTTGTCAATCAGATAATAATATTTTACCTTCTTTTGAAACCTTTCGATCCTTTTTATTCAGGAAAAATGACGCGAATTTTTTGAAAGTGATGCAGATCATGATATTTTGTTTATTTTTTACTTTTTTCCAATAAAATAACTTGAAGCATCTTGAATTTATTCACTTTTTGTTTTCTCTATTCTAATACTTTTCAATACTTTTGAGAATATGTTCGTTAGATGTATGTTTCTTGCCTGTATTTGAAATTTTTAACTCAAATTTTTTAAAAAAATTTTGCAAAAATAAAATGCAATCAAAATTCAATGTCAAACATAATAAATGGCAAATGTCTTTTGCAGAGATGGCAAAGGTCATGTAGAACATGGGAAATTGCCAGTATTTTTTATTTATACTTGAATCAACCTTTCAAATTAAAAAAAATTGAAAAATTTCAAATTTCAATCGGAATTCGTAACACATTTATCACCTTTACATTTCATTTATTTCGGTTCTATTTCGATTCGTTGGTAACTTTTAGTTCAAATTCAAGGAATATTATGCAATTTAATTCCGTTTTATTCGATAAAATTTTTTCTAAAGAAAAAGACTAGAAGAATCCTAAATTATTCTAAGGAATCATTTCAATTCAATTCATTTTATTTTTCAAAGGAAAAATATAAATTCAAAATTTCAATGACCTGAGTATACAGAAACAAATATGCATTTTACATTTGCATTTACATATGATGTACATGATGTATAATACCATCATGAAATTGTATAGACTTTGAGAAATTTTTCAAATTTAAATTTCAATTCAAAAATATTTTCTCAGAATTTATTGAAAAAGATAAAAATCTTGTTGCATTTAAATGAAAATATTTCATGAGGCTGTCCGAAAAATTAATACCGATTTTCGGTTTCATTGATCCACATATGCCATCAATTCATACAGGGAAGAACTTATTGGACAACCGAAACATACTTCATTCATTTTATTATGAATTTATTCAATTTAAATTTGATTTTATTTTTGAAATTTCAAAGGTTTCATCGAATACAAATGTTTTATTATGCAAATAGCTGCAAAACAGTAATCAGAAGACATAGAGAAAACATGAAAATATTCAAACAACATGAAATCTTTTATTATATGGAAATTGTAATTTGTTGTAATATTTCGAAGAAAACATTGAAAAATTTTGTATTCTTCATAAGCAGGCATCAAGAAAAATTTTAATAATTTTCAAGCTTCAAAAAAACAACAAATTCATGATCTATTCGAAGCCATTATTCTGTGTATTTATATTTATGTATGCGATAAAAAAAATTGAATTCCGGAAATTATCTTTGAAATTGAATTTTTTGATTTTTTTTAAAGCAAAATCACCCTCAGTATCACCATCATTCTTATTTCTATTATCATTAATATTATTACGTTTTCACTGATGATGTCTATGAGTAAAGAAAGTGAAGAAATAAAGAAAATAAAAAATTCAAAACCTTTGAAATAAATAATTTCCTGAAAACAATGACACAATATTCAATTTTCAATTTTTTCTTCATTTCATTTCATAAGATTAGAAATTGTCATCAGAGAGAAGCGAAAATGCAAAAAAATAAATTGAAAATCTAAATTTCCCTTGACAAATAATAATGAGTATAATAACATTGATGATGATTATAATAAAATTTGAAATAATTTCCATAATTCTAAGCTTAGTCTGGCGCAATGAATATTGAAGCATTTTCATTTTTTCAAATTGAAATTTACGGATCAAAAGTGGGTCCAAGTTCTGTTTTTCTCCGAAATAGAATGAATCTATTCAATCGATCAATGGGCAATCATTCAATGAACATAAATTTTTGCCTCGAAAGATGATCGCCTTTATGGTCAAAGTTCTTAGAAATGACTGTCTTATTTCAAAGAATTGAAATGTTTCCCACGAAGCGGTAACAGGATCAAATTGAAAGTTCAAATATCTCATGATTTGTGGACTAAGGGATCAACGATCAAGAGATTAAGCGGCAAAAACCGATAAAAAATTTTTGATCGATGACTGATGATCATCAATGCCAAAACGATGAAATGAAACAGATCTAAATTTTCATTATCATCATTTGAATTTTGGACAAAGATTATTTCATTTTGAAGTCAAAATGATCAAATGATTTTTTTCAAAATTCATTCTGAGCAATTATTCACATGGAAAAATGAAATTTGAGCCCGTTTTATTCAAGGAAAAAATGCCAAAAATATTAAATGAACATTAATGATGAAATTATAATTTCAACTATTCTACATATTTTGCACAATAACGAGCAACAACAATAACAATATCATTATATTTCAATGAAAAAAATGAAATTTTTCCACAAAAATTCACATGGAATGAAAATGAGCATCATCATCATCATTATTTTATTATTATTATTATCATTATTATGATTATCATCGTATCTTTTGGATTTTTTTTCTGGTAAATTATAATATTAAATGAACGATAATAAATACATAGCACAGCATGCTACTTTAATTATCATTATTATTATTATTATTATTACATAGTTCATTTGATTGATGCTATTATCTTTCGGAAATGATATTTGGGGCAATGTTGGTGTGTGTGTGTGTGTGCATAGTCATCATCATGTGAAAACAACATTGTCTACAATAGTCAACAGTCATTGTACGACAGGCCATATACATACGCAGATCTCACCATAATGGGTACCACCATTATTTATCACCACATACCGTGAAAATGGTGAAGCGAAAATTTCGCAAAAAAAATATGAAAAAAAAAAAACAATAAAACGTGGCCAAAAATATGAAAAATTTGGAACAAAATTTAAATTTTTTATTTCATTTTTTTTAAACAAAAAATTTCAAAGAAATATTATCTATATTGTAGACACTACACAATATGATTATTATTATTATTATTATTGAATTTCCAATATTTTCATATGGAAATTATAAAATAATGATTACATTAATAATAATAATAATTTTTCAAAAGTAATTAGGAAATTTCTTTTCTTTTTCTTGGAGAGAAAGAAAATGGAGATCCTGATGAAGCCAAAAGCGCAATGAAAAATTTACTCGCTCCCTGTGGGGGTAGAAAGTAAATTTTAAAATTTTT
Organism: Psoroptes ovis; assembly: GCA_002943765.1. NCBI lineage: Eukaryota > Metazoa > Arthropoda > Arachnida > Sarcoptiformes > Psoroptidae > Psoroptes > Psoroptes ovis. Next base: position 3,118,940 of record PQWQ01000001.1, read on the forward strand.
TCAAATAAAAAGCAAAAATAATTTCATAAATTATTAAGAAAATAAGGAATGAAGGAATTTTTTTCGTATCGAAAATAACGATTAAAGATAATTATGTTGAATGACATTTAAAAATTATCATACGAAGAATTGGGTCATATTGAACGATCATTGGAGAATTTTTTCTTGGTTTTGAAAAAACTGATCAAAAGGAGAAAAATCAATTTCTCAAAAACAAATACGTTCAAGCAATAATTGAAAGCAATACAACGTTGATCATATAGATAATTGAGAATCTCGATTCATCAGCTCGAAACATCGATGAAGATATCTTTATTTGTTGAATGGAAAATTTAATTTCCAAAAAACAATCCAAAAAATCGATGCGTTCATCTCTTATCAAAATGATTTATTCGTTGGTTTTTTCTTGTGTAATTTTGAACTCTTCAAGAATTTTGTATGAGAGAATATTCATGAGACATTGATTTTATGTGAGAGACTTTTCGAGCAAATCAAAAGGGAAAAAAGATGTAAAAATGCTTCATGATTGAATGAAAGTAAGGAATTTTTGTTTTTCTATTTTTTCAGAGAAAATCAAACAAGCAGAATGAATAAGAAGAATGAAAAAAATCCGATTGCATCGATTCATTAAAATTTCAAAGAAAATGTATTAAACAAACAAGAAAAAAAACATTTTAAAACTGAATACATCAACCATAAAATCATTTTTTCTTTGAAAAATCAAGCGAAGAATTCTTGAAAAATTCAAATGATCGATAAATTTTGCATTTTGATTTTTTTTATTTCGAAAAAGTAATGATGATAAAATTAATAGCGATATGATAAGATGTAGAATTGGAGAGAAAAGGAAAAAAATCAATATAATCATTTATATTTTATCAATAAATAATCATGATCATCATCATCATTATAATAATCATGGTTTGACATAATCATTTGAAATTTATTTTGTGGTAAACTGTATCATCTAAATTTTGTAAAGATTTTGAATTGAACAAAAAACGACACAAAATCGGAATTAATTGAAATTCATTGTTATTCATTTTTGAGTAATTTTCTTAGAATTCTAAGATGTTATTATGATTATTTTGGAGGAGAAAAATCAATGAAAGCATTTTTTGTGGAGAAAAAATTACATGATCGATCGTGGAGTATCAAAATCTTCAATGATCTTGTCATACAACAAAAAATAATGACGACTTAGAAATCTAAATAGAAGAAAAATAAATAAATAAAAAATGTATTCCATCAAAATCTTTTCCGATTTTCTTTACCCCGTAAAAAAACATCCAATGGCATCATTAAATTTTTTTTCGGAAATTTCATTCAAAAAATAAAAAATTTCGTTAAAATCTCTGCCACCAACTTAACTAAATACGTTGTTAATGATTTTTCTCTTTTTCATTTTCATCATATAATGTAAAAAGAATGGAAAAGAAAATTCCAATAACAAATTTCCAAGCAAAGCAAAAGCATTTATATAGGATTTTCGATGGAAAAAATATTGAAAATAACAGCAAAATGCTTCTGATGATGATTACGATGATGATAATAAAATAATGATGGATGTAAATGGTTCCAGTTGGCCAAAAAACACACACACACAAAAACGAAGACAAAATTCAACTAATTAATAATAAATAAACAAAATAAACAGCTAAATGGATGTGAATTCAGCACACGAATACAAACGAGAATAAATGACTGAAATGGCCAAAGAAACAAAAGCAGAATCGAAAAATGGTCAGAAATTTTCTTTTTTTGATCATCATCATCATTATTATTGTCTGTTTGTTTCATAAATATGATTTTGATGGAGAAAAAAATCAAAGCAGAATTTGGTGGAACAATACAATACACATTCGAAGCAATCGTAAATAAAAATATGAGAATTGGTCTAAAAAATGAAATGATAATTGTCAAATATATTGATTATGAAATATTAATAATAATAATAAATAATAATTGAATGATGATAATCGTTGTATTTGAATGTATGTTTATTGATTCTGTAAAATTCATTGAATCAGTGAAAATAATGGAAATAATAATGAAAATAATGAATATTTATGTAAACGAATGAAAAATGTGAAAATTTCATATTTTGATATTTTTTCATTCTTCGGTATATTTCATTTACACCAAGTGTTTACAAGTGAATAAGTTTCTTGAAGAGAGAGAGTGAAAGATTTCGAATTCTACATATATTACAATAATTTATTTATTCATATTTATTCGCTATTTTGATTCCTGTATTTTTTATTTGTTATCTTGAACAAAACAGAATTCAAAATAATTCTGTTGTTGTTTACTATTCACCATTTACCATCATTTTTACCAGTTTTTACAAAAATATAATGAACATCAAAAACTTACAAAAAAAACTCGAGTGAAATCAAATGTTTTGAATGAGCTTTTTTCGTATGTTTTTTTTCTGTACTTTCTTTTACGGACATTCAAGGAACCTTTAAATGAAAATTTGTTTCATGTTCGAATTCGAGTTGATGAAAATATGAATTTCTACCATCAGTAATGGCGTGGGTTCGAATCCCACCGCTACCACCATGTAAACAAGTTCGGCGGTGGCGAGAGGTTTTTTAAAATAATAGATAAATTTATTTTAAATAAACAAAACAAACAAAACAAAACAAAAAAACAAAAGAACAATGAATTTTTAATATCATATTTTTTTGTGCATGCTGAACATGCTATTTATACTTTTCGGCGTTGAACAGCCACTCAGGTACAAATAGGTGCGACCATTTGATGGCGCTACTGCTCCCCATTACAGTATTGAATTTCGTGTGATTGAATTCAAGCGTCGATCAAAAATAATAAACTTGATATTTGATTTGATTTAAATTTGAAATTAATTCAATCTTACAGATGTTATAATTTCTCATATTCAATTTGTACTATTTTATTTAATCGAAACATAATCAAAATTCAATCAATCAGCATTTTTATTATTTTTGATTATGATTTTTTGTTTTGCTTAAATACATATTGCAGAGAGAGAATGAGAGAAAGAATAAGAAATGAAATCATATTGAATGTTCATTGGCGAAAATATGAGGAAAAAATCGACAAAAAACCGCCGAAGGCATAGCTGATAATAATGAAAAAATGGAAATTATCAATATATTTGGATGATAAAAATAATAATAATTGCAATTTCGATTGAAATTATTTTTATTAAATATGATTTTTTGCATTAGATTTCAACAAATGAACTCGCAAAAAAATCATCCTCGATTCTATAACGCAAAATGCAAAATGAAATTGTGTAAACATTGAATAATCATATTCTGTAGGGTTTATCTGCTACGGTCGATCATCAATGAGTACATTTGTTTCATTGTAGAAATTCATTTCAAACGTTTCGTAAATCAATTTTCAATTCAAAATCTCACCCAAATTTCAATCTATTTCGAAGGATTATAAATGCTTTCAAATGTGAAAACTATTTGAAAATTATTTAAGAATCATTTCATTTCTATTATTAGATCCAAGATTTTTCACAACATTCAAAAACAAGAACTTTATTATTGTTAAACAATAATAAAAACATTGAAACATTTACATTACAACAAACCATTAAACAAAACAATAACATTAAATCATTAAAATGGGTAGAAATGATTTGTCGTTGAAATGTAATTGTAATAATCATCATCATCATGGAAGACATAATCAAAAGTCAACCATTGGAATACCATATAATATAAGCGATAAAATACAACATCAGAATAACATCGAAGGGTTCTAACATGCTTCGACAGCCATATACATTCAACCAAATGAGAAAAAATTACGAAATAAAATACGGTGAAAAAAATCAAATAGTAATAACAATAATAACAGTAATAATGATACAAGTTGATATAAGTGTTTGAGTTTAATGATATTTTAATGACATAAAATGATGAAATAATAATAATAATTTTGAAATTTAGAGTAAAATTTTTGTTTTTTTTTCTTCAAATAATACTGATAAATTGTTTTGCACTGAAAATGTTTAAAATGAAACAGTCTTAGACAAACGAAATCGTACGAATTCATGTACAAACAAATACAAATGTTCATGGCTTATTCAGCTATAGTAAAGCTTTACAAATTTTACTTTATTTTCAATTTGAAGATGGAGAAATATTTCAAAAAATTTTCAATTGAAATTTTATCGGAAAATTTAATTTCCTTTTTTAAATTTTTTTTCCAAATTTCTCAAAGAAATTTTCTTTGATTACTAATTTTCAATTGAAAACTTGGAAGAAACGAGAAAAATGAAAAGCGAGCAAATTCCAATACAATTTTGACAAATAGATAATGTACTTACATTTTTTCTTTTCTTAGATTTCTTGAAGATGACAAAGATTATTATTTATTATTTAAAGATTTTCGGACAAAAAACAATAGACGATTGATTGACAAATTGAATTTTTTTTTGTTGAATGTTTGAAAAATGGTGAAAGGAAATAAATAGTTCACAAGATGTTTCAATTTATTTTGAAATTTTTTTGATTATTTCTTTGAAATTTCTTCGAATTCTTTAAAAAATTATTTGTAATTCTCGAAAGTAAATGCACAGATAAAACCAAATAATTTTTTCAATGTAAAAAGTGTCAATTGCAGTTGAAACCTTTTGAATTTTTTATTTTCTTTAATATTCGAAGCACACAAAATTCATTTCATTTCAAATTGTCATTGAAATTCGTGTTTTTGTTACTTGGATCAAATGTTTTTCTTTTCAAATTCACGTTTCAATCATATTTTTGAAATATATTTTTTCTGAGAATTTTTCGGATTTGATTGTATTCATTGAACGATATATAATTGAGAATTTTGAAGCTTTTGAAATGGTAAAACTTGTTGTCAATACATTTTTCTCGGATGATGATTTTTTTCATTGTCATTCAAGTGTGTGTATAAATAGTACAATATCGTTTTATTTTAGTAAAATTTAAGTTTGAATCTTAATATTTTTGTATCAATAGGCGGAAAAAACCTTCCAATCATCACCTATTAGATTGATATTTTCATATTTTTTCGATTTTATTTAGTTTCATCGCACATCATTCGTGTATTTTGAAGACAGGGGAGAATTTTTTCGCCTATTTTCACGATTAAATAATAAGCGAAAATATATGATGATTATGGATAAAATGGAAAATCAACGACACAATCATATGCATGGAAAAAATTTTTGAATTCGAAATCGATGACATTAGGTTTGAATGTTAATATTGAATTCATCTGATTTCAACGAAAAAATTCGTATTCAGTATTTAATGCGATGAATGCACGATGTCGTTCACGAACGATCAAATAAATGTGTTTGTTCGTCGGTATTCTGGGTTTTTGGTTGAAAGTTTTTTTTGTTTTTGTTTTTTTTGGCCTAACATAACAACATTGTCTGTCGTAGCAGTTTCATTTGATGATATTTCCATATGATTATATATAATGGAATCAAAACAGTCTTGATTATTGAAAAAGATACAGTTATATTCGCATACAAACACACACACACACACACATATTTACAGTTATGCACATTAAAATAAAAAAATGAAGGAAAACAAAAACATTAAGCTTCAATTGGAAGCAGATTGATTTTTTTTTTTCGTTGAATGAATGGAAATGTTTATTTATTTATTTATTTATATTTGGCTGAATACATTTTATATACAAACAAAAAAAAAAAAAAAAATATTAAATTCAAACATTAAACATTTCATTTATTCTGGATCCACTACTGTAATCATCGAACCATGTGCACATTTCATTTTCTTTTTCTCGTTGGCCAAAGACTTTTTGTGATCCAAAATATACATGTGCACCATCACTATTCATTCATTCACTGTTTAAAAACACGCACGCACATATATTCAAGCGATTCATTCTTTCATTCATTATTATTTGAAATCAAAAATCCAGAAATAATTTCAAGTATAATTTGTGCAAGCAGCGTCTGTGTTTTGATGTGTCAATGTTCTTGAAAAGCTTAAAGCTCTCACATATAATGGTGGTGTATTGATTTTCAAGAAAACGAAAAAAAAAAAATTTATAAATCTTCAAAATTAGACAAAATTTAGGGAAACAAAAAAAATCTGTCAATCTAAATTTGAATTTATAATGTGATAATACATTCGATATATAGAATAAATGAAGCAAATGTAAACATATATCTCTTTATGCTTTATGTATCTATTAATTCAATATTTTTGAATACAAACACGCATTGAACACATTAAAAATTTGAAAATAGGGAAAAATGCATTGAAATGATTGTCAAATGATGAATTAAATCACAATTTATGAACTAAAATCACATGAACCATCAAACACTTAGACATCAAAAATATTTGAACACACAATGTGTGAGGATGTGTTTATGGAACGATGGAAAAATATATTTTTCATGTCTTAAATTAAGATTTATATCATATTAATTTGAATCAAGACAAAGAGAGTGGAAGTAAAAGTAGAGACGAAAGAGGAATGGAAAAATTCACAGAATCATGTTTTGGAAAAATTATAATTTTCATAGATCAAAAAAATATGTGTGAAAAATTGTCGACAAAAAATTAGTGAAGGGATCGAGAAAAAATTGTATGAAATCATCTGGAATTTGTCAAATGATTCATAGTCACGAATGGTTAATTTAGTTTTAGTTTTGTTTAGTTGAAAATTCAATTATCATTGAGTTTTCATTCATTTGTCAATTGAATAGAATATGGGAAAAACAATTCTGCACAGCACAATGACCAATGAGTCAAAGTTCATAGTTGGCTGAACGCTGAGTAATGCTGAACTTTGACTCATCATCATCATCGATTTAGTCATATTGTGATGATAATGATGATGATTATTATTTACAATTTTGAAAACAATTTCAGTGGTTTTATATGCCTTTTTTTCTGCCATTCATTTGATTTTCATCATTTGAACATTCGTGTTATTTATTATTAAATGTTCATTTTCAGGGGTTTTAGCAAATAAATAAATGAACGAAAACACACAGACATATACACGAATACAAAATACAATTACAAATCAAATGATAATGAAACAAATGAATGAATGAATGAATAAATAAATACAATAAATAAAATAGAATGGAATAAAAATGAAACAGAAATGAAATACGATGAAATGAAAATATCCGGAAAAACACGAAGCATCAACAACAAAAGATTCATGGATTCATGGATGAAAGTGAATGAAAATGAATTAAACGAAAAAAATGAGATGGAATGGAATGAATAAGAATGAAATGAATGAATATGAATCATTTGAAATTAATGAAATCCAAAATTTTTTTTTGAATTCGTAAATTTGAATAAGGAATATTCATATGTTCGCTTGAAATTCCGTTTTTTGTATATTGTTCGGTATTAATATTCATAATTTGATTGTTGTTTATGAAATATGAATTCTCAGATATGAATTTCTATTGAATTCTTTCCATATTGTTCATCAATCAATGTGAAAAAATCTTTCTTTAAAACAGATTTTGATTTCGAATTGGAGGTTTTCAACTGTTTCAAATGTTGAAAAGTGACATCATTTTGAATCATATTTTCTACGATCGTTTTGTTTATTTGGTTTTGCTACTGAACAAAGGTTTTTGGTCCAACATTTTTCAACGATTCAAAGTTTTTTTTTGGATTCATATAAACACACGAACAATATGTTTGCCAATAATGAAACTTTATATTGCGGGAAAAAAACATATTTGTTGTAGGATGTTTGCATTCATATAAATATGAATATTTATATCAATAAACACATATCGCACACAAACATATATTCATTTTCATCAATTTTAATAAAATTTTTCTCTGGTATAAAATATGAAGAAATATTAATAATAATGAAAATAAAACGGAAATATAAAATGAATGATTTGCAAACAAATACAATGTAGTGCGAATTTGCTGTAATTTGCTGCTGCTTCAAAGCGTAAAATAAATAAATGAATGAATGTAATATTTACAAAATGGAATTAAATATAAATATTATATGAATAAATATCCTTGAAAAATTGTTATAATTTTCAATGATATAATTTCATTTTATTCAATTTCATTTTTTTCTAGGATAAAAGTACAAATAATATCGAATATGAATATGAAAATACCCATTGGATAAGTAAATTTTTTGTGCACAAAAATATTGAAATTGAAACAAATTTTCTCGTATGTTTGGGTCTATCTGTGTGTACTCTTGGCAAACAATAATAATTTTTTCCATGGTATAAAATGAAATGAATTACAGTAGGATATTAAAAAAAATAGGTCCATGGATGGATTATGTTCATGGTTCATGGTTTCATGCAAAACAAAAATAAAAAGCCTTTCAATATTTAATAATGGACGAATGTGAATGAATAGGATGAATGAATATCAAATGTTTGTTTGTTTGATTATTTGTATCGATATTGATGAGAATTGTATATGAAAAAAATGAAAAAATGGATTTAGAATAATGGTCAAATAGAGAGAGATGGATTTGAAAGTATTTGTATATCTCTCTGTGTGTATGTGGATTGGCAAAATAAACAAAAACAAATATAAAAGCAAATTACAATCTTGTAAAATGAAATTGGCATAAAATTTTTATTTCATTCATTGTTACTCGTCGTTTTTACTGTTGTTAATCCATCAAAGTACAAGAAATACAAATACGATAATGGCCATTTACTTATGATTATTATTATTGTTGTTTGCTGAATTGAATATGTGTTTGAATAAACATCAATTTGTAAGATGTTTTTGTTTTTCAAGAAGAATTGGCTAAACATAAATACACGGATTGGTCCATTGTATTCATGAATTTTTTTTTCTGTTTTGTTTTGGCGATATTTTCCAGTATCAGAGAATAACAAACAAAACAGAAACAAACAAATACATAACCTGTCATGTTCGATGAACCATATGAATATAATGATATGATATGAAAACACATATTTATCAAATTATATTCAAAATAATTTCTGTTCACATTTATAAAACGATATAATCACCTGTATTGTTGTCATGTTTGATTCATATGAGAAGGCCAAACAAAAAAAACGTTTAAGCGACCAAATTATCATCGATCTGAGCACGTAAACAACATTCAAAATTATTGACAGCAAACAGTAACAACAGCCAACACATTATCATGCAATGAATGAGCGCTATCATTCATTCATAGTGTTTACGGCCATAAGGTCTATCAAATTTAGAAAATTCGTTGATGATTTACTTTGCTGTTTATCGATGAAAAAAAAAATTCAATATTTGAGTTTTTTTTCATGAAAACGAAAATTTGAAAATATTTTCAATATCTCAAAATTGAAAATTGATTGATCAAATATTGAAATATTGAATAAATAATAAATAAATTCATACATTTTCATCGATAAGAGAGAATAAGAAGAAATGAAATGAAAAATGCCAAAAGCAAAGTTTAAAAAATTTTTTAAATTTACTGAATTTAATAAATGAAGAAAAAAATGAATACAAATATTTACTGGTCATTTACTGGTACTGGTTGAAATGTGTAAATTAAACAACAACAGTAATAACGATAACGACAATAATATTAAAATCAAATATATGAAATATATTTTCGCCTCTTTTTGCAAGGAATATTGCGCAAATATATATAACAAGAGAATCACGAATCAACAACGACGACGACAATCCGAACAACGATCGACAATTTGGACAATTGAAATTATTGTGTGTTTGTGTGTAGTTGTTATTAGGGACATATCTGTATGTATACAGGAGTAAAAATTTTATAAGTAAACATTAATACGCTCAAAAAAAAACTTAATGAAAATTTCAACTAAAGTAAATTGAAATTATTTATTCTTGTCTCGTATGAAATTATTATTATTATTATTATCGACGCCCGCCAAATATCATCGTTGTTGTTTTGCTTTTTTACGGACAGAAAATTGAAAATGGAAAACATAAAATTCCATATACGAAACGTGAAAAAACAACCAAATATACATTCAATATATTGAATTGACTTGAAATTTATTTCAGTAATATAAATAGAAAGAACAGAATGATAATAAATATTTCATTTAGAAATGGTTGATCATCATCATCATTATTTGGTGAATTGTGATCATATCGTGTTTGAATGTCGTAACAGAGAGATGATGATGATGATCATGATCTTCATAATCATTATAATCAGCGACAACAGCTTTGGCACCATGGGTATCCGTAGAAATTCATATTTGTTGCCAATAAATTTTGTTTTTTTTTTTTTTTTGAAATTCAAATTAACAAATATTCATTGTTTGTTACAATTTGTTCTTGAAACAAATATTTCATAGAATTAATTAAACCCTTGAAAAAATTTATTGTTTAAATTTATTGCCATCATTTATCATTATTTGTTTTTTGTTTTTTTTTGCTACCCTTGAATTTGGTTGAATGGATGTTGTTACAAATTCCTTTTTTCACTCTGAATAATTGATTCTTGCATCGTGAAAAAGGAAGCAAAACCTAAGCAAAGCAGTGTAATGGATTGAAAAAATGGCTAGCAAAAAGGGTAAAATGATCCAAAATCGACCCCGAAATTGATCAAAATTGCTATTATCATCATCATTGTTTGAAATATACATCTGCTATAATTATATGTGATACATGTAATTAATTTTTTGAAAGAATTTCGATCAAAAAATTTGATCGGAAAAACAAAATATTTGTTATCTTTTCCATTGTCATAATTTTGATTGATGGCCAAATGAATGATTGATTCAGCATTTGGTGCACAAAGCTTGTTTGTCTGGAGATTTATAATTGAATTGAATACAAAATTCACTGATGATGATGAAAATAATGATAAAGATAAAGAAAATTACATCGTTAATAATACATTGAATCAATTAGTTTTTTGTACTTTACTTTATTTTAACATTGTAACAATGTAAACACAATTCCTTCTACGCTATCACACATTCTATAACGATAATACTAGACGATAGTGTAAAATTTGATTATATCTAGTACTACAACAACAAAAACAAAGCAAAGAATATGGAATTTATAAATAAATAATCAGAAATAATTATGATTCCAAAAAAATTGTTTACTTTCGTAAAGTGAATTTCAAATAAAAAATGGAATGAAAATAATAATTTCTAGTTTTTGATTAAATAAATATGAGTAAATAATAATCTAAAATATCAAAGAATCAGATAAAAAATAAGAATTAGATCATCATCATCATCATTCACTAATGATAATGATAATATCAAAAGTCGATACAAAGTGACTACTATTGACCATTGCAGGCGTATATACGTAGGAAAAATCATGGATAAAATATAAAATACACAATAGAATATAAGAAAATAAAAATTACGAATCTTATATCTCTGTGAAATACATTTCAAGGAACGTATTATTATTCTCATCGTTGAAATAAAAAACATTATTGATTCAAATGCCTTAAAACACATGAAGACAATTGGATTCAATCATCCAAACATCAATTTTTTTCCAGTTAAAAAATTTTTCAAAACGTAACACAAAAAATGATATCAATTTTTATGTTGGTCTCTGTTTGAGTAAAAATGTATTTATTTTCAACATTTATTTACTTTTGAGAAACGATTCTGTTTGACTTTCGAATGCAATCAAAGAAAAGAGAAACAAAAATTCATAGAATCTAAGAAAATGGAATAGAAACGAATAGAAATTTGGGAAAAAATCGATTGATTTTCAATTGATCACTTGATGTATTGGAAAAACACATTGTATGTACAGGAAAATCCTATGCTATCATTGCATTGTAACAATGAATATATTTAAGAATATATTTTTCCATCTTTCAACAAAGAAAACCCTAAAACAACTCCGCTATCATCGTATATATTATTCATGCTGAAAAATTGTTATAAATTGATTGGGTGTGGGTGGTAAGTGTGTGTTTGCGTGTGTATATCTACGGAACAATGGATACTAAATGGTGGTGCACAGAGATACGATTGAACAAATGAAACGATATATGTGCTTAAGCATCGAAAGAAAGTCGAAAGCAAAGCAAAAAATCGATGTAAGAAGCCAAAAAATAAAATAAAATCGATTAATCGTTCAAAGAAAAAAAAAGTAAAATTGATGATGATGATGATGTGGATGATTAACAGTGTTGAAATGATAATAATAATAATAATAATATTGAAAGTTATTTAATGGTAACAAGCCGATTGAAAATATTGAAAAATATTATTTTTATTTTTAACTTTCTTTGATTTTTTTTTCGTTCTAAGTTTATTTTTATGGAAATATTATCATTATTATCGTTATTACATACAGTCATGATATTTGGTTGATCGAAAAGTTCATACCGATATTCAATGAATATTTAATGTAAAAATACGAACAAACTTATTGGACGACTCAGCAATATCGAATAATTGATCAATGAATATTTTTTTTTCATGGAAACAAATCAATACCCGGATAATAAAAGGAATGAATGAATATAAGAATGAATAAACATAAATAAAGTTGAATTACTGGTTCATATTTTTTTATTATACTTATTGTGTACCGATTGGGCAAAGTGAATTTTCAATTTTTGAAGGATTCTGTAATGGGACAAAATGGTTGAAAAAAAAAATCAAAATGAAAAATTCAAAAATCGAAAATCCAAAAAATTTAAATTAAAAGTTTCTATTTGTTTACTTTGAGATTATTATTATTATTATTCGCTTGAAATATAAACGTTGTTTTAAATGCATAAATTTTGTAATTCAATATTATTATTATTTTGTAATATGAAACTATCCATTATCATGATTATTATAATCATTATTCATGATTATCCATTTATCCATTTATTTTTTTTTTTTTGCTTGAATCTCTTTCAATCATTGCTTTCAATTCAATTATCTGATGAATTTATTCATTGATTCATTGAATCGTTCATGAATTTATAATGATTATTCTAAATTATATTCAATGATCAAACAATCAATCAATCAAAAAAAATTTTCACAATATAATAATAATTGAATTATTCAAAATTATCCTTTCATTGTTCCATTCATTTCGATGGAGAGCTATTGAGTAAAACAAAAACGATAATTCTTTGAAATTTAATCATAAATATTTTCATATATTCTCCACTTTTTTTAAAGAATAAAAATTGAATAATCATTAAACAAAAGAAAAATTTGTCTAAGTAAAAAGTTTTATTGAATTTTATTATCATAACTATTTCAAATTAAATTCAATAAAATTCATCAAATTCAATTATACTCAATTGTGTTACCACCACAAGAAACAACAATAACAACAGCAGCAACAACAGCAAGAACGAACTTGAAACAAATTTGCCAATGAACTAAATTTTTTTCTTTGAAAAATTAATTCAAATTTAAGAAGCAGGCAGAGAATAATTCTCTCTGGAAAAATCAATGAAAATGAATAAAGAATAATAATGATAATAATGTTACAATTTCTCCTTCAAATTCAAAGTGAATTTAAATCTTTTTCATTTTCATTCATTTTGCTTATTCAATATTTTTTCATTCGTTCTCTTCACCCAGCCAATGTATATGAATTTTTAATGATTAAATCAAATAATTTCTTCTTTGGTTTGGTCTGGGTTGCCTTAAGAATATTTTTCTTTGAAGAACGTATAGAATTGAATCGAAAGGAAAAATTGAAATTGAAATGATGATTATGATGATGAAAGTTGAACGATGATGGATTTGCTGCATCTCATTTGGATTTCTTTGTTCTTGTTAGAAGAAAAAAATTTTCGCTTGTATTTTCAATGGAAACTTCAATTTTCTTCACTCTTTGATACATTTTATTCATTTTGATAGGTTTTTTTCGATGAATGCACATGATTTTTTGTAATGGTTTGACAGCATTTTATCATTGAGAAATGATGGAAAATGAATCAAATAATAGAAAAGAAAGGATTCTGTTCAGTTTTTTCTCAAATTCATTGAAAACTCAATAGAATGTGTCAGTAAATGTCAGTTTTGCGTTTTTCCTATCTTTGTTTCATCCAAAATTTGACCTTTTTATCCTATACAGAAGGGTTTCGAGCCTTGTTGTAGAGAAGAATCTTTAAAATTTCAATAATTGAATTTCTGCAGTGAAGTAATGTCAAATTAACAAGGGAAGGCGATGCTTCCCATACAGCAATCATCCAGATTTGAATCCAGATAGAGACAAAGACCTGTCAAATTTTTTGCGATGAAAATTTTTTCTTTCAAAATCAAAAAAAGAAAACAAAAACAAAAATATCCATGTTTTTTCTATGGCTAATATTGGCATTGTACTTGTTATTATTATTGCACTTGTATTCATTTCAAATTTCAAAGCAATTTCAAGCGAAGAATCAAGCAATTTTGTATATTCCAAATTGAAATAAATCAAAAGAGAAAAATATTTCAATTTCACAATTTTATTGACCATTTCATTTCATTTTTTTTCAAGCATTTTATTATTATTATTTCTTTCATCTTCTACAATTTCAAGTCATCATAAATCATCGTAAAAATAATAAATAAACAAATAAATAAATGAATCAAATAATAAAATTTTTTGAATTGAATTGAAATGTCTATTGAATTGTTGCTGTGAACAAATCAATACAAAATCACATCATTACAATATACGAAATGAATCGAAATATATCGAAATTAAAATAATAAATAAATACAGAATCACAGAATTGGAAATGTATGTATCGAGAATAATCAATTTTATTCATTTTTTTTCGTTTGTGAATAATAATGAAAAATGTTCAAGTGTAGTGAAATAAAAAATGAAAAATAGTCATTTGACAAATGAAATTGGTCAATTTTGAACAATAATTTCATTATATTATTATTATTACTGTTATCATTGATTTTATTGATATATTTTTATTTCACTCATTCCATTTTGATCAATTTATCTGAATTTATTTCAATGCTTACTATGAATCAGCAGCAAAATGGAATAAATAAAAATAAAAATATATTTATTTAGACTAATATGATGAATGTTTTTAGCCATTAGTCATTGATATAACATTTTTCCAATGAATCTTCGATTCATTATTATTTACAACCATACAAGATAAATGGAAAAATGAAAATGAAAATAATAATGATAAACATGAAATAAATATAAAATTACTATCTACTTTTCGCATTGTATTGACAATAATCAATCGAAATTGATTCTCTCTTTGTTGGTCTATGTGTGTGTGTGTGTGGATATTACAGAGCAACGACAACACCAAACATCAAACATCGTCGACGACGACAACAACAACAATGTAATAAATCAATTGATAAAAATATAATTCAATAAATATCGATGAAAGAAAATAAAGAAAAATATCGCAAGAAATTGGATTCTTGTAAACAAATAAATAAATTGAAATGTAATGTAATGAATGAGAAATAGTGAGAAATAGACGGACAAAATTAATAATCTTATAATGAAAATATATTTTCATGTGTGTGCTTGTGTGTGTAATTTAGTTAGTTTATCAGTGATATGAATTCAATTTGTAATTTACAATCAAAATAAATGAATTTATATTTGTACTTAGAAGTTTAATTTCTTCAAGTTTTTCTTAGAATTGAATTTTTCCAAGAAATCATTGACTTCAGACGATTAATTAAAAGTCAAAATATTGCACTTGATTCGATTGAATTTATGATATTTTCTCTAAAATTCTATGGAAGATTACAAGGAAAATGGAGAATAATTTTATCGAGAAATTCATATGATTATGGCCATTGTCATAATTATTATGATCATCATTGCTGAGTATTATTAATATTGCGGAAAAGCAGACATTTCTAGTTTTTTTTGTTGAATCTTATACATTCAACAATGGCAATAATAATAATAATCTTATCGATTTATATTTATAGCTATATTTTTTTGTATCTTCATCGTCGTTATTATTATTGCTGTTGTTGGTGTTGCTTTTACCAAGAAATATACTTAAGATATAAATAAATAAATAAACAAAAACAATGACAATGGTAATAATAAATGATAGAAATATCATTAATTCATCATCATCATCATCACATGGCTCATTTTTTCATATTATTTTATTCTTCATTCATTCTAAATGTTGTTTATTGTTTATTGATGATTGTGGCCATTTTTGTGAACGATTATTATTGCACATATAACCACAAGAAGCCTGAAAAAAATGACACACTTGAAAAAAAAACAAATATTAATAATAAACACTTGAAATCATAAGAAATAATAATAAAAGAATAAAATACATTAAATGATATGAAATTTTCATTTGCGGAAACAATTCAATGGTCGGTTCGCCGCGATCACCATCACCATCAACACCATCAGCCATAACCATCATTATCAAATACGATATCAACACTCTTTCGACAATAATCAACAAAAAAAAAAAACGGCAAACATTCATTGGTTTTATTATTGTTACATATGAATGAATAAATGAATACATGAATTCATCTATCATCATTTATCGTTGAATTTTTTTCTCTGATAATAACTATAAAATAAGTGTTGGAAACCATTTTCACATATTTTTTTATTATTATTTGGTACTTGGTATTTGTTTATTTGTCTTCAATATTGGATAGCTGTGAATTGTGGAATTGTGGCTGAAAAAACAAAAAATGAACATAAACAAACAAAAACATAATATTATTTTTGGTCAATTTTGGTCAAAAACCATAAACAGAAAATAAACGAATTCATCTTCGATGCATTCAGAATGAATGAATGAATGACAAAATGATTAAGTGCAAAAACATGTTTATTTTGATATCATCATTGAAGAAGAATAATGGAAAAATTTTGCACTGAAATATAAAAAATTCATTTATATTACAATATTTGAATTTTCGGAAAATATTATAATCGATATTTGATAGTTTATTTATTAGATCTTATGAGAAAAACTTGTGGAAAAAAATGGAATAAAATTGAATTGAATCGAAATGAATGATTTAAAATGAACAATTTGCTCTGGAAACACTTGAAATTGATATTGTATTACATCATATTTTTTTATCTCATTCAATTTTCCCTTAAATACAAATCCATCAAATTTTTTGGTTAATTTTGACGAAAAAAGCTTATTTGTTGTCGATGGTATGCGCGAATATTCTCATCAATCAATAGTAATTTTGTCTTGAAATAACAATTTAATCGCCCATTGAAATATTAAATATTTACGAGAGTAAAGAATCCATAAATAAAATGAATTATATCCATCTATTCTGGCTCTCAAAACCTGTCATAATTCTGATAATTCGGTACAAAATTGATAATAGCGTAAATGGACACTTTTTTGCTCGATGAATGATGATGACACAAACACACTGAAGATCAAATGAATGAAGATTGTTTTGAAGAGAAATTTATGATAAAATTCTTTGTTTTTGTTGAATGTGTTATCGAATAATAATGATAATTTTCGTTTTTTACAATGATAATGGAGAAATTCTCATTGGATTTATATTCTGTAATTAAATTTTGATATACAAATGCACAGAGTGAATTTATTTTTAATTTCATAATTTTTTTCCCATTTTCGAACAATGACAATAATGATAATCTTTGCCATCATCATCATCTTTGAGTGGTTGATGGTCGTCTGTCTCCATGTCGTCAAAATAATGATAGAGTTTTGATACATTTTTTCGATGCAGAGGCAGTGCCCGAAAAAAAGCAAAAACAGCTTCAAAAAGCTTCAACTTCAATAAAGAAAACAACGACATTTTCAATGTGATTACAAAATAATTATGGTGACAGTTTCAACTCAATTATTATCAATATTATTATCATTGTTGCACATGTATAATCAATTATACTGTTTCTGTTAATAAAATAATCCCTTGATTTTTTTTCTATGAATCATATACAAAATAATTGAAGGATAAATGAAGTATTATTATCATTCATAGTGTTTTTCAGCCAAAATAGCAATCAAACGGATTTTAGATTTTGAAATTTTGAAAAAATTTTGCGCGAAACAATTTTGAAATTGAAATCAAATGAAATTAATGAATGAATTAATTTCAACAAAATGGTTGAATGGCTACTACGATACACATTTATTAATTAATATGTTGAATAGACATATTAATTCCATTTATTTAAATAATGATGAAGAAAAAATTCAATTGAAAATTGTTCTACTTTGGTCTCTAAACACACAATTGTGTTGCAGAAAAAAGCGATTCAAGAAATTAATATCACTATTCTTTGAGAGTACCGAAATGAAAGAGAAAATTCGTATAATCAATTTTGTTCGCGTGTGTTCGTTTTGAATGTGTGGATAGTCGAAGGAAATTGTGTTCAGATATTCAAAGATATATGAATGTTCAATATTTGTCCATTTTTTGACAGTTTTTTTCCATTGTTCCAATTTTTTGTTTTTGAGCCAAAAAAAGAGAAAATACATCGTAATCATCATCAATTAAATAACTTTCAACATGACAGATTACAAGGGGTGAAACATCGAGTGCAACAATAGAAAAGGACAATGATGATCAAGAGAGAGAGGCAGAAACCAATGAACTATAGTTGGCATAGAGAGAAAATGGACAAAAATGGATTGAAATTAAAGAGAAAAATGGCAATAGACTTGTTATTATTTTGGATTTTGGATTCTAATTCCGAATCATTCCGATTCATTTCGATCTCATAAAATGAATCGATTGAACAAATGAATGAATGATCATGTGAATGGCAAACAATAAAAATGTGGATAAATAAATAAACATTCACATTATCAACGATGATGATTATTTACAATTATTTTCAGCGAGAATGCCCTTACTACAACGAGCCAACACCCGGTCGATTGAAATTGTTTGATTTCAAAAAAAAAAAAAAAAAAAATTGTACACATCAATACATTATTGACACTTGATCATTGAATTGAATTGTAAATTGTGAATTCATGATCTGAAAAAAAAATCGAATAATAATCAATTGATCATTATTATCATCGATTCTCGATGGTCGTTCATTTGTCCTTCATCGATCAACAAATAAAAATGTATGTATCATCATCATCTTGATCATCATTTGTATTAAAATTGATACCATCAGCAACAACAAAAGATAGAAGACCAAAATATTTCTGAATTTGTTTCAAATTGACAGATCAAAACATTCAATAAATAAACAAATAAATGTTGAAAATAATCAATTGAAAAATATTGAGGGAAAACATCAAAATATTGTAATAATAATAATAATAAAATAAACTCTGAAGTTTTCAAGTAAATAACCCAAACACATAACAGAAAAATATCGAAATAAACTTTTTATTGAAGAATTTTCTATTTTCTACCCTATTCAAGCAATCGATGAATGCTTGAAATGCTTGAAAGTAACGAGAAAAAAATCCATCAATTCAACCCGAAAAAAGTAAATGAATCGATATTCAATTGACTTTGCAAAGAAAAAGTTTTCCCGTACAAAATATTGTCAAGAATCGAGAAAAATTCAAAGGAGGAAAAATTGCTATTCAAAGCTTCTCAATGCAAGACTCAATTGAAATGTCGTCAATCGAAATCAAATGAATTGAAAGAAAAAATTGAAAGAAAAATAAATAAATAAACAAACAAAATAAATGAAATAATATTGAAAATAAATTGTTCAAAAATGAAAAGGAAAAAAATCTCATCAACACTTTATGATTTTGAACCATTCAAAAAAAAAAAAAAATTGAAAATCATTCACTTTTCAATGATTCAGATGCTCTGTGTGATGATAACAGAGTAAACATAAAGAAGCGCACCGAAGTCGCTCTTAATGATGACTATTCATTGTCATATATGATATATGGTCGTGTTTTTTGTATTGTTGCATCAATGTTTTCTCATCATTGAACAAGTCAATGAACACAATCTTTTTCAAATATTGATAAGAAAACGATACCTTTTACCTAACGAAAATATCAAATATTGTAAAATTAGTGAAATTAAATTGAAAATCACCCGATTTTTTCCTATTTTTGATTTCTAATAAAATTTTTTTTTTTATTTACACAATAATATATTTGTTTCAATGATTTTCATTATTATTTTGAGTAAATAAAGCGAAATGAAAATGAAACAAAACAAACAGGAATCATCTTTGAAACTTTTGAAAAATTCAATTTTTTCCGTTTGTTTTGTTTTTCTTCAATTTGAAATCTATGAAGGTGTAGTCGTTAGTTATTGTCATTGTCATTGGACCAAATAATCTACGACAAAGAACCTGATTTGATCAATGATTTGTATCAGGCTCAAATATTGGTAGAAAAAAATTTGTCATCAAGGAAATGAAAATTGATTTCAATTCATTTTCTATCCATTTTCATGATGGAACTTTGGATGGAAAAAAATTCAACAAGAGAATGACGAAATTTAGAATAAAACTTATGGAAACATCGAATCAATATCGTTCATGGATTTGTGGCCTGAAATGGGCTCAAAAATACAAAAATTCAATCAAAAAAATAGGATTTCGATGAATGTATTGATGCAAAAAAAAGTGAACCAAATCGTAACCAACAAAAAAAAAACTCATCATTTTGATTTTTTTTTTCAAAATGATTTAATGTCACAACATTTTTTTTTTGAATATTCATTTCAATATTGAACTTTTTTCAACGAAATTGAAAACATTTATCATCTTTGATTCAATGATGATGGCGATGGTTCACGGCATCATCATCGATGAATGACAAAATAAATTTGATTCGTAAATTTTCGTGGATCAAATTCATCAACGACAACAACAACAACAAGAGAGATGCTGAATTTCAGCTATTGTACCGATTATAATAATGGTGATGAATCAAAAAAAAAAAAAAAAAAATGTAAAGATGTCGACAAAACGAATAAGAATAATATCATCATGGGAATGATGTTTTTTCATTTGTGAAAATGGAAATTAAAAAAAAATCCAAAATCGAAAAATACGTAAAACGAAAATTCCATTTTCCATTTCTCTCATCAATCGTATTTATATGATGATGATGATTGTAAATATTATAAATTGTCACAGGAAAAGAAATGGAAAAAAAATATTTCTATTTCGGCCCAAATATGACTCTCAGGAGAAATAGAGAAAAAATAATAATAATAATAATAATAAGTATACACAGCAGCAGCCTAAAAACAATGCCATGTTTTGCAGGGAAAACAACATTTATTTGTAAAATTATTTTCAATTTTTCTCCATTAAAATAATCATCTTCAATATATCGGTTATGATCAGCAAAATACTGACAAATTGGCAAATTGCTTGGTTGAATATTTTTCTTTAAAATTCTTTGAGAATGAATCTTCATGGAAATTTCATTTCGATTCTGTAACACGGGAAGCCATTCGTAAGATTCGAAATTCGAAATGACATCTGAATCGTCGTTTTTTCTTTCTTCAGAAACAACAAGCCTTAAGCCTTAAGTAACGACCAAATTAAATTTTTTCGAAACAAATGAAACATTTCGAGATTATCAATGAAAAAAAAATCATAATACAATATTTCTATATGGCTCATTTATTCTAAAATTTATTTATTTTTCCAATTTTTCAATGAAAAACAATTTATATTTTCAAATGGCGTGAAAATGTACATCTTTGTAACTAATGGTTCAAAGAAAGGACATCAATAGTTTTTCGATAGTTTTTCTGATCAAAAACAAAATGAAATGAAAAGATTGTAATAATCTTTTGTTTCAAACTTGAAATCAAATCAATCGTTTCAATTCACATTCAATACTCTATGAAAAATCAAATGAAATGATCGAAAGAGAAAAAATTTCACTATTTTAACCATACCATTTGTACATGTGTTTTTCAGTGTTTCACCCTTTAAAAAAGGTTCATGTTTTGCTTTTATTATCATTAATATCATCATTTTCTATCATTGTTTGATCGTTTGAATTTGAAATTTATTCATACACAAAATAAATTCAGTCAAAAGAAATATTTTAACCAAGAAAATTTTTGAAAAAAAAATAGATCATGAATAATGGAAATCAATATGAATAATTCTTAATGTGATTTTCTTCGAATAAAATTTTCCAACAAAGAAAAAGTTAATAAGTGAATAAACAAAAAAATAAATAAATAAATTCAAATCAATAAAAACTTCCAGTTAATAGACGATAATAAATTTGAATATTCAAAGAGATTTTGTATTTTTTTATTTTTTATTTTTTTAATAAACTTAATGGATTATGCTTCGCGTTTAATATGTAAATGAATTTTGATAAAATTATGAAAATTAATTCTCATAAATTTGGTTTCGTACTTGAATCGAATATCATTGGTCATTGTACAGCAAAAAAAAAAAAAAAAAAAAAATTAGAGAAATTGTCCACCTTAACAACAGCCGATCACTGTTCAACAATGAAGCGAGATATAATCATAAATCATCGTCAAATGACAAGAAATGATGATGGAACATACATGAAATTTGTTTCACGGATTCAAAATTATGTAGACACGCATTTATTCAAATGATTTGATTGAATTATTTTTAATTTTTCCGTGTTTTTTTCCCATTTTTTTCATTCTCTTTCATTTATTCATTCTTCATTTATTATGATTAAATTTGAATTTGAATTAATCATTAATTCAGCAGAGAATTTTCAAAATTTTTAGAATTTTTTTTTTCGGTTTTGTTTCGTTTTATTTAAACTCAAGAAATTCAATGACCGTAAATAATGAATACGCCACACACACAATGCCAAAACATTGGCAATCACAAATTCTAATGTTTGAATCATGCATCGCTGCCATAGTAAGCAGAGCAGAATATTAGAGAGCAGATTATGTCATTGAATAAATAAGCACGAACGCTTTTTTGTCATCGAAAATTTTAAAAAAAAGTTTTAAACCAATTTTTTTTTGTTTTGTTCAATGAAGAAAATTAATTTTGGAAAATATTTCAAAATTTTCCAAAGAAATTGTCTTTGATTCAAGTAAATATGGAGAAGATTTTTGAGAATATATTCTTGAAAATATTCGTTATAGCAACTAAATACTTTAGTGCTTGCATAACTTAATTAAAGTTTTTTCTCTTCTTCCCTTTGTTAACCCTTTCATCATCATCATCATTCAATTAATTTATTTAATTTCATAAAAAATTCAAGGATTTCATGAGGAATTTTTCGAGAGAAAAAAAAGAGAATAAAGAACATCATTTAAGCACAGTTGAATGAGTTTTCAGCTGAAAAAAATAGAAAACTCAAGATTTTCTTTGCTCTCTTCGATTATTATCGTTTTTATTTCCATTATTATTTGCTCTTTAATCAACTAAACTAAGATTTATCATTTAAAAAATTATAATTATAATTATAATTAAGTGAGCGCAATATTTTACTTGGATATTCATTTTCTTTCAGTTATGAGTTTTTTCTTTTCAAGCTAATCAAAGAGGATTTCAACAGTTTTTTGCCACGGAAATTTTCAAATTATCTAAGTGAATGGAATCAGAAATTTAGAAATGTGTTTTCTTGAATAAAATTTTTCGGTTGCAAATTTCATAAATCATTAATTAATTGATTTAAAAAAATGTGAAATTGATGAAATTTTCTTGCGATGCTCTACTTTTGCTTAAAGAAATTCATTTTTTTTCAAACGATTTTTCTTCTTCGGTCAACGACTGCATAGTTCTGACCCTTGTGTTGTAATTTTAAATGATGATTAATGACAAATTGATTGAACAATTTCCGCAAAATTTGTCAAAATTTTTTTTGAAAAAAATGAAAAATTTGTGTTTTTCATTGAAGTCATTGAACAAGAGAAAAAACCACCAGTAAACAAGAATGTCATTTAAATTAATGATTTCAAAGTTCATAATGTAAAAAAGTATATCAAATAAACATCAATTTTGTTGGTCAAAATTCATCAACAAGATATAACGAAAATAATTTGTTGCTACATGATTAACTTTACAATATTCAAGTCGATCGGATTGCTGTGAATTAGAATCTCAAATTCAATGCAAAATAACCAGTGATACATGGCAATAATTAAACGAAAAATGCCTTCGAAAACATGTTTTTTAATGAGTATTTTTAATTTGAATTTATTTAGATTTTCTCTTGTCTAAATTCAGATTCAAAATTTATAGGAGAAAAACATGAAATCAATTTGAATGAAACAAAAATAAAACTAAGAAGATTATATTTGCATTATTAATCCATTAAAACTAGGAATTACTCCAGTATCGGTGCTTTATTTTCAAAATAAAAATACTTTGTTATTATTCGTAATAGAGAAAAATTAGAGATATTTACAAGTATTATTGGTGTTTCAATTAAAAATTCTTCGAAAATCTTTTATTTTAATGAAATTTTAATTTTGAACTCACAAAACATTGGGAAAAATTGGAAATTCTTTCTGCCTTTGACAGATTCGTGAATTGAGAAGCGTGTAAAAGGATTTCAAAAATTTGAATTCAAAAAACGAAAAACGAATCGATGAATTTACATTAAGAATGGTGGTCTCTTGTTTAAGAATCCAAGAGTGTTTGAACCAGAGAAAATGAATAAATAAATTTTGAATGAATTTCTCATTATTTTCTCTTCGTTGGAGTAGAAGTGATTTTAATTATTATTCAAATGTGTAAACCAGTCATTCTCAACCGGTGTTCCGCGGCACTTTAGTGTTCCGCCAGATTCCAAAAATGTGCCGCCAAATTTCGGAAATCTAACTCATTCCTTTACTATTCCCTTACTTGGTGTGCCGCAAGATTTTGGAAATAAAGGCTTTTCCTTTTTTCAGTGTGCCGCGGCGAATAAAAGGTTGAGAATGACTGGTGTAAACAAACAAAAACATATCAACCAACAACGACGAGCACATGCTTAAACAACAACAATATGTGACAAATACAGAATACATCCATAATATTCTAGTTTTCTAGCTTCGTCGATCATTTTCAAAAGCCTGCACAAACTTATAAACACCCCTTACGAGTAAGAATTTCGTTTATTCAAATCAAATAAATATTTGTTTGGTTGGTTCATTGGTTTGCATGGTTTTTGTCGTTGTTGTTCTTGTCATTTGATTTTGATTATTATTTTATTGTTCGTGTTTGTTTGTTGATTTTCGTTGTAATACAATTTTATAATTCTTGAATATATGTGTAGTAAACATGTTTTCAAGTATTAATTCGTTTTTGTGAAAAACAAAATGTCAAACTCATTAAAAAATGTAGGGAATTAAGGAGAGGAGAAAATATGCTTAATTTATGCTAAAAGTATTTATATTCAGGATTTTTCGATGTGAATTTTCAATTTTCAATCACTCAAAGCAGCTCAAATGTCAAATAATGGATGAATGTGAATATAAATGAATGAATAAATAAATGAATATAGAAATGAATTAAAATAAGATGAATTTTACAAAAAACATAATAAATGTTTTGCTTTTGCTTCGATTATTGTCATTTTAATTCACCGGATTTTAATCAAAAAGAATGAATATTATTAAGACTTTGATGTGTTTTTAATGTATTTTGCTATTGTTGTTGTTGTTGTTTTTTTCATCTTTGATGAATAGATAACATCAAATATTATTAACTGAATGAATGAATAAATAATTTGTAAGAATGTCTAATCCCTTAATTCGATATTTTTCCTTCTTTATCCTTATTTTATCCTCACTTTTTTGTTTATACATCTGTTTCGCTTAAGACAAGATAAGATAATGAAAATTCCAATATTTTCTTGCATGATGGGCGCACATCTGCAGAGTATTTAGATATTTAGAATTAGAAATGAATGGAAATTTTTCGACAAAAATTTTTCGCAATTAATTTTGATTTAGAATTCATTAATCACAGAATAAAATAAAAT
This sequence comes from Psoroptes ovis, assembly GCA_002943765.1. Lineage (NCBI taxonomy): Eukaryota > Metazoa > Arthropoda > Arachnida > Sarcoptiformes > Psoroptidae > Psoroptes > Psoroptes ovis. The sequence goes on from PQWQ01000001.1 coordinate 3,144,791, forward strand.
TGAATTTTCAACATTGAAAAAACCGCAAAATTTTAACAAATTTAATTTTTTTTGTTTCACAACAAACATGAATTCGGTTCGACAAGAATTTTAATCTAAAAAATTTGATCAGAAAAAATCTTGTGTGTTCAAATAAAATCTAATCTAATAATCAAAATCAAAATAGAAAAAAATCATTTGGGAATTGTTTTGGTCATTATTTTTGGTAAGAAAAATATGTCTACAAATTTAACAAAAATAAAATTGCAATTAAGAATTTTTCTGTTTTCGACTATGGGACTATGAACAAATTAAATATCGGAGAGAAAAAACATGCACACACCAATAATGCACTGATAGACATTCAATAAATGATGATGACCATGATAACCAAATCACTAATCCTTATCATTAAACTTTGAACAGAAAACGAAATACGCAGAATATAAATTCGAAAGAAAACCTTATCTAAAGGTTTGGACCATAAACTGAACCATCTTGAATGCACACATATGGATATTCATGAACCAAAATGAAATTATTTCAAAAGATTTATTTTTACTTGGCAATTTAAAATTGGTCCCGAAAAAATATTTTGGTCCATGAATACAGTGGGACCAAATCAGTACAATTATTATGATCATTTCTAAATTTTATTATGATCATAATTATTTTTGATTGATATAAACTTGATAGACTGATAGATTTAAATGACTTTCATTTCCTTATGATTCATTTAAAAATAATTTCATTTTTCCATTTTCATCTATTTAAAATCTATTTTTCCTCTTTTCACATTCCTCATTGAAAAATATTTGAAAATACTCGAAAAAATTTGATAATAAATAATAATGGATCCTATTAAGTTATTAAGATTTTGAAATAAATGAAAAAGAGAAACGAAATAAAATTGAATTAAAATAAACAAAAATGTATAAAAATAAATTACATTTCAATCAAAATGAATTGAAAAAATTATTATTCAGATTAATCAAAAATATTCCTCCGTCATTTTGGAAAATGTTTAATAAATTCAAATGAAAATATAGATTAATCATTTCGGCAAAATGTATAATCTTCAAAATTATTATCATCATCATCATTGAAATTGTGCAAAAAAAAAATTTTTTTCATTATTTTTAATTCAATTTTTCTTATCAATAATTATAATAATTATTATTAGTAACATTAAATGCAAGATTCTTCGTTCGTTCAAATAATTCTTTTCGAATATCATCCCATTTATTCAATTCTCTTTTTTCTTCTTCCAAAGATAAGCAAATTCTCTCTCAAACAATCTTTGAAATACAAAATAAAATGAAATTAAAAGAAAGAAAGAAAACAGAATGGCAATTCCTCCGTAATTCTTTAGGATAAGAATAGGAATTAAACTGGATTAATGAATAAATACATATTTTCCTCGACGAAATAATAGATAACAATTTAATGAAATAATTTCAGAAAAAAAAATGAAAATATCAGAAAGAAACGAAATTTATTTCCATTCATTCATATTTAATATTAGATTTGATTCAAGAGAAGAAAAAATTATTAAAACAATAAATGAAACAACGACAACATTTTTTTCATATTTCAATTTATCTTTGTCTAAACTTTCATTCATTCATTCATTCATTCATTCATTTATCCATTAATTCATTTAAAAATGATTCAAACGCAAACACACAAACACGCATTTATCATCACATTTGATATTTTTATGATTTTTAATTAATGATAATTAGAAACAACAGACAAAATAAAGAGAAAAAATAATATAATAACTGTAGCGCGACAATCGAAATAGAATTTAAAAAATTAGAACAAAAGAGAATTTCAGAAAAGTTCGATTTCTGGGATTGGGATTCCCAGGAAATTTTCTTTTTCGTTTTTACCAACCATATAAATAGACCCCAACATAGAAAATTAATATCGAAAAAAGAATTCCATCTCATTCAATTTTTGTATTTCGTTTAAATAATTTTGTGTTAATAAAAATTTCGTATAACGAGTTTCGATTTTGTTCTTTGTTTACAAGCCACAGCAATATCAAAGAGTGTATCACAAAATTGGTACAAAAGTATTCGTCTCATCATATACACTAAAATTGTCATCCAAAAAGAATTGATTTGTTCGTGTAAAAAAGATAAAAATTGATTAAAAAAGATAAAGATAATTAAAGAATTTGTAATTAATATTCGTTTGTTAATGATCTTCGAAAATTTCGTATTATTCGTCCAAAAAGAAAATCGAAAATTGGTTTAAGAAAAGTTTTGAAAAAGAAATAACTATTTAATTTCGTATTGTATTTGAATTTTGATAAATTGTATTCGTTACATTGAAAGTTTGGATTATTATTCGCAAAAAACAAATTTCGAATTATAAAAGTAAGAAAATTTTGATAAATTAGAAGAAAAATAGTTTTCGTATTCGTATAATTTCGCTTTCGTACAAATTCGAAATTTGGTTTATTGTTTATTTTCGAAATTCGAATTTCCAATCGTCAAGTACTGTTTATCAATCAATTTCGTAAAATTAAAATCAAGATATCAAAATGGAATTGCCCGAAAACATAAAGAAAAAATTGAGACAAGTTCGCATGAGAGTTACTATTGCGGTGAAAAGTGGTGTCGATTATGAAAAAGCAACGCAATTGAAAAACGAATTGGAAGAAGCGCACAGTGAAGCAGAAAACTATTATATCGAAAATGGTAAAGAAGAAGAATTTCCCGGAGATTTCTTGGAAAAAGTTGAAACGTATTCAAACAAGATAAAAGATTACCTTAAGAAATTCGAAAATGCTTCGGTCGATGACCCCACGATTAATGCGACTCAAAGTAATGTTATTGGCAATACTAGTAACGACAATAATGCCAATAATGCTACCAATCAGGACAACTTCGAAATTAATAATGAAAACGTTAATAACGCAACAGCACCAACAAACCCACAATTAAACGATCGATATATGAATATACTTGCATTTGATCGACTGGCTCATAGTATTGATATGCTGAACATCAATCAAAGTTTACCAACATTTAACGGAAGTTATCGACAATGGCCTTCATATAGAAATACAATAGAATCAATTATATTTGATGAAAGAATGCCGGATCAACGAAAAAAGATGTTGCTCCGAACAACAACAACTAATGAACCGAATCGATTAGTAAACATATGGATCGGACAAAATCTTAGATTCGAAACTATCTGGGCAAAATTGATAGAAAATTATAGCAAACCTGACAAAATAATATTAGAATTAAAGGCTTCTATCAATAAATTGGACAAAGTGCGTAGTGATCTCGATTTAACTAATTGGAGAAAATTACGAGAAACAGTTGACGACATTGAATTGACCCTAAATGACATGATGTATAACGGATCATCTCAATTCATTGAACTCATAGCAGAAAAATTGTATCATGCAGAGATGTGCAACGTATTGGGAAAATGTTCTACGCTACAACAAGTAGCTGAGCATATCCGAAAAAGGCACACTAGGGCAGCAAATATTGCCAACAGCAGCATTATGAATCGTTACCCACGACCCACCGAAAATAGACAAACAAATAATTATAAAGCCAGAACAGCATTCATCAACACCAAAATATGTGATTTATGCGATGGCAGTCACCGAAATCAATTCGATTGCGTCAAAAATTATAATTTTGCAACATTGGCATCAACCATCGCAAATAAAAAATTATGTTACAAGTGTTTACGAAAAAATCACCGAGTTAAAGATTGCAAACAAAAACTTGAATGCAGAATTTGTCATTATCCGCACTCTACTGAGATGCACGACTTCGTTCAATACCAACGTAAAAGCAAAACGGCGTCGATTGCTGCAAGATCTGAAACAAACAACAATATTGAAAACGATGATACCGAATTGGCCAGATCAGTTCAACTATTAAATAATTTGAGAAAAACAGATAGCAATCAATCCTTCAAAACTGCAGCAATTACAATTAAAAAGATAAACGATGAAAATGAGGAACAAAAATTGATTGCAAAAATTGTTGAACAATTGTGTTATATTGAGCCTGATCCGGTTACCAATCAAACTCAATGCTCAAGCATTGTAGCATCAACAACAACAAAACCTGTTAACGTATTCGTCGTCAAAGAATTGAGTCAAAACCAAAGCCGACCAAAGATTTACGGCACATGCAATAACAAAGAATGTTCCATGTTGTTAGATGAAGGGTCAGACATATCGTTTATTAGTGAAAATTTAGTTCGTAAAGAAAGCATAGAATATGCACCATCCATACATTCATCTTCGCCATTTGGTGGAGAAACGACAAACAATAAAATTACATCATTAAAAATATGCGACGATAAAAATTCGATCTTAATTAGTCTCAGAGTCGCACAATTAGATGAAGAAGATTCAATAATCGTTGGCACCGACGCATTACATAAATTCTACCATAAAGGTGTTGAAGATTTAAAAAAGATCACGAAATTCGGTATAATACGATTCAAACCGAAAAACTGGTATAAAAATAATTCGATATCATGTGACGACAAATTTATCAACGATGAGTTGAACAACGATAAAGTTATGATTGAAAATTTAAAAGAAACATTGAATGAAACCGACGACGATGTCGATAATGATGATCTGATTATTGAAAAAACAAATAGTGGTCGTTACGTTGCTACATTACCATTCCTAAATGAAATCCGTCCAAAAAATAATTATGAAGCGGCTTTAAAAAATTTGAAGAGATTGATCAACGTTTTAGAGAAAAATAATTTGAAAGATACTTACGAAAAACAACTAATGAAATATTACGATGATCAACAGGCAATAGAAGTATTTGAAACGGATGGATATTTCCTTCCACACCATACAGTGCAACGAGATTCTCCAACAACACCATTACGAGTCGTCTTTAATGCTTCATTTGGACAACTATCATTAAATGATACATTGTGGAAAGGTGAAACAAAGAATCTCGAAGTATTTTATCACCTAATTAAATTTCGATTTGGTAAATACGCTGCAACCGCAGATTTGGCTAAAGCCTTCTTACAAATCCTAATCCATGAGGACGACCAGAAGTACTTACGTTACTTATGGATCGATTCCGAGAATAAAGTCAGAATTTATCAATTGCGAGTGCTACCATTCGGTCTTATCTCCTCACCCGCAATCCTCAATGCTGTTATCAAAAAGTTATTGTGCGACAACAACCTAAATGCAATGGCTGAATCAATATATATGGATGATTTGTTGATTGCGAATGATGACGAACTAATTTTAAAATCTAATATCGAAAAAGCAAGCTATTGTTTCAGTAAATCTGGATTCTTATTGCAAAAGGGCCATTCCAATAGCCATATTGTACAAGAAATGTTCAAAGAATCATCGGCATCTACTAAAGTATTAGGCATCGTCTGGGACAAATTGCAAGATAAATTATGTGTAAATAAAGTCGCCTTACCACCTGTTAAAACTAAAAGAGATTTACTCTCAATTATTGGCAAGCTATTTGATCCCTATGGACTTTATGATCCATGGAAATTGTTCCTGCGATCACAATTTAGAAAAATTATCGACTACGATTGGGATGTTCAACTTCCTGATAATGTATTGAAAGAAACAAATGACCATATCGAAAATTCTGATTTATTATTCCAAATGTCCATCGATCGTCGCATCACATGTACAGGTGAAATACACGGTTTTGCTGACGCTTCGATTGACGCTACAGGCTACGTAATTTATCAGAAGAATCAGAACGAATTTAATTTCATATGCGGTAAATCTAAGCTGGCTCCACATAAGAAAAATTTTACGATCGTTAGATTGGAGCTCATAGCTCTTTATGATTTAATTAAAGTATTGGCTAAACTTAAAACCTTATTGAATTTACCGTTAATCGCCTACACCGATTCGCATATTAATATTGACCGCTTAAAGGTTACACCTAATTCGCAAAAGAAAAGCATAGCATCAATGCTATTGAAAATTATGAAAATAGTTAATCAAAATGACATCAAAATTCGTCATATATCAGAAAAACACAATCCTGCCGATGTATACAGTCGAATTGTGTCCACTAAAACGTATTTGAAAAATCTTAGAACAAAGTTTGATTCATCAATGATAAATGATATCAATTCAAAAACAATTAATGTTTATAAAGTAGCAATGATAACATCATCAACATTTGAATATGCAAATCATGCTGAAGAATTTAATAGTTTGTCATCCATCGAGCAAATGTTCGAATTTGTTAAAAGAATTGCTCAAAAGCCGATCTCAAATATCGAATGTTGGAACATAATACATAAATTTGCACAACTTGACTACAAACCACAAGATTCAGCTCTTAACATCGAAAACATTGATGGAATATTACGCGTAAGAACTCGCGATCTTAATTTTTCCCCTATTTTCATACCCAAAACAAGTAATTTAGTCGGCGCTTTAATCGAGTATTATCATCAAAAATGTTATCACGGAGGAGTAAAAACTACTTGCGCCCATATAAAATCTACTTATTACATCACAAACTTGGATAGAATGACACGTAAATATATTAGTAATTGCGATGTTTGCATCCGGCAAAGAAGACCAGCTGTGAAACAACCCATTGGTCCGTTACCGAGGGAGCGCACCAATTTTAGTGTACCTCCATTTAAAAATATTGCCGTGGATTTTTTCGGACCAATGCATTTAAAAAATGGTTGCAAATTTTATGGACTTATAGCTACATGCCTTACATCCCGCATGATAATTATTGAATTAGTCCGGTCACTCAGTGCGGATGCCACAAAGACCGCTCTGAACAATTTATTTTCTCGAGTAGGCGTCCCAGCATTTATTCATAGCGATAACGGCACTAATTTCCGAAAATGCGCAAAAGATCTGTTGCATTTATACGATAATTTAGAGGCCTTTCAGAAAGAAAATTTAGAGCCCATAGAATGGACATTCTGCTCTCCCCATTCTCCTTGGAAAAACGGGTGTATCGAGCGTATGATAGGCACAGTAAAACGTTGTTTGACCACATTCGAGCATTCATTTAAGAATTTAGACGAAGCACGTTCCGTGTTCCTACAAATCGAAGCATCGATTAACAGTCGACCGCTAATCACTGACGACAACAAATTCATTTCACCATTCGAAATAGCATATGGAAGAAAAATTGGCCTATCTGTTATTGATTCTTTTGCCGAAACTAACAAGAGCTGGCCTAAATTACTAATTGACAAAAGAAACCCATTCCAGAAGCTTTGGGAGAATCAATACCTGGACGAATTGAGACGTCTCCAACCATTGAAATTCACCAAATTCAAAGTTGGTGACCGTGTACTGATTCCAGATCCCTTTAAAAAACGAAACAATTGGAAAATGGCCACAGTGGTCAATATCAAAAAATCCGCAGATAATATCGTACGCGAAGTACAGTTAGAAACCGATAACAAGATCATCACTCGACCTGTAAATGGCTTAATCCACCTTGGCGCCGGGAGTGTAGCGCGACAATCGAAATAGAATTTAAAAAATTAGAACAAAAGAGAATTTCAGAAAAGTTCGATTTCTGGGATTGGGATTCCCAGGAAATTTTCTTTTTCGTTTTTACCAACCATATAAATAGACCCCAACATAGAAAATTAATATCGAAAAAAGAATTCCATCTCATTCAATTTTTGTATTTCGTTTAAATAATTTTGTGTTAATAAAAATTTCGTATAACGAGTTTCGATTTTGTTCTTTGTTTACAAGCCACAGCAATATCAAAGAGTGTATCACAAAATTGGTACAAAAGTATTCGTCTCATCATAAATAACAATAATTGAAATGATAAATTTTTTAAAAACAAAACAAAAAAAAATCCATTTGACATTTTTTCATTTCTTCATTCTGAATATTCACGATTATGCGCCAGGAATCCACGCACACATGAATGTGTCTAAGCTTTCCTGTACTGAAAAATACGCTAAAAATACGAATATTGAATGAATATATGTTGTTACACTGAATTCAAAAGTTTCAAAATGAAATTTATGAAATTTTCATATTTTATTTTACCAAAATTTCACACAAATATAAATAATATTATTAATAATAAATATGAACGAAATTATGGACATTTTTCCCGCTATCTCTTTTTCTCGCTGATACAAGCATGAAATAACCGAGAGAATCGAATGAAATAACTGGAAAAATAATAATAATATCGTGACCATTACAATTAATAATCAAAATATAATGAAATAATATTAATAATAATAACAAGAGTAATCGTTGTTTGTGTCGTTTGTTCCTTAACCACAAATAAAATATAATAACAACATGCCATACATCTGTCATTTTTTCGTTGATATTGTCTCTAGTTAGTTTTTACGACTACTAAACACAGTAGTCAACGTGTGTGTCTGCAAGTTGTGCTTCAGTATGATTATGATTATTGTTAAATGGATAATATATTTAAAAATGAAACGAAAATGGAATTACAAATTCAAATTGAAAATTACCATTGTTTCCAAATGCAAAAACTGTTCGTAAAATGTTTATGAATTGACTGTTTAATAGTGAAATGTAAAAAAATTATTGTGAGAAAATTTCATTAGCTGTATGTAATTTGAAATTGAATAATTTTAGTCGGAATTAATGGTGAAAAATGTTGAAAAACGGTGGCAAAACAAGGGGATCAGCGAAGGTTTTCAATGAAGAATAATTTTTCAAAAGGTTTTTGCCAAGGTTTTCGCCAATTTATCACACCGATCAAGTTTGTTTAATAAAAAATTTAATTGTTTCAAATTGTTATGTAAATTTCAAAAATAATAAAATTATCATAATGCATTATGAATGAATCATCCTAAACACAAGACCACCGGCGGTTGTTGCGATAGCAGAAAAACTGCCATAATTCTTCTCATGTCGATTGTAAAACAAAAAATTAAAAAGTTTTTCAAAATGTTCAAATTTCAAAATATTTTTCAAATCATAACTCATTGATAATGAGGATTTTATTGACAAAAATTGCCAATCGAAATAACAATTTCCAATGACTATTGCACCCAATTCAATGATCAATGATTCAATCATCGAATATACCACTATAACCCTTGAAAAATGAACGTGCCTCCCTTCTTTTTTAAACCTTAATATAAATTAAATTATTTCAGCATTGAAATAATTTAAAAGAGAAAAAATGAATGAAACATAAAAACACACGCATTAATTTTGTTTGTTTCCAATTCATTATGATTATAAAAATTATGACAATGCACAACATCCCAGTGCATTTGTATAGTGAGAAAATGGTTCCAGAAAAATAATTTTACCATAATTTTGCTGATTATACAATGCCAAAAAAACGAGAAAAAAATAACTTGAAAATTGTCAAAAAACAAAAATGATAATAAATAATAATGATAATTTGTCAAAATAAACCTCAATATTATTATAGTGAGTAAAATGTGAATAATTATCATTTTTATAATGAATGAATGAATAAATGTCAATTAACATGGAATAACAACAAACAACATTGAACAATTGAATTTTTGTTTTTTCATTCATTTTCGCCTTTAGAATTATGAAATTATTCATACAATTTGATTGCCAAAACAAATTTCCCCATATAAATAATAAAACGGAGAAACGGGTAGGAAAACGTATTCAGAGATAATCGGGAGCAAATTTTTGTAGATTCTGGGAAAATTTCCAAAAAAAATGAGAAAAATATTTATTCCCATTGTCATTTGGCAAAACGAATGAAAAAATAATTCATTGATAATTTGGATACAGAATGTGCATAAGTCTTCATACATTCATTTACAAAACATTTCATAATGTTTCATCATTGATGATGTCGACATCATCGACATCGACATTCATTGACAATTGATAATAAATTTTTGTTTCGGGTGATTTTTTACTATTTGATTTCATCGTCAAATGATGAAAATTTATTATCATCATTTGTTTTTCTCATCTGCTACCGCTGCTGTTGGTTTATTACCATAATTTAATGATTTTCCTAAATTTCCTATGGAATATTCGCCGAATAGTTTTTAAATTATGAGGTTTCTCTTCCTCCTCACTCCGTATATATCAGAAAATATGAATATTTTGCACGCGTACACGCAAATTTAAAATTTATTATTATCATTATAATTATTATTAGTGGTAGGATCATTATTATAATTGTTTGCGATCAATGAATCCAGAAAACTTTTAGAATCATGGATCCATAGATGTGATTTCAGTTTTTTCTAGCCCGATGATAGTTTTTCATCGTTTCATCATAATCATCAGTATCTGGATGGATTGCTTTGGAAATTTGATGATTTTTCAAATTTGAAATTCGATATCATTGTTATCATATTAGACATTATTCATTTGGCCATACAAAGCCCTGGAGTGGATGATTTAAAAAGTATTCCAAAGCTTTCAGCGATCATTCAATTTTAAAAAATTTCAAATGAAATTCAAATAATTCTGGGTATGGATCTGAATTTTCATTTCAAAATTCTCCAAACCATTGAAAGCCAAGGCATAACATGAAGGTTTCCATGAACAAAATATCAAGATCGACCCGAAGATAATGTGAAATAAAAAATGATTTGAAGAGTGTAAATTACTTATTTACTTATAGATTAAATAATTAATTGATCAATTGAGAGCCGAACACACACATATATGGATTGCTTATAATCAATTTTCCATGTGTGAATTTCAACAGATTTTTTCCGAGCATATATTCGAAGTGGAATATGGAAAATGAAAAAAGCGAAATTGAATTTCAACTTTTTTGTCTGCGTGATCGACCATCAAAGTTTGTGTGTGTCGAAAATGCAAGCATCCACTATTTGTGCATGCATAAAAGCGCGTGCTGACAACATTAAAAATAAGAAAATATTTGTTTAAACAAATTTTGCTAAATGAAAACTTTGACAGCAAATTAAGAAATGTAGGAAATAGGCTAAACCATTTTTTGCATGTGGATCGTTAAGGCAATCAATAAAGCAATGAAAAACATTCAAAGATGTATTTTGTTACGCAAAATAAGAGAAATTTATAGCAACTGTGACTGTTTACCATCATCCATTATCGATTGGTCCTGACCATATGAATCATTCGAACTCAAAGATCTTAGATGATGAAATTCAATCAACTTTTGAACAATTTTTTGACGCATTACTACGTCACGACCGGCAACGGCAATATCAACCTTCAATTTTCAAAAATTCGTAAATTTTCAACACCGCCGGCAAATAAACATAATTGAATGATGAAAATCTGATTAAAAATAAGCCAAGTTTGAAATGAAAAATGCTAATCTTATCAAATATTAAGGTATTATTTACCTCACATAGACTTATGGTCATCATGATTGACCTTTAAATACACTGAAAACATTTAAGAAATTCGGTAAAAATCTCAGAAATTTATTTATGGCCATATTTCGCCAAAAAAGGCGCCATATATCACACAAATATTTAATGATACACTATAATCGATGATGATCATTAATCATTGTTTGTAAATATTGTAAATATCAATTTTAACTAGAAAATTTTTCAAAATTTGAAATTTTGATTTATAAAATTTATTAAATTTTAAAATCAAAGATGGAAACCATTCAATTCATTCATTTATTGGATCAATAATGTTAGGATATTTTTATCGTCTCTAAAGATTTTCCTCCGAAATTTTCCATGAATTTTTATAAATCTTAAATCACAAACAACTAAATCATATTAAGTAATCACACTAAAAAAAAGCAGAAGAAAGCAATTTCAAGCCAAGTTTCGGAGAAAAAGTCTATCGTAAAAATATAACAGAGCGAAAAACCATTGAAGAAATGGAAAAAAATAAATCCAAAGCTGTGGAGCTTCAAGGACCGAGCTCTTGACTGAATTTCGATCGATATGAATGCATCGAAAAAAAAATGGTGATTGAATGCAATTCTATCGAGAACCGAATGCGATTTGTTGTATTTTGACAAGTAAACAACAACAATAAAAATGAAATTATTTACTTGATTTTAAATTAAAAATAGGAATTTCTTCGAAATTTCAAATCGATCAAATAATAAAGAATTTTCGATTCATTTGTTATATTAATTATTATTTTAAAAATAATTCTTAGTTGGCAACAACAAAAAAAGGAAGAAATTCATAATTATATTTATTTGAAAAGTTTTTCCATTAAAATATAAAAATAATCATTACCTAATCACTGAATTATGGATTTTTTTTAGTCTCTCTAAAATTGACTTTTGAAATTGAAAGTTTTTTGTACTTTCGGTGAAGAATTCCAAGAAAATTTGAGAAAAATTGGATAAACATAAAATCCTTTCAAATGCTTTAAATCAAATTATTCCTTTCAATTTTTCAAAATTTTTTTGACTTTTCATTTTCCATTTTCTTTAAAATATATGATCGTATTATAAATATTTGATCAAATATTTATGAGATTTTTACCGTTTTTTGAAAATTATTAATAGAATTGCAAAAACAAAATTTATGTGTTAATACAAACGGCACAAATAGACAGTAATATTAGCAATAACAATGGAATGAAAAACATCGACTACTGAAAGGAATTGCCATAATCAAAGGTCTGAAAATTGACCGATCACAAATCAAATGAAACAATAATTTAATCATTGAACATCATTGAGTTTGAACATCATACAGCACCAATGATCATGATAATAATATTCAATATTTATGATAATGATGAATTATCAAAAACAATTCAAGGTTTGTAAATGAGGGAATTTCAGGCTAAAATTTTGAAAAATTTGGGCATTTTTTCTCTACTTTAGTTTTCTACTACCTTGCCATACCCCCATTCATTAGACGATATGAACAAACAATCGGATACAGATTCAAATAATCAAAAAGCGTGTGTGCCTGGGTTTAAAATTGAAAATTGAATCCCACACACACATTTTATCAACCATAACCGTCATTATTGTCATGATTATTATTATTTTGATTATTTGATATTTGTATTTATATTTTCCATGTTCAATTGTCATTTATGTGAATTCATTTTTCATTACAATTGTCATTGTATGCATTGTGTAAAGCTATTATTATTATAATCATTAATCCTATTATCATTAATCAATTTGAATTTTAATAATCATAATAATCATATTATTGAAAGTGAACGCGGGAACATGGAAAAAGTTTGAAAATAAAATAAAAAATGAAAAATAATATACTGATCAATGATTATTCTGAATGAATTTTTCTATAATTTTCATTTCCATTCACAGTACATCATATTTCATGGTGGTGATGGTAAAATAATAATAAAATGTTCATAAAATAAAAAATAAAATAAAATAAAAAACCACGACATCCAAATACATTAAATAATTATTTTCATTATTATTATATTAGGATTTTTTTCATGTAATTTTCATTCATGTTCAGCACTCTATCCAAGTCACTCTCAATTGTGGTTTTCGATAGGTGTGTGTAGTAAAAAAAGCACATTGTGTTATAAATATTTAATGTGAAATGATATCATTATATAAAACATGTAAGACAAATGAGAATTAGGAAAAAAAGAGAAGAAATAAGAAATCAAATTATCATTATTTCATACAATTATATCATTGAATTTTGAAATGTAATTTAGTTTTTTGATTTAAATTTCTTTGGATCAAATGTATTGGATCAATTCTATGGTTGATGCACTATTCACTCTTTCCATTTGAATAACAAGAGTGTGTGTGTTTGTGATAACTTGGCTCACAATTCATTGAATTACAAATGGAAAAAGGAATCAAATGAGAATTTCCTTCAATTTAATCTGTCAAATACAAATTTTTCGTTTTGTTAATTTCTTCATTGAATGTCGATGTTCATTGAATGAAATAATGAAAAAACTAAATCAATCAATTGTATAATGATAATGATAATTTATTTATTGGATTGGATCGATCCATTCTTGATTTGAAAAGAGAGAATATTCTTCGGCCAAACGAAAAAATTCAATTTAATTTTTACATATGTTCTATTATCATTGTTATTATTATTATCTCATAGAATTATTATAATAATAAGAGAACGGCAAAATTATTTTTTGTTCCCCCGATTAACCATGGATCATATATCACCAGGATCATCATGTGAAATTTCACCACAGTTCAAAATTTGTATTAATAAAAAAAGAATTATTTCTAATTCAATCAATTTTCCCTATGTCATTAGTCATATGAGAATAAAATTTATTTTTTTTTTATGGAAAAAACCATTTTTTGATTGTCGTTAGTGAGATTCATTTTTCAGCCGGAAAAATTTGAATTATTTAAATTTTAGGTCACCGCAAAGTAATACAAACGAAAAATTAATCAATCATACAATCAATAATGTCGATAGGTTTATGGATTACTTTTTTTTTGACCGATTGATTTTCAATTTCAGAATTTCAAATTGAAAAAAATCTAAAATCAGTGAAATAAGCGCCCGCTATTGAATCGCAATGAAAATGAGAAATTTTTTGAATTTTTTTTATGAAAAACAAAATTATAAACGTTCAAATGTTAATATTAATTCACAATGTTCAGTATGTGGAAATAAATCAACAGGTACAGCATTGACTGGATAAAATGGTAATTCATCGGTCGCTGATGTATACAGGCATAATTGTACAAAATTTCTTAAAGCATCACCTTGTGGTTTACAAGAAACATATACAAGTCGATCAATGAATGACATACTCTTTAATGTACTGATAACTTTTGGATGTAATGCACGACGTGATGGATTTGCTATTGCTATTACTGGTTTTTTTATTAACGTTTCTGATAATAATTGTGGAAGTTCTTTTTCGATTGTACCACAAATGAATTCAATATTATTTGCACCATTTATTTCAGCATTTTTTCTTGCATCATTTATGGCTGATTCTGACGAATCGATTGCAATAATTTTCTTGACTTGATCACTTAACAAAATAGACAATGTACCGGTACCACAACATAGATCTAATATGGTTGCATTTTTCGAGATATTCATTTCGGTGATGATCGTACGATATAATATCTCAGCAGCCATTGTATTTACTTGAAAAAATGAACTTGGTGATATAACGGATTTTTTATTGAATAATCTTTCAATGATCGTTGATTCACCAGCCAAATGATAATAAGGTTCATTTGTATGCGTTGATCGCGTGTGTCTTGTTGCATGAAAATATAATGAATGTAAACGAGGATCATCTGCGAAATAAGCTTTGAACCTTTGCATTTCTTCTTTAAGAGCATTTTCATCGAAATTTTGTGGATGTAATATCGCAGTTAGCATGTGTTCATCATTACGATTTGAACGAATATGAACACGACGCCAATGACCACCTTCACCATAATTTTGACAGATTTCTAGCGGTGAAACATCACGAAGGTATTGCTGAAATTTTTTTGCTAAATCAATATGACTTTGTTTTGATATTTTTAAATGATCCGGCTCAACACATATTACACGGTCATGTTTTGATGGTTGACCAATGAAAAATCCTACTGTTTTCGGATTACCATCGATACCTGGCCAAATACTGAATTCATCTTTATTACGATAATGTTCAGTCAATGGTGATGGTTTAACGTCTTCCAATAGACAAGGCATATTATTACTACCGATACGTATTGTTTTATTTAAATGACGTAGCTTTGAACCAAAAGATTTCAATATGTCTTTCATGGCATATAATTTACGTTTTAATTGTTGTTCATATGGAATTTTATGCAATGGCATTACAATATCATTCAAAATGTCAAAACGATTTTCTTCATTAATCGTATATGGCAATGGTATTAATGCTTTTTTCATTTTTTTCATTCCATCATTATTATTGTCACTATCAAACCATCTTAGTGAATTATTTGAATGTTTCTTTTTATGTTTATAATGTTTTTGATCATCATATTCTTCATAATCATCATCATATAATGCATTAACAAATTTACTTTGTTTTTGTTGTTGTTTTTGTTTTCCAAAATCGTCTTTAAATAATTGTTTAAATGTTTTTGGTTTTTGTTGTCGATTCACCACTGATTTGTGATCGTGTTTATAATCATCATCAAAATCAAAATCATGATCCAAATATTTTTCATTATCAATAGCAGCGAATGACTGTTGACCATTATTGCTGTTAATGATCTTTAGTGAATGCTTGGTTTTTTGAAATCGATGATTACGTAATGTACGATTTAATTGTACAATAATACATGTTGAAGAAGTCTTATTAATCAGAATTTTTTTTGAAATAAAATTTAAACTTTTAAACATGATTTTTAAATTTGAAACTTAAAATTGACACAAAATCATAAAAACATGTGATTATTAGTGTTAGATTTCGACACCGGCTGGCGTCAAAAGCGCGAAATTCAAATTTTAAATCAAGAAAAAATCAAAAATTTTTTGAATCTGAAAATGCAGATTCATATTCAATTTTCGCGCATGAATCAAATCGCGATTCCCAATTTTATTATTTTCACATTTAATTCAATTCAAATCAAATGATACAAGGAATGAAATTCAGTTAAACGACTGTTATTCTTGTGTATGTCGACGAAAAAAAAAAATTCACAAAAATGCCAGCAATTTCTTGCTATAAATGCTTCTACTTTTTATTTTCCTTGTTGTTGTCTACCAAAGAATCCATAAACAAATCTTTCAAAACAACAAAATTCTTTGATCAAAAAATTTTCGTTTTTTCGTCATTTGAAAATCTCATTGTCGTTAACAGCAGTTAGAAAAGAAAAAAAGAAGAAAAATTCAATTCAATTCAATCCAAAAATTTTTATTTTTTGATCATTCGAACAAACAAATAAATAAACCAATTTAATAACAGGCAATCACAATATCATTCATTCAAAATTCATACATCTTCACGCAAACACATTTGTTCATTGCATTCATTCATTCTACTACGAATTAACCAAATGAAACCAATGAAAAATGAAAATAAATTTAGCAGAAATCAAGCTTAGTACACATACACACCCATCGCATACATTAGTGCATAATCTTGAAAAATTTTAACGAAAAGAATATATAATCAAAAATTACAGAATTCATATCCATGCAGAATAATGCACACACGCACAAAATGCATAAATACCAAGAATATTCTTAAGTGTTTTTTAGTTCCATTGTAATTTACATATTCTTTTCATCATCATCGACATCGACATCATCGTAATCATCATCATGATATCTTAGCATCATTATAAACATCAACAACCAAGACACACACACATCATTTGACAATGTTATTATTTTTTATTATTTCATATTTTATTTTTTTTTTAACAGAAGAAAATGAAATGAGAATATTTCAAATGACGAAATAAAAATAACTAAGCAAAGAATCTACGATGATGTCGATGTCAGTGTTGTGCTTTAGAATATATATTTGATTGATCTGTATGACAATAAAAAACAAAAAACAAGATGAAATTTAACCATCACAAACACATTTGCCAGTCGCCATATGCCATTGTGATTGTTCATATCCATTAATTCAACTAAAAAAAAAAAAAAAACAGTCAACCGACCAATCAACCAAGAATATGATACAATCAACTTGAAATAAATGATAATAATAAATTAACAAAGAATAAATTATATATTTTCTTATTATTATTGTTATTATTTTGTTTTCAAATGTGTTATTATTATTTTCTATTCTGATCTGATATTATATAATTATTATTTTTTATTAATGTTGAACAATTCCTTTATTTTTTACTACCAATTGTTATTATCATTGATATTATCATTATAATCATCGTTATAGCTTTTATGAACATTTTTAATTTCAAAAAAAATATATGAAGATTTTATGATAATCAATAGATATACTTTTGATATAAAAAAAAGTTATAAATATTCATGGATTGATGAATTTATTCATTCATTCATTTTTTTTACTGAATTCAAAATTTATTTTTCCATAAAAAAAATTGAATGATCAATCATCATAATCAATATATATTATAATTCAATATTTTTACATGAAAAAATGTGAACAATTATTTTTTGATATAAAAAATATATGAAATAAAATAATCTACGAAATAATCAAATGAATATTGGAGTAAATTTATTATTATTTTTTCATAATTACAATTTGGAAATATTCCTCTTATTATTAATTTAAAAAATTATTCTTTGAAACGAAATTATTTATTCAAATTATCATAATTATTATTTAATTGTAATTATTCACATTATTTTTCATTAATTAATATTATAATTATCAATTTTTCCATTCTTCTAAAATTTTAATCATGTTTACGTATGAAAAAAAATTGTATCTAAGTTTGTTATATGAGAAACAAGAATTTATTTGACATCATCATTAAACATAATGATAATGATAATCATCATCGTTAATTTCGTTGTGTGTCGTCATTCTCATCCATTCTTTCCATTCGTTTATTTTATTTTATTTTTTTTGAGAAAAAAATGTATATTTTATGGAAGAATTCTCTATTTATTTCATTTCATTCAGCTATCAAAGAAAAATGAAATGAACGAATGAATGAAAAATGAAAAACAACCCGAAAATATCAACGAAAAAATTTTAACTGTCAATGTCAATGTTATTTCAAATGTTTGAAATGTTAATGAAACGTAAACTAAACATTTTGTTCATATATAAATGTGTGTGCTGCAGTTTTGTATGTGTTTGATGTAAGTGAATATTTTTCTTCAAAGAATTTTGAATGATGAAAATAAATGATGATAATAATAATAACGATAATCATGAATTAAATATGAAAATGAATGAACAATTTTTTTTCTGTTCATTTTTTCTATCCATGAATTCAAAAGATCCTCAGTGAACTTCAACAACGATGATTTCAAGCGTATGAATTCAATGAATTTCTAAAATATATATGAATAAGTTATGAATTCTAATGATTTCTTCTATATTTCAAGGTTTGTATGTTTTGAAAAAATATTGTCAATTATTATTAATATTTGAAATGAAATGAAATAAAAATATGTATTAGATATGAGATTGAATTTTGATATAAGGAGATATAAGATATAGTATTCAAGTAGAAATTGATATTGAAAAACATAAATATTTCTTTTTCGAACATGTTGTCAATGAATTTCATTTTGTCAAGTTGTTTTTAATATTGAAAATACATGAATTTGAATGAATAAATTAATGATACCGCCGACTGAATGATGGCCTATCATTCACTTTTTATTATTATTATTCTGAGGATATTATAATCGTTGATGTGAAGATGGTTTGTTGGCGATTGATGACGAAAACAATGGCAACGATTGCATTGCAATATTTTAGACATACTTCGTTTTTCGTCAATGTTTTTCAAGTTTGAAATTGAGAGTAAAAAATTTGAAAGATCTTCAAATAGTTATTGAAATGCAGTCCAAGTGTTTCGTCAGAATTTTCAAAATTTTTCCTTGTTTTAAAATTATTTCTTTTCCAAAATATCATCATTTATCCTGCAAAAAATATATTGTCGTTTGTAATTTCATAAAATGAAGATTCAATTATTATAAATTAATTATTTATATGAAAATATTCGATTATATTGAAATAGATTGAATGTAAGTTCATTTCAGGTAAAAATTTACTAATTAAATAATTGATTGAATAATTTATTTCAATTTGAAAGATTGCTAAGATTGAAATCAATCAAAATTTCCATCATCAATATTAATTCAATGATATTATTTCATTTTTCGGGTAATCTTATTCGATAGAAAATTGAATTTTCATCAAATTGCTTTCAATTTGATTGGGAATCCAAAATATTCCGAAATGTTTTCCGTTGGATTTTTGTTAAATAAATTTATTCTTAGTCAAATATTTCTTCTGAATTTCTTTCCAACTTCCAACTCTCAATCATTTTTTTAGATTTCATTTCATTTTCCATTTCCACAGAACACATATTTTTTGATTGTAGATATTTATTTTTTGTCAATTATTTTTACAATTATAATTATAATTATATTTTCATTATTATTACTTTCACATTTTTCAACTGTAAAACTCAACTAAATTCAGTGCAAAATATACAGCACATGTGTTCTTCAATGATATTTTGATTCATTTCATTCTGCTTTCTGGTTTTTCTCTTGGTATTTTTCTCATATATGTGTTTCGCATATGTACGAATACTACCGAGCATACACATTCAATTCGATTTCTCATATATTTCTCAATTTGGTACAATTGAATATATTTGAATGGAAATGAAAATGAAAAAAAAATTTACTTTTCATTTTGGCATTTTGGTTAGTAACGAGCATTCGCAGTGAAGACAAATTTAAAATTGGTATTTTGTATTTTTTGTTGAAAATATAGCAAAGATTTTCATGAAAAATTTCTATGAATTTGTTCAAGTATTCTCTCAATTATATATGTGAATTCATATATACACAAATCATCATCATCCACATTGGTTGTTGTCATATATTTTTATTCTTATTTTTATTTTATTTTATTTTTGGTCAGGTCTACCATCATCCATCCATCCATCGATGATGTCGATGATTATGGCCAAAAGAAAGAAGGTGGCCATGAAAATCGAAATTCTGAGAACAAATGAAAGAAATTGAAATATAAAATAAAAAGGAAAAAAAATAATATTAAATCTGTCAGATGAATTGAAATGAAATGAATTGAATTGAATCGAAATGAATGGATGGATGGATGGATGGATTTTAATTTCAATGATAATAATAATAATAACTTGGCCATTTACTTGGAATAACGAAAATGAATTTTCGTAATAAAAAATCTAAAAAATATATCTAAATTAGACTTAGAACTAAATCACAGTAAAAGTATGAAACATTGAATACCCTTGTTGCTGTGCACTTCTTCATTTCTTCTCCATCGTCATCCTGGCTGTTCAATTTCTTCTTGTTCAGTGCATTTGTGCATTGTTATTTGTTTTATTTATTTATTTTCATGTACAATATCCGTACATAATTTTCATAATTCCTGTTTCGTTTTTAGTAGTTCGGTATTTGTATTGGATTTTTCTTTTCGGTTCAATCTGTTTTGATTGATGAGTGTTTAACATTAACGAAATTTTCATCGATCAATGAAGCAAAATTTCATGATCAAAATTTACAAAAAAAGAAAAAAAAGACAATCAATTAATTGAAATGACTAACAAATATTTTAAATTTAAAAGAGTTTGTAGCTATTTTGCTTGGATTATTGGAGTGTGTGTGTGTGTGTGTTTGATACTTTGGTTGTTTGTATTTTCATTCCATTTTTCATTCATCAATAATTGTAATAATAATGATCAATCGATGTTTTAATTAGGAAATTATCAATCAATCATAATGAATTCATAATTCGTAATTCATAATGAATGGAAAACTTTTTTTTCAATTCAAAAACATCGAAATAAAATAATTTCCGTTGATATTTTTTCTATTTTAATTTTTTCATTATGATTTATTTATTCATCTATATATTTATTCATATTGATTTGTGGATCAATATTCACGCATATATTTTCCAGTATATAAGTTGTTAATATTCATGAATTTTAATCAAATTAGATTGAAATTGAATAACAATTTAATAATATAATGATGATAAAAAATGAAAACGAAAATAGAATTCACAACTTTGCCATATTTTTGTTTATTTTATGTCAAAATGTCAGCACAGCCATCAGGTACACACACATTGTACGTTTATTTTACTTTCATTTTAATAGAATAATAAATGAATTTTTATTCAATTTAATTCAATTTGTTTCATTGATTTTATCATCGATCTATTTTAATCAATTTTTTTCATGAATTTTTTTTAACAATACTAATGATGATTGATATGTTTTTTGACATTTTTTTTCTTCGCCATTTCATTCAAAAATAATTGACATGATGCTAAGAAATTTAGCATAACTCTTGCATAAAGTTTATATGAACAGCTAAGAATTTTTTTTCTTTTAATTTATACCGTTTCTCTTTCATCTGAGAAAAAAAGGAAAACTTCAATCAATTACTTCACTTAAACAGAGAAAAAAACATTAATTCATTTCGTAGTCAAAGAGTTCAATCACCTTACTTTGTTTTCTTAAAAATGTTCTGCAAATGGTTCGTGTCTTCTTGGTGTATTTGTATGAATGATTCGTTTATTTATTCATTCATTCAATTTTTTTATTGCCATTTTTTGCTTATTTTTTTCTCAAAAAAATTTCAACAACGAATGAATAATTCTTCAAATCTATTTTTGCATAATTTTTCTAAATTGTCATCAAATACTTATTCACAATTCGTCAACCATCAATTTCAATCAACTAAATTGTCACTAGATTATTCAACCATTCGAAGATGGAAATAAATCAAAGTACATCAAACTCAAACATTTCATTTCTGGTTGATTTAAAAAACAAATCAAGAGATGAATGTTTCAAAAAGCTAAAGCGTAAAGAAAATATTTTTGAAAACAAACGATTGGATTTCAATTTTTGAAATTTTTTTTTCAAATATACAAAGTTTCAACCACAAATAAAAACAAACAAAAGCATTGAATTTCGACCGATTTTGAAAATGTTTTTGGATAAAAAATAAAATAATCAATGATAATCAATCATATGCGACCAAATAAATCGATGTACAATTTATAATTTTCGAAAATGGATAGACAAAAATAAAAAAAAATTTCTATATTCCAAAATATTTTAATTCAACAATATTTCATGTTTAAATTTCAAGACCATAAACATTGAATTTGACAATCAAAAACAAGAAATTTCCAAATATTTCTCACACACAAACCAATGAGAAACAAACACGCAGATAGAAACACACAGAAAATTATCAACGCAGATAATTTTAGGATGTGAATTGTGTACAATGGGTTGGCAATGTGGTAGCACAATCTCATAGCATCTTCTCAAGCTACGTGAAGATGATTGCATTTTTAAAATCAATTTTCGCTTGAAACTGCTGAGATATTATGTGTTCATGATCAAGTCATATTAATGATGCAAATATTTGATTAATAACAATCAAATCTTGATACTGGTATTTTCGTATTTTACCACTTAATCGTCGCATACAAAGGTCATCGCAAACAATCGAAAGACATCGAAATCGAAATTATTGAGATACATTCAAAGCTAAAATCAACGTGATTTTTCTATGTTTCGCTTGAAATTCATTTGTTCATATTTGGACAAATTATCGATACGATTGCGATTTTATCACATAATTATCGCATTCGGTACGAGCATAGCGATGTATTGTAAACGCAGGGCCGGTCCGACGCGGGTGCGAAAGTGTGCGAGGCACGCAGGCGGAAGGCGCTCACGACCAGAAAAGGGCGCCTAGGTTTCAAAATTAAAATCAGGAATGATTCTTTTCCAATTAATTCTATTATTTTGAAAGAAAATGAAGGGTCTCATAATAAATTTTCTGTAGTTATTAACCTTAGCACTCTAGGCAGTTACAGCGCAAGCGAGCCAGTAGCTCGACAATTTTCACTTTCATGTCAAATGATCATGCAAAATTGTGGCTGAGGGGCGCCTATAGAGTTACTGCATCACATCTTGTGGTGAGTGAGACTCAGCGCTCGAGTGCAAAGAGTTAATTTTATTGTGAATTTTTATTGAGCCTGTGAGAAATCTCCCTGTGTAGCATAAGCTTTCCCGAAAAAAACTTACTGACAATTTTTTTTAATTAACATTTTTTGCCAAGCAAATTTTACATGCTTTGTCCAAGGCGCTAAGAGCGATTTTTTGAGATGCGCTTAGCGTATCTTCATCAAACCAGCATAAATAAATAGCGCAGACTTAAAATTGATCATTATTCCACTTTTTCGATCTGATAATTTTAGGCTATTACTCCCCTCTGGAAATATGAAAATTTTAAAGTATTATTGTCTTTTTTTCCAACTCATTCAATCATTTAATAGGGATTTTCATTTTAGAAATTCATTAGGGTTTTTAGCTAATCCAATTTTAAAATTTTGTCACGTGAGAGCCTACTGGTCACTGGTGACCATCGCGGCAGATAACGTGTACAGCATCAACGACTTTTGAGTACAAAATCGTACCACGAAAAAGAAGTCTGATTCCGAATTTATTTTTGCAATTTTAGAGTTAATTAATTGATAATAAATCTTCATTGACATAGGATAATTAAATAAAATTTTCTAAATATTTCATTAAACATATTTGAATAAATTGAATTAGGTATAATTTGATGTCAATCCATGTTGGTCAGAGCGGTGAAAATAAATTAATTTGTCTCATTTGCATAGTATTGACACGTTGGCTACCATGGGGGTCGACGGTGACCGGCAGGCTGCCACGTGAAAAAATTATAAAATTATCTTGGATGAAAATTCTGATGAATTTTTAGAATGAAAATCATTACAAAATGACTGAATAGATATGAAAAATGAATCAAAATTAGAATTAAGAATTTTTATCTTTTCAAAGGACAGTTATAGCTAAAAATAACCCTTTCTGAGAAAAATAGATAAATGATCATTTTCAAGTCTCCGCTATTCATTTACGCTAGTTCAGTCATTCTCAACCTTTTTTTCTCTGCGGCACACTGAAAAAAGGAAAAGCCTTCATTTCCAAAATCTTGCGGCACACCAAGTAAAGGAATGAGTTGGATTTCCAAAATTTGGCCGCACACTTTTGAAATCTGGCGGAACACTGGTTGGTAATGACGGCGCTAGTTTTATGAAGATACGTTGAGCGCATCTCAAGATATCCATCTGGGCGCCAACGTGCAGCCACGAAAAATGCGTTGGGCAGCCAACGTGTCAATGCGCAACTGACGTATGCTGGGGTCTTACCCAATGGCTTACCCAATTGGGGTAACAAAATATGCTGGGGCGCCGGCTGATTTTCGCACGCACCCAAAAAAAACCTCGGACCGGCCCTGTGTAAACGCATTAGTAATAAATGCATGATGAATCGAATGCGATTATCATCATGATCATAACAGCATATACCACCGAAAAACAGTACACTTGTATATCACATATTTATTCAGTGAATAAATTGTTATCATTTCGAAAAATCAGTTTGTTTTGTCTGTCACATATGCATACCATACACATGTTCAAAATTCATATTCTCAACAATAAGTTTGCCTCTTCTATTCCTCTATTATATTTTATTCTAACCATTATCATCATCCTCCCATAATTTATATATGTGAAAATGAAATGAAATGATTGAAAATGATATGAAGAATACAGAAGAATGATATGATATGATATGATCATTTTTAAATAATAATAATCATAAGTAAATATGGTCGAATTTTGAATTTTTTCATTCATTTTTGCTTGATATTTTCGATTTTTTCGGCTGTCTGCTTTCATATCATTTTTCGTTTCGAAAAAAACATATAAATTTACATCTGTATTCGTTATTCACATTGAAATTCATATTTTTTTGCTTTTGCAAATGTATTTGTTGTTTGCGATTGATTGTTGAATGATGGTGGTTTGATGATGTGTTTGTGTTTGATGTATGTGTGTGTTAGCTGTTTGCTGTTTGTAAGTGTTGCTGATGCCGAATATATGTGTGTTGAACAACATCGACAGCAATTTTCAAATATTTTTCAGAATCATTGATATAAATTGAAATTTCAATTCAATAATAATTGAATTCAATATTTTCTATTTTTAATTTCAGTATTTTTGGTCATTTTCATTTTTTTTCATTTTTGATTGATAATCTTGTGATCGATTTATTGATTGATTTTTTTTTCAAATGTTCGACGTGTTTGAATCCAAAATAAATTAATTCAATCAATCAACAAGTTTTTCAATTGAAAAAATTTCGAAAAAAATTCAATCAATTTAAATGATTCATTTCCAATCAACATTGCCAGCAATAATTTTCAATTAAATAATTCAAATTCAATACGATTCAATATTTTTTATATAAAAAAAATCTATTCAAATTTTATCAAAATCTAATCATTTATTTTTTCAACTAAAATACCCAAAAAATTCAAAATATCAAAATCAATATTTATCCAAAAAATTTATCCTTATTCAAAATAAAAGGCAAAAATCATCAAATCAATAGAATCGATCAAGCTTTTAAATATCAATAATTTCAATATTTCAAATAACAAACTAAAATCGTAAGTATTTTATATTCCTGAAATTTCCATGGGTCGAAGAGTAAAAAAAATGAAATTCATAATATCCAATATAATCAAATAATATTGATTTTGATTGATTGATTGATCGAAAGGATATAATTTATTATATTCCTTTATCTTTTTGGCCAAAATTATTGATCTTTTATCGTGTGTGTTTTATCTGAAATCGATCAAGAATTCCTATCAAAATCCATTCTGATCGATTCTTTTTCAAAGGCATTTTTGATGAAAATCTTAGAAATCGATTCAATAATTCATTATGCAAACAAACACACGAAAACGAAAACTTATGGTTGTTTTTGTTTATTTTTCATTATTTTTTCTAAGATTTTTGTTTTCATTTCAAGTTCGATTTAACTCAAATTCAAATTTACTAAAAAAGAATAAATAAACTCAGAAATGTAATCCCAATTAAAAATTCAATTTCAAGATTACGAATCTCCAGATGTGTGCGTGCGTGTGTACGTGAACGTTATTCATTCAAATAACTCAAATTCAAACGATTATTTAAATGAATGAATTGAATTTCTGAAATAAACTTTGAATTTTCGCGAAGAATTTATTAAGATTCTAATTCAAATTCAAATCAATTCAAAAACGATTGATGGGTTTTGAATTATTCTCAAATTCATTCATTCATTGAAAAGCATCGAATCGAATCGATTCGATTGATCACTTGAATCATCTTACTTGAATTACTTGATTTAGGTTTTTTTCGCCTTTGCGAGGAAAAGTTTTGGTTTCAATGCAATATCCAAGATTTCATTTCTTTCTTTTATCTTTCTCTCAATATTTTCAATACAATCTTATCATATAAATTCATACGAGAAAAAAAGTAAATTAACAAAATTTTACCCTTGACACTATTCAGTGAAAAGCGAAAAAAAAATTGTAACATATTATCATATCTTTTTCTTCGATAATGATTATTATTTGTATATTTATTAACTTCCACTGGACTTTTTTTTCCATTTTCTATTTTGAATATGATAAATTATCCATTCATTCGATGATTCAGGTTTGAATTTGTATTTTTAGAATAATCAAGATAATTTGACGAAAAATAAAAAAATCAGGTTTCTCTTTACACAATTCTTTAAAATTTGAAATTTATGAAATGATTAGTTTATTTCGGTATTTGCCACTTTGTAAGAAATGTAAAAATGTTTGAAAATGAAAAAATTCATCTTTGAATGATTTTTCTCCGATTTTGAAAATGTTCATCTTCAATCAATCGACATTTATTAATTTATTCATTCATTCATTCATCTAAAATACTAAATAATTGAGAAAAAAAATCATAATAATAACATGACTTATCTAATAAAGCCAAAAGCAAAATAACGATTGTAAGTGAATGAATGAATGAATAGATGGTGAACAACATTACACATTCCATACATATTATAAATTATAGATTTTGCGAAAAAAAACACAATCGATGATAATAATAATAATAATAATTTCGATTCTACTGAAAATCCAATTTTTCATCATGTATTTTTTCAATACTAATGCCCACATAAACACATATTATTAAGTCAATTATAATAATTCATTGTGATAATAATAATAATAATGGCTTTTTCTTTTCCTTATTTTTTTCTTATTCGATTATAATTCAAGGTTTTTTGCTTTCTTCTTCAATATTCTAATTCCACAATCAGCTTTATCTGTTGGATGAATTGCTAATAATGTTTGGAAATAATTTTTAAATGCCAAGAAGAATCTAAAGATATTTGAAAATAATCTAATATATATAATATTGTGGTAGTAAACGAAACAGTTATCGAATATTTTTGAAATTATGACGAATAATATTGTCAATTGTTGTGAAAATGTTGGAATCAATCAAAGTAATGATTTCAATGAAAATAATGATCAAAATTATGGAAATAATAATGATGAAAATAATGATTCGAAAATGATTATGATGAATGATCAAGATGATCTGTTGGAACAACAGCAAACACAACCATTTGATACCATCATCAATACAAATAATAATGAAAATCTTATAACCTCATCAACAACAATACCTATGCAACAACAATCGCATCAGCAACAACACTTACCATCGTCCACATCATCAAATAATAATAATGACCATACGAATTACAATAATGATAATTTTGATGACTCAGCTTCGAATAAAAATATTCCGAAATTATCTCATAGTATGAGTCATAGTGATCAATATTCTACCAATCGAAAAGGATCAAATGTTTCAAAAATATTTTCAGCACTGAAAAATCAAACATCATCTTCACATACGTCTTCCTCAGCTTCATCCACATCATCATCATCATCAGCAACGATTTCATGTTGCTGTTCACCATCATCATGTTCAATAATAAATAATAGTAATAATGATGATAATATTATGAATAATAATGAAAATTATTCAATATGGCAAATAGTGCACATGATATTGGTTGTTATAGCATCGGCAACCATAAACGGTGTTGTATTTGGTGTTGTCAATAATTTTGGTGTATTCTATGCTTATTTAACCGAATTATCTAAAACAGATATTGCAGCTTTAGGTTTCAGTAGTGATAATAATAATGAACATTCAATCACTAATGATTCAATTATTGCAAATAATACAGCATCATCTGCGACAACAACAACACTGGATGCAGTTGTACAATCATTGATCGGTAAGTTTGAATTTCATTCAATTATTATTTATTTAGTTTTTCTTTCAAAATCTTTTATCTTTTACCACGAAAATTTTCATCAAATTACCAATGTTTATTGCGAAATTATTGCCTGATAAACAATATTGACATAATTTTTCCTTGAAATTCATTACGTAATCCGACAAAATTCATTTGAAATTCTCTATTTTAGGAATTCTATTTAATATTCCTAGATTTGAATTTTGTGTATTTTGAATTTTAAAAGGAAAAAGGATATACGGTTCAATCAATCGATTCTTCTTTTTCATTTTATATTCCATTTTTCAATATAAAAAAATATAAATTAATTAGAATAATTTTAATTAACTGTAAATTAATGAGCAAATATCATAGATTGAAATAAGATCGAACTAAATAACTGATATCATTAGAAATAGGAAGAGAAATAATAATCAAGGAATTCAAACTTTAAATCTCAGATCATTTTTATTCATTTTTTAAAAAATGAAATGAATTTATTTACATTGTAATTAATTTTTATCTTTATAATTAAAATTTGAATATTGAATAATTTCAATCAAAATTAATAATGATGATTTTGATTTTGTTTCTCATTTTCTCATGATAATTTGATACAAACATTCATTGATGATGATTATAATAATGATTAAAATAATTGAAATTATAATTAACTCATTGAATATTAAAAATTTTTGTTCTCAATTTCAATTTCAATTTGAAAGTAATAATCGTTTGCTTTCAAATTCAATATTCAAATTTTTCATTGAGTTTTTAATCCGTTTTAATAATGCTATCCTTTATTTATTTCACAAAAAAAATAATAATGAAATTTTAATAATTCAAAATTTAATTTCATTCAATTGATTCATTCAAGTGTAATTCAATACGATTCTTTCGAATATAATTCAATTAAAAGCTTAAAATCTAAGCGTTTGTGTATGTGCATGTGTTTGGCATATTCAATATTCATGAAAAATAGATTAATATCAATTTCAACTAAATAAATAAACAAACAAAATGTACATAAAAGTATGTGCTGCTGTTGTTTTGCGATATTCATCATCACAACGCAGACATAAAAATGACAATCATTTTCCATATTACATACATATGAGAATATAATAATGTTTTTTCTTTGTATATTCAACCAGAGAATTGAAAAATGCCTCATTAAAATGATCTCATATTTTTACATAATTTTAAATAATTTAGAAATGAATAAAAAAACATACACCAAATGTATTACAATTATTATTTGCTTGTTGTTGTTGCTAACCATGGTGTGGCACCCATAGAAACAACACTAAAAATTTTTTATCAAGATTTGATGATGTTTTTCGATAGGATTTCACTGCTTCGTTCGATCATTCAGCAGCAGCATCATCAACACAGTAAACGATTCTTGAAACATGAACATAAATTCATGACACATGTGTATTGTTTATTGCTTTGCTTATATTCGATTATATGTGTGTTTGTTCAGAATTTTCAAACAATACGAACACGCACAAACGATGATTTGAAAGAGTTAAATGACGTTTCAAGGCACAATAAGTTCTATATATTAGAAAAGATGGAAAAAAATTATATAACAGGATGTGTATGCATGCAACAATACTATTGACTTGAAGCTCTTATCAAGCACTCACAGGCTACAATTAAATTCATGGAAGAATTCAATAAAAAAGCAAATTGAATTAAATTTCGATTATCGATTCTTTCAATATTTGGTTTTAAGAATAATTGGAAAAATTAAGAAATGAAACACTTTGAATGAATTCAATCATAGTTCTTTGATTGATCTTTTAAATCATGAATTTCTTGAATTCAACGCATAGCATTTGTTTTCAAGCGATTAATTTCGTATGCAAATCGTTTGTGACTTTAAGAAGAGAAATATTCTAATATTTAAATATTGATATTTCAAGAAAATGTCATTAGACTTTACACACATCATAAAATTTCCGTATAAAATATTCATAATACAATAATAAGCTAGAGAATGATGATGATTATGTAATTTTCTCTGTTTGCGAATGAATTTAAAAAATAAATAATGAATATTCATTTTTCAGGATGAAAAAAAAAGTAATGAATGAATAATCCCGTTCATAATTATAAATTTATACACACACGGATTTTATGGTGTTTTTTCCAATCAGAAATCTTAGTACAAAATAATGTTATAAGCAATGATAAAGATAGAATTCTCAATTTTTAATTATGAATTATGTCAATGACCTTCGTATTTTAGTTTAAGAGTATGAATTATGATTAAAATTTTTCGTATATTCCTTGATTGATTGATTTGTCTGTAATTTATTATAAATTATCCTCTTTTTTTCTTGGTAGCTGGTGTTGGTTCATTCAATGTTGGTCTAATATTTTTTTGTTCAATAATTGCATCGGTATTAAGCGATCGTTATGGTATACGTATGATTTGTTTTATTGGTGGCATATTGTCAACAATAGGAATGTATGCATCATCAGTATCGCTCAATTTAATTTATTTATATATTACATATGGTCTGGTATTGGGCATCGGTGCATCATTAGTATATGGACCATCATTAGCAATTTTAGGACATTATTTCACTAAACGTCTTGGATTAGTTAATGGTCTGGTGACGGCTGGTAGTTCAGCATTTTCCATCATAATGCCAATATTATTACGATGGTTGTTGGATCTTGTAGGGATTCAAGTGACATTTAAATATTTATCAATATTGATGGCAACATTGATACTATGTTCATTAACATTCAAAGAGAAAATCAAAAGACCATCAAAACAAAATGGTTCGGCAAAAAAGAATTTAGCCAATATGTTTTTTTATGATGCATTATGGAAAAATAATCTCTATCTTTATTGGGTAATCTCGATACCGATGGGTTTGTTCGGTTATTTTGTTCCATTCTGTCATCTTGTCAAACATGCGAGAGATATCAATTCGATTTATCAAGGCGAAGTTTTAGTCATGTCAATCGGTATAACATCAATGATTGGTCGTTTGATAACTGGACCATTAGCTGATGTATCTCATATCAATAGAATTTGTTTGCAGCAAATTGCTTTTGCTTCGATCGGAGTTTTGACTATGTTGCTGCCATTTGTACGTGATTTTCCATTATTATTGGTTTGCTGTGGTTTAGGCATATTTGATGGCACATTTATCTCATTACTTGGACCGATAGCTTTCGATTTGGTTGGACCTGAATATGCTAATCAAGCTATAGGCCTATTATTATGTTTTTGTTCACTTCCATTGACGACTGGTCCACCGATAGCTGGTAAGTTTTTGACATTTAAAAATTCATATTATTCATAAAAAAGCACAATTCGGACTTGAAAATCTAATCATTTGTATTATAATTTTTTTCTTTTGAATAATCTTGACATATTAATTGAAAATAATTTAGCTTATGCTTATGGAATATATGGTAATTATAAATTGGCATTCTGTTTAGCTGGCATACCACCTATTTTTGCTGCCATATTGATGATAAACATAATACGTATGCAACGAATACAACGAAGACGTACATCGACAATTAGACTGGGAATCGATGAACCTAGACCAATATTCGATGATGTATTGATTGTTAATCATAGTCATCAACATCATCACCACCACCATCATCATCATCATTATCATAACCATAATCACAATAATAAATTATTGATGAATGGCTGCACAAATGGTGAAAAATTACATTTGCTTATCAATGTTAATGGACAAGATAATAATAATCATCACCATCATTATCATCATCCTCATTCAAAGCCGAAAAATAACAACAATATGAATGGCACAACAAAATTAAAACTTTCTAACGACAATGATGATGATTCGAATCAGAATAATGGTAGTGAGAAACAAATTTTATTATTAAATAATCATAACAATAATATCGATAATGATAATAATCGAAATAATAACAATGAAAATAATGGTCATCATTGCCAACAATCAACACCCTCATCAACAACATCGCCATCAGGATTATCTTTATTGTCGATTGATAATAACAAAAACAGTGATAGCGAAGATAATAATGCCAATAATATGACTGATAATCGGCAAGAATTGTTTTCATAAAGGAATTTTTGATTATAATTCAAAAAACCTGGAAAATTATATTTTTTATGATATGTTAGTCATCAATGTTTTGCCCAGAGGTACACATAACGAGAAAACATACACACACACACACACCTTGAATGTTTCGAGCATCTTGATGAAATTTGCTGTCGAAAACAACACACCCACAATGGATACATGGGCATGTATCTCGATAAAGCCATTGATAATCTTTTATATTTTTTTTTTCTCAAAAAATTTCCTAATTCTTTCAATTAGTGATCTTTATTATTATTATTTTTTTAATTATAAATGATAATCTGATGATTAATCATTGATTAATTTTTCATACATTTTTTTTTCATAAATTAAAGTGAATTTCAAATTTATTTTTATTTTTTTCAATTAATTATAATTTTCATTTTTTTTAATTGTGATCATTCAGAAATGAACATGAATAATTGATTTATAATAATCATTAATTTTAAATTAATAACCCACATAATGTTTTAGACAAATATCATCAATAAACACATCTGAACACCAATCAAAATATACGAATACCACCAAAATTTGATTTCATTTGTTTGAAAAACGCCCAATTGTTATTTTTCTCTTTTTTCAAATTATAAATCAAAGATAATTTTATCATTATTATCATGATTATTATTATTGTAATATGAACATGAATATATTTTTTAATATTTGATGTTGAGTTATTTCTGAAATTTAAAAAAAATTAAAAAATTGTCCAAAAATTTTGGCTAAATATGATGTATTTTCAAGAGTAAAATTTATTTTTAAAAATAAAAAAAAGATTATTTTTGAATTATTATTGCAAATAAAAAAAAAATCGCCTAAATAAATATAGAAATGTATATGAATCGATTTGATTAATAATTAATCATCGAAATAAAAATAGAAAATTTTGTATAAAAAAAGAGATTTTCGAATGATTTTCATAATTATCACAATAATTATGATAGTTTCCTGACAACAAATAGCCATCAATTAGACTTTGAATTGTAGAGATTGAAATGAAAAATTGATTTACAAAAAATCAAATATCGTTTATCGTTGAAATAGCCATGGCTGGTTTTTCGCTACACACATCACACGTACGATTTATCAATCGATTAACTTTTTAACGTAATGCCAATAACGTATGTAATTGATTAATAAATTCAGAGAATTGCTTTTTAAATGTTAATCGTGCCACATTGAAACGTGAATCCAGACCAACATCATTGATTATGGTAAATAATGATTGACATATTTGTTCTTCGATAGCCGGATCATTGATGAAACGCATTAAATCACGAATAATTGTTTGATATGTTTGTCGAAAACATCGAATCATCGAATATAATGCCATCGATAGGGCATCACGTAATATTAGATCACTGTTTCGTACTAATTCACCGAAAATGAATTCAATAATAACACGAAAAAATGGTGGTAGAAAATTTACAATCTCTTCAGATCGTTCCACCGATATCGATTGTTGACGGGCTAATTGTTCCAATATTTTAAATCCGATCGTTTTAATATCATTTGATATGCTGTAAATTAGAGAAGAGGAAAGAGAAAAACAAAGAAAAAATGAATATATATGAATAAATGGTAGAAAATTTATTAATAAATCATATCATATGAATATTTTTTTCAACTATTTGATATAATAAACCCGGAAAAATCAATGTCATAAGTGTAACAACACACAGACACAAACAAATCATGCATATTAATCATATTTAATAGAAAAAAATGTATGAAAACATAAATATATCACTGTGAAAATGTGTATTGGAATAATATTAAATTCGTCGTTGTTGTTTTTGTTTATTTGTTTGTCGCCACATTTTTTTTTCTTCAAATTGAAATCGATTCTAGAAAAATAGCGAAAAAAACAAAAAAAAAGCCAAAAAAAAAAAAAAATAATTTCAAGGATATTTGCATTTATTTACTCCTTCTACGAAGAAACGAAATAAATAAATATATATCCATTAATCAATTTTATCAAATCATTTATCATCACCGCCAACATTAAGCTAATAAAAAACCGCACAAAATGATAATCATTCGTACGAGAAAAGAATGACAAAGATGTTTTTTTCTCGGTTCAATTTGCTCAATTAGGCTTAATTTTTCAATTATAAAAATAAGAAATAAAAACATAAAACAAATTCAATTGAATTTCATGGTAGAAATTGATATTCAATATACAGAGAAAATCAAATGAGATTTAAATTTATAATTGGTAACGTAAAGTATCGTTTAGAATCGAAAAAATAACCTTAAAAGTATTGATAATTGATTTTGAAATTTTTATTTTTCAGATTTTTCCATTTTTTATTTTGATGAAAATTTTATCATCATTATCATCATCAAAATGATCAAATTGAAGAATTGATTAATTCAACAGAAAAATAAAAGGGAAAAATATCGAAAATTGAATAAAATTTGATAAATAATTGAAAATTGAATTTCAATATTATTCAAATATCATCGATTCGGATCAAATTAATTTTGTCAAAGAAATATTTATTCGAATAGAAACAAAAATCGAATGAAACCTTGAATGTGATATTTATTTATTTTTTTCCATGTTTTTAATAATCAACTATTGAATTTCCATGTCTTTCATTTCTATTCTAAACATTCAAACATTTTCAAGTTTTGAATGAATCAATTCGAAGATTATCAAAATCGATAATTCACTTGACCATTTTTGTTTTTCAATAGTAATTATTGAGAAATTCATTGCTCGAATTATAAGTACAATTTAATCACGAGAAAAATTTTGTAGATTAATGGCAAATACTGTGCCAAACAACAAATATATTTTTGTTTTATCACTAAAATGTGATTCAATTTGATTGAAAAAAAGAAATGATGATGATTGACAAATATGACACCAGATTAAGTATAAGTCACACTAAAAATTATAAATGGAAAATTGTTCGAAGAAATTATCAAATAAAACCAAAAGTTATTCAAAGAAATTGGTTTGAAATGAAAAAACAACATTATCAATTGACAAATGACATTTTTTCAAATGTTATTTTGGCCATATTTACACATTGACAAAAAATTTAAAAAAATCTCAGACAAAAGATTATTCCAGTTTAATCCAGTTAATAGTAATTGTAAATTGTGACACTGAATTAAAAGACAAAGATTTATTTATTTTTCTTTTTTTTCTATGCGTGTATGTTTACTTAGTATTATGTTCTTTTAAATTCAATTTTTAAATTTTAAGATTATAAATACAATGTTTGGATATTTTTTGTTTGATTTTCATACATTTGAAAATATTAGGAAATATATACAAAAAAAGAACATGAAGTATTTTATTAATTCAGAAAGAAATAGGAAGAAACCGAAAAAATGAGAAAAATGCCGAAATTCATTTGAAAATCATGGGAAAAAATTACAAATTTAAGCAAAAATTTGAAAATTTCCACAACAAAATACAAGAAGCATTTCAAAATTCGGAAAAAAAAAATGAAAATTCAATCATTTATGATACATCAAAGACCGAAAAAACCAATGAATAAGCAAAATTTCTACAACATAGGAATGATACAAATCATCAAGTTATTAGATTCGTGTTATTGAATTAATGTTACATTAAATTATAATTATACAATTAAATCAATCAATCAAACGATTGATTGATTACAATATTTAAAACGCACTTAAACAAACTCAAAAAACTGGCTAAAACTGCAACGATTCATCATAGGGAAAAAAATATGTTAAAAACATGTATTACGACAACGAAATGTGTCAAGAATAAAGATATAAAACATCAATATCTACAATAATAATGACATCAATTGATCCAAAAAAAAAACCATAGTTCACACCACTAATCAATTATTTTCATTAATATTAAAATATGATAATTATGAAAATGTTAAACTTTCAAATGTGAACAAACAAAAAAAATAAATCAATGCAGATACGCACTAATAAATCATTAATCTTATTATTAATAAAACAAATAGGGAACAGTTCAAATATGAATAAACATTAAAAGCCGAATGGCAAACATTAAAAACAAAGATAAATGTAATTAATTGGATTGATTGATATGCACGAAAAAAATAAAATAAAATTTCTTTGAATTATTCATAATTCAATGCATGAATATTTGATATATGATCTTTGAACAGATATGGAACAGATTAATTTCAAGTTTTAAAAATAGAAGATTTTTTCAAAATTCATTTCAAATGAATTAATTTATGCTTTTCACAATCTTTTATTCGTGTTTATTGGTTCATTTTTTTACTTGTTTTTGCTGACAATTAATTCATAGAAAAGATTTTCAGATATACAATGTAAAAATATTAAAGATCAATTCCGAATAAGAAACAATTCACGAATCATAGGAAATAAGAAATTCAAGATTTGAGCTACGTTCACATACACATTGACATCCAGCAACATTTCCTCAACATTATAACAAACAACCATACACAATTTTAGCATCCGAATCAAACAAACATCCTCACTTAACATTTAAATCAATCAATTATCAAATGATCAAAGAAAAATATATAAATAAAACTAAATTTGAAAATTTTGTAAACACACTTGAAGTTCCATTAAAAAAATTGATTTTCTTTCGATAATTTCAACATCTCATATTCGTATAATTTCACTAATGAGCATAGCAACAACAAAAAATTGATAAAATTTGTTCTTATGGTCGTCGCTGTTGTCATTTTAAAATGTTAGAGAAATTCAATTTTGAAAATAACAAACAGCCAAAAACTATTTTCGTATAAAGATAAAGTCAAGTGTGGAAATTTTGAAATGAATAAATAAATTAATAATAACTAACGTACATCACACCACATACACCAATATCATATTTTAGAATCAATGATCAATATCATTGGAACCCAAAGGAAATAATATTTATGAAAAATTAAATTTAATTTAAAATATACTTACTTATCGGCACGAAATGCGTATTCAACACATTTCAAATAGCTTTCAAACAATTTGATTGGAAATCCTTTAAAACGATCAGTATTGTGTGATAAAAATTCTAATAATTTATAATATAAATCACATAATTTACGATTCTCCAATAATTGATCATTCATTAAGGGCATTATTATGTTCAATGATGTAATCACCACTTGACCGATTGTTTGATTAAATGAAGATGTTTGCATTATTGATGAACTGGTGAATAATATGAAAAAATCTTGATTCGAGAGATCATTCAAAAATTTTAATATTAAAATAAATTCTTGTTGAATTTCTTCTAAACGAGTTGGATCAAGTGAATATGTATCTCTTGTATGCAATGCATATTCATTAAAAATGGCAACAGCAGTCTGATAGAAGCTTAGATTTTCCTCATCGTTGAAATAGATTGAAAAACAAATAAAAAAATGGAACAATATCTCCAATATTGATTGTACAACGATGCTACATTTGTGCATAACTTTCAAAACATTAGGCAATTCATTATAAAAATGGCATAAAAATTTTTGCCATACATCACTATAAGTTGATGATGTTGTACCTGAAGCAATACCCATTGTAAAGTCGGCTATGATTAAAAATTCTTCCTGTATCAATTCACGTTGTCCAGCTTGCAGGTGTTCGCGAAATTTTTGATACAAATGAATTAATGGTTCGATTAGGACACTGAGATTATCATCAAATACAATAATGAATACATTGTACATATTACGACGAACATTACTATTCAATTTACGGAAATTCGGATCAATCGGGAATCGTTGCAATAAACGTTGTAAACTTGTGCATTCTCTCAATAGTTTTATACGTTCACGAAATTTACAAAATAAACGCAATCCTTCACTTGATAATTCTAATACTTGCGTTTCACTGCTCATCAACAAAAATTTCGTTTCTAAATGATCGAGAAAGAAATTCACTAAATTTTTTACACTCGGTGAATCAGAACCAAAACATGTATTCAATGCCAAACTGATTGCTCGTAAATCATTATCATGTTCAGGCGGTGCAAGATAAACATGCATAAAACGGGAAATAAAGATAGATAATGTAAATGATACTTGTGGTGATACCCATTGTATCATTTGATTCTGCAACAATTGTTTCTCCATTTGTATTAGTTTTAGAACGACAATAAAATATCGAACAATTGGATCAATATTAGGTTGATTGAAATCACCATTCTGTAATGCTGTCAATGTTAATTGAATATCGGCACTAGATTTAATGGAAAAATTAACAATTTCCATGGGCATTTCAAATTCGGAATACGATGTTAATATTGATGTTGAAATCATCAAAATCCAATGAATATCTTCAGAAATCCTAGTCCATTGTAAAACTTTATCATCTTGATTCATATCGACAGCCATTATACATGCTTCGAATTGTTGCAATTTCATTATCAATAATTTTGTAATCAAATCAATGGAATAACTGAGATCTACTTGTGCTATTAAACCAATAGCAACCATTTGATCTCTATATTTTTCAATGTCATTCTCTTCAAATTCTTGAATTTCATCATCATCTTTATAAAATTCTAATGGAATCAAACCTTCAGGTTGACTAAGATGGATGCGTATGTATGTCTCGAATAATGGCTTTGTCCATGTACTCAATTCTAACAGCGTTATGGTGTTTCGATTAGATGAATTATTATTGTTGTTGTTATTATTATTGAGACCTTCTAATTCGTCTTGAATTAAATGAATTTGTCGATCAAAATGTAGGAGATTAACAATGTTCATAACTGAATGCATTAAGAGTTCAATTGATCGATTACATTTGTCGAGAAATTCTTCATCAAAATGTTGCTGAATGTCGACAGATTTCATTAATATTTTAGACGTAAATTTTACCATCACATCAATGAATTGTCTTATCAATGTTTGATTGAATTCATCAACAATAAGAGTGCGTAAGTGAATACAGATAGAATCAAACATGTTAGAAATGAAATGCACTTCATCTAATGAGAAAGTATCCATGTAGATATTACATAGCGAAATAGTATTTTGCATAAATGTTTCCGAAAATTTTATATTCAAAACCATCTCTTGTCTGGCGCAAACCATTGTGCTCAATTGTGTCAGACAAGTTAATGAGTTGTGCAATAATTCTGCATCGATTGTGCGAAAATTTATGTACATTTCAAAGAAAAATGAAACTATGTCCCCATCGATAATAAATTTAAGCCAATCCTTTGGTGGATTAAATACTTGACTTTCGATGCGATCACGTGCACGAAAGAAAAAACTAGATATCAATGATAATGATTCCATATTCCATGTTAAAACCATCTCACATATGCGTATTAATTTTGAGTTGAATTTAATATTTTGATCTAATCGTTTACTTTCTTCAGGCATTTTGATTTGGCCGAATAAAACTTCGATTGTATTCGAGAATATATCTTTCAATTTTTTTCTTTCGAATGAACGCTTAGCATTTAAATGTGCATACCATGATAGACAGTAATCAGAATTATAAGTCAATGTTGAATATTCACTCAAAATACGAATGATTGCTATGCATGCATTTGTTCTCATTTCGATAGCTGCCATAGGGCTTTTGATTATGCCAAATAATGATGCAATCATTGTTTTCAATGTATCAGATTGTTCATTCGGTAATTCTTCAATATCTATTCTTTTGAGAATTATACCATTCACCAACATCATTTCTTCAACAACATATTTGTCTAATTGTTTACGATTAATGAAATCGAATAAATAATCGAATAATGCACGTGATTGTTCTACACCCAACAACGACCATTCACGAATGACCGCCGATTTTAGACACGCACCAATTTGATACAATACGAATTGATTTTGTGTTATTTCCATTAATTCACGACATAGCTTGAAAGGCGATTTTGTTTTCTGAAAATTCAGAAATACTTCTTCGGCTTTTTTACGATCATCTATTGATATATTACTTGGTGGTGCCTAATAACATAAAATCGAAAATAGAAATTCATGAAAAAACTCGGAAAAAACAAAATTAATAATACCATAAGAATTTGAGCACACGTTTCCAATTGTTGCAAAATTTCACTTGTTGACATTTTTTACAGTGAAAATTTAAAAATAAAAAAATCAATTAAATTAAAAAAGGCGAAAAATGTTAATCATTTGAGATCAATGATTGGACGGTGAATTTGTTTTGATAATTCAAAGATTTTCGCAATTTATTATTGCTCAATGTCTTTGAATTTGATGATGATTATAAGTTAGCAAAGTAATGGCGTTCACAGATAATTATCGAAAAGGCAGAAAAAACAATGAAAAAATGGCCCGAAAATGCTCAGATTTGAAAAATTAAAGAAAAACACAAAAGATTTTGCAGAAAATTGTTTTCTGTTTGTTTTTCTATTTATTCACAAACAACGACTTCAAGTAAACATGTGGATGAACAGTGAATTTCTTTTTTTTTTGTCCTATCCTTTGTGAACGGCTCATAAAATTTAAATAAACAAAAAAATTTTCAATGATTTCTTGAAATAAACGGAATCAATTTTAATTATCAAAATCATTCATAAATATTCTGTATGATTATTCATCATTGTATCACCATTTGTACAATTTGTATTGATTTCAGTTGAATTCAATTGTATATCAGTAAATGTTTGTTGATCAGTCATTGGTGATGTTGCTTTTGTATTTCGATCATCAAATTGAAAAATTAATAATTCATTATAATTTTGCTTGATAATTTTATCATTGGATTTTTTTGTGAGCCAACTTATCGACAATGCAACTATCAGACCGATGATCCAACAAAAACATGCAGTCCATAAATATGATATATTATAAAAGAAAAATTTAGATGGCTTATAAGTTGCATTCGATTTTGGTTTAAAATATGGAATTATTGTAGAATCAGTTATATTAGAAGCGCAAAGTTCTGTCGATAATGGTAATTGTTGTGGACGTTTACCAAATAATATATTCCCAAATCCTATCCATAAACCAAATAGTAAGCTAACGATGAAACCGGTTGAAGCACCAGTTGAATTGATAGATTGGAAACAAATACCAGCAGTAAATATCATTAATAATGGTCCACCAATAACACCGAATAATGTCAATGATGCTTGTAATAATCCTGTCATTTGATCGACTAAAATTGTCAACAGTATACACAAAATCCCATAAAATAAAGCTAATAATTTTGTAACAATAATCTCATTATTAGAAAATATCTCTTCACGTTTGAATACTGGTTTTAAATAATCTTCCAGTGTTACTGCTGATAATGAATTAACAAATGATGAAACAGTCGATAATGAACCAGCAAATACACCTGCAATTATGAAGCCTGCTAGACCAGGATATTCAGACAAACGTGTAACAGCATAATATGGAAGTAATTGATCTGGTTTTTTTATGTACCCACATCTTAATGGATCTTCACGATAAAAATTTGCATATATAACCAAACCGGTAAATGCAGTGACAAAACTAATCAAAGATGTTAATGGCCAACTTAGAATCAATGCTAATTGTGATTGTTTGAGATTTTTCACTGTCATTAATCGTTGAATTTGTGTTTGATTGACTCCATAAAGTGAAATGTATATGAAAATTGAGCCAAACACTAAGCTCCAAAACGTATGACGTTCAGTAAAGTCTGGACTAAAACTAATTAATGAATAGAATTAATTTTCTGTAATATTTCCTTAATTAATCTTACTTAAAGAATTCTAATCGAGAACCATTTTTGACACGTTCGAGAACAACCGTTATCCCGCCAACATCTGAAGTTCCTTTGACAATTATTGCGAACATTGAGAAAAACATTAAAAATGATTGAAAAACATCGGTCCAAAGTACAGCTTTCATTCCACCGATTGTACAATAAATAGTACAAACAATACCGACAGAAAAAATAGATGCCCATCTACTGATACCGGTAACTGCACTTAAGGCTAATGCCGGTGCATATAATACAATGGAATTATATAAAATCATTTGTAAAATAAATATAACTGATACTAAAATACGAATGGACCGATTAAATCTTAATTCAAGATACTGAAAATATAATGGAAATAAAAATTAATCTATTGATAATTTTTTCACAAATTTTATATGGCAAACCTCGTAGACGCTCGTCAATTTAAGTTTATAAAAAATTGGAAGGAAGACATAAGCAGCTATCGGTGTGCCGATAATATATGATATGTTGATCAAAATGAATTGTATACCATAAAAATAAATTTCTGAGCTAACACCTAACAATGTGATGGCTGACATAAAACTGGCCATCAATGAAAATGATACCGGCAATACATTCATTGATTTATTAGCTAATAAATATTCGGCAGTTGTTTTTTGACGTCCACCGGTTAAACGATAATAAATACCGATAAATACTGCAAAAAAAAGAAACTAATCAATTGTATCAATCAAAAATTAGAAAAACTTACATGAGATCATTAACATAGTGATGAATACTAAATAATCTTGCCATTGTAAATGATTGCTTTGTACATTTTCCATGATTTAATCATTGAATCAAAAAAATCAAATTTTATTTATTCAAGAAATGAGAATATCTTGGAATGCTGGGCATATATCACCATGAAAAAAAAACAAATCGATTAATTCATTCAAATATTCCAAATATGTAATCAAATTTTCATTCAGCACAAAATAATCAGCCAAAAAAATTTGAAAATAATCAACAATTGAAATTAGAATGGAAATGACTAATCGAATGACAAACGAATAATTTGATTCGTATAATAATTTTTTTTATTGTGTTTACATTGTAAACATATGATGATGCTGCTGATGATTATCGAAGCTGTTGAAGTTGTTGAAACATTGAATTTTTGATATAATCAGAAACAGCAACAATAACAACAACGAATGGTGTTATTGATGGTGGTGTTGTGTGTGAAATATGATGTTTTTTATGTATTTTTGTTCATTTATTTTCAATGAACACAGTTGTTAGCATGATGTTTTCATCACAAGAAAACTGGTTTTCTAGGCAAACAAATTGAAAATAAATTTCTCCAATCTCCAATTAAAATTTATGCTAATTACAATCATATGGATACTTTCATTATTGCTGACATCATTATACGAGATTCATTCAATCACTACATGGGAGGATCGGTGATTAATTGATGTTCCTTCATTTAATTTTCTTTTTTCCTTGATTTTTATCATTATTATTATTATTATACGATCATACATTAATTGATAGATTCCATTTTATAAAATTTGTTTTGAACATATTGTTCATGTTTTTGAATGTTTTGGATTTCAATTTGACGCTGTCAGTGTCATTGTCGTTGTTGCTGATTGATGATAATAGTAGTAATGGTTCATATTTTCAAATATTTTTATCTGTTTAATCATCTTTCAGTGTTGATTATTGAATTGTTTTGATTTTTTTTCATTTTTTTCAAAACAAATCATTGATTCTATGCAATGTTTTCGAGCAATATTCATAGTACAATATAACATGTAGTCAAATCATGGAAATATTCCATTCACATAACCGGAATACGGACCAAGCATGCGAAATGAGTAGGGCCAAATTTATCATCTGATAATTATCATTTCATTTAAATGTTACTATTTTTAGAACAACCTCTATATAAACATTTATATATTTATATTGATAATGATTCGCATAAGATCATCAAGATGAGGTAAACATTCTTCATTGATTGTTTCAGCAAACAGTTTTACCAATTACATTTATAAAAACAAAAAAACAATGCCAGCAGCATTGGTAACATAAATATCAATAACATCTATTGTTATAAATGATATTCATTTACTTATTCAATTTGTTGTTTATTGATTAATCATTTGATTGTATGAACCATGAATCTCGAATAATTCATGCGTTATGAATCTATTTTGAAATATAGAAATACATGAACTTAGATCTAAGGTCTATGGTTTGGTTGTTATTCTATTTGATTCAAAAATTTTAATGACGTAAATAAAAATCTATC
This sequence comes from Psoroptes ovis, assembly GCA_002943765.1. Taxonomy (NCBI): domain Eukaryota; kingdom Metazoa; phylum Arthropoda; class Arachnida; order Sarcoptiformes; family Psoroptidae; genus Psoroptes; species Psoroptes ovis. The sequence goes on from PQWQ01000001.1 coordinate 3,189,676, forward strand.
TGCTAACTAAAATATACTTATTCATCGTAACTTGATGTCGTCATCATGACCAAATTCTGGTGTGTGTTCGGGACAATAAATCTATTATTATTTGTTGGGCCCGAAAATCTGGTCTTTTTTAAAAGATTTTTTCGTTATTTTCACCCTGATTTTCTATTCAGAAAATTCAATCAAATTGCTATTCAAGGATATGATATTTATAAATATATCGTCAACCGATTACAAACTTTTTGCCAGCATAAAAATCAATCATTTGAAAAAATATTGATGAAATAAATCAAATTTTTATTATTCTATTTCATTTTATGATTTTTTTTGCAAATTTTTCTTTGGATTTTGTTTTTGATTGAAATGATTATCATTATTTGTTGTTAGCGTATCCGTCATTGTTGTCGATGTTGTTATTGTCGTTGTCAATTGTTTCAATTGTATTTGTCCGTCCGGATGATGTACAAATGCAATGATTGATTCATTCATTTGTTGTTGTTGTTGTTGATTGTATTTAATGTTTGATATAATTGTTATCAAACGATTATCGAATGATAAATAATAGCCATTCATTAAATTTCGCGTATTCGATTGTGATGGTAATGTTGGTGAAGATAAATCTTCATTACTACGTATCATATAGCTGAAATTATTTAATGACATAAATTGTAGAAATGCTTCACGTGTATAAATAAAACCATTCGTTATCGATGGATTTGGTCGAAATAAAATTGCTGTCGAGTTGCAAGGTGATTTATCCGTATCATTCATTATCATTGTTGATGTTTGATATTCAGGAATATTGATTAAAATATGCTGAAATAATGTGGATTCTTTTGCGTTATCATTATTAATGTTATTATTGTTATTGTTATTTGCCAAATTATTATCATTATTGCCTGTAGCGATTGATGATGATTTTGAATCTAGCATATAGCTATCAAAATATGTTGACAATTTATGTTTTAGTGAATCTTTTGGTATGCCTGATGATGTACATATTATTGATTCATTAATGATGCAAACTAATGGTAATTCATCGAATACTTGGTTTATTGTACGATAAATTTTCAATCCACACTCCTCACCGTAACGTTTTTGACATTGAACCAGTAATGTCTTTTCATTCACTGCACGTGTTTCATTAATACCTTTCAATAAAATTACTTTGTTTGGGCATAGATATTTGATGGCGAATAAATAAATAATTGTTTCAATGCTATAATCATGATTATGATTCAGCGATGTCGATGATCGAACATCATCATTATTAGAATTATCATAACAATTTATTCCAGTATAATTTCCAAGAAATACAAGATTTTGTGCAATAACTGGTATTGTTGGCCAATACAATTGTTCCATTGTCAACAATGTATCGAAATCACTTCGAATATCACCAATAATCGCTGTAGATCCGGAACGTTTGATTAATTTAGATTCATATTTGAGTAATTTACGAGTACATTCGCAAATGGCTAAAATAACATTAACATCTAATTGTTCAACATCATCGATGCCTGTAGTTGCTGATGTTCCGCCAAGAGTACGTTCAGTTGTATTTTCATCGTCACAAAGTAATGTGGTTTGATGATGTTGTATGGCAGTGCAACCACCACCACCATAATTTGAAGGATTGTTGGCTAAAAATTTCCGATTACGTAGATAATCGAATAATATATTACCAATCGAATCTGGTTTGAATACATGTTCAGCTGAATAAAGTTTTTTCCCCTCTAATTTGCTAATCGGTACAAATTGATTGTCAGCTATGAATTTACGCAAAAAATGAATTTTAAAAAAATTTGAAGATTTGAATCTTTTTATGCTCACCATTTGTATATATTTTAGGTTCAACACATCTACCCATCAAATCTAACATAACACAATGTTGTCCATATTCAAATGATTTTACACGACAATTACGACATAGACCACGTGTAAGATTATTTTTATCCGACACTAAACGTTCAATTTGTTTTTTCTTCATTTTAGAAAATTTTGTGAAAATACTTCGTGATAATTTCGGTGGATAATTAGCTTGGAATTTATTAGTATCAATTGATTTAATATTTGCTGTTTTTGTTTTCGTTTGATTTGATTTCTTTTTTTGCTGATTAAAATTAGTTGTTGCCGCCGCATTCTCAGTTGGTGTCTGATCATTAAAATATTGTTCAGTAAAATCATTAATAAATGTTTGTCTATATTTATTATCATCAGATAGTTCAGGATCTAATGCCAATAATAAGTAGCAAATATCGTGAAAATCGACAAACGTCGAACCTTTACAATCACGATTTGAACGAATCAGACAGCAATTGAACAAATATTTTGCATATAGTGAAATTAAATCTGATTTAAGGCCACATTTTTGAAGATAAATCTTGAATGAACCATAATTCATATAATAAGATGGAAATGTATGGCGTAAATAATGTTCATATAAATCTGTCAATATTTTAAGTGATATATTTCTTGATTTTATCAATCCTGATAGAATTGGCATCGATTTATCTTTATCAATGCGTTCAGCATTTGGATGATAACGTAATACTGATTCGATTGTATATTCCACCACTTGTAATTCGGAATATTGTTTTTCTAAATGTTCCAAATACTTACGAAATTCTGGTCCCCAAATAGCGCTATCATCTTTCAGAATATTGCCAGCATTCATCCATTGAATTGAATTAATTGGTTGACATGTTTTTTGACATTCCGTGATGGTTACGAATTGTGTTGCACGCTGTATCCATCGGCCATTTATCGTTTGTATGTGACATAGTTCAATCATTTTCATTGTATATGTTATATTAACATGGCTTACGACAACACCATCAGGATCACGTTTTTCGAACATTGATAATAGGCCATAATTTGAAGCTCGACTCCAATCATTACCATCACGACAAACGAATGGCAACCAAATCGTTTGATGATCATCATTGACATTTGTAATGGCAAAACGATCATGTTCAATGCAATAAATCAAAAATAATATACAGTCATATAATGTTGATAAATTATCATGATTTAATTGTTGATTATTATTCTCTGGTTTAGGTTTGACTAATTCGATGTCTAATTTTTTCTTCAACAAACGATTTAATTGTTCATTGACAATACCTTGTCCAATACCTAAACTGATCAAGCTATTTATACTTTTATTACGATTAATATTTGTCGATGATTGATGTTTACTTGAATCCATTTGAATATTGTAATTTTTAAACCTCTAAAAAAGCGATTCAAGTTCAAAATAAATATTTTTTTTCGATAAAATATTGTTTTTAAATATTTTTTTATTTAAATTTTTAAATAATTAACATATGATTAAATTATACAATAATTTAATAATAATAATAATAATAATAATCGTAGATAATTTTTAGTTTGGCTAAATTTACTAAATATTAAATTAAAATATTTTGAATCAATTGGAATTTCTTCAAGTAATCAGTGTTGGTGATGGCGTTGTCGATGTTGGCGATGGAGTCGCTGCTGCTGTTGCTGAAAATAATAATGATTCATTCATCGTATTGGATGTTTGCCTGAGGCCAAATAATTTATTCATTAATTTTTTAAAATGTGATGATGATTTGCGTAAATGTTGGAAACGATTATGCCATTTTTGTCGTTGTTGCTTATCATCATCACTTTGTATGTAATCATTTCTGTCTCTTGAATGATTGGGATTGAATAGAAAACTATCGGAACGATATTTCCGTAAATTATCTATAATTGAAGAAAATTTTTTATTTTTCAAATAAGATTTATTATGTTGTTGATATTGTCTATTTTGATATGCTTCATTAATGGATTTTGATGGCGATGATATTGATTGATTAGTATTATCGACGACATTGATCAATGATCGAGTTGAACTATTTGGATTAATCGATATTTTATCTTGTTCATCACTATTGAAACTATCATTGATTTTTGTGCTGAAATCATCATCATCATCGTCATCATTTTCTTCCTCATTTATCGGTACAAGATACGTTGATCTGGAACGTTGTCCATATTGTAATTTCCGTTGTCCATTGAATAAAGTGATTTGATCAATTTTTTTTGATTGTTTTTTGTTGGTTTTGGTTGATAAGAATATTGATGATGATGATGTTGATGTTGATTTAACCGATCCATGTATATTGAATGATGATGTTGATATGGCTGATGATGAGGATTGACCCATTTGTTTCGATGATTGTAAATTGGATCCATTCGTTGACAATGATGATTGTTTCCTATAAAAATAATAATTATTTTTATCACAACAATCATTTAAGTTTGAATGATAATTTTGACAATGATAACAATGACAATAATAATGAAAATATTTTTGTTGTTTCGTTTTTTGATAGTCATTATAAATTAATGAAGATGATGATGATAATGATGTGAATGATGGAAAACTGAATGATATTGGCAATCGATTGTTATTCATAATTAATGAATGTTGATCACATAATGGCTCGAGGCGTTGTCGCTGCAACAATTGACGACGTTGTTGACGTTTTGCGAGGAATTCTATTCCAAATTCTAAATCTAACGGGTATTGAATCGTTGATCGTCGCTGCTGTTCATGTTGAAGTTGTCGAGGATAATCATTAGCCATTATCATCATTAATAGTAATTTTGACTATACAATTTTGTTATTTAAAATTATTTTATATTAATATAAAAGATATTTTCCCGCTTTCTTGCGTTTTGAGATTTTTATGTTTTTTTGATATTTTTATCATTTTCATAATAATAAATAATTCAAAAATAAAAAAAATTTCTTTTTCAAATAATCAAAGCCAAAAGCATTTCAATGGCACACATTCTCATTTGTTTATCTCTATCTCTATGTGTATTTGTGGGCATTTTAATAATTCAAATATACCTTTTCTTGTATCTGTGAAAATTGAAAATTTAAAAAATGCCTGTGTTTATGATCGATTTAATAATGCATTAGCGACCGCAATGGCAGCAGAGTCAGCAAACTTTTGATAATAATAATAATAATGACATTTTCATCATATTCAAGCTTCAAAAATTTGCTTGACCAAATCGAAAATTGATTCTATCACTTACCTGATGATCAATAATTTCATTATTATTATTATTATTATTGTTATTATGATCATTTAAGGGCCTTAGATTTAAATTGGGAATCATTTGCTGCGCTTGTTCATCATCATCATTGGAATTATTTTTATTATCATGAAAATAATTTTCATATAATGCGATTTGTGCATTGAATATCTCCGCCAAACAACTTGTAGGTGTTGTTGGCGATGATTTCGATGTTGTTGCTATTGATGATGATGATGATGGTGATGAAAATGTCTGTGAACAGTGTGGTGATGATAATGGTAAATTATCAGGCCTATCAAGGTTTTTGAACATTGGTTTATTAATTGGTGTGGTTTGGGTCTTGTTCAGCTGTCCACCAATGTTTTTATCATTATTATTGCTATCATTATTTGTCGTAATCCAATCAATTAAATTTGAATCAATCTTAATATCATTACCATTATTAATCTGTTGATTATGATTGTTGCTACTTTTATAATTACTATTTATCATCGTTGATAATGGTGATGATGATAATGCTGATGATTGATAATTAGGACGATTATAGCCGACTGAACCGCAACAAAATCCACCTGACGTTGTTTGTTTTAATCTCAATACTTTTGCACGACATATTACACATCGTAGTGGGAGCATTCGTTGTGATATGACCATTTGTATTGTTTTAACAAAACACTTGCGACAAACAACTCGATGTCCACATGGAAATGTTTGCATTGTTGCTTTTGCATTGATACATATCACACACTTAAAATTTATTAGGGAATAATTGGAATAAAAATAGTTTTCCATTAAAAAACATGTAAGGATTTGATTCAAGATTTTCTATGAAATTTGGAGTATGATACTCACCTCCTCGTCCGGTGTTGTTGCTAATTCGGTTTCATATTCAGATTCTAATTTCACTAATAGTTTTTCCTATGGAAAATTGTGAAACAATAAAGAATTTCAAAATTGAATTAAAATTTTTTTTTCGATTTTATTCTTTTTGCTGAATTCACACAATAAAATTGATTGAATTTTTTACATTTCAATGAACATTCCAGCACACAAATGGAATGGTCTTCAGAAATATGGCCAATGGCAACTGCAAGTACATTTTTATTCATGATTTGTTTTCTTCTCTGCATGGCTACCGCTGTACCATTGATTCGATTTGCAGGTTTTAAATTAAAAATACGTTCAATGAAAAATATTCCATTAGCCATTGATTTATTAGATCAAAAAATTGGCGGTCCACCGGATTTCATTTACCGAACAAATCAATTTAAATTTGAAATTGAAAAACAGCAGCAACAACATCAGCAGCAGCAATTATACTACCAGCCTGAAGCAATCAAAATAGATGGATTATATCAGCCAAAAATGCAATTATTGCCACAACCACAGCAGCAGCATCAGTATCAACAATCGCCTATGCCAACATTACAACAACATAATCGTAAAGATAAAATACCAAGAATACAATCATCATACATATCATCATCGCCACCATCATCAACCAGTCAAATATCACCATCATCATCATCAGCAATAGCATTATCATCATCAGCATCATCAGTAAACATGGTGAATTCAGATGTTAAATCATTAAAAAAATATAAACAACGATATCAACATCAGCAGCAGCAGCAACGGAAAAAAAGATCACCAAGACGTCATTATCGTTGACATTTTTCAAATTTTTCGAAGTAGACGAAGAACAAATTCCATTAAGCTTTGTGGAATTTTCTTATTATTTCAAAAAAATATCTCTCATTATTCATTCATCAAAATCTCATTTCAATAATTTAATAATAAAAAAATGAATAAATTATGTGTGTGGTAAGGTGTGGAGATTATTATTTTTCAAAGGAAAGAATAAAAACAATAAAAATTGAAATTATCAAATTTCATATTTCTTCGTTTTTCAATGAATGAAATTTTGATTAATTTTCCGTCGATTTTCATTTGTTTCAAGCAAAAATTGAAAATCAAATCGAATATTCATTCGACCATGATTGATTTGATATTCATAAAATATAAAATTATTAGTTTCCTCATTATTAGTACTATAATTTCATTTTTGACAAAAAAAATGTCAAATACTTTAATACTTGGTTTAAGAAGGTATAACTGAAATAATAATTTCGAAATAAAGGAAAATAATGTCTTAATAACAATTGAATATTTAAAATGTAGAACTGGAGGAATGATTAGAAATCAACGGAATTTTTTGAAATGAAATACATGAAATATTTCATTAATTTGGGTGGTTTTATGATTTTTGGAAATATTCATCTATGATAATCATCATCATTGTCATCATTGAAATAAGTGAGTATAATTTTTCAAACGATTCTGAATGATGATTCAGTATTCATTCATTCATATTTCGCTCACACACACAAACACATAAATGAATTAATTTTTATTTTCGTGGTAATGTCAATGGTAAAACTTTTAAAAAATTATCATGATCATAATTATCATAACGAAAATCTTTATGGAAAATGGTGATATTGATGGCGGTAATGGTGATGGCGGTGAAGCATTTTGAAACTTTATGAATTATTCCTGGAAAAATTCGTTGAAATCATCATCATCATTTATCATAGATTTCACTATGGTTTGAAATTATGAAAACTTGCCAATTGTACCACATAAATCGACACACACTGAGAATATCAAAATACATGATTTGAATATTGAATCGCTGAAAATTTATTTCAACCATTCAAAATAAAGCATTCATATATCATTTGAATATCCCATTTGCACAATATATGCCAAAGATTTTACTTGTATTTGATTTTTATCAGAAATTTTTTAAATTCCCTAAATTTTTATTCTCTTTTCCTATCAATTTTATTGTTTTAGATTGAAAATTTAATGATCATGTTTTATTGTCGATGAAATCATTATTAGAAATTGCGTCAATGCATATTGAATAGTGAATATTGAATAATAATATTCAATAGAATAAATGAGAATTGATTAATTATTTTATTTTTGATTGGTTTCAAATAGAGTTTTGATTAAATTAATTATTATTGAATTCATAATCATTTGATGGTGATGATGAATCAGTTAATTAAAACGAGATTTTCATTTCAAAAAACCATTCCAAAACATTTGGGAGAAATAAAAATAATTGAAAATAATTGGCACATCAATCAATTTCAATTTGAATTGATTTTGATTTTTTTCCATCCCATAAAAATCACTGAATGCCACATGCATCTATATGATAATTGATAATAATTAATGATGATGATGATGATGACGATTACTACAACCATCATCATCAATGACGTCATCATACCATATATCATTCTTTGTTTAACTTTTCATAGAATTTGAATCGACCCCTATATATTGACTTTCATTTCCTTTTATTTCAATTGTTTTTACTATCATAGGAAAATGGCTAGAAAATAATATTTCACATGTGAATGTGAACATTCAACTTCGATTACATCTTTCAAATAATGCTGATACTGAAAAACAATGAAACGAACAAATAAACAAAGCGTAAAATTCATCTTTCCAAAATATAATCTTTCAAATGATTTGAAAATAGTTTATTTTATTTTTTCTTTCAATTTGCAGAATAATTCTTCGTCTGCATTCATACAATCGAATAATGATGAAGAATGTGTGTGTGTGCAAATAGAGATTACATAATGATAATAAGAATAATGGTGATGATGATATTTATATTTCAGTGACGTCAATGTGAACCAAATTGAATGTATTTACCATCATATATTTATTTATATAGACTTCTACTTAGAAATACTATTGAATAATAATACTAATAATAGTAAATCAATATGAAATTTAGACTGATTTTATTTACTTAGACTGCAGACTTTTACTTTTATAATGCTGAATATTTATTGGCTATATATAAGCATGATTATGGCCATAATCATTGCTATCATTGATATTCAATGAATTTCGAAAAAATAAAAAATTCCAGGGATCATAAAATATCTCGGAGTGGATTTTCTTTCAGAATTTTTTTTTTTTGAAAATTTACGATCTCTCATTGCATAATGGGAAATTTACAATCTTTGGATAGATTGCATTGCGTTTGCCGTTTTTCTCTTTTAAGGAAATTCCGCTAATTCATCATTAAAATCATGCAAATTTTTTTTACTTACAATTTTATGTGTCAAATAGCACAATTGTTTTTCAGTAATTTTCAACCGTTTTTGACGTATCAATGCTTCATCATTATTTGGTTCATTATCATTATTATTATTGTTGTTGTTGTTGTCAATTGTTGAAGATGTAGCATACAAATCATTGCCAATCGATTGATTATCCATCGTATAATCGAATAGAAATTTATCTCTAAATTGACTATCTTTTGTATTTATTTGGCGATTTGTATTATTATTATTTAAATTAATGTAAATATTTTTATAATAATCAAGAATACGACTTAATTTTGATTGAGATTTTTTATTTATTGACGATAATTTTTGTTGAATCAATTTATCAAATTCATCGTTATTATTATTACTACTATTCGATGATGATGATATTGTATATAATTTTGATGATGATGTGTTTGAGGTTGTCGAGGTTGATGTTATTGCTGTTGTGATGGTTGGCAATTTAGCTGTGTTTGTTGTTACTTTCGATAATGTTGTCGAAGGCAACGATATTATGTTTACATCTTTATCAATATTATGATTGAATAATGATTTATTTGGCGAAAATTTTTCATTGAAAGATCGGTTTTTATGAATGGCTTCACTTGAAATGAATGATGACTTTTTCGATAAATTTATTGACAATGATGATGGCAACGATGATTCTTTGTTTGTTTCAATTAATTTTGTTGATATGTTTACTCGTTTGGTCAACAACAATAAAAATGATTGTATAAAATTTATTATCAATTTATAGATAAACATTGAACAAATTGTTTGTTTAATTGTACGTATGAATTTCTGCAGTAATCTAAAAAATGTTTTATTTTGTTTCATTGATGATTCTGATGTTGATGTTGAAGTTGATGATGATGATATTAATGACAAAGATAACGGCGACAATGGTGACAACGATGATTGTTGTTGTCGTTTAACAACGTTGCCAAGTGATGATGATTTTATTTTCATTAATTTTGATTGTTTATTTTGATTACAATTAATATTATTAATTGTTGTCTTTGATCTTTGCTGTTCTATTGTTGATATCATCAACAAATCATCTGTGGATAATAATATTCGTGACATTCGTGATGGTAATCAATTTAATCAATGAAACAATTATTTGTGTATATTTTTAAATATCGAGAATGATTTTGGCAACAACAATTTCAATTTAATGAAATTACATTAAAACATTATTTTTTCACAATTCACTTTGAAATAATTTTCAATACTATTTTCATTTGACGAAAATTTGAACCAAAAAATTTGCTAGAAGTGTATAAAAAAATGATCGAATAAAATGAAATGAATTGGATAAAATTAAAAAGTGAATAAATTCCTCTGAAATATCAAAATTTGGATTCAGATTTTACTAAAATTCAAATTTTAAATTATAAGTGCAAAAGTTGGCTTCACTGCCATTATTTTTGCTTGCATTTCAATAAATTTAATACTTACGAATGAAAACTAAGATTTAAGAATTTAGTTTTAAGATTTTAAGAATATAATCTTGGACCAAAATTTAGAAAAGATTTGCAGAATTTCTTTTTCTGTATCAAAATCTGGCGAATTGAAATCTAAGAATAAAATCAAACAGTTTGTGTATCAAGACAATTTTTTCATATTTTTTTTCATTATTTCAAAATGATTTTATTCACATGTATTTTTCGATTAGAAATTTTGAATGAATGAACGTATGAATATGAAGCAATTTGAATTTTTCCAGTGCTTTATATATTCATTGAATCAGAGTATTGAAATAGAACTTTGTTCAAGAATATCAAGTAAAAAAATGCATGACTTTTATGTGTTTCGGCGCAAATATTTTGAATGATACTGAAAACGATGATAATAATATAGCAGCAGAATCATATTTTTGTCCATTGAGTCATTCATATTTCAAGTCATCGTAGACTAAATTCAATGCTTCAAGCATCTTTTTGATTTTGTATTAGAATTGGAAATTGAAATTGAAAATGACAGACGGCAGTCGTGTAATGGCCTGTCATGCGCCGCCATTATTCTAAGCATTTTGTTATTTGAAAATCTTTTAGTGAAAAATAAAAATGTTCGAAAATTTAATTTTAAAGAAAGAATTAACACATTTCAATATTTGAATCCATGCAATTCTAGCTTTCAAGAAGAAATTGAGAAATTCAATTTTTTCAGTCATGTTTTCAATGATAATAAGAAGAAATGTCAATAATTTTTCAAAATATCAAAGAATCTCACAGATTTTGTCGCGAAAATTTTATTCAGATTTTTATAATCGAAATTTTAAATTGAAAATAAACAAAGGTTTATCATTTACACGTGAAGAACGTGAAAAATTAAATCTGAATGGCCATTTACCGTATGCATTTCGTACACAAAATCAACAAATCGATATTTATATTAAACAATTGATGAAAATTAATAATAATTTACAAAAATATTTATTTTTAATGAATTTACAGAACAATAATGAACATTTATTTTATCGTTTAATACAAATGCATCCACAAAAATTGATACCAATTATTTATACTCCTAACATTGGATTAGTATGTAAAAATTTTAGCTTGATCTATAATTATCCAAGCAAAGGTTTATATTTGAATATTCTTGAACATTTTGGCCAAATAGAGCGGATATTCAATAGTGATTACTTTAATGATAAACAAATAAAAGCGATTGTCGTTACCGATGGTGAACGTATATTAGGTCTTGGTGATCTCGGTGCAAACGGTATGGCTATATCAATTGGCAAAATTATGCTTTATTCAGCAATAGGTGGCATTCCACCTGTGCATACATTACCTATTTGTTTGGATATCGGTACAAATAATCGAAAATTATTGGAAGATACTCATTATATTGGATTAAGGGAAAAACGTGTAACTGGTGAAAAATATGACCAATTTATCGATGAATTAATGGAAGCTGTTCGAAAAAGATGGGGCCAAACATGTTTAGTACAATTCGAAGATTTTAGCAATGCTAATGCAATACGTTTATTGAATAGATATAAACAGACGCATTGTATGTTCAATGATGATATTCAAGGTACAGCAGCGGTTATTGTCGCTGGATTACTTTCAGCATTCCGTCTAATTGAGAGACCGATTAATGAGCATCGATTTTTATTTTTTGGTGCCGGTAATGCATCATTAGGCATCGCTAATTTATTGGTCATGTCAATGATTGAACATGGCATTGATTCAGATGAAGCTAATGATAAAATTTGGTTAATCGATTCTGATGGATTAATCACCAAAAATAGAATCAGGAAACAAAATATCAATGATGATAATGATTTTAACGATATGGAATATAAGCGAATATTTGCCAAAAATGTGCCTGATTCAAATAATCTGTTAGAAATAATCAATATCAGTTCACCAACATGTTTGATTGGTGCATCAACCGTCAAAGGAGCATTCGATGAAAAAATTCTTACCCGAATGAGTGAATTAAATGAGCATCCAATCATATTTGCATTATCGAATCCAAATTCAAAATCTGAATGTACAGCATATGAAGCTATACATTATACTAATGGTAAATGTATATTTGTCGGTGGATCACCATTCAAACCAATAAAATATAATGATCAGTTGATTTCATTTGGACAAGGTAATAATATCTATATATTTCCAGCCATAGCATTAGCAACTATATCATGCAAAGTTCACCATATTGTTGATGATATATTTTTAATTGCATCAAAAGCATTAAATGAATATACGATTGAATATGTACAAAAATCATATCAATCAAATAATGAACAACAACAAAATTTTAATCAATACATTTATCCATCAATTGAACATATAAATCAAGTATCATTATTTATTGCAACCAAATTAACCGAATGGTTATATCGTAATGGAATGGCAAATTATTGGCCAGAACCGGATGATAAAATGAAATTTTTACAACAAAAACTTTATTCGACAAAATTTTGAAACAGAGAAAAAATTTGATTTAAAAAAAAAAATGTTAGAAAAATAAATTGTTGCTCAACTTGCACCGTATAAAATTGGCAATTTTTCGCTTTGGAACTAGAAAAAAAAAGTAAACAAAGAATCCAATTTCATGTTTCGCGTAAAAGAGTAAACAAACGAAAATATGAATTGTGATTTCTGAATTTCTTTGGACCTTTAAATCTTTAAATTTCAAGATTCTTGAATTCATAAGTATTTAAAGTGTTATTTATTGCAGAATAATCAAAGATATTACAATGATTTGTGTTTTGAAAAATCCTAAATTTTAAAGCAAAATCTGAACATTTTCCATAATTTTTTTCATTTTGTTTCTTCATTCATAAAAATTTGCCTCTACTTTATTCTTTATTATTCATCAATCTGTTTGTTTGTTTTTGTGCTGAGTTTTGGATTTGTTGCCGTCTTTTTTTTCAGTAATAAATCTACGCAAAATCCTACACATCAGAATAAAAATAAATAAATAAAAGAAGAAAAACATGAACTAAGCGGTAAGAGTAATGTAAAATATTTTTTGATTCAAAATATGAAATGAATATATAGACAACAAATGTATATGTGTTGCAGACAAGCTGTTTATCTTGGCTTGCAAAAATGGATAAAGTTTTTCCATTTTACTGTCATGAATTGTTTAGGAAATCGCTTTAAAAATTCATTGTTTTTCATTTCAAAGAAATACTTTGAAAGCCCGATCGAGACTCGGGTCAAGCAGTATTTAAGCTCGAAAGCCATGACGAAGCCATCTCGTCTTTGACTTGTGAATGGATGATTTAAGAGAAAAAAATCAAGCTTCAAATTAATAAATAAAAGCACCAAAGAGACAGTATGTCTGCTATTTATTTCTCAAAGAGTTTCACACACACACACACACACAAGCACATACAACAACAAATGTGTGTATAAGCGTGTGTGTATCGTTTCATTTTCTGCTGATACATTTATATGTGTTTATTATTCTCATTATTTTACTGTTGTTGATGTTGTTGTTGAATATTTATTTATTTGCCATTTATATTTATTTATTTATTTTCTTTAAGTATTTATTATAAATTTGTGTATTAATTTTTCGTATTCTCGTCGTTGATGATTATTATTATAATATTTTTGTATCTTTTTTGGCACCACACACACGCATGTTACTTTCTACCATTATTATTTTGTTTGGTGTTTTGCATTTCATTTCAATATTTGCATTTTTTTTGTGTGTTTATTTGTTAGTGTGTGTGTGTTTCCATTGCTGTTGTCGTTAATGAAAAACAATAATTTTAATAATCCCAATATTTATAATAGTAATAATAATAATAATCATCATTATTATTATAAACAGCAACTTATAAATGAATGAATAATTATTATAAATAAATGAATATTGAAAATTCTCATAACATCTGAAGAAATAAATGAAAGTTTTGTATGTATTTGAATAATATAATAATATTTGAATAATAATGAAACCTAGAAACTCTATATATTCCTTATGTTATTTCACATATTCTTCTGGTTGTATTTATTTATTATCATCATTTATATGTGATAATTATTTTTAGTTTTAATTTTCATTCATTTCATTATTATAGATTATTATGATTATTTTCATTGATTTTTCATTTTCTTGGCTTGGATAATTTCTATTTTTTTTTAAATAGAAATGAAAATTTTCCAATTAATGAATCCATACATACATGCAGAAGCACAGACACTAACACATTCATACAATTCATAATAGTTTTTGAGTGTTTTTTTTTTTTTTTGTTTTGCTTTCATTTTGTCTCATTAATTTGTTTACTTTTTTTCTTCTTTAAGGATTCTCTTGTTGTTGTTGTAAACCGTATATTGATCATCATGAAGCATCATATATAGAAAGAATTTAGATTAAAAATTATTGATAAGTAAATATGATAATATGAATTTAATCATATGAAATGAAATGAAAATTGAAATAAGAATTAATGAAATTGAAAGATTGAAGCTTCTTGAATTTATCAAGTGTGTGTCTGTGTGTTTGTTATGCTTTAAGAACACTTCGGTTTCATATTTGGATTCATATTTCATTACTCATATTCATCGAAATCAAATTTCAGTCAACAATCAATTCATTTTTCAAAATTTTATCAGTAAGAATTCTTTGCTTTTTTTCAATTAAAATAAATTGAAAATAATTCCAATTCTCTCTTATTCAAATTTCGATTTTTAGAATCAAACATTTTCATTTCATTTTCGATTTTTTCAAACATTCATCAACGTTTATTTGACAAAACAACCAACAAAATTTAAAATATCATCATCATCTTTATTATTATAATCATTACTGTGCTGTCATAGATTTTGTTTATTTATTTATTTTGTTTCGTTTTATATCACCATCATCTCATTCTTTATTATTAATATTATTATTTATCATCGAGAATATATGATCGTTATTAAGAAAAATAATAATAACTAATACAGACATTGATTAATCTTTATATTTACCACCGATTATGATGATGATGGCGATGATCATCATTACCATCATCGTAAGAAGATATTTCACTTTTTATGATAATGTTTGTTGATTGAGAAGAAAAATGAAGAAAAATTCATTGCTGTAAATCATTTTTTGAATGAAAAATAATAAATAATGTAAGAAAATATAGCCCCAAATCCATATTATTCAAGAAAAAAAAAACGAAAAAAAGACGATAAATGAAAATCACACACACACACATATTTGATTATTGTAACATTCATAGTGCTTGTCATTTTAATTTTCTGTCGTTGATTTCATCATTTGACAAAATATAAACATATGAATAGAGAATAGTACAGAAGAATATGTTTATCATTTGAATAGAAATAATAAAAAAATAGAAGAAATAATATTATTTTCCCACATTAAATAATTGGTAATATTTGTGTGCTTTAAAAGTGTAAGTGAGTGTGTGTGTGTGTCTGAATTCATGTTATTCATATGTATGTATTACAACAAAAGCAGCAATATTAGTATTAGAATTATGTATTTGCATAGGAATATTATTTATTCGTATGAGTAAATTGATTTTTATTTATTTATAAATGTGTATGAGTTTCTTCTTGTTTGAAATATGAATAGCAATACTAAAGAATGAAGTTTACTGTTTATAATATGATGATAATTATGATTATATCAAAACGTTAAGTATTCATGATTATTATTATTATTATTGATGATGCAATAAATGAAATTTGATTCATTTCACATATCATTGCGATCATTTGTTGTTGCTGCTGTCGTTGTTTTTATCGTTGAATGCTTTATGATGATGATGATTCTCGAGGATAAATTTTGAAAAATATTTTTTATTTAAAATTATTTAGTTAAAACAAACAACCGAAATAACCTGTTCGAGAGTGAAATTGGTATATTTTTTTATTTTTGAACAACAAGAATATTCATTGCAAAATTCTTGATGAGAATTTACTTTTCAATTTTTTTTCGAAATAAAAAAAAGTAGTAAGTGCAGATATTCATGATCTGATAAAAGTTTTGAAGTTTTTGATCATTTTTTTCCATTGTGAAATGATGAATTTTCAAATAATCTTATCGATGATTATGCCTTGATCACTACGTCTACACGATAGTTTATTTCTGCCAATCAAGTTATAATCAAAAATTTTTTTTATGAGATAAATGATTCATCATTTTCATCATCAATATCCACTATTCGTTATCATTGATCATTCATCTTTTTTTATATAAAATAAATCAGCTTATCAATACTGTATTTTTTTTAGTGTATTCCAATTCGTGTAGAAAGTGCGAATAAATCACAAAATAATCATAAATAATAATACATCAAATTCATTTAAACATTGTTCGAAAGCAACATATGATTCAATTCATTAATTCGTTTTTTCTGATATACTAAATTCTCTCAGAATTTTCTTCTCTGAAATATCATCATTCATTGTTTGATTTGCTCCAAATTTCATTGATTATCTATCATTGAACACATATAGATGTATACGTTATTGTATTTTATTTATCATAAAAAATCGTTTTGTCGAATGAAAAAAATACTGAATTAACCAACCTAATGTTGTAACACTAACACTCCCCTATGTTTGATATTTGATAAAAATATTTTCACACATGCATAACCCTTTTTCAAAATTTTCTGTAATTTTGATAACATAATCGACTCAAAATAACATTTTATTAATTTCAGAGAATGTTCTCATTTTTTTGACTTTTTATTTTATTTCCATTTGTATCAAATTTTCAGAGTATTAGATATTTAGACTAAAAATATTTTCATTCAATTTTTCCAAAAACAAAACATTTGATTTGAATGTTTTTCTTTAAAATTTTCTTTTCGTTTGATTGATTAATTGATTGATTAAAAATCCTATTAGTTTTATCATTCTTTAATCAATCAAATCAATACAATATCAACACCAAAACATCATCATATGTATCGAAATATATTGAAATACATTATACATTTGCTTTTGCACATTTAATCTAAATGTTTGCATTTACTTAGAATTGTAGACGTGCATTTTTTATTTTGAAATTCTTTTAAAAATTTACTTTTAATATTTTTTCCTATTTCATTCCTACAATAGATTCTACATTAAATTGAATTCAGAATAATCCAAATTGACGAAAATTTTTATTTGAATGGTATTGAATATTGATAATCAAACATTATCCAATTGCTAAATGTATTCATATTGTAAACAGCAACAACAACAACAGCAAGAAAAACAAATTGTTAAACGTCAACAACAACAACATTTACATATTAATATAATATTACTTTTGCTATTATTATTATCAATAATTTTCAAATTAATATATAAATTAATTGATTTGATCAATGTATCCACAAAATTCAAATCATTATCATCATTATTATTACCATCATTATCATCAAATGGATCGAAGATTGATTATAAAGAACGATACCAAAATGATTTCGATTGCTGGTATACGTTTCTTTATCGAATTTTCTTCAATTCTTGTTCTTGCATTTTTATGTATAATGCACGAATTTACCGATGTAACATGGGCAAAACAATTTCATATTGGTATTGTATAAATATTGTTATTTTGGAAAAAAGTCAATAATGTTTTTTCTTTTGATCATTTTTAGACCATTCTTCCTCTAATCAAGCTGCTTCATTTGATAATAATAACAGCAACAACAATCATAATAATATTGAACATCCATCAGTGAATCAAGACCAAGATGATAGCAGCGGTAGTGTTGTTGGTCAATTCAATCATCAAAAAAATCAAGCACCATATGTTCGATTCACACCAGAATCGTTAAATTTTGGTCATCAGTATGTATTTTTGATTTTTTTTGGCTCATCATAATCAATTGAAAATATTTTTTATTCAAAATAGTTCTATCGGTATGCCAATCATGAAAACCGTATATATTCACAATGATGATGATGAAATTGCATTGCAATTGATCTCGATATCAGGCAATACTGAACATTTTCATTGCTCATTTTTTGAGGAAAAAATTCTTGCACCAGGATCAAATACTTCATTTCAAGTCGTGTTTCTTGCTCGTCAAGAAGGTTTAGTCAATAATACTCTTTTTATACATTCATCGGCCGGATCATTTCCGTATCAGGTGTCTGCATATGGTGAACACAGCCCGTTTCGTATTAGACCGTTGATCGGTGCACGTGTTCCGTTGAATTCATCATTTGCATCGTTAATATATATTTACAATCCTTTTTCAACGCCTCTACAAGTATAATATTTGAATCGTTCTGTTTTCAACACTGATTGATGCATTTTTTTATTTATTAGCTTACAGAAATGTATACCTCAGGAGGTGGATTACATCTAGAATTACCTGATGATGAATATGAAGCACCGAGCTCTCTATGGAATGTACCTCCCTATGAAACACGTCCAGTTATGAGGGCACATCTTATAGCACGTATTGCATCAAATCATACATCATATATAAGGATTCATACTAGCCAACCTGATATCAAGTTAATGTTACCAGTCGAAGTTGAAGTGAGCAATTCACCCGGTCTTTACTCACCTTTAGATACATTAGATTTTGGTGTTCTAAGAGCCAAACACGATCCACCGAAAGCATTACCAATTCAGGTGATAAATGCAGCACATAAATCCGTCTCTGTTCAAAGTATTGTTGTTACACCGATATTCGATGGTCTGAGTGTATCAGATTTCAGTAGTCCGATCAAAGTTCCACCACAGTCGTCAAATCCTTATCATGTGGCCAAATTGATACTTGATCCAAGTCAATTTTCATGTACAGGTTTATGTTATGGAAAAGTTTTGATAAAATCGAAGAACAATCAATATAAATTGACCATACCATTCATCGTTCGTGTCATACCAGGGTTAGTAATTTTCAATTCCCTTGTTCAAATCAAATTGATTTGTGCTTCTTCTCTTGTAAACAGAGAACTTCATTTCAATCATTCACAATCGCATTTCTTCATGAATTCTAGCACAAATTATCAAGAGCAACGCGTATTAAATGTTGAAAATCGTTTTAATGATCCAATCATTGTGCACGATATAATATTACCGGATGAGGCAAAACCATATTTTCGTCTAACAACTAAACCACCCTATTCATTGCCTATTATTCTACCGGTTCAAAAATCGTTTCCATTATTAAAGATTGAATTCACACCATCACCACAGCTTAGTCATTTTTCAACTGTGTTCCGATTATTGACTAATCTAAGTTATTTTGATCTACCTTTGTATGCTTATCAAGGAAGATTGGATTTAGTATGTTTCAATTTGTGAAAAATTATATCAAATCTCATTCTTATCTTTGTTTTAGTTTATACCGAATTCATCAGACCAAAGTAAATTAGATATGGGATTGGTCGGATTGAATGAACAAAAGACATCGACATTTGTGGTTGCAAATCATAATCCAATTGCTATACGCTTAATTTATTGGCAATGTAATATTACCGGCTTAATTGTAGAATTCATTGGTACTAGTCAAGGCAATATATCAGCCATAAGTCAACGATTAGAGTCTTCATCAACGCCATTGGAATCATCGTCGTCTCATCATGCATCATCAAAATCATCAACCCAATCATCTGAGGTTTGTAATCTCATTGTTTGAATAAATTCATTCAATTCAAATTATTATTGTGCCATTTCGATAGTTACTATTACTTGAACCGAATCATTTTGCTGTGTTTCGTGTACATGTTCAAAAATTATCGAATGAAGGAATTCATAATGGAATAATAACAATAATTACTGCATATGAAAAAATGATTGTGCCATTGACAATTAAAGTATTGAAAGGTAATTTGATGGCCGAACCAGTGATATTACCAAAGACGTTTCCTGGAAAAGTAGTTAAATCAATATTGAACATAAAAAGCAATTATAGTAGTACGATCAAAATTAAAGGTGCTTTCATCGAACCAAAAGATGAACGTTTCAAAATAAAGTTGATTGACCAATTAATAAAACCTGGTCATGACAATCAAATACAAATACAATTTGATCCATCCGAAGCATGTTTTCAAAAATTATGTTACACAGCATTAGATGTAGAGAAAGAAGTTGGCCATTTATGGTTATTAGGATCAGGTCTTTATTCTGATACAGCATATATTGATAAAGAGCTATATAAATTATTACGAAATCAGTGGTTATCGATGACCGAAGCGGATAGAAAACCAGCGGTCAATATTCGATTGCAAATCGATGGTTTCGGTTCATTCGTCACGCCAATTCAAGCACATCAACATTGGCCACGGCTAGCGAACAAATTGGTCATTCGTTTTCCATCAATTCGAGTGGGTCAAAAAGTGACCAAAGAGCTTTTAATTGAAAATAGTGCTGATCGCGAAGTATTAGTGCAAGCAATAAATGTTATCGATTATCCGAATTCAGAGATATTATTGCAATTAACTTCGAGTTCTATATTTCATCAACAGTGGTCGAAAAGTGATTTACAAGCAATACAATCAGCTGTTCGTAGTGGCCATAATAGATCGGCTTTTTCATTACACAATAATACCATTGCTTCCAATTCACAAGTTCAGCGTATTACCGAATGGTTAGGTGTGGAGCCAAATGCCAATTCCTATATTATGCTACTGCCAGCCGGTGTTAGACATCGTTTAGCTGTAACATTTAATCCTCCGGATGAGAAAAATTATACATCATTATTAATTTTAAGAAATAATTTAACAATCATCGATGTTGTAATGTTACGTGGAGAAGGTGGCCGTGGTTTACTTAAAATCGGCAAAACATTGCCTAATACATTGAATTCACGATTAGTATTTGATTTTCCCGAGAAATCATTAGAAAAACGTTGTCGTAATCTGATATTGGCAAAATCAGGTTTAGATTCATCCATATCGAACAATAATAACAATAAGGCATTGAATTATAACACATTAGTGATGCGTGAACGATTCAAAGCAACTAATATTGGTCGCATGGCATTACAAATCCGTAGTTTCCTTATTGATGGAATGCTATGTGAAGGCCATGGTTTTCGTATTAATCGATGTGAGCCATTATTATTATCACCAAATCAAACTATCGATATTGAAATATTGTATTCACCAGATTTCACACAACATTCAATCACACATGAATTGACCATAATGATTGATGATGATGATGATTCTTTGGGTGCACAGCGTTTTTTACTGGTTGCAAATATACCGGCCAATTTGTTACAATTGTGTTTAGAAGCATTGCCGAGACCGATATGGGAGCCATATCTTTATTATATTCTTGTC
Organism: Psoroptes ovis; assembly: GCA_002943765.1. Classification (NCBI taxonomy): domain Eukaryota; kingdom Metazoa; phylum Arthropoda; class Arachnida; order Sarcoptiformes; family Psoroptidae; genus Psoroptes; species Psoroptes ovis. The sequence continues at coordinate 3,211,643 of PQWQ01000001.1, forward strand.
ACAATGGCATTATTTATTTTGATACTTTCTACAATTGTTGCCATATTCGATGGACATCGTATTGCATTAAATTATTACAGTTCTAAATATGAATATTTGAACAATAGTTTGGATGGCAATATTTTGAAAAAACATGATGATAGTGGCGGTGGTGGCGATGATAATAATTGTTTTAATAAGTGTGATAATGATTCAATCAATCATTCATCGTCTTATATAGAGAATGCAGGACAAAAGATTATGACAAACGGTTCATCTAACATCACTATAGCTAATGGAAAGCATCCCTATCACCAAGTTAATGGAACAACAGCCAATCAAAATCAATTATCGAATCAAAAATTAAGACGTCGTGGTGCTAAACAACAACAGTCATCACAAAATCAGCACACAGCCAATGGTAATTTACATCGAAGAAGTAATTCCAAATCTTCAACTCTTAATGACAACACATCATTAGCTACGATTTCTCAACAAGTTGATGCATCATCTAAACATCAGCATAATCATTCTAATGGATCATTGGAATTAGATTCAGAATCCAATTCAACTTCAACAAACAAGATACCGACCACCACAAATCATCATTATTCATCATCATGGAGTCATTTAAAACAATCAGAGTTCTCGAGACAAGATTCGTCATCATCTGAGCACAGTAATCGTTCTACAGACTCGTCTAATTTTTCTATTTCAACTACAATATCGAAACGAATGTCATCACCATCATCATGTCGTTCAAATGGGATTAATGAAATTTGTACCAACAAAGAATCGAATGAAATGATCATAACAGAAACCAACACAAGCAACAATAATAATTCAGGCAATAGTTCACCAAATACTAGTCGAAATGGTAAGAAAACTAAACGAGAATCATCGATTTCAAAATCAACTGCAAATGAAGTGAAAACAATGAATGAAAAGAATCAACAGCAGACGAAAAAACAATCACAATCAAATAACATAGCAAAGAATAAAAATATCAAAAATTCTGAATTCACTAATAGTAATAAAAAAGAGAAATTGAAATGTAATTCAGTATCTGAATCATTAAAATCATCGCAAGAATCTCTGTCATCTACATCTACAAAATACGAACAAAATGAAATGGCCAATGACAATAATGAGGAATTGATTCAAACTTCTTTGACTACAAAAATAAGATCGGCTACATTACCATTTACACAGTGTGATTCAAACAATCATCAAGAACAACGAAAACAAAAACAATCTAAATCTGATATAACTTTAATGACAAACAATGATTCAATGTGTGTATCGGAATCTGATTTATCATGGAATAATTTGCATCCAACATCCATTAAATCATCGAAATTTCAATCGAGTTATATTGATAATCATGATAATCCTGATTCATTTTCATCGTTCAAAAATAATGACAATATTAATTGCAATGGTTCATTATATAACCCAATCAAAGAACAAATTCATCAGCCGACAGCAACATTCGATAAATTTTCAAATAACAAAGAAACAAAATTTGATATGTTTCGTTTGTCAGCAAAAGAATTCAATAATAATCATGACAATGATATGAATGGTGTTAGTAATAATAATTTCAAATCCGATCATTTTGGTTATTTTGATGCTAATGATAAAAATAATAATGGTAAAGATATTTGGGATTCGGTAACAAGTTTTGATTCGGGTATGTACTTCATTGTTTATTCCTTCAAACGATTTTATTATTATTTCTTTAATTACCTATAGAATTAGCAATGAATCAATTGGTGAAACAAACTGAAGAATTTGCTGCAATTGATGATAAAGTTTCAGCATCAGGATTAAATATTAACAGTAATAATAATCGAACATCATTTAACAATGGCCAACACCAGCACCGTCGTAATGGTGGTGGTGGACAATCGGCGAAATATCAAACATCAACGATCACTGATGATAAATGGGAGATTGGCGAATGGAGTAATGATCTTTTGGATCATTGTCCCACTACTTCATCATCGAAAGGCGGAACCTTTAATAATAATGATGGCAACATCAACAATGGAAATAAATATGAATCGGCATTCAAAAAATATACACATCATTCACGGTTTCCGCAATCAATTAATTATCAAGAATATCGTAATAGCATGAATGATAAAGGTCATGGTTCAAGAATATATGGAAAACAATTGTTAAGCATGATGAATGATGCTAACATGACCGCCATTAACAATAAACCATTATCTAGATTCAACGCAATTTCAAGAACGACATCATTACAATCGGCAACAACAATATCATCGCCAGCAACATCACCGGCTGGCCAAAATATTAATATTGCTAATGTTCAATCAAGTCTGCCAATGAATACGATGAAAACACCATCATCATCAATTTTGGCGACAACATCTAATCACATGATAAACAACATAAATGATTCGAAAACTACTTTTTCGCCTGTTATTGGACGACCATTAAATGCTCAGCAGCAGCAGCAACAACAACCACAACAATCATCCTTATTGTCAGCACAACGAAATAAATTGAATCAATCTCCGGATTCAAATTTTGCATTTATGAATTCACGTTTAGACAAAACATCGCTATCAATGTTTCCAGCATTTAGTCCTCCTGATCCAGCTAAAACTTTATTGGATTCTTTTTTGGATTCATCACCCAAATCCCCATTTCTTGGTTTTGAACATCAACAAGCTGCAGTTTCAAACGACAGTTTGGGAGTTGGAGAAAAATCTCCGAGTATCAATACAATATTAAAAACAACTGGACCATTACCATGGGCAGCGGAATTTAATTCAAGTATGAATTCATTTCTATCTCCAACTTCCGTTGTTGATTCTTCGTCTAAAGCAGTTGGTTCTGGTATTACTGGAATGTTTAATAGCGACAACAGTGGTCATCAAAATTCTGTTTGGCAATCTACAACAAATGAATCGACTTGGTCGCCGCCATCAAATACGACTATTTTTTCGGATTTTTCTGACTCTGGGAAATCATCCGTTAATTCGTTCAATAGTGGTCTATCACCGATCGATTCTTCATCAACGAATTCAATGAATTGGCTAATGTCGAATACAACTTCATCTTTGAATGATCGAAACCCTCATTCAATTATTGGATCTAATAAATCTGCCAATCAATTGAGCACACAAACATCTCAGCCAGGCGGAATGTGGTCAGCAATAGATCATTCTATGTCAAATAATATTTTGAATCATTCATTTAAACCGAATGATTTCAATTCTTTAGCTGTCAAACCATTATCGACAAGAAATCATCAGCCGACTACAATGTTTCAAGATAATGTTGTTTCATCTGCCCCGATAGTCTCATCTGCTAATACATTTGCTGATAATGTTCCAGTGAATGCATTCGAAATACTTAGTGGTGGTAAATCATTGTGGTCAACATTAGATACAGCTACACCGAACATCTCACCATCTGTTGTATCGAATGTTGAAAACACAGCAAATTTTTTAGCACCACCAAATGCAACTTCAACCAAATTGGCAACAGATCCATCATTATTATTGAGTAGATTATCACAGAATTCATCACCAGTTTCAATATCGAATGGATCGATAACATCGGCTCGTTCTAATTCATCAAGCAGTAATGTTGAAATAACGCCAACAAATTCTTCAACAAAATAATTTCCAGAGAAAAAGTATGAACTTCTGAATTTGAATTCTAATTCAATGATCACCATGACCATATTGATATGATCACAAACAATACTTATTCAAAAAGTCACTTTATTAATCGAAAAGAAACAAAACAAATCCCTGAAAATTCTTTCAAGAAACAATGAAACAAAACAGAAAATTTCTTATTATCATATGATTGAAAAGCGATGACAATTTTGACAAAAATTTAACTGAAAATTTTTTTGCTAAAAAAATTAAAGAAAAATTCTTTATTTTTAACACTTTTGAATATTATTAAGCATCCAAAGTTGGATGAAGTTCTTCAACTCGTGCCAATATTTTTTCCGTCATTTTCTCAGCCATTTCGATGTGGTTACGTATTTCATTTCCCATCTGTAAAAAAAAATTTTGAAAAGATGATAATGTCATTGAAATTTATCATATCAAGTACGGTACCTCTTCACGAAGTTTTGATGTTTTTTCCATTTCTTTCAAATTGATGAAAACATTATATGCACAACTATACATTGCTGTTCTTAAACATCGTGCACCGACCAATATATCGCTACTCAATGGTAAATGAAAAATTTCTGTCACTTCTTCGATGATTGGCCATAATTTTGTTATGATTCTTGCCGTTGTCATTGGTATCTCGATGGCATGCCGCAAACCATCTTCCATCGCTTGTTTTCGTCTTAATAATGATGATGTAAAATCATAGAAAATCAACATTAAAGATTATTCACCATATAATGATTAAATAATGAAATACAAACTTGTTGATATTTTCTTCCGTATCCTGCGGTAGTGCACGTGCTTCAAAATATTTATTGAATGAATTGGTATCTTCATCGATCATTTGTAAAAATTGTCCAACAGTTTCATGGAATATTGGTATTATTTTACGCATTTGTGCATCAGTTTTGTCAAAAATTTTTTTACCATATGACAATTTTGCTACCATTGATAATAAACCACAACCTAATGATGCAACAGCTGCAGCGACTGAACCACCACCAGGTGCACTGGTACGATCGGCAACCATATAAGTGAAATTAGCTAATGTTTGATTGACCAATTTGTTTGGATCATACTTGGCAATCAAATATTCAATGATACGCTTTTTAGGATCAAATGTTCCGACCGAATTCAATCCTAAACGATTGATTGCCAAATGTATTTTCTGATCTTCTTCGAGTACAAATAATGATTCTTTTTCAATATAAAATTTGGCAGCATCTAATAATGCTTGTAATGGTATCAAACCAACAATTTCACTACCAGTTACTGGTAATTTTAATTTCACACTTTCTTTGCAGACTTCTTCGTAAACTTCGTGTATGGACGTTTTTTCATAATCCAATATATTCACTGTTACTTGTGCAATGTTTTGTTCTTTCAGATACCAACCCATTGCTTGCACACCTTCGAATTTTGTTTTATGATCATTGCTACGACTTGATCGTATAGTCAACGCAATACGATGAGCTTGTTCTTTGGTTGAAATTAGATTAACATTGTATGCGATCAAAAATTTACGCGCACCAACAATTGATGCGCCCCATGTTGGTCGAAATATCGGTTCACCATAATCAGGTTTCCACAGTGGGTCTTTTAATTTTTCTTCAAGTCCTTCATATTCTCCACTTCTAATTTGTGGAACTTCCCTTCTATGGAATGTTGAATATGAAGAAATTATTTGAAATATATTTGAATCTAAATATTGAAAAATTACCGATAATCTTGTTTGGATGCGTAACCATAGAGATAGACAGGAATATTCAATTCTTTTGCTAAACGTTCGCCACAACGCTCAGCACATTTTACACAATCATCCATTGTGACACCACTGACCGGTATAAATGGACAAACATCCATAGCACCTAAACGTTTATGTTCACCATGATGTTTAGTCATGTCGATTAATTTTGCTGCAACATGTGCAGCTGCTAGTGCACCATCAATTATCGAATCAGGATCACCAACAAACGTATAAACAGTACGATTTGTTGATTGACCAGGATCAACATCTAATAGCGTTACACCCGGTGTAGAACGTATTGCATTGGCAATGGCATCGATTATCTTGAACAATAGTTAGTGATTAAAAAATAATTAAAATTAATTCCATTTGGGAAAAAAATTTGAGAACAAATTACTTCGCGATTTTGACCCTCCGAAAAATTTGGTACACATTCAATAATTTTCTTCATGATTACTGACCAAAGTAATTTCAAGCTAGAATTTTAAATATTTCAACAACGAATGATTTTGAAATATAAATGAAAATTGAAATATTTCAATGCTAAAATTTTATTTTATTATTTTCTTTCGTTTTCTCTTCGATTGGATATAATTTCAATTGATATAACGAAGATAATTTCAAGAGTTGGAAAAAAAACAAGTTTGAATCGAATATGATCTAATCATGCACCAAATTAATTAACATACGATAGAATAACCATAATTATTTAATCATCATATATATGATCATCATATCCTCGGACGTTTTTTTTTCGAAGGTTTTTTATGGAAAAATCAGCAAGCCAAACCACCGATTATCAAGAAAAAAAATATTTTGATGATATTCGTTTTTTCTCCATCAAAATAAACATATTTTTTTTAATGGTGATAAAAATAACCAGAGAAAATGAACTTTTTTTTTCAAAAGAAGAAAATGTCATCATAATTTTCTTTATGAAATTAATATAAACAAAAATTGTGATGGATAGATATATTGGATTTTTTCTTTTCTCCATCGAGAAGTATTGAATTTCATTTTTGTTTATCCAACAAATGATAAATAAATAAATATCCAAATATTTTCATATTATTCATTTGTTTATTTATTCACTCGTTTTTTTAATTAAATTTGCTTTATTACACTTTCAATTCATGTGATATTTTTTTTTAATTTTCATTTCAAATAATAGAATATAGGTGATTCAAATAAGAATAATTTTTAATAATAATAATAATAATCTCCTAGCATAGAAAAAAAAATTATTTCAAAGAATCTAAATAATAATAATAATGACAATAATTGTGATTATAAATTCCTAGCAGAATTTCAATTTCAAATTTCATTCAAATTTTTTGAATTTAGCTAATAAAAAATAATAATTTTTCGATTTATAATAATTAAAATAATAACTAAGAAAAAAGCGAAAAGAATAATTTGAGAATATCAATGAATTTATTGATGAAATTATTTTTGAATGATGACAATGGATACAATATATTAGATATTTATAATGAATTAGATATAACAAAGAGAAAGGATTATTATTTTGAAGAAATAAGCTAAATCGTGAGTGTTTAATGTGTGTTCACTCTCATGGTGAAAGTTTGTATTTTCATCAATTATATTGTTTATTATTTCATTTAAAAATTTTAATCAAAATATGATAATTCATTATGTTTTTACCAAATGTTTGATGATGATGACAAATCATAAAAAATTATATGAAGTGATTTGTGATGAAGAAAAGAATGAATGATAATTTTGTTATTCAGATAAAATTTTATACAAAAGGAAAATGAATAAAGCCATATGTGAATTTTTCATGCTCATCTTTCAATTTTTTTGCCTTTTTTGTTTTAGAGATCATTTTTCAATAATTGATCAACACCTAAAGGCCACGGAGTTGTAGAATGCATTGTTGCCATAGATGGTGTATAGGCTGCTGCCGAACTATTAGGCACTAATGTAACAGGTGCCGATACAGTTGGCAATGATATCGATGCTATTGATGATACAATTGATACGGGTGGTAATGGACCAATGGCAACGGCTGCCTGTGCCGGCGCTTGTAATGTTATCGGTGCTGACATGCCGATCGGTGCCGTCGTTTGTACAGAACCAGGCGCAGGTTGCGGTTGTAATGATGCTACTGAAGTTGCTCCATGCGGAGCGCATGCTGCAGCAACTGCCGCTTGTCCTGAAGCACGTATTTGATTCATTTGTTCCATTAAATATTCGTTTGTGGATAATAGATCTTGAACCTGTTTCTTGAGATCATCGATGCGCCTTCTTAGAGCGGCATTTTCTTCTTCTAAATATGATCTCGATGAATCAATCGATGGAGGCTGCTGTGTGCGTGAAGCCTGAGAATTAGGATATCCACCAGCACCTCCACTGGCACCATAGGGAGGATCATGCATAGAATTTCCACCAGCATAAGAATTTCTAACACTGCCAGATGGAGGGGGTGGAGGAGGCTCTTGATAACCGCCTGAATATGGACCATTATTTTCCAGATGATACATAGAAGATTGTGGATCATAACGTTTACGTTTATTTTGAGGTGAATCAGTGTATGCATCATATGAACCGTAATTAGAAGGCATATTGCCGCTGTTAGATCCAGCTCGACTATAATTAATGGAATAATCGGCAATATGTGAATTAGGATAATTATTACCAGCACGTCCATTGAATTGATTGCCACCACGACCAGTGGGATTTGATTGTGATGAATGATGGACTTGTTGTGAATGATGACCGTATGGAGGAAAATCATTCGCAGGTAAAGGATGACGATATTTGCATCGTGGACCACGACGGCATGTATTGTTAAGAAAATCTTTACAAATCGGTGCTAAATTACGCTCATCCAAATGATTCAATTGAGCCTGTATGTGAGGCGGCAATTTTCCTGTATTGCGATAAATCTCTTCTTCTTGTTTTGTACAATGTAAAAATCTACAATTATCTCTACGACATTCACGATTTTGGAAATCATGACAGAAAACATATTGATCTTTATTTTTCATGAATTCAGTATCATTTGCATCTGGATGCTTATAGCGGCAAGATTTACCGCGACGGCAAACATTTCGGAGAAAATCCCTGCAAACATCATCTTGCTGATTATTATTATTGTTATTATTACTATTGTTATTATTTGATGAATTATTATCAGCGTTTGAAGTGTTTGATGATGATGACGATGAATTATGATTATTATTATTATTACTATAAGCTATCGAATTATTATTATTTGATGATAATAATGCCGATGTAAATGAATCACCACCGGTTGTTGTTGCTGTTGTCGCAGACGAATTGTTTGCTAAATCATTATAAGAATCATTTTTAATGCTATTGTTATTATTGTTCAATGAAGATAATTCATATCCATTACTATTGTTTAAAGAGCTATTATTGGACGTATTTGTACCGTTCATGTTGGTTTGGTAATCTAAATTCAATGATTCTTGGATTGAATTTTTTAAAAATATCTAATTAAAACAATAGAACACTTACCATTATCACTCTTAGTGTTAGATGACATTGATGATGATGTTGCTTGAGGTGTATCTGCTGTTGAAGATAATGATGTCAATGTTGTTGTTGGAAATGAAGACGAGGACAAGGATGATGATGTTGATGATGGTAATGAAAATGTCGAAGTTATTATAACATTGCTCGTTGTAGACATAATATATTAAATCATCATCAAAATTTTCATTTTTATTTATTCAATGAATTTGATTATTAGTCAATCAATCAATTTATCGATTTTTTTTCTACTTTACTTTTGCCAATCATTCACAACAATTATTAATGAATGTAAAAAATATTAATAGAGAAAACAAATTTCGAATTGGAATAACAAGATAGAAAATATTACATTTTCAAAATAATACAAAAATCTATTATTATCGATGCAAATTCATTGTTTTAAAATTATTTTAATCTATCCGCTTGCTTTGTGGAAATTTTCTATATATTTCTCTTTTTTAATTTTAAATTCTTAATTTAGAATTTAAATTATTTACTTTTAATTTTGTAATTTTATTTATTTAATCATATTTAATTTAGTATTTATAATTATTTTTTCATTTTTGAGTCCAAAAAATAATGAAAAAAATAAACAAAACTCTCCCTCCCACCCTCGCTCTCCCTTTTGGGTTAATCAACAAAAGACGTGTTCAAAAAAAAAAAAAAATTGCCCAATTCATACTTAGAAAGTTATTTTTCAAGTGCATCGTTTTTTCCTAATAATTTTTTGCAACGTATGAAATCATAGTCATTGATACCTGCTCTTTTTTTCCAGTGTAATTTCGTTAAGCTTTTATTTTAATTTTTTTTTGTTTTTGTTTGTGAGGTTCAATAACATTTGCATTTGTTGCCAAATCAACTGCGTTTTTTCAATGTTCAATCATCATTACTACGACTGAAATAGAAAATATTGCGTTTAAAGAATATTCTTGCGTAAAAATTGTCATTTGAAACTAATGAAAAAAAAAATTGGCGAAGAAAAATTTCAATTTGGCTACCAAACTTCTAATATTTCGCATGTATTTCAATGAATCAGTCGATAAAATATATTCAACTCTGATTATTTTTTCTATTATTCAAATTTTTCCATTCTAAGTTGAATAATTCAAAATAAAATCAACATTCTTATTTCATTTGTTTATTAATAATTATGAAAATAATTTCATATTTTATTTAGTTTGAAAATTTCATTTGAGAAACAATCATTAATTATTGAACGCACAATATTTTATTATTTATTCCAGCTAATTTATAAAATTATTTATTGATATTTGAATTTTATTGAAACAATTCATCAATTCTATAAAAATGAAATTGACAATCACAACATTGACTGATTTAATTGTCCATTTGGATGTATCCGGTGATATGGAATTGGAAAATTTCAAAGCATTATGTTCATTAGAAACTAATATTGACAGTGAAAACATTTCAATTTATTTTAATGGTCAGCTGTTGCAAGAACAAAATAAAACATTATCATCATACGGTGTACAAGATGGAGATATGTTATTAGTGAAAGAAGATCGTAATATTAATCAATCATCATCTTTACATAATCCTGGATTTCTTAACCAACAGCAACAACAGCCTCAATTGGATTTTTCATCCATTCAAGTGCCTAATCATTTGTTACAAAATGCACGTCTTGAAGCTGAAAATATATTCGCTACCCTTCGTTCCAATCCTAAACAAATAGCAACGCTGAGAATAAACAATCCTCGTTTAGCTGAAGCATTCGATAAAGGCATCGAAGAATTTGTAAAAGTACTACGCATACAACAAGAGGCACGAGCTAAAGAAGACCAACGTCGCATTCGTATGTTGATGGCCGATCCGTTCGATTCCGAAGCACAACAAATGATTGCGGAAGAAATACGCCGACAACAAATTGATTCAAATATGGAAACAGCAATGGAATATTTGCCCGAAAGTTTTGCTGAAGTAACAATGTTATATATTAATTGCAAAGTGAATAGATTTCCAATCAAAGCATTCGTCGATTCAGGTGCTCAATCCACAATCATGAGCAAAGCATGTGCAGAACGTTGTAATATATTACGTTTGATTGATAATCGTTGGTCAGGTATTGCTCGTGGTGTTGGTACACAAAAAATTTTAGGCAAAATACATCTAGTGCAATTAGAAATTAATGGCGTATTTGTACCATGTTCATTCACAATCCTCGAACATCAACCAATGGATATGTTACTTGGTTTAGATATGCTTAGACGTTATCAATGTTCGATTGATCTCAAATCAAATGTTTTACGAATCGGTACAACTGGAACTGAAACACCATTCTTATCTGAAAGTGAAATACCGAAATTTTCACGTATAAATATGACCGATGATTTAACACAAGATGATGTACAAAAAGCCATACAAGAATCATTAAAAGAATCATCATCAGCCAGTGGATCGCAAACACCATCCGCATCAACATCTGGTCATCAAACAAGTAAATTTATTTCTGATAATTTTATTTTGATAAATTGATTCCATTTTTTATCACCAATAGGATCAGGCAGTAATAGCAGTACAGGATCACGACATTCAGAGGCCGACATACAAGAACTGGTATCGATGGGTTTCAATCGTGAACAAGTACTGAATGAATTAGATGCATTTAATGGCGATAAAAATCAAGCAATCGCTGCATTATTTGCTAAATCAATTGTCGTTCCAGATAATTTAAAATAATAATTATTACAACTATTTTATTAATTTGAATATCTGCATTGTAACATATATATTTAAATGATAATAAATTTAAGCTAAATGGAACAAAAAATTGGAAACAAAAATCATATTCAAAAATTTTGATTTTTTTACTGATGAAATTTTTCTCTCTCAGAGAAATTTCTTTTTGTATAATTCACATATGAATATCTGGACTGATTTACTCTTTTTTATTTTTATTTTTTTTTCTGGTAAAATTAATAAAAATGCTCCAAATTTCCACCTGAATTTCATTAATAAATGTTATATAAACATTGAAGATGAAAAAAAAAGAAAATGATGAAATTGAATTTTTTTCTGAATTGATGTTTATATAAAAATCACACAGGATTTTTTTCCCCACAGATTTCTTTGAAATCGGAAGGAATTGGGATTTTAATCTAATTTTCACATAATAATTAAGTAATGATAATAGCTAAAAAATGTAACTGTGCTGTATTCATCGGAAGAAAAATGATAATTAAATGAATAGAAAAATTTTTCACATCAAAATTAATTTCCCATTTGATTATGAACGATGAATAAATATTGAAATATAAATATTTTGATAATGAAAACAATGAATCACAACGTTAATTCCGTTCAAAAATTGGTTAAATTCAAAATTTTAAAACGCAGGTCTAAAAGTATTCAGGTAATCATCATTCGAATATGAATCGACTATAAATACGATGTTACAATCTTTCAATCACAGTTTGATTGTTAAATAGTTTTAAAATCACGAAAATTTCCACTGAAACTTCAATTATTAAATCAGCAAATTTTCTCGACTATTATGTCAAAATCTTCAAAAATGGCTCTCATGATGTTTCAAATAACATTTTCATTTGTTTTAATATTATCAATAACAACATCATCATTGATTGTGAATGCATTATCCTATGATAATTATAATCGTGAAGAAATCGAGGAATTACTATCACGAATTCGGAATAATTTGAATAATAATCAAGATTATATGCCACCAACAAAATATCCACTCAGTAAGTTTGAATATTATTATTTCATTCTATTTCATCAATTATATTGATTGTAATTCCAACATTGGTTTAGATATGGATGATTATTATTATCTGCTCAATGGTCCAACATCATTACAACGTTCATTGCTATCTGAACAATCGATACCATTTTTATCGAGTCAAATCAAGAGAGATTTCAGTAAAAAGCAAAAAAGTCGAGACATATTGCGTGGATTAGCCGTCAAACGTAATGAGATTATCAATCCGCTACCGCAGTCATCATCATCATCATCATCATATCAAATAAAAGAAAACAAATATTAAATTCATCATCATTATTTTAAAAAATATTATTTCATTAAAAAATTCAAAATTAAAATCATGACAAAAAATATAACTAATCTAAACATTTGAGAAGAAAAAAAAAATTTACAAAATTAATTTTCTTAAAAATTATTAATCACATCATCATTATTATCAGGAATAGCCATATTATCGATTTCAGTGAATGGTCGTTGTTGTCTACATGCTGAACAATTACAACCAATTAAATTACATTCATCAATACCACAATATGGTGTAGGTTTGGTACAATCAGCACATAATGTTTGTAATTCATTATTACCAGAACAATTATAAATTTTTACACGATGACAACATTGATTGCAATTAATCATATTGAATGATGATATTATTATTATCATCATCAATGATAATGTTAATGTTATCAATTGAAAATGGATTAGTTTTGATTTTTGTGAAAACATTTTCACCAAAAATCAAAGAAAAAACCAAAATATAATGTTTTTTTTGCGAAATGATTCCGAATTAATAAAATAAATTAAAAATTTGAGCAAAATAAAAGAATGAACTTGATTCAATATGCAAATTGAATATTAAAAAAAATTGATTAGATAATTTTAAAAAAATAAGATAAATGAAAAAATTCAAAAATTTTAAATTTTTTTTCATCATTCAAAACATACGTGTCGTAATTTTTTTGTTTTTGTTTAATTTTTGTTTATTTTACAAATGACAGATATGCGTAATTATTTTACAGATTTCGTTGTTATTTTTGATTAATCATATTTGATTTCAACATGAGCAATGGAATAAAAAACTCCTCGATAAATTTCGTAAAATTGATTTGATCATTATTATCATTGAAATCAGCTTGAATTATTATTCATAATAACCAAACGATCAATTAATAATAATATTTGTTGATTTAGTTTGAAGAAGATTGCAATATTTTTGTTTGTTTGTTAGCAATTGTTTAAAAATAAATTGAACATAATTTATTATTTTTCGCTTTGAAAAATTTTGAATCCACAAAATGTCTTCAGTACCAAAAAATAATATCGATTATACACCTGTAAATGTAAGATTATTAATTGTTTTTTGGATGAAATCAATTCTTTTTTGGTCTAATTTTCTTGTGTTTATCACTACGATGATCAGATGGAAGATCCTGATGAAAAATCTTCGGCTACCGAACAACGTAATAATAAAATAAATAAAAATGATAATGATAAAATTGAAAAAATTCAGCAACATGTAAATGAAGTATCGGATATTATGCAAATGAATATTGATAAAATATTACAACGTGGTACAAATTTAGAAAATTTAGAAGATCGTTCACAACATTTATCCGAATATTCAACAGAATTTCGTGCCGGTGCACGTCGTGTGCAACGAACAATGTGGTGGAAAAATATGAAACTAAACATTATCATTGGTTTAGTTGTTGCCATTGTTATTATCATTATAATTGGTAAATTATTTATAATTTAATATACTGAACGGTTGATTGTTATTTAATTATTTTTTTATTTTAGTGTCTTTAACATCGAAGTAATCATTTTATTTTCATATTGCTCACACGGTTTCAAATTATCGAATCTGATATGTAATTTTGTCTTATTATTGTAATTGTAATTTTTTTCGCAATTAAAATTTCTGCCAGAATTTCATAAGAAGAAAATAATTATTCTTATTTACTTACATTCAATTCCTTCTTTTTTTATATATTATTCATTTTAATTAAACATTGTACGTATAATTTGTTTCTATATTTTTTTATGGATATATTAAAAAAGAGAATCATTTGAAAAAAAATTCATGTTTCAATTATTGATATTGATACATACATAAAGTACATCGACTGGATAATTATATTTTCTTCCATAATGTATGGCCAATTTTTTCGCAATCACCATATAATGATTGACAATATACGGTGTTAATCTAACACTTTGATAATGATCGTCAAGTGGTTTTTTCATCACAGTCGTATGATGATGATGATGATGATGATGTGTATATTTAGATTTTTCATCTTCATATTGTGCTGATTGATTATCATTAATTAATTGAGGTTTTGATGGTTCATTACTATATATGCTATTGATGTTATTATAATTGTTATTATTATCATATGCTAATTGATTTCCATTCAAATTTGAATCATAAATGGACGGTATTTTGGCCGGTATATCAGTATCATATGCAGGATGTAAGCTATAAAAACCGGCAACAACTCTTGGTAAAAATTTTGGCAATTTTTTCGCACCACTCAATAGTATTGTAGATGATAGGCGAAATCTGATCAATAGTGTCAATAATAAAAATAATATTGATTTTGATTTAGTTTTGAAAGTAAATTTAAATATAATCGATGATAATATCGATGGATACATTTTGAGTGAAAAAATGAAATGAAATGCAAAAATTTCAAAAAACAAGATGTTTTTATTTAAATACATGCGATTTCAGAAGGAAAAAAGATTACTGTAGATCTTTAATTTCATATTGCATCATAAACACTTTCTATTTTATCCATATGAGAAACACAAAATAACTGTACATAATTCATGTTGAAAGAACCTAAAAGTAAGATTATAACATTTTTGAATAACAACAAATTACAATTGAATTACAATTCACTTTCTAAAAAATCGATTTTCTCTAGCCCCATCCAAAAAAAATTCTCTTCATTTGTTTTCAATTTCAATCGAGAAAACAAAAAAAAAAAAAAAAAATTTCCATGTGGAAAATGGTCCTAATATTGGAAGCATAAATCATGATAAAAGATCAAAAAAAATAAAAAATAAAAATCCAAGATAATTATGATGTCGATCATGATGACACCAATCATTGATATACACTTTATTTATAAATATAAATGAATGTTTAGGGCAAAATTCATAACAACCTAACAGTAAAACAAAAATGAAATATGATGAAAGAAATAAAATTACTGCAACAATATGATGAGTGAATGATTATGAAGATGGTAGATGATGATTATCATTATTTTGGTATTTTGTTATCTTTCAATAATAATTGGTGACATCTAATAATTTGTAAAATGGTGAAATTGAAAAATTGGAAACACTTTTCTAGTTGAAAATAGAAGGTTTTTTTTTGGTATTTATATTCAATAAATAGAATAGAAAGTACACAATTGATAATAATTTGTAAGAGAAAATGAATTTTTGTGTCAGAACTGAACATTAATAATTGTCGATCATCAGTGAACATTGTCATTATTCCCATTTCTGGTAATGATCTAAATATTGTCAAAATTTCACCCAAAAAAATGATAATAAATTATAACAGACTACTTGTTGATCATAATCAATTGTTTTTTTATTGTAAAAATAACAAAAAATGAAGATTAATAATTGATATGATCAATTTGAAAAAAAAACAAATACAATTGTGCATAATTGAATGAATAAATTTAAATGGAAATTCGTCTTTAAATATCTTTGAATAATAATTTTACTTTTCATTTTCAATAATCGAAAAAAATGATAATTATTCGTTTGTGTATCAGTCTTCAGTCTATGTGTTACAGTGATCTTATTCTTAAAATGTATATTTATTGTCTGAACATTTTTCAATCATTTTCTTTGTTTCAACTAAGAAGTAGTTGTTAGTTTTTCAGATGTCTGAGCCATAATCCATGAATCATTTCAAATAAATGCAACTTGTAAAATAATGATAAACTTTCTGGAAAAGACAAGGTCTGAATCAATCAATCGATTGATTGGAATGAAATGAATTTTTCATTCATTCATTCTGAATTGTGAATTGACGAATAGATTGACAATAATTAATCGATAGTTGTTATCAAATCGAACAACGATGAATTTATTGCCATAACAGAATTGTTTTCATTATAATCATAATAATAATGATAATAATCATAATAATAATGATTCGATCATTAATAACAACAAATTCAATGAATAGAATTTGTTATTCGTTAAAATAATGATTTATTAATTTATAAATATAGAAAATTATCATTATTTCATGATGATTCATTGATTGTGATTTTTATTTTATAATATCCATTTGTTTTTTTTCTTTTCATTCACATTGATCGTTAATTATTAATATTGTTATTATTATCTTTACAATTATGAGAAATATCAAGTTTTTTAAATGTTTTCATCAACAATTATATTATCACATAGGGGAACATTATTGTTATCATTTGATTAATGTTTTCTAACACTGAATCAAGTTAATGATAATGGGTAAAAATGATTTTAAATTTTTTTCTTTTTCAAACCAATTAAAAAATAAAACATTCATATTGAAATGAAAGCCAAATATTTCGAAATAAAAGCCCAAAAAAATTTCAAATTTTCGACCCTGGAAAAAATAAATTTTTGTTACGGGAATCAATTCCAATTGAATCGTGATCTAATGATCTAATGATCATCAGATGTTTTACATTATTTGTCGGTAATCGTTGCCATTGCCTTTATTGAAGCTCTTTTGAAGCATGATGTGATTCAATGTGATTTCATTCAGCACAATCATACTTCAGAAGTGAAATGATTGCAGGCATATATTTTTATCAACTAAAACAAATTGATAACCGAACCGAAACGAAAAAAAAACAAAATTATCATTTGTCGATGATATTTTCAAAAAAAAATCATTTCAATAAATTACAGCAACAGCAGCAGCAGCAACGACTACAGCAACAGCATCAGCAACAACAGGATCCAAGTCATTGATCCATTAAATTATTAATAAAAATACAAAGTGATGAATTTATTATGATGATGATGATGATCAGTATATGTGTCTAGCATATGGCTGTCCAATGTCTGCGTGTGTGTGTTTATGCATAAGTTTTACCACATGAAAAATTCAATTTCAATTCAAAATAAAAATTATCGTTTGAAAATATCATTTTGCCAAGCCAAATTGAAAATTGACAATCAATTTTCTTTAAAAAAATTTCAATTCGCAAAATGAATTTGAAAAAAAACATATTTATCTATGATATATGAACATATGTGAATGAGAGAGAGAGTGAAAAATGATGTATATTAGTCGAAATTAATTTTTGTTTCTTTAAAAAAAAATTGAATATAATTCAAAATTTCAGACATTATTCTTGTTCATAATGATAATTGTACAATGATGTGAAAAAAAAGGAAAAAAAAATTCAGGATCTCCGGCTACTTGAGTTCATTTCAATGCGATATGATAATGAATGAATTTGAGTATTTGAATTTGTTCAATTTGTTTTTAAATGTTTTCTTTCTTGGCTGCCGACAAATAATGAAACATTACAAAAATGAAAGATGTTTCAATATGAATTTTTTGGGATCTAAGATTTAACATTTAAGAGTTAATCAAACATTTGTATCATTGATATTGCTATGCACTTAAATACAATGAGATTTACCAAATTTGAATAGTGTAGATATGAATGAGTCTGATAAAATAATGATAATAATGTCAAATTAAAATCAATAAACGTCATCATCGAGATTTATATACCAAATGGACATTAGTATGTGATAATGATGAAATTTTTCATTTTATTATCACATTATATTTGAGCTTTTGATCATAGAAAATGATAAAATCTATCGATCGATTGATTTCAAATTTCAAATATCAAATCAACTTTATTTAATTCGATATTTTTCTCTGTTTTCGGTATTGATTTTAATTTTTCAATTCTTTAATTTCATTTTTCATTTCCTTTTTTTTCTTATTTTTCTCAACATACAAATACATAGACATTAACTCAGAAATCATTCACATTATTGTTCATATTCATCTAAAATTTTCTTTACAAGCATTCCAGAGTATCAAAATAAAAAATTTCGAAAAAAAAATTTTTTTTTAATATGTCAAACTTTGATAAAAATATTCAATTAGGCCACGAATGGGCCAAGTTTTTGGAAAAATTATCGAACGTGCACGGTAACACGAATATTTCTGGTTACAAAAAGGAGCTGGCTGCTTGTTCTGTATTCATTCAAACTTTAATGACATCGGCACAATTGGAAATCAAGAGTCTTAAATCCTCGATTCAAACTAAAGATACAAAACCATCATACACTCAAGTAGTTAAAAATGATATCAAAAAGAAGACTGAACATATTTGCATTCTAGAACCAGATAATAATGCTCAAATCGTCGATTCGAAACAAACACTATCGTGCATGAAAGGGGTTTTTTCATCAAATCAATTGGCGAATTCTGGCATCAAAATGAAAAAAGTGATTCCAATAAGGAACAAGAAAGTTATCATTAAATGTGAAGAAAAGAAAGATTGTTTGCATTTACGAGAACAATTGAACAACCTAAAATGTGGTCTTAAAATAAATATCCCGAGTAAAAGACATCCTACGTTTCAAATATTGGGCATTGAGTTGGATATTGATGATGAACAGATCGTCAATTATATATTGAAGCAGAATGAAGAAATTAAAAATCTTTTGAATGATGAAAGACAATTTATTAAGAAAATACGTAGTAAAACTGACCGGGTAGGAACCAAGTATATGATTTTTGAAGCTTCTCCACTAGTGTGGCAAAAATGTATTGAGCTTGGTCAATTATTTATTGGTTATAAATGTTGCACTGTAAAAGATTATCTTTCGGTAACGCAATGTTTTCAGTGTTTACGCTTCGGGCATCCGATGAAATATTGCAAAAACAAGCCCGTTTGCTGCAAATGTCAAGGCGAACATCTTTCACGTACTTGTTCTGCAGCATCGACTTCAACATCTGATTCATCACCAACATGCACGAATTGTATATATCGCAACACAATAAATCCAAGAAAAGTTGTCTGCATTAAACATTCAGTTTTTGACAAAAACTGCAATGAATACAAAATCGCCTTGGAACGCATCAAATCCAATATTGATTATGGATACTAGTCAAACAAATATCAAAATATTGACCCAGAACTTGCAGCATAGCTACAAGTCAACACTGATGTTCCTGACAAATGCTACATTGTTAAAATCATCGCTATTCTGTATCCAAGAACCTCATGTATCTTTTCCAGCTGGTTTTTCTGGATTTAACAGTGTTTATCACCCAGTAAAACCAAAATGTGCTATTGTATCCTCATACGATATTTTTAAAATCGATCAGTTCACAAATTCAAATTGTGCATGTTGTTTGGTGAATTGTTCTGTGCCATTTATTTTATGTTGTGTCTATTTTTCCAAAAACGAAGAAATTTCATCACTCAAAAATCATCTTGAAAATTTGGAAAAATTGGTTATTTCTTATTCAAAATATCCTATTGTTATTTCTGGCGACTTCAATAGTCATAATCGGGTTTGGGGAGGGAATTTTAATGATGAACGTGGACTTGTTGTTTTAAATTTTACATGTCGCCTAAATTTCATAATTCTAAATGATGGCAAAATGACTTTCGATAATAGTCGACATCAGAGCGCGATCGATTTAACAGTGATTAATCAACGTGCAATCAATTATGTCTCGAATTGGAAAGTAGAAGATCTAGTCTCTGGCTCTGACCACAACTTGATTTCATTTATCTTCGACACCATTCCTCCGATTAAATCTTATTATTTAACAAGAAAATATAACACCAAATGTATCGATTGGTCTGAATTTAACGAACAAATATCTATTTTATCTTATTTTGATGATAATGCAAAGACACTTAATTCTAATATTGATATTGAAAATTTTGTCAATGATCTTATGAATACTATTTGTGCAATTTGTGATGACTGTCTACCAATATTGAAACCAACATCTAAAACTAAATTGTCACAAGATTTGAAAATGAAACTATCGTTATTGAAAAATCTGCGTAGACGTTATCAGCGTCAACGTTGCCCAGTGAATCGCGCCTTGTGGCGAGCAAGATATTTGACCTGTGTTAATGATTTCAAAAATTTGTTAGAAAAGACGAGAATTGATGATTGTAGAAATTATTTGAATCAAATTGATAGATACAATGTCTGGAGAAAGTTATATCATCATTGCAAAAATCAATTATCGATCAATCAAACATTGAAAACGATACAGAGAGATGATACAACTTGGTGTGTATCCATAAATGAAACTGCAACATATTTATTGAATAAGATGTTTCCAGATATGAATAATGATAATAATTCTTGACAAATGCAAAACAAATGTTTTGCATTTGGTGTTTTCCCAAAATACTGGAAAAAAAGGAACTATCAAATTAATACCGAAAAATAATGGCTCTGGTTATAAATCGTATCGACCGATTTCTTTGCTTCCTGTTATGGGAAAAATTTTTGAAAATATTCTTAAATGTCGGCTTATGCATCACCTAATCGTCAATCATTATCTGTCATACAATCAATTTGGTTTCCTACCTCAGCAAGGTGCTGAATTAGCATTGAAAAATTTAATATCACAAATTAATGATATAAATGATCGAAATAATTATGGTTATATCGTATCGCTTGATATTTCAGGCGCATTTGATTCTGCAAGATATGACATCATTCTTTACAGACTCAGAGAATTTAATGTTCCTTCAAATTTGTATGCAATCATCCATAATTATTTTTGTGATCGTACTATCGAATTATCTCTAATGAATCAATCATTTACTAAAATGGCTACAGGTGGCACCCCTCAAGGTGGTAAATTGTCGCCACTCCTTTGGAATGTACTAATTGATGACCTATTGAAAATGTCGTTGCCAAGGGGATGTCATTTGCAGGCTTTTGCGGATGATTGCATCCTCATCTGCCAACATCCAATCCAAGAATTGGCTGCAGATCTAACAAATAGTCTGCTATCGATTATTGCAGAATGGGGCTTAAATAATGGCCTATCGTTTAATCCCGCCAAAACCAAGTGCATGATTATATCAAGACATAGAAATTTGGCGTCTTTCCCGATCATTATGAATAGCAGATCAATTGATTTAGTACCATGTTTAAAAATACTTGGTTTGATGATTGATTCAAAACTAACATGGGCAAATCATATTGACTATATCGAGACAAAATCAATGAAAATGTTTAATTGCATCAAGAAAAAATTTGGTCCAAGATGGGGCTTATCGTATGACGTCTTACGTACTATTTACGTTCGAGCGATCGAACCGATGATAGTTTATGCCTGCCCTGTATGGAACAGTGTCTTGTCAAGCAGAACGAAACGTGGCAAACTGTTAAGTTTGCAAAGACGTTTTGCTGTTGGTATGATTC
Organism: Psoroptes ovis; assembly: GCA_002943765.1. Classification (NCBI taxonomy): domain Eukaryota; kingdom Metazoa; phylum Arthropoda; class Arachnida; order Sarcoptiformes; family Psoroptidae; genus Psoroptes; species Psoroptes ovis. The sequence goes on from PQWQ01000001.1 coordinate 3,233,781, forward strand.
GCGCTTCCAGAACTGTGTCGCTGCAAGCATCGTTGATCATTGCTAATTTGATTCCCGTTGACTTGGTGATCAAGCTGCGATCAGATGTTTTCAGGATAAAAAGTGATGCTTATCTGAGGGAACAATATGAATTCCCGATCAGGTTCAAAGACTCGATCCATCCAGCGTTGGTCCAATCTTTTTTTATTGAGAGGATCGATGCTGAGTTGGAATTTTGTACTGACTCTCATAGTTGTACCATTTTCACTGATGGATCGAGGTCTGAGGACCTGGTTGGGTGTTCTTTTGTTGTTTTCAATGATGAAAATTGCATCCCAAGTGTAATTCAATGTTTCCGCCTTGGCGCTGGATGTTCAGTCTTTCAGGCTGAATTGTTGGCCATCCGCAACGCATTGGTTTGGATCATTGAAAATGGTATTGTCGATGCTCAAATTATAACTGATTCTATGTCAGCGATTTGGGCTTTGCATAATATCTATACACTTAATGAATTAGTGCAGGACATTTTTCGTATCGTGTGTAACCATCGTGGCCATATTTGTCTGAAATGGACAAGGTCGCACTGTGGCAACTTTGGTAATGATCTAGCTGATAAGTTTGCCAAGGTTGCTGCAGTCGACCTTTCGGATGTTTTTTACACCCGAGTGCCCATGATGACACTATGCCAAGCGTCGAAGTTGGACATACTGAATCTTTGGAATCAGAGATGGACGGAGACTGCTGATGGCCACACGACGAAATTGTTCTTTCCAACAGTTGGATCGCGAATCAATACCAACTTTAGTCCCGATAGGGATTTGACAAGACTGCTGACAGGGCACGGCTGATGTGACCATACTATTGCCACCCTTGTGATCACGGAACAAGGGTTGTTTTGCTTGTTCTTCATCATCATCATCATCATCAGAGTATCAATTTTCAATGAATAAAGAATCAAACTTCACAAGAGTTGAAAAAAATGCAACATAATAAAATGATGCTTATGGCAATAAGTCATAAAAGATGAAGTGTGCTGCGATGAATTTCTATGATACCTATCGCGACGTTGGATACGATAAATTATGCGATGAAATGCGAAAGATATCAAGAAAGTAAACAAATTTATAAAAACGTTGAAGAAAGGGAAAAATTTATTTTAAAATGAAGTTCTCCGTAACCTTTTCGAAAAACAACATATGTCTTTTTGGTCACAGAGAATGGTGTATTTATATGTTTGTGTTTTATGTGTGTACGTGAGTGTTGGTGTGTGTCAAATGTGTGTTCTGTGTTGTGTTATCGATATGTGTGTGTGTGATAAGAAGCAAAAATAAATGTTATCATATCTTATCAAAATCCATAAAAAAAATAAGAAAAGATTATCAAAAATTTTTTTATCAAAGTAATACAACGAAATTCTGGGGATATTCTTCTTTTACGTTTCATGTCAATTCTCCCCCCGCGATAGATTCACTAATCCGTTGACTGGCTTGATGTATTCTCGACCATCTATCTCTACCGTTACTACTCGGATAATATTGTCTTTACCTGGATGTACTTTGATGATTTTACCGATAGGCCATTCTTGTCGATGCTTCATTGGTGTTGGCAGCATTACCTCTTGACCAATTTTTAGTTCCGTCGCTTTTACGGGATTCGATTTTGATAAGTACCACAGATACTGCGATTTCCACAAACGTACAAACCTCTCTCTGGTCGATCTGAGTTGATTTCGTAATCTTCGGGGAGTCGATATTTCAAAGTCGTGAGATAATCGATTACGATGATCTAGCGTGCGTCCGAATACCAACTCGAACGGACTGATCCATCGATCTTCTTCTTTCAATAGGGGTCGGCTGTTTACGATCGACTCGGCTGTAGCGAATGCTATTTTTACTTCCGACATGCTCTTGAAGGACTTATTATACGCTAACAAGCATCTTTTAATGATATGAATAAGTCGTTCGATTGATCCATTAAACCACGGAGCCCCGGGTGGCGAGAATCTCCACAATATTTTGCTATAGTCTTTTTTGAACTTTTGATGAAGCTGCTTGTAATTTTCTTGTAGTGTTCTGTGAACTTTAACGAAATTAGTTCCATTGTCCGAATAAATTATGGCTGGTATTCCAGTGCTACAGAATAAATTATGTAATTCGATCATAGTAATCTCGGCTGACAACGAAGTGACCGGAACTAACTTAACCATACGGGATGATAAACAGGTGAGAGCGAGTCCCCAATAAGCTGTACCATTCATTAATTTGTATGGACCAAACATGTCGACGGCCACTGCTTCATACACGTTGAATACCGTGCGACAAGTGGGAAGATCACCATAGGGTTGTTTAATGGGTTTCTTTCTGGCTATTTGGCATTCTTCACATTGGCTGACAATACGCCTTGCCACTTTGGTTAAGCCGGGAATGTAATATTTTTCACGGACGGCTGCGATTAAGTCATAGACTCCACTATGTGCTCTCGCGATATGTTCTTCTTTTACGATGATGTAGGCTAGCGTAGATTTCTTGGGAATCCAAATCGGATGATAGTCTTTGTTCCGCGTTACTAGATGATAGATATCGTTGATTAGTACTAAATTTGGATCGCTGTCGTTATAATACTCGTTTTGTACTACTTCATACAATTTTTTCCATAAATCATTGATTGTGGTTATTTCAGGATGTTTTGATTTCAAAAGATCAATCATTTCATAAGTAGAGGTACATTGATTCAATTCGTTGATATCGATATTTGACAACGGTTTATTGTTGATCGTTAATGATGCTACTTCAAATATTTCGTAATTGTAATTCTCATTTAATGTCGGTGGTACATTTATCACGATAGGAAGTTTTTTATCCAATTCTTTTAACGTTGTTAATCTAGAATACATGTCCGCAGGATTTTGTTTGCCTTCAATATGTTTTACCTCAGCTGAAATATTATTCAATATTCTCAATAACTTCAACATTTTGGTTGATACATTACGGTCGAATTTGTTCGGTGATGATCTTAAACGTTGTAGATTGATTTCGGAATCTGAGCATATCGTTACTGGGATGTTCGTATAGATTTTCACTAATTTTTCAATCATTTGTGCTAATTCTAATAGTGCCATCAACTCCAGTTGTACAATAGTTAGGTTGATGTTCGGCGCTAACTTTGATTTTCCTAAGAGATAATACATTTTATCATTTTGTTTGGTGAATACAATATATCCATAAGCTACTTGAGAAGCGTCTGAGAAACCTATGAGGGAAATATCAGTAGTTGGCAATGCACGAGACCACTTCCATTCTTTGATCAGAGATACGTCGCTTATTTGAGCATTTATTTCATCGATAATTTCAGTTGATAAAGGGTCTTCCCAATCGTTTTTCAATATTTTTCTAAATATGAATCGTAGGTTCAATTTCCAAGGATCTAATAAACCCAAGGGATCGTAGAATTGACCGATGAAGGATAATAATTGTTTCTTAGTGGTCGGCGTTGAGTAATTCGTAGGTATATTCAAGCTCATGATATCGTCTACTGGGTTCCACCACAATCCCAGGACTTTAGTAGATTTGATTGTAGCAGCGAAGTACTCATTAATTTTATCATTGTTGGACAAAATCTTGTGTAATTTAAAGCCTGCTTTTTCAAAGCTGGACTTCGTCGTTTTCATTATTGAAAGGAGTTTTTCCTTTGAATCATCCGCGATCAGTACATCGTCCATGTATATACTTTCATTAATGTTCAGTCCTTCTCTCGTGATGATGTCTCTAATTGTTTGTGTTAATATAGCTGGCGATGATACCAAACCAAACGGTAGGACTTTCATCTGGAATATGATTATCTTTTCATCACGGGTTCGCCATAGGAACTTGAGATATTTTCGATGTTCTTCATCAACATTAATTTGGAGAAATGCTTTGGAGATGTCTCCGATAACAGCATATTGACCATTTCTAAATTTGTTGATTCTTTCCATGACATCTAAGCCGGTGGCGACGCCTTTCCACAAATAATCATTAAGCGATTTGCAGCCAAATGATGCGTTGAATACCACTCGTAATGGTGTCGATGCGGAATCTCTTATGACACCGTTGTGTGGCATGAAAAATCCAGTAATCGATGTCGTTCTTTCTGCAAATCCTTCTTGTTCATACGCCATTATTTGATCTTCGTACTGGTCGAATATTTTTTCTCTCATTAGACGTTGTTGTAATTTGTCTAGAGCTCTAACTGCTGCAGAATAGTTGTCTCTAGGTCGTAGATTTGAGAGAAACGGTAATTTTGTGGAATATGTCCCATTTGCTAATCTTCTGACCGGCATTGCTACGTCGTTATCATCGTCGAATTGTTCGTTAGATGTTAAGGCACATAACAATTTCGTACTATCAACATTATTTTTCACGTGGAATCGCAGCTTTCCTAAAACGGTTTCGATGACAAATATTTCTGGCTGATCTTCTAATAGCTGTGATGCGTTGTCAGTGCCAATAATAATTTGATTTGTTGACATCGGTGTTATTTGGGCACCTTTGATGAAGACGTTTTCGTAACCACGTCTTTTGATGACTAAAGCCGTTTGTTTTTTACTTGATGATGAATCATTATGTAGCGGTGTAAAAATGTTAGTTTCCGATGGTATTACGGTGTTATTGGGCGAAACTAATTTCTCATTAATCAACGTAATGTTGGAGCCAGTGTCGAATAGTATTTCACATTTTTTGTTGTTACACATTCCTTTGAATATAGGTCTTTGATTGATAGCTTGAGAATCGTTCAATTGAACTACGACCGGATTTTCTATATCGTCCATTTCCGTTGATACTATACTGTCTTCACTAGTCATAGATGCTACTTGCTTCGGGGCAGTTTGTGACTTAGCTAGATACAACTTTTCTGCAATATTATGATAATCGGTAGGGTGACGACGTTCACATTTTTGACATACAGAATTTTTGGTCCTGCAGTCGTTGCTAAAATGACCAGTGTTCAAACATCGACTACATAATCTTTTTTCTTTTATTAATTTGAGCAACTCTTGACCTGATGTTTTTTCGGCGCATTCGATGGTCGGGTGGTTACTATCACACAATTTGCACTTTTTAATACTAATAGCTGCCGTGTACTTTGGTTGATGTTTATTCATTGGTTGCACGGGCGTGTTTTCATACTCGCTATTAATTACTCCTTCAATATATACCTTCACGTTGGTAATTGTTGTATTGTTAAATAAATTTGGATTTACTATGTTCGTTGTATCGTTAATATTGTTATTTAATTGTTGCACATTTGTCGGATTATTCATGTTATTATTGTGATTCACATTGCCATTTAAATGTCGATTGTTAATTAAATTCTCACTATCGTTTGTTGAATTTGTCGTTGGACACGTTATCATGATGTTTGGTTGTTGGTTAACACTGTTTAAATTGTTTGTCATAGGAACTGAATTTGAGGAATTATCACTTAAATTAATTAGATTCGGTATTGAATTTGGTGACACGTTGTATTCTTGATTTGCACTAGTTAAATTCGATATCACAAAATTATCACTATTATTGATGGTGTTATTGATACTATTCGCATTGTTAATTTCGTTGTTATTAGATATATTACTACTATTCGATGGCGTTGATGAATTAATATAATTTATATCTTCCAATAAACATTCTATTTCAATATGCAAATCTCTACATTTATTCTTCAAATTAAATTTATTTTGGCTAATTTCTTGCAATAGCTCGAACTTTAGCCGCAATTTCTTGATATTCATCTTTACTTCTTTGCCGTTATCTTCTTTTTTTAATTTATTCATAATTTGCTCTATGTCATTGTTTAACTGGAGATGTTGACTTACCAATTGAATGTTTTGGAACCATTTGTCTTCTTCATTAAATTCTTCGTTATCTCTCATTAATAAATCTTCATATTCGTTTTTTATGTTTAAAGCTTCATCAGTATCGCTGAAATTACCTTCTAACCATTTGTTGTATGTTTTCGTTATTTTTCTTCGCATTACTGTGATATTCGATGCCATTTTTCGGTATGATTAATTCTCGTTGGTGAATACTTATACGATGGACGTTGAAACTTTGATTTTTAATGCTTTAACGTTGAACTATATGAACTACACAATTTTAATTACTTTACGATGACAAAAAAATATACGTTGGATGTTACGAAAAACTAATATTTTAAAATAAAACTGAAAATTTGTGCTGCGATGAATTTCTATGATACCTATCGCGACGTTGGATACGATAAATTATGCGATGAAATGCGAAAGATATCAAGAAAGTAAACAAATTTATAAAAACGTTGAAGAAAGGGAAAAATTTATTTTAAAATGAAGTTCTCCGTAACCTTTTCGAAAAACAACATATGTCTTTTTGGTCACAGAGAATGGTGTATTTATATGTTTGTGTTTTATGTGTGTACGTGAGTGTTGGTGTGTGTCAAATGTGTGTTCTGTGTTGTGTTATCGATATGTGTGTGTGTGATAAGAAGCAAAAATAAATGTTATCATATCTTATCAAAATCCATAAAAAAAATAAGAAAAGATTATCAAAAATTTTTTTATCAAAGTAATACAACGAAATTCTGGGGATATTCTTCTTTTACGTTTCATGTCAATGAAGAAATCATAAAAATGAAATTAAAAAAAAAGAAAATTGAAATCAATATTTTTTTTTGAAATTATTGATTTCAATACAAATATTTTATATTCTCATCTTCAATGAAAATGGCTAGAACCATTCATTCATTGAAAATTTGTAATAAAGATAATGTTCAGCAACGAATATGTTTAATATATTATTGCATGTTGTGTAATATACACTCTCATCATAAAGAGATGAAATGTTAATGTTAATGTATTTTCACTGAAATTATGTTGAAACACCCTCGTTGCGAACAAACAAACATATCAACATTGTATATGTGTCTATGAGTCAGTGTGTATGTGTGTTTTAAATGTCAAAAAATTTGTTTGAAAATATTTATTTTTGAAAAAATAATTGAAAATCATGATCAAATCATGACATTTTTGTAATATTGTCGCTATTATTATTTGTTTGACATCAATATGTGTATTTTTACACACACACATACTAACACCAACACACAAGCAAAACTTTGTTTATTATTAAAAATATAAATAAAATCGTTCAAATATTCATACATCGATCATCTATTTATTTATATTCATCTGTTTATTTTTGAATCATCATCATCATCATGTGATCACAAATGATGATTTAAAAAGGAAAAATTCAGTGCATTCAATTCAATTCATCATTGCATTTGTTGTCAATCATATATTGCTTTGGCTTGAAATATATAAACGATTAATAGATAATTTCATTCGAAGATTATTGAAATATCATTTTGAAAAAATATTATTTCATCCTCTCTGACACTCGATTTCGATATTTTCTTCAATTTTTTTTCGACATTATCATCATCATCAATGTTGAGAATCGACATTTTGAATTACGAATTGAACGATTTTCGTTTCGATTTTAAAAACTAATTGTTTGAAAACATTACCAATAGTGAAAACAACAAAAACTTTGAAAAATGAAATCTAATTCAATTCAATTGAATCATACATTAAGTGATTTTATCATTATTATTTATGTTAGTGTGTGTGTGTGTGTGTGTGCGTGTGTGTGTGCGTTTGATTTTGTTGTTTATATTTGAAAAATGTATTTTAAAAAATGTTTTAATAATTTTTCAATGAAATTGTTTTTTTTCTTCGAGAAAAAAAACGATTTTCCCAACAATAAAAACATTTTCCTCCGGTGTCTAATGTTTGTTTGCTGCCTTATTTTTTTCCATCTAATTCTTTGTTGGTAAACAATAATAATAACAATAATTTCATTTCATATTTTCTCGGTTTTTAATTCTTTTGTCAAAAAATTTTTCAATTGAATTTTTCAAGGAAAAAATCGGAGAAAAAATCTTTGGTGAAATGAAATTTTTTTTTGTTTTTTGCTTTTTCGCTTTTCCCACTTTTTTCCCCAGAATTTTCATCATTTAAAAAATGTCATTTTCAGATATAACAACAAATATCATTCATATTTTTTTATAATTTCAATTGAAAAAAAATTTCAACCTTTCAATTTTTCAATAAATAAATGGCAATAAAATTCAAGTATATACTCTCGGTATACACACGGTTATAATGCCGAAATGTGTGTCTGTGTTTCGATTTTATATGAACAAAAAAAATGGAAAACAAAGCAAAAAACCTTGATGGAGCGATGGAAAAATGAAAAAATGAAAATGAAATTTTTTACTTAAAAGATATCCGCAATACATAATGCTATTAAATGTCAATAAATTCACTGATAAATATATCAGTGTATGTGTTAATGGTATGATAATGTAGAAATTGTCACCAAGAAAACAAAAATGAAATGATGATGATGAAAATCATTTTGACAAGAATTCTGTTTAAATAATAAAAAAAATCGATATCGATTCTCAGACGAGTTTTGTATATGGTGTGCAGTCACAATGATACTGTCTGAAATGTAGGTCAGATAAATCATTGAGGAGAAAATATGAAAAAAAAATAAACATCTCGTGGCCAAAATCAAAATGTTGAATTGGGATTATTCATCATCATCATTCAAATATTTGTAATTAATTTATAACGAACTATTCGCAATATTGGCATTGGTAATAATATTGGCTCTATCGACGAATCGTGTTGCTGGTACGATTTCGTAATTGTGCGTGTTGACAGTATTTGCATTGTTGAATATGAAATAAATCTGTCTCCGGCATTATATATGTGTAAATATCGTCCATGAACACATTCGAAGGGGATGAATTTTCCTGAATTTATTAAATTTTTCAGGTTCAATAAATGATAATGCGAACATTTCGTTTTGTATGTCAATCAAACAATCAATTCTGATTGATTTTTGATCAATATTAAAAATGTGTTCGATTAAATATTCACAATATTGAATTTTTCATCGATGAAAATAGAAAAATTCAAATCGATTGCAAAAACATCGATTTGTTTTCAAATATTCACAAATTTGAATTTCAAAGGTTTTTTTTCGTAGTTGAAAGGTTCCATATATTTGATTGTGAAATTTTATAAGAATTTTTTTAGCATTTCTTTTCCCCAACAAATTTTGACATATAAAATATATTTTCAAAGATAAAATTCGGTTTTTTTTATTTAAAATTCATCATGAATTTTTCATTACTTTTTATATATCGCATAATAATAATAATAATCGATCATATTAATAATAATAATATATTATTAATAATGATAATTCATTATTTTAGTATTTATAGAGCGAAATTCAAGAATTATTTTTTTCAAATCACGAATTCCGAAAGAAAAAAATGGAAAATCGAAAATCAGATTTTTTTTTGTAAATTTTAAATCATATTTTAAGAATTTTCTAAATGTTTCTTTCGAAATGATAGTCTTTACATTAATAATATTTAATAAATGAATGAATGGATGAATAAACGAGGACAGAGATTCTAATTCTTGAAAATAGAGCCAACAGCAGAATATTCACCGAAAATAAATGTTGCGTAATCGATCAATATTCATATGTAGGATTCATCTTTTCGGAAGAATTTCAAAGAATTTTCTTTTCTTTATTCTTTTTTTATTTCGTTGTCATTCTTTTCTTATCATTCAAAAATTATCATTGACAATTATTCACAATAAAATTTGCTGTGGTTTCATTTTATCTATAATTTATTTCCATTGTTTTCATTCTTTTCTCTGTTTTCCATTCGTTTAATTAACAGAAATTAATTAATTGCAATAAATAACAATGAAACAATGAATATAAAAAAATAAATAAATCTAAACAATGAATGAGATGAAATAAATGAAAATTAATGAATAGTAAAAGTTTAATGACTTGAAACAAAATAATTTGTTTATATTATACACAAACATCATTTTTTTTTATTCCTAGAAATACATTCAAAATGAATGAATCAATTGTTCATTTGTTATTTATTCGCTATGAATGTTCAACAACCGAAAATATTTTGAAATGAAAACAATGATAATGATTCATCGTTGATTCAAAGATACTTATGAAGAATATTTCTAAGAATTTTGTGATTATTTTATTTTATTCTTTCGAATAAAAAACTTATCTATTCACTTTGAAAGAATGAAATTTGTTGCTAATGATATTTTTCCATATTACATGCGAACATAAACATATTCAACATTCAAATGGAACCAAAATATTTTATGATTGTTTCTGAATTATTTTTCATTTTTTTTTCTGTGTCCCCATTGTTACATGGTAAATCAAAATATGTGAAAAGAATTTTTAAAATTATGAAATTTTCAATGATTGTTTTTTGATGTAATATTTCACATTTGTACATATTTTTCTGCTCACAATTTTTGCTTGGTTAATCACTTGTCATTATTGAATTCAAACCAATAAAGAGCCGAAATGTACGGAAATTTGAATATGAGTTTAATGAACTGAATAGAAAAACTGTGAATTTCCATTTACATTCAATGAATTCAATGTTTATGTATCATTTCTAGACACCAGCGACAAACTGCCTTTATTCATTGATATTTTTGAAATGCGAATACCTATAGAATGCTGATAATGGTACTTTCAATACACGTTTTATTCTCAATATCCCCTTGAAAAATTCCGATTAATTTGTTTTTTCATTTCAAAAATTTTATTCATATTTCTTTTTGAAAAATATTTATTTCATTAAATTTTAATGGAAAATAATAATAAAGCATTTACGAATTTTGTTATTTGAAAAAAATGTTCATTTGAAAAATACCTGCAATTTCGTACCAATGTATATTGTTGCCAAATTAACATGGCATACCTAACATATTACATGCTACACGCAAACACCGACACACAAACGGTGCGGCAGAATCAGAATTGAATTTCGTAAAAAAAATAAAGAAAATATCAAAATTCAAAATTCAATTTTCAATCGAAATGAAACCTTCAAACAAATTGAAATAAATTGAATAGTATGAAACATATATATGTGAAATAACATGATGATACAAAATAATATATATTTTTGTATATTTCAAGCACAAAAAAAAACAAATTAATGATACCAAAAATCATTTTTCGCTTCTTCATCTTCATTTCTCCTTTTTACTTTCATTGTTTCATGATACAATCATATATTTCATTTGATATTATTTTCGTAAAATAAAGAAAATTAATATAAAGACTGGAATAGAATAATATCGGAAAAGAATCGGAAAAAAAATTTTCGTTAAAAATAAAATAATGAATCGTATGTAGTGATTAATATCTGTATTGTTATTATTATTATTAATAATATCATCATTGAAATCATCATTATCATTATCATCAAAATGATTTGAAATGAAAGAAAATAAAATACAAGACCCACACACTAACTAATGATGATTTGTTTTCTTTGTTTTTTTGTTTTTGTTCGTAGAATTAATTTTTTGCTTTTGTTTTGTTTTATTTCATTTTTTACTTTTTCAATATTTCAACATTGGTAATATTATTTGGTTGACAATATTTGATTGAATTTTCTGGAAGGAAAAATGATTAAAAATAAGCCTACAAATATGATTCGGGAAAAATCATAAAATTCCTCTCTCTCTCCCCTAAAATATCATATACACCAACACAAAATATTTTCGTTTTTTTTTGTTTTTTCAATATTTTAATTTAATCAAATGAAATATGTGTGTGCTTTATGGAATGTAATTTTATTGAAGGTAGGGAAAAAACAAATATTTCTTGTTATATGAACAACACATCGAATACCCGAAAAAAATTAATTCGATACCAAAAAATCTAAAGTAAAGTAAAAAATTTGAAATTCACCAAAAATATTGGAAAAAACATATTCTCATTATTATCATGTTCATTATTATTATTATTATTATTGATAATAATAATATTATCTCATCATTATTTTTACAACAAAAAAAAAACAAAAAACAAAACAAAAAAATGCTTGCTTAGAATCATAATTCAAATAAATATGTATTTATTATCTATTATTTATTTTAAAAATTTATCAAACATAGATGTGTATGCTTGTTCGTCGTGTACATATTATTAGTATGTATTGGATGTTGTATAATCATAAAACTAGTTCAATAAGTTTGCTCCTGTTGATTGATGAAAATTCCATTTGAAAATCGGTTGCAATTTTTCGGACAGCCAATGATTCAATAATGATTCATATATTTGGTGTATGTGTGTTGGTGTGTTTTGGTAATTCGGAATTTATTTGTGAATTTAATAAAACAAAAAATTTTATCAAAAAAAAAAAAAAATGAGATGAAAAAATTTCATTGCATTTTTTAATAATTGAAATATATGAGTGTGTGTGAATGTAAATGAAATTTTGGAAATTTATTTTTTTTTATGAAAAAATATTTGGAATTTTTTTTCGTTTATTTCATATGTTTTTGTTTTGTTGGATTCCAAACTATAATAATAATAATAATAATAATAATAATCCAAACAAATGAATTCAAAATTCAATTTTGAATTTTGAATTTTGAATTCATTTTCAAATTAAAAATGAAATTTTTGAATAATGAAAAAATATACAAAACATTTTTTCTTTGAATTTATTCTCTTTTCTTTTTCAAAATTTTGAATATTTGTCTCTGCTTTTGTTTGAATATTAAAAATTTTCGAGAATTTTTCAATCCTTTCAATTATTTTTCCATCAATCCTTTGGTCACTAAAAAAGTTTTGTACAAGTTTTAGTGACCCAAAATTTTTGTATTCAAAAATTTTTTATCAAATAAAAGTTTAATCAATTCACAAATTATTAAAACAAGAAAAATTTTATGAAATTTCTTCATTTTATTTAAAATGAAATTTTGGTCAAAAATTTGGACAAAAATTTTTCTGTTGTTGCTGGTTTGAATTCATAAATTCATTCATTCATTTTTCCATTATTTCAAAAACATTTTGAATATTGAAATTTTCAAAGGGAGAAAATTCATTTTTTCCGATTCTATGCAAACGAATTCCATACAATTTTTTCTTTTGAAGAGAGAAGAGAGAGAGAAGAATTTTTTCATTTTTCATTCTGAAATTTACATACAAAATTCATTTATATTCCTATTTCTACAAATTCAAATGGTGGCCATTGGTTGAAAATGGGTAAATAATATTTTTTCATTTAATTTTCGGACAAATTCATTCATTTTTTTCCTCATTTTTCAATTTGTCGTTTTTCCTTCGCTTTATTCAATTTCTTTGTCGTTATTGTCCCATATTCAAATATTACGCCACAATACATGATCATTGAGTTTCAATCAATTTTTTTTTTTTTTTTTTTTTGAATTTCAAATTATTAAGTAAAACTGGACAAACAAATGAACAAAGAATAAACAAACAAAATTTGCAAACATAATCAAATAAAACAACGAAATCGCAATGCAAACAAAGTAATTTATAATGAACAGACATGAAAAAAAACAAAATCAAAATATCCGATTCAACAGCAGCAAAAGCAACCAAAAAAAAAATTTGTCATTGATTCATTTGGTATTGATTTTTTTTCATACAAAATCATTTCGTATCCAAAAAACTATACTTCGAGATATTGATTTCAATTGAAATCAATTCAATTTTCGATTTAGATTCATGGAATTCTATATATTAAATGTGTGTTTGTGCGTATGTATGGATGAGTGTTGATCGAATGATCAATCAATCGATATCAAAGAAGAGCGAAGAAATTTTTATGTACAAATTTCTTAAGAAAATGATATTATATCTTTACTATGAATTGGGTTCGATTGCTCTCTTATCGAAAATTCAAACTTTAACCAGGAAATTTTTTATTTTCAAGAAAATAGAGAATATCAAGAATCCAATTCAATTTTTTTGATTATGTTACAACAAACAAGAGCTACCGAGTTGAAGAAAAAAATCAATTCAAACCCAATTCAAATATGATACATGAAAAAATTGAAAACATTGAAAATGTTTGAATTTTTTAAAACATTTTTCTTTGTCCATGAAATATTATGGATCAAATTTTTCGAATCTAGCCGTCTACGTTGATGAAAATGAAAAATGATTTAATAAAATTCACCAACAAAAAATACATTGAAAAAACATTTCATATTCAAAGACTTGATTATTAAGTATAATTTGTGCTTGCATAAATCTTTGATTCCTGAATGTTTGAATTTGAAAAAAAAATTAAAAAGAAAAATATTCCGAAGAAAATATTTGGCATAATTTTTTCGTTCACCTTTTTTCTTCATTCCATCGAAATTTCAATTGAATCAATACAATTAAAAAAATCATTGAATCATTAATGTGAACAGTATATGCATGCAGTTGCGAGTTTGCGTTGGAATATTTAGGGTAAAAAAGACGAATAATTATAAGAATAATATTGAAAATACCATTTTGAAACAGACATGTATATATCTGTGCATTTGTGAACTGAGTGTCTGTACAGACATAATAAAATGAAATCGACTACGACGACGAATACAGACAAACATTATAAAAAACTTTGAAATTTTCTCAATAAAATGGAAGCATTCATTTTGAGAATTGAATTTGAGAAAAAAATTCATGTTATATCATATGATACTGCAACAATGAGACGATAATCGATTAACCTTTTAAAAATTGATTCAATTGATTGATATGTTTAATTAAAATCAATGAACAGATTTTTTTTTCATGTTTTGTCGTCTTCATTTTCTACAAATCAATTCATCTCTATGTCTTCATTTATATTTCTATCTATGTATGTTTTTTGATTGAAAAATTGTCCATTTTGTCGCTAAAAATTAAGCAAAAAAAAACATCTTCAAAACAAATCAAATAAGATGTTTTTGGTAAAAAATGTTCATGTTCACATGATCATCATTATATCAATGTCAAAATCAATTGTATTTGTATCTGTATCACCATCTTCAAAATAAGCATCAATTCCAGTGAATGAATTGTTCATGTCAACTTTTTTTTGGCTCAAAAGTTCCCTATTCACAGCAAGAAATCGAGAATCTTTTGAAAATTATTTATTCATTTTTTAATTCTTTGGAATTGAATTAAAAAGATTGAAAACTACCAGAATCAGAAAAAACAGGATCGTTTCTTTTGAAAATAATTTTGATTATATTCAGATCAAATTAAACGAGACAGCAAGGAAAAATAATGAAAAATGTTCCATATCATTGGTGGTTGTTTGTGATTATTTACGAATTCTGAACAAAAAAAATTCCAACAAAATTTCATGTTGCGTTTCAAAATTTTTCCAAACAAAATTTCATTCCAAATGGGTGTTTTTGCTGTTTTATCTGTTGTTTTTATCGGAAAAACAAATGTTGTTTTTTGTGGGTATGTAAAAAATAAATGAAATTTGAAATGAAAAAATTTAATTAAAATCAATATGAACTTCATGAATGAATCAAAATTTTCTTCGAATCTTTATTTGTTTTTATTTTTTATGTTTGTAAATTGAACTTGAGAAGAAAAAATTATTATTTTCCTTGATTTTGTTTTCTGTGTTTTGAAATCTAATTAAAAATTGTAAAATGTTCAAATGAGATGAAAATTTGAAAAAAATTCAAATGTTTTCTATCAAAAATAAAAATAATAACAAGATTCATCATATGATCAAGATGAGGATGATGAAGATATGAAAATAACTTATTGATAAGTAACAATTGTAAGTGAAAATTTTCTAAATTCAATTCAATTTAATAAAAATAAATAAATAAATTCATTTTCCAATTGAAATTTTGTTATTTATGATATTTTCACATTTTTTTTTTTCGCCAAAAATAAAATTGAAAATTCTTAGCACATCTATTTCCTGATATTTATTTTTATCACTATTATTATCATCATTTAATTTGATGACAAATAAAAAAAAATTGTTTTTTTATTTCGCTTTCTAAAATCAACAATAAATTGAAAATGTAACAATAAATGAGTGATAATAATAATAATAAACAAATACACACAAATGTTCAAAATGAAAATTGATATAATAAAATTGAAAATAATAAAAAATCAATCATAATATATTGAATGAAATGAATTGATTTAAAATATTGCAAAAAAAAAAAAAAAAATGAAAAATAAATTGATTTGTCTCACCAGCTGCAATGAAGAATGAAATCAAGTAAACAAACAAATAAATAAACAGATATATAAACAAACAAACCCTAATAATTTAAAATTGAACAAATGAATTATAAATTTCAAAATTTTGCAATTTAATAATGATAATGATGATGATGATGATAATAAGGCAGAACGTACGAAAACACATGACATAGCCCACGATATTATAATATAAATCAAGTACTTCAAACATTTTCAATCAAATCAAAATTCAAAAGAAATTTCTTGAATTTGATTTTTATTTTCGAAGAAATTCTCGGTACTTTTTTTCCTCATTTCTTTCCTCCCCACGCACCTGAATAATTCTTGAATAATGTGCATGCAGACATTCAAAAATTATGATTAAAATTGACAAAAAAACCTGGCAACAAACATATTACATAAAGCATGAACGGTGCTAAATAGCAATTATTTTCTGATTATTTTTTCATACATGATAATTTATGATTATTATTATCATTATTATTCAATCAAAATGTACGATTATTATCATTATTTTCAAATCTATTCAAAGTAATTTATTTTCTTTTTTCTTATTCTGTTTTTTTATTTCCCCGGTTCTATGAATTTCAAGAATTAATCATTTTTTATATCTTTTTTTCTCTTCTAATCAATGAATAATTGATAATAATAATGATAATAATCACTACTTACCTTGAGATAATCATAATTATCATTATGTTAACAATTGATTTCTCTTTCATCGTTTATTTTTATGTTTTAATTTTCATTTTATTTCATTTTCTTTTCTTTGTTTTTCTTTGATACAAATCTTTTATATTATCATTGTTATTTTTCTCTGAAATAATTGCCAAACAACAGTGAAATCAGTCATCGAGTTTTTAGTATTTCAGAATCATAGAAATCATTGGAAAATTTTTTCTTTTTTGTTAATGAATGTCTTATGAGAAATTGAAATGAGTAATTTGGCTAAAATTCTTTTATTCCGGAATTCTAGAGCCCGCACAAAAAAATGGCCCAAGAATTTTTACTATTTTTCATTTCGTTTCATTATTTTATTTCGATCCAATCAAATTTACTTTATTTATTTGTTCTCTTTTTTTTTCTTATTCGGAAATGTATGAAATATTCAGACTCATCTTTGATCATTATTTTTGAATCAAAAAGGAAAAAAATGATTGAAATACCATTTTGTTTCTCGAGTACAAAATCAGATTTATTTGTATTCGAAAATATTTGTCCAATTGCCTACACGAATACAAATATCCGTGAAAAAGGCAGCTCTTTAATGGATTCTTCAATTATTTTATCTATTCATCATTGATCATTCAGGATGATGATTTACCATCAATTTTCATTGATCATTTTATTTCGATTTTCATTTCCAATCATCCAATATTCAGTATATGAATATTTAATAAATTAGTATTTATATTGAAATATGATATTTTGTTTGTAGACAAAGCTTTTTAGAGGAAAAATGCCGAACATGTATTCATTATTCGACTAAGTTTTTTTCATCGATCTATAAAATAACAAAACAATATTTCGATATAATTTAGACGTCATTACACTTTGTAAATTTATCTTCTTCCATTAATATTAAAAGAATTCGTAAAAAAATTTACGAAACGAATAAATATGATATTTTCATAATGTCACACAGAATCAATTATTAGTTAGTGAAAAAAAAAAATGATTTTCTAATTCATTTGCCAAATGATTTTTTATATTTCGCATTACCACAAATGTAAATTTATTCATAATGGTCAATGATATTTTTTTCAATGATATTTCCATCGTCAAAATTTGAATTTATTTTGTATTTAAAAAAAATTTCAAGTTTCAATTGCATTTTTTATTGGTTTATTTCTTGATTTAATAAATAATTTTGATTTTCGAAAATCTCTTTCACCCCTTTGGGCTTCCATTTCAGTGATTTTTTCTCATAAAAAACCTAGAAAAAATTCAAATTGATTTTTTAAAGTAAATCATTCAATCTTTTCGATAATTCCTTCTTTTGCATAGCTATGAATAATTTTTCTCGAATTCTAAATTCAAAATTGAAAATAAATTATGATTCCATTTTTTTATTATTCAATTTAAAATTCATTTGAAATAAAAAAAAATAATCAAAAAGAAAACCTAGGGCAAAAAACAGAAATATTCTCTTGGGGCAATGTGAATATATTTTTTATTATTCGAAAAAAAAGTCTTAAGTTGATAAGAAATAATCCATTCATGTCAATTTTTTTTATCGAACAAAGAATAGCTGAGAATGAAATACCAGATGAAATTTGATTTCAATTTGAATTTCGATTGCAAAATTCAATTGAAATTCTTTGAAAATTATTAGAATTTCGAAATATTCAAAAAGATTTTGAATAAAGAGAGTGATTGATATTGAATAATAAAATTTAATATTTGTTCAACAATTTTCAATCAAGATGACAAATTTTAAAAAATATGAAAAAAATTTCACAATAAAATTTACCTAAATTCTGCACTTAAATATGTTCAATACAATTCATTGTATTTATGCTATTATTGATTATTATTGTTGTCATCATATCTTTTGTTGGTGTGTGTGTGTGTGAATACACGATTTAAATTGTTTTTTTCTCTTCAAACGATTTCAAAAGGCAAAAAAATTATTTGAAAAATGTTCTAGGCATTCATATTCCACAGACTATTCATATCCATATAAGAAAATATTTGTATTTCTCAAATCAAAATAAGTAAATCAACAAAATTAATGAAAAAAAAAATTCATTGAAATTAAAATTCATATTCATCACTCATTTCAGTCAATGATTTATTAAATCAAAGAATGATAATGATGATTTAAAATTTATTTGAACAAAGCAGTGACACAAATTCATTGAATTTTGACTTTAAATAAAATATTCAAATAATTTTGAATTTAAGAAATTCAAATTTTGAAAATTTTTTGCTTTGTTTTTCCCCATTTTTTTCCATCAACAACAGCGCATGTATTATGAATGCAAAGAATTTGATTAGATTTGATTTTTTCTAAGGAAAAAATAAAATAAATTATTTCAAGTTTTTTTTTTCTCATTTCTTATAGATAAATTCATTTTATTTATTGCTTAAATTTCATTTGAGAAAAATTTTTTCAAGAAATTTTTATATTATTATTTCTTCATTTCTTATTTCGTTATCACCATACAACAAAAACAAAATAAAGGAAAAATTCAATGATAATCTTGGTGTTGTTGTTGTTGGTGATTCGGTTGGTTGATGATGGTTGGCAAAGGTAAGCGAGCAAAATATGAGCAAAGCAAAGAAGAAATGGCAAATTTTCAGCGAGAACCAAGAGAAAAAAAAACAAAATCCCATGAATTCCGCAAGGAATTTGATATTTTGGTGTTCGCGTAATAAACCAATGAAAACTTACGAAAATGAAAAAACACACACACAAACATACATTGAATAAAATATTAAAATTGAAAAATATAAAAAATGAAAAAAAAAATGGGAAAAAAACATTTCCTAGATTGAAAAATTATTATATGAACATTCATTTCTGATTATTATTATCATTTTTAATTTCAACTAAATTACTTAAACTGAATGATGATGATGGAAAGCAAATGGAAGAAAAAATATGAAATAATTCCATTTCATTTTTTTTTATTTGCATTTCAAAACAAAATAACAGCAATAATTTTAAATATTTTATGCAATTGTGTATGTGTGTGTTCCTTTGATGAACAAACACACAAACAAATGTTTTTGTAATTCGTTTTTCTTTTGAAAAAAATGGGGAAAAATTCACGATTCTCATCACTTCATGGGTTGCTGTCGTTGTTGTTGTTTGTATCTGCCAAATTATGTTGATTGGTATATGAAAAAAGCACAATATGAATACTATGAATATGTGTGGAACATGTACAAAATATTACAGAAATTATTTGAAAAATTTGAATCTAATTTCGATGATTTTTTGATCATAATAATAACAATGATAATAATGATGGAAATGATGGAATGTAAGATGAAAATTTAAGATGGAAATTGGTATTTTTATTTTCCAATATTTTCTTGAAAAAGGAAGTTTCACTGGGAAAATTTTCATTTCAAATTTTTTTTCAAAATGAATTTTTCATGAAATTTTTTCTTTGATTATTACTCTCTCAGATCTTACACTTAATGTATCAAATGTATTAGAATCAACTGTATAAGAATCAAGTATTTGGTACAAGAATTCAAAATTTTAATTCCCGAGAAATAAATTCTCAGAGAAAAAAAATATTTTCTCCAATTCTATGAGTGCGATTTTCTTGGAATAAAAAAAAATCGAGAATGAGAATAGCTGTTGAAGGAATCGAGAATTCTCACATAATTAATGCATTTTTAAGAGTAAATAAATGAATGAATGAATCGAGAAAAAACAACAACAAACCGGCGATAAGCCGCCGGAAAGGGGGTGGAATTAATTTGACAATTAAATTTGAGAATTTTTTTTTTGTTTCTTTTCACATTGTTTTTTCGTACTTTGTCCGACATTCATTTATTGTTTGTCTAATTCATTTCCAATATACCATTTAGTTATTTGATATTTTTTTTTAAAAGTTTTTTCATGATATTCAATTTATTTTTTCTTGGTTCGGCTCAAATAATGATGAATGAATTGTACATTTTCGATTCAAGTTTTTAGGGGGAAAAAATGATGTCTGATGTGTTTTTTTTTGCGTTAAACAAATGTCAAAAGTACTCCAGCGAATGAGAGGAAAAGCAATACATAGACCATCGACTAATGTGAAAAATTATTTGGTCAAAAACAAAAAATAAAAAATTTGATAAAAGCCTTGGGCCGACTAAAAGTGAAAAAAAGCGGAGACTTTTTACCCGAAGAAACAAAGAATACAAAAAAAAATTTGATACCAAAGTCAATTTTTTTCCTTTGTAAGAATCTGAATAAGAAAATAAATGAAATACGAAAAAAAAAATGAAATTCAATCATCAATCAAAGAACATAAAACACATGTGTAATATGTATTTGTGTATATTCGAAACAATTCTTAAATCAAACAATAGCAAAGTGGGTAGACTAATCGAATAACCTTTTCATTTACTGGGGCAATATTTTTTCTTTTTTTGCACCAAAGATTCATTCATTTTTTCACTTTTCTCATTGAATTCAATTCAAGTTTAGCGGTTTGAGCGAAAATAGAAAAGTTTATGGATATTTTTCATTCATTATTTGCATTGAACAAATAACAAATAACGAATAATAAGAATATCAAAAGCATATATCACAAATAATAAATCATTCTCTTTCCTTTTCATCTTTTCTGTTCGTTTGTTTTCCTTTCAAAGTTTGCTCTTTGATCAGCATACACTTGCTCTGCTGGCATATTGATTATTATCGATATTAGTTGCTAGTTTTCTTCATTATTTACAATTCAAAATATCAAGAATAAATGAATTCCGTTCATTTTCTTTTTGTTCCGTTCAGTTCATTTAGTATTGAATGAAAATATTTGAAAAAAATGAAAAATTCATATCGATTTCTGTTTATTTATTCATTTATTTATTCGCAATAATAATGAAAATGTTACCAATGATCGATTCGCATTTAATTTTAAAAAAAAAATTTTTCATAAAATTCCAAGACATTATAATTCAGTAAAATGGAAATTTGATAAATTGTATGTTTTTGGTTACAATGAAAAAAAATTCCATCAATTTTGATCGAATAACTTCTGATAAGAAAAAATAAATTTTGATAAGAAATTTTATGTTTTTCATTTTGTAACAAAATCTACACGAATAAAATTTTAATTTCATTCAATTTTTTTTTCTCAACTTTCATTGATAAATTGATCATAGATCAATCATTTATTCGTTCATTATTATTTAATATAATTTGTTTGAAAAAAGAAACAAAAGCAAGAAGACAATTAGGTCGACTTTTTGATGTTTTTTTGCTAAAAAATTTTTTTAAAAATAATTGTTTCATGTTTTTACATGCGTTTATATCTTTATGTGAATTATCATACGTTAATTGTACGCTAATCATTTCGTTATGTTATTTTTTTTGCACCAAAAAGTTTTGAAAATGAAAAATTTATTTTCAAAGAAGAGAAAAAAAATCCATTGAATTTTAAATTAAGAGGTTTAATTTCGATAAAATCACAATAATATTATGGATTCTTCACTTGTGTTCAGAAATGAACGAAAATAAGCAAAAAAAAAAAATTTATTCAAAAATCTTAAGACTTTTCGTTCAAAAAAAACATGGATTTTTTAATGATGTATTGTATGCATGCATGTAAAACATGTGTGCTTACATCTGAAATGCTTCAGATGTTCTAATTTTTTTTTCCAAGAATCTTTTTTTCGCTTTAAAATTCCAATTCTTTTTCAAATTTTTGATTCTTCAATAAAAATGAATTCACCATAAAAAATCATTAAATTTTTTTTTCAATCAAAGATTACTTCTTATTATTTTTTCGGGTGCTTTTTCAAACCAACCAAAAATGTGAAGGTCTTCAAAAATTGATAATTTTTTTTCTCTTTGCTACCCAAACACCGTTTTCAATCATATCCACGCTTGTTTGTGTCCTGTTCAATACAAAATTTCCATTAGCAGTAGTGTTTACAATCATAAACAAGAACGTCATTTTTTTTTATTTTTCATTTTCTTTTCATTATTTTTTTCCATGAATTTTTTTTTCTCTATTTGATTTTCTTTTTCTCATATTTCTATATTTAGTTCAATCAAATTCTTCATTTTTCCATTGAAAATGCAGAATAAATACAAATAGAAATAAGTAAAGAAAAAAATAAGTACAAAAAGACGGAACATGGAAAAAAATTTCGCCAAAATTCAATTACATAATCATACATTGTTCATTTCATTATCGAGAAAAGAAAATATTTCCACCTTCAATTCATTTATTTGACTTTATTTTCTAGGTTACATTTCACATTGTTCGTTCATTTGCTTGTTTGCACCTTTTCCTTTCCCCATTGATTCGCCAGCAAATATTTACTCTGGTAGATATTTTTTGTTGTGTATTCAATAGCAAAGAATGAACAGAAAATAAACGAATGATTGAATGAAAACCAAATTGAAAAGAATGTGCTAACAAATGTATTTATTTATTCTAAGAAATGTAAGTTAATGAAAAAAAAAAAGAAAAATGATTTTAAATCTGATTGATTTTTTTCTTCCTATTTGTAATCATTCCTAATGATAATAATAATAATCAAAAATACATTCAGTACATTAAAATGGCATTGAAACATCTTCATTATTATTATCAAAATGTATTGTTATGCATTATTATCATTATTTATTACGAAAATTTTCTATTCATTTTTTTTCTTTGTTCATTATCGATATTAAATATTCATTTGCATATAATGTTGAATCATTAGCAGCCAAGAGATAATGAATGTAATAGAAATGGTAGTTATTGATCTAAAGAGATGTTATTTAACATCATTAATCTTTAAATCGTTAGCTTAATGATGATAATGTTTAGCTGATTACCATATTTGGCAAAAATTCCAATTTAATCACATTGGCTAAACATGCACATCGTTATGATTTAAAGTATTCAAAACATCCTCGATTTAATTACCTTTCTATCACATTCCTTTCTCATAATGTATATATTTTCCGTCATTTTAATAAAAAAAAAAAATTGTCAATTATGATTCAGTCAGTCGTTATTTTTCATCAAATGTTGTCATTGTCATTGTCATTATCATTTTTTTATCAATAAATAAAATTTTTACAAAAAAAAAACTTGTTGTTGTGTTATAAGTTTATTTTCGTGAAAAAAGAAAGTTAAATTCAACAAAAAAATTGCGTTCCCCACCACGTATATCTTATAAGCCAGCAAGATAACATTACAAAATATTAATAAGATGAGTACCTCCGACGTTTTGACGAAGAATCTCCAGGAATTGGAGAAAGAGAAGCCAGTTATTAGGCGAATGATAACTGAAGTATTTAACCAAATTAACGAAAAAACGATTGATGCTTACGATTTGGTAAAGAAAACATTGGAATTAGCGAAGAAAGTCGCAGACTATCGAGCCAAATTCAAAGCATCAGCAGATTATGGACGTGAACATGGACTTCCGTTTGATTCCGAAAAATATGAATTGATCAATACAGATTATCATCAGAAACTTGATAAAATATACGAAGTGGCCGACAAAACAAAGCAGGACATCAAAAAAATAAATATATTTGAAATGACCATCCAAGACGACGCAACTAAAGCTAGAAATGAACCAAGTAAGTCAAATATAACTAATCAACAAGTTCAACAGGAAACAATCACAATGACAACCGAAGCTGAACCAAAAACGATGCCTGAAAAATTTATTTTAAAAGAAATTGAAAAAATTAAACCATTTTCGGGGAAATTTTTAGATTTTCGGAAATTTTTCGAAAGTCTAACATCACTTTTAGACCTTAGCTGTTTACCCCCGCAACGAAAAATCGATATAATTGCTGAAAAATTAGATGGACCAAGTCGACAACTTATAAATAGTATGGGCGATGAAGACGACTACGAGAAGGTCAAAACCATATTGCGTGAAAAATTTTATGATCCGTATGAAGTCGTATTAAATATAGCTCAACAGTTAAGAAGTCTTCCAAAGTTGACAAATAATTTTGATATAATGGGTATGGAACGAATACTGGAAGATATAAAGAAAACTGAAAAATTAATGATAAAGGTTAATATTAATCCCGCTTACACGTATCAATTCAAAAGGATCATCTATCAAAAATTGACATATGAAATTATTAGTAAATTGGGTTGTGTTAGCGAAACCGATTTAAGTATCATTATCGAAGTATTGGAAAAAGAACATAAATTGGCTAGAAGTAGAAGGGAAGATCAGAATCTCTTTGATGATTTCCTGAATTGCAATCCAATTGTTAAAACAAGTCCACAGAGACAAAATACAAGGTCAACCTATTGTTATTTTTGTAATAATCCAACACATAAATCTATTGATTGCTACGCTAAAATACCGTTGAAAACCAAAAAAAATATAATTTGGGAAAAAAATTTATGCATTAGATGTTTAGAAAAAGGACATCGTATGAAAAACTGTAATTCAAAACGAATATGTCAAATTTGTAAAAGTGGTCATCATGAAATTCTATGCCAAACACCTCAGCAAGACAATCCAAGATGGACTAATCAATCTAATGTTAACAGAGGAAATTATCGATCGATTACGTCTCCACAAAGAAATATGATTGAATACCCACAACAAAGATCGAATACCCCAAGAACAAAAGTTAAAGAAAGTTATGTGTGCGAAACCATGAATACAAAAAGTAATGATATGAGGTCCCATGTTCAACAAAATTCCGATACAAATGAACAAAAAGAAATGAAAGATACAAAACCCGATGATTATGAAGTCCAGACAATGGAGGATGAGTTAATTGGTCTATCAAATCTAGAATCAAATATGCTCCACATGATGATGGCTCAGACGGAAACAACAGATATGGCTAAAAGAAAAGATTTGGAAGAACCAGTGGTAGTGAAAGCCCAAGTGAATGGTTTTGAACAAGAACTCATGATTGATAGCGGAGCAAACATCAGCTTCATAACACCGATGTATGTCAAAAAACTGTTGCTAAAAGAAAAACCAACAAACGAAAATATATTCACTCTGGGAGCAAATGTTCATATAAAAGGCATATGTACGACAACAGTAAAAATTGAAAATATTGAACATGAAGTTAAATTTTATGTTGTACCGCATAGAAAAGATATAATCGCTTTAGGCAGGGATGCAATGCGAAGTTTCGGAATAAGTATTACTCCAGAAGATGAAAACAGATGGAAAGTAAAAATTAATATTGGTCAGAGTAAAGAAAAGGACGTTGAAGACCACGATATAAGAAAATTATTGAAAAGGTACAAAGATGTTTTTGCTAAAAATAAAGAAGATATTGGATGTATAAAAAATGAAATGGCACAAATTCATCTATCAAATGAAATACCGATTACATGCCGTCCTTACCCCTGTACAGCGATGGACCAGGAAATAATCGATAAAGAAATTGACCGGTTATTGAAAATGGATGTGATTGAACCATCAAACTCACCATTCTGTTTTCCAATAGTACTGGTTGATAAGAAAGATGAAGGAAAAAAAACAAGATTATGTGTTGATTATAGAAAATTGAATGCCGTAACAATTGTAGAACATTATCCCATGCCGAAAATATCAGATATTGATGAACGGTTGATAAATTCGACGTATTTTACAACTTTAGATATTAGTCAAGGATACTATCATGTGATGATGGATCCAAATGATCGTGGCAAAACAGGATTTGTGACAAAATACGACCAGTATCAATGGAAAAGACTACCATTTGGATTAAAAAACGCTCCGATGATTTTCCAAAGAATCATATGGTCATTAATAAAAAGAAATAATCTACACATGTACTGTCACAACTATATTGATGACATTATTATTTTCTCAAGAACAAAGAAGGAACATCTTACGCATTTGGATAATGTAATGAACGTTTTGCTGAAAGAAAATATAAAATTAAAATTGTCGAAATGTACCTTTGGTATGAAATCTATTATATTTTTGGGACATAAGATCTCTGAACATGGAATCGCTCCATGCAAATCAAATATTGAAGCAATAATAAAAGCAGAACCACCTAAAAATTTGAAAGATTTAAGGGGATTTCTTGGCAAAATCAATTATTACCATAAATTCATTCCGAATAGAGCGGAAACGACGTATTATCTAACGGAATTATTGAAGAAAAATCAGAAATGGGAATGGACCGAAAATCAACAAAAAGAATTTGAAAATTTGAAAAATTTGCTTATCAAAGAACCTATTTTAAAATTGTTCAATCCTGAAATGGAAATTAAAATTTACACAGACGCAAGTTTAAAAGGTATTGGTGCAGTATTGAAACAAATTCATCCCAATGAACAAGAATATCCTGTCGCTTACTTTTCAAAAAAGTTGCTGCCATATCAACAAAGATATTCAGCATCTGAATTAGAATGCTTAGCAATTCTTGAAGCGGTAGAATATTGGCATTATTGGTTAGTTGGACAAAATTTCACTATCGTTACTGATCACAAACCGTTGGAAAGCCTGAAAAAAATAAAAAAGCCGAAAACAAGGTTGTTCAATTGGGCTTTGCGGCTAAGCTCGTATCAATTTAATATTGTGTACAGAAAGGGCGTTGATAATCAAGAAGCCGATTACCTCTCACGCCATCCGATCCATGATTTAGAAGAAATGGCTAAAGCTCCGATGATCATGTTTACAAATCTTTGGGAAGATACTGATAAAATTATGGCAATTCAAAAAAATTATAATCCGAAACAGTTGAATAAATGCTATGAAAAAAATGGAATTATTTATCGAAAGAAAAAGAATTTTGAACAAATCTTCATCCCAAAAGAGGAAGCGGAAAACGAACTCAGACGAACTCATCACGAATTTGGCCATATAGGCTCAGTCCATTTATACGAGCATTATTCCAGAAGATATTACACCCCAGATATTATGAAGATCATTAAAAAAGTGGTGCAAAATTGTGAGGTGTGTAATATCACCAAGAAAAACTCTTATCGTCTTGGATTTATGGGTCAAATAGGACCAGCGAAATTACCATTCGAAATCATCCATATCGACACAATAGGAGGATTCCAAAGTTTTGGATCAAATAAACGATTTTTACATCTAGCAATCGATGCTTTTACAAGATTTATATGGATTATTTGTTCAAAGACGCAGACGGCAAAAGATATGATAAATTTGGTCAAAAAAATTCAAAGCGTAACGAAACCAAAATTGATTATTGCTGACCAATATCCGGCAATAAAAGGAACCGAATTCAAAACGTACTTAAAGAGGAACAACATAGGTATTATGTTTATCCCGAGGGATCATCCTTCCAGTAATGGGATCGTCGAACGTGTAAACCAAACAATTTGCGATCGAATCCGTCATAAAATATACGAAACATCTAAAGAAAAAAGGACGTTATCCTGGGCAACGCATGCTGCAAAAGCAGCTGAAGAATACAATAAAACCATTCATAGTGTCACAAAGTATTCCCCATTATTTCTGTTGACAGGGTATGATGCTGAAAAAATATTAGGACCGGAGGAAGTAGTAGAAGCACGAAAAATTGCTTTTCAAAATTCAAATTTAATGCATGAAAAAAATAAGAAAAAATATGATGAAACAAGAAAAGAATTACCATTGGAAGTAATCGACGAAGTGTATGTCTCCAAAGGAAACGCTTTGAACCGGAAAAAATTGGACGCAAGATTTGAAGGCCCGTTTCCAGTGGTCGATAAAGAAGGGAATACAATGCTGAAAATCCAGAAGAAGGGAAAATTAGAAAAAGTTCACATTTCCCAAGTCAAGCCAAAATTTCATCCGTGTAATATGGTGCTATTGACTTCACTAATGCTGATACACCTAGCTAATGGGAAATATGAACCCTCCGTCGCAGATCCTATTGTTTGGGAAAAAACCGATCATACTATCACAAAAGAATTAGTTAATACCTATTATTATATTCGTTTAGTAAATCCATGTAGTATCCTTAAAAGAACGGATAGACGTTTTGAATGTAACGCAAGATATGATTTCTGGATAATGGAAACAATAAATAAAAATTGCGATAAGATTAATATAACATATGATGACTTTATGGAAGAAAACCGGCGAAGAAAAAGATTTGTTGGAAGTATTTTAAAAGGTACGAAATTCTTATTCGAAAATTACGATAAGGTATTACATATTGGACAAACGATAGTTGGATTTGTAACTAATTGGTTTGAACGAAAGAAAATAAAGTCATTGAAAGAAACACAAAGAAAACAGCAAGAACAAATCAAGGTTTTAATGAACTCTCAAAAAGAAATATTGAAGGAAATGGTGGACAAGTTGGATAAGATGGGCGAAATACAAATGAACAACAGAAAAACCATGGAAGATTTAATAGATGGTCTACATTATGACCTTATGGTGGGATCACAAATGGTGACTATCAGTCAAAATCTGAAAAAATTCTTTAATGAATTGGCTCGTGGTATAATCCCAATAGAATTTGAATTATTGTTTCCCGGAATCGTTACCTCCGAAGATAAATATGAACAATGGGAATTCGTTGGATGTGATTTGTCATCACATTCCGATTTAATTTTGGAATTTATACAACCTCAACCGTATGACGAATTAATCGTATATGAAAGCCATCCCTTTACTTTATATAAACAACAAGAAGATAAATTTTGTATGTACGAATACAGTGGCCCACGATACATGCTGTATAATCTAGAAAAAGATTGCGTAAAAAGACTCCATTTACATCCTCATCATAAGAAACGTTCAGAAAGTTTTATTATAAATAAACCAACAAGCTGTCAAGAGGATGATGAAATAGAAAAATTATGGGTAAAGAAATTTTGTGAAACAAAATCAAAATTCAATCAAGAAGAACTACAAATTCATTATAACAATAAATTTATTTTTGTATATTGTTACAAACAATTGATAACGATCGAAAACATAACAAGTGAATGCGAAAACAAAATTTATAAAATCCCACAGAAGAAGGAGTTTATCGCTGGAAGTTTCCATCACAGACCATCAGTACGCAAAACGCTGGGAAATCATTCATTCCATTTGTATGAAAACGAATTGATTGGGAAAAACTTATACAGTGGAATTTATAATTATTCGATCCAAACGAAAAACATAGATCAATTACTAGCGGAAATGAATAATCTTGATGAACCTGAAGAAGATCGTTTTAATAAATGGTTGATGCTTATTCCAACAGGAGTCTGTTTATTGATTATTATCGCTGGTGTACTCATCGTAATATTGAGAAGGATAAAATTGACAAAGAAGAAGAGAAAAATATTAGAACGATCGCAAGAATTCATCGAGTTGGAAAATCAAGCTAGATCACAAGGATCAAATAGTCCAGAAGTAGATGATACCGCTGTGTAAACGAAATTGATGTCAATCCAAAATAAAGTTGCGTTTTTTCACCCCCCCCCCGTATTGTTTTTTTTTTTTTAGAGGGGAGATGTAATAGAAATGGTAGTTATTGATCTAAAGAGATGTTATTTAACATCATTAATCTTTAAATCGTTAGCTTAATGATGATAATGTTTAGCTGATTACCATATTTGGCAAAAATTCCAATTTAATCACATTGGCTAAACATGCACATCGTTATGATTTAAAGTATTCAAAACATCCTCGATTTAATTACCTTTCTATCACATTCCTTTCTCATAATGTATATATTTTCCGTCATTTTAATAAAAAAAAAAATTGTCAATTATGATTCAGTCAGTCGTTATTTTTCATCAAATGTTGTCATTGTCATTGTCATTATCATTTTTTTATCAATAAATAAAATTTTTACAAAAAAAAAACTTGTTGTTGTGTTATAAGTTTATTTTCGTGAAAAAAGAAAGTTAAATTCAACAAAAAAATTGCGTTCCCCACCACGTATATCTTATATGAATATTGAAAACGAAGATTGCTTCATCAATGTAAATTACAAAAGTTTTTCTCGTTTTTGAATTTCTTTCGTTGTTTTAGGCTGATTTTAATTTAATAGTGATAATTCCTAATGATATAAAAACAAAAAAGAAACAGAAAATGACCGATAAAAATTCATACATTTTGTAAATATCATTTTTTCCATCTATTTATTCGTATGTTTTTCATTAATTTTTATTTTGACCATTCATGTTTTGATATAATTTGATCTGTTTTTGCTGTTTTTTGGTGATGTTTACTTCTTGGTTTGGCTGTCATTTATGTTTATTTAACTTTCTTTTTTTCAATCAACAATGAATCATTTTCAGTCATTTCCAGACATTTTAGATTTCAAATAAAAAAAACATTTTTCATATCTTGATAAAAGGTTTATTTCCATAAATTAATATAAGATAAATGAATGAATAAATTAGAAATTTAAGTTTGCAAGGTTTACACATCACGTTTACATTTTTGTTTTTTATTTTCTATCAATTTTTCCCCATTTTATATCTCAATTCATTCTATTCATACATTTATTTGTTCCGTTTTGCCAGACTTGTTTTTTTTCGATTGAAAAAAATTATGTCAAAAAAAATGTATTCAACAGGGGAAAATGTCACTGTAAAAAAATAAAAATGAAAAAAAAAAAACAAATTAATGATTAAATTGTGGTAAATATGAAAATTATTCACATAAATTATTTGATAAAATAAAATAGCATTACTTTACAATAGAGAAACAAACCAATAAAAAACCTTCAAGGCAAAATTTACAATCATTATCAAATTCATTTTGACATTTGACTAATTTGATAATCAAATTAATTCCCCATTTATTAATCGATAGAGAAATGGAATGTTCCTTTCATTTTTCTTCTCCTTCTTCTTGGTTGATTCTTTTAATTTGAAATTTGACACAGTTGGCAAAACTTGAGCAAAACTCTATTTATTTTCCATGGGGAATGGAATTGAGAAAAATTCAAACTGTAACTGAAATCTTCATATTTCTTTGAACCGATAAAAAATGGAAAGTTTCATTATCGCCTTTTCGATCAGAAAAAAAAACAATGAAAAATTCATTGTAACACATAAAATTCAATGGAAAAATTGAAACAAAAATATCAAAGTTTAAAATTTTTTCATGAAAAAATAAAATAAAATTGAATCGATTTTCTTTTTTTGTTCCACATTTCGTTTTCTCCACTGAAAAATGTGTGTTGACAAATCAATATCAATGATAAAATGTGAGAAAAAATAAATAAAAATAGAGTAAATGATAAAAAAAATATGAAATAACCTATGAAATGATGATTATCACTATGAAATATAGGAAATAATAGTAGTGATGAAATAGAATAGAGAATCGATGAATAAATTATGATTCATTGATCGAAGAAAAATTGGTTTTTCTCCTTCTATATTTTTCTTGGTTAAATTTGTTACATTCAAAATGATTGCCTTGAAAAAAGTAAAATTAAAAAAAAAAATACTGGAATCATGGTGTTGTTGGAATTACATATGACTCAATCGTATTGTTGATACCCGAAAAATCCTAAGAATTTTGGACAAAATCGAAGTTATTTATATTTTTTCCAATTTTAAGTAAAAAAATTTTTTTTTGTGTATTCGAAACTACATCAGAGTACATCATTGTATTAATCGAAATACAAGAGATATATATGATAGCTGATGTTGCAGCAAATTTGTTAATGTTTTCTTTTTAACAAATTAAAATGAAAATTTTAGTCATTTTACTCGTATCTCTTATTATTATTTTTTGTGAACATACCTTTGGGAATTTTATTTTGATACTGTAGCAGTACGCGAATTTGATGATGAATAAATTAAGTTGAAAATCAATTTTGATGATTGGAAATTCAATGATTTTTTAATGATTGTTTTTAATGATTTTTGAAATAAGAAAAATGTAAGTTTATATACAAAATTTTTAACAGAAATATGACAAATATTTGAAATGACAAATTGGTCATTATTGATTGATACTCTTAATCATCGATTGTGATTGGTTAGTTGGTTGGTGATGAAGGTTCATCACTACACCTCCCTATTTTGATTTAGGACGTCCACGACGTCTTGGAAGATAATCATCAATTGTGACTGATTTCTCAACGACAGCAGGCTTGACTCGTTCGATGTGTACGGTATCTTCGCCATGCTGCGTTCGAATGACCATATGATCACCACTGCGCTCTATTACACGGAAGGGTCCGATGTAAGGCGGTTGAAGAGCTGCAGGGTTCTCTTTTCGTATCCAGACATGAGTGCATGTCTGTAATGATGGTGGTTGATACGGCTCTAGACTAGATTTGACTCTAGTAGGCGTCGGATTGGTTTTGATCATTAGTTTTTGGAGCTGTTGAGTAAACTCTTCAGTTGTCCAAAGGTTGAAATCTAGTTCGGAATGAACTAGATCGGCTGGGCAAGTTAGTGGTGTTCCATAAAGAAGCTCAGCCGGCGACGCTTTGAGGTCGTCTTTCCGGATGGACCGAAGTCCGAACATGACGATCGGTAAGCTTCGAGTCCATTTCTTGATTCGATTCGCCATAATGGCTGTTTTAAGCGTCCGATGGAATCTCTCGATTATGCCATTGGAACGCGGATGATGGGCGGATGTTTGGATCCTATCGCTGCCCAGTAGCGCACAAAGTTCGGAGAAAAGGCGTGATTGGAATTGGGTTCCACGATCAGTTGTGATAACGTCGGGAACACCAAAACGTGCAAACCAGTTCTCAACGAATGCTTTGGCGATTGTTGATGCTTCGATGTTGGTTATCGGAACCGCCTCCGGCCAACGAGAAAAACGATCTATCATCGTTAGTATATATTTATAACCATCGGATTCGGGAAGCGGACCGACGATATCCAGATGGACGTGCTTAAACCGGACTGGTGGAACAGTAATGTTAACCGGTGGCACTTTGATATGACGACCAATTTTTGACTGTTGACACGATAAACATTGATCGCACCAACGATTGATATCTTCTTTCATACCTGGCCAGAAGTACAATTCGGTGATCATACGTCTGGTAGTTCGTTTGCCAGGATGAGATATGCCATGTACCTTATCGAAGATCATCTTTTTGATTGATGATGGTACAAATGGTCGTGGTTTGTCATTTTCATAAAAACAGACTATCTGATGATCGTCAATGATAGCTGTGTCAAATCGCAATTGCGGATTATCATTGATAAATTGCTTGATGGTAGGCAATTCCGCATTTTGTTTTTCAGAGATTAGCTTCGATGACAAGACCTGCTGAAGTTGTTGTTCAGCATCGGTGGAATCCACTCTGGTCAAGGCATCAGCGATAATATTCGATTTACCTTGTATATGCTGAATATCGTTGGTGAATTCAGCAATATACGATAATTGTCTTCGCTGACGTGGACTTTGTCCAGTCAGTTTGTGTAACGCCGTTAATAATGGCTTATGGTCCGTATAGATGGTAAACGGACGACCTTCGAGTAGGTACTCAAAGTGTTTGATTGCCATTACGATCGCTGTTAATTCTTTATCGAATGGTGCTAATATTTTTTCGCGATCGCTGAATTTCTTCGAGAAGAAACCCAGCGGCTGGATGTTTCCATTGACGTTCTGCTGTAATGTAGCTGCTACTGCTACATCAGAGGCATCGGTAATAAGTTGTAATCTGGCATTACAAGTACACTCAGTTGATTGATTTCTTTGGTTATGGCTTTCACTGCCAATGATGTTGTTAGATCGATTAAAGTTTTCTTGCGCAGATTAGGTGCCAGATTGAAAGATTCGAGGAAATCCGCACCTAATATCGGATTGATGGTGTCCGCCACGATAAAATTGAACACAAATAGTCGTTTCAACCCAAGGTCGATTGATAATGTTATTTGGCCAAAGACTTTGATTGGTGAGCCATTGGCCGCGACCAGTTTGAGATATGTCGGGCTGATTTTGTAAGACGAACTATATGGTACGATTGATATTTCTGATCCGGTATCGACGAGAAAGTTGAGCAAAGTTTTACGACAGCGGATGAACAGGCGGAGGACCTCGGCACCCAGAGTGCTCAATGCTCTAGGGCCGGCAACTGGTTTTTTGCATCACCATAAGATGTTGATGGTGATGTGACAATAGGCGCAGATTGGCGCATTGGTGAACGCATCGGTGACGGTGCACGCGATGATGATCGTGATGAGGCACGCGAAGGTGCGCGTGATGATTGATTGAACATACAATGCATAGGATCAGCACATCTCCTAGCATTGTGGCGATATTTGAAATGGTTGTAACACCATTTGCCATTAGGATCATAACGACGTGATCGACTTCTGGATCTATTTCGTCGTCTTCGCTGACAGTGCTGGTCATTACGGGAACTGACCGATTGCACTGATCTATTACGTTGTATTTCGAATAGATCGTCAGCGGTCTCTAGCATCGCATTGAGATCAACGGTACTGTATTTTCCCGTTGTCTTGAAATCTTCGAGAAGTCGCTTCATTGCTACACGAACTCCGGCGGCTACGACGGTGTCCAGATTCTTAAACCATCGGTTCATCACGATATCGAAGGAAACCGAATTGGTAGCCATTAATGCAAGATGCCGGTAAAATTCGGATGGTTTTCGATTACCAATGTGTTCAGTCAATAATTGGTTCATACGACTTTCGGCTGAAGGCGAAAATCGCGCGATGATAGCTTCGCACAGGGTCTTGTAAAGACCTGGCTCATAGTCTTGATCGATGATATCAGCAAGTTTGGTGCTAATATCGTTTGGAAAGCGACTTACCAGATGGTAATACTTGGTCTCTTCAGAGGTCACTTTCGCAACCTTGAACTGTGCTTCGGCATTTCTGATCCAACCAGCAGGATTGTCGAACCAGAAATCTTGCAGTTTAACCGATACTGCTGAAGTTTCGGTGTTGTTAACGCTGTTGCTGCTTGCGGCGAGCTGCAGCTGTTCAATCAATTTCCTCATGTTCAATAGTTCGGTTTTCATCTCTGACACACACTCAGAGGGATTAAGATCGTCGGTAATATCGCCAAGAAGATTGCCGGTTTTAGCCATAGTACCGGGTCACCAAATGATGTAGCAGTACGCGAATTTGATGATGAATAAATTAAGTTGAAAATCAATTTTGATGATTGGAAATTCAATGATTTTTTAATGATTGTTTTTAATGATTTTTGAAATAAGAAAAATGTAAGTTTATATACAAAATTTTTAACAGAAATATGACAAATATTTGAAATGACAAATTGGTCATTATTGATTGATACTCTTAATCATCGATTGTGATTGGTTAGTTGGTTGGTGATGAAGGTTCATCACTACAATACTTTGTTTCGAATTATTCGAATAACTTATTTAAATTATTATGATGATAATGATGATAACAATAAAATTAAAAAAAATACGAAACTAGTAAACTAATGATAATCAGCAATAACAATAAACATCTGAAAAACAAGAGGAACAAATCATCCATTTTTACATTGATTTCAATTGTTTTATCAGCCAGACATTTTTCCATTTACTTATTATTATTTTGATACATAAATTTAAATGCAAAAAAAGAAATCATTGAACCCATTGAATTCTTTTTATTTAATTTATCTGATAATTTTCAATTTATTTCTAAGAAGAAAAAAATAAAAGTTTAATAAGTTAAAAAAATTAACTCGCTAACTTTTCTGCTGAGAATAAAAGTATAATGTGAATCTGCTTGTTTTAAAAGCTTAAAAATGGCTAATTCAACAAGACAATATAAAAATGTAAGACGTTTGATACTGAAAACTTGAAACATTGCATGAGATAAATCAATAAATAATAAGATTACGAAGAAAAAATGTAATAAAATAATGATGAAGTGGAAGACAATTTTTCTTTTAAAAACAAAGTTTTCATGAATCCATGTGATATGTGATTCAAGATTGATAGATAAGCTAGATAGAAATTTAGAGTAATTGTAACTGATTGAATGAATTAAATGAATTTAAATCGATAAAATAAAATCTATTAATTGTTCTTAGAATGATAATGATAATAATTGCCCATTTTGTCAGAAATCAGCAAATCAATCGATCGATCAATTGAATTTTATTCAATGATTTTGATAATAACAAAATTCAATGCAGTGAAAACAACATTGAAGTATCAACATTCTCAATGACTTTTGATATAATAACAACAACAAAAATATTCAAAAATTACAACTTTTATAAAAGTTCTGATTGTTTGAACGGAAACTTCATGAGCTCTTTAGGTCAATCCTTGTTGTTTGTTTGCCAGAGTGAATAACGATGATCAATATTGCATAATATTATTCATGTCCATTAAATTCGATGAATTTAATCAATAATAAGTCAAATTTATATTGAATACAATCCAATATAACGACCCAAATTCGTCACGTATGTTTTCATTGTAAACATATTTTTGTTTAAATTTCAAACACAAAATTGGTATTATTTTCATGCAAATATAATAAAATAATAATGAATACAATTCAAATCTTTGAATATTTTTAAATCATCATGTGATTTTGATTCGATTATATATTACATTATGATTATTTTATTTTATTATCATTATTATTGTTTATGCATCAATAATTTTATGTGGACCATATGATAATTCTATGTTTTCAGCTTTGTATGATTCTATTCTATTATATTCTAATACAATTTTATTGAATGTAATCCAAACGATTGTTATTGGTATCATTTTCAAATGCATTCATTTATTTTATTTTTATTTTCGCATTTAAAACGTATATTCAAAAATTATTCTACCATTATTATTTTTTCATTTATTACGATTACAAGTTTTCGCATATATTTTCATATTTGTTCATTGTTTTTTTATATTTTTAGCTGAATTGATTTGAATTTTTTTCATATTATTTTTGATATCAGATTCAAAACATAATAAAAATCGTTTGCATACAAAAAATAAAACAAACAGATAATAAATATAAAAATTAAACAATGAATTTTTATCTTTCGTTCGTTCATTTGTTTATTTGTTTCATTTCAAATACAAATTAAAGAGAATCTGCAGAATTTATTGATTAAATTTTTGGCATTTTTTTCCGAATGTTTTTGTTGATTTTTTTTTGACAAATTTTTGTCAAATCAAAACAATTAAAGAAGTAAAGTACGTAAATATAATAACAGTCAAAACATGATGAATGGTGGTGGCGTATGATTTTTGTGACGACAAATATATTGAATTATGTAAATATTTTGCATAATTTTCAATATAATTGAAATAAAAATAAAAATGCAAATGTAAACAGAATTCATGAATTGATTAAATTTTTGAATGTAGAATTTGTAATATTTTTTCATTTTATAAAGCATGATTTCTATTTTTTATTATTATATTGCATTTCAAATGATGAATATATAACAAACTTAATGTAGTTACTCCGTAAATACGAAACGAATCAAATTCTTCTTCTATTTTGTTTTCGATCGATTTTGCTTGATTTCATTTTAAATCAACTTTGCTTGTTTTTATTTGTAGATAAAGGATTAATTGATTGATAATTGGGCAAATAAAAAAAATAGCTTAAAAGAGAGAGAGAGAGAGCTTCAGAGAATGAAATGAATTTCGCCAATGGAAAACTATTATTTCAATTGAAAAAATTAATTGCGATCAAATTCGACGGAGAACGGCGAAAACTTGATCGATTTGATCCATTTGAGTTTAATGCTTCGAATTTGATTGAATGATATAAAATAAAATAGAATTTATTTGCTGGTTAATCATGTTTTTTTCCATGAATCTATATCCGTACATTCATCCCTATTTGTATTTCAAATTCTTTTGCAGCATATTATGTGTAGGGGGATTGAAAATAAATTGCAAAATCGTAAAATTAACAAAAAAAAAAAAAAAAAAACAATGGGAAAAAACATTGAAATTTCAATTAAAAAATTGATTAATCACGTTCATTGTGCTTAGAGGCTTATTTGTTTGTGCGTAAAGTTCTTTTTATCAGAGGTGTTTGTGTGTTGTGCTTGAATCATCGAGCTCATTTGTGTTGGCTGTCGTATAATGCAATTCAATTTATTTTGTACGAAGTGATTGGGTTGTGTGGGTTTTGAATTTGAAATTATTTTGAAAATATCTATTTTTGTCAAATTTTCGACAAACATTACATAGATGGTAGATTTTTAATGAGAAAAAAAATCAATAGACACTGAGCAGTAAAGCGAGAAAAAATTTTGAATTCAATCAAAAAAAAAAAAAAAAAAAAAAATGAAGATTTTTCATTAATATTCTTGAATAAGAAATAACCTTCACACCACAAACCTTGGCAACAAAATATTCAACAAAGATGAAATGATTGTCATTCGGTTAAATCAGTTGATGATAGTTATCTATGCGAAAAATCGTTTGATTGTTAAATTTCTGAGAAAAATAAAAATAAAAAAAAAATAACAAATCAATTATTCCAAAATGAAATATAAAAAAGAATTCAAAGGGTAAATGAACGATGCCGATTGCGTAATGTTTCATGTACTACGCAAAAAACGACAAATGCAGAATTGAAGCTATTTTTTTATTAAGAGAAATTCGTAAAAAAACTTTGAAAATTAATCAAACATTTATTTTTCGAAGCATACTTGAACTAATCAATCGATTAATTAATCATTGAATACTACAAATATATTGATCATTAATGAAAATTTATTTAGTTTTTTAGTCGATAAATTGATAAAATCATCAATATTTGTCATCACTAATTGGATCTCATTAAAACAAAATTATTCTACAAATTAAATGAAGTTTGAATCACTTACAGATTGTTTTTGGAGATTTTATTTATTTACATTTTTTATTTATTATTTTTTTCCAAGAAAAAAAATGAATTACATTCGTGACTATTTGTGTTGAATCATCATCAATATCACTAGCCATTGTAACTTATTCAAATATGATTATCATCATCATTGTATAGAGACTGGAAAAAATGATAATAAAGACATTGATGATGAAAACAAGAATAGAATTTCCATAGAAAATTGTTTATCACTATTTTTGCCAGTCTGTTATCCTAGAAATTGTAAATTTTCAACAATTTAAATTTGAAAAATTATTTTTTTTCCAAATTCTTTGGAATTCCTTGAAGAATCTTCGTAATGTATTTTTTTACTTCAAATTTTTTTTTCAATTTGCATTATTCGTATTTGTTTCAATATATGATAAATAGACACACGCTTCCATATCATCACTGTAAAAATGGTTCATCAACTATTCATTCATTTATTTTTATTTGAGAATTGAACATATATTCTTTGATAAATAATAATAATAATCTAAGAATTTCTTCAATAATTCTATGCATTAAAATTTGAATTTTCGCATACATTTACGTCTATGCATATTTAAATATACATGAATTCATTTTCAAACATTTATTTCCATAAAAGTCATTATGATGTAATAATATACAATTTTAATACAAATAGTAATAATAATAATGATGATAATGATAATATCTCTAGGGTAATCATTTTTCTTGTTATTATTATTCTTATTATTAATATTACTATTATTTGCATAGATATATGTTTCAATGTGGATGAATGTAGATATTAAATTGATCAATTCAGTTATTCTAGGATGATATTTGAAAAAAAACGGTGGAATTTGCAATTTTTTTCCGTTGAAATCGTTCCTATACATCGATTTATATTCAAAAATATATTTGAATTGTTATTTAAATAATGAATTTTTTATCATTCCAAAATTGATTCCAATTTATTCCCCTAATGATGAAAGAATTATAATAGAACAAAAATTCCACATTTATCCTTTGTTTCCTTGATTTTACAATCAATTTTATCCAATTTTTTTTTGAAATATTGCTTTACAATATCCGTTTTTGATATTTGTTTTGAATATAAATTTCAAACATTTGTAACATTTTTTTTTTCAAATGTTTGATTAAATATT
Organism: Psoroptes ovis; assembly: GCA_002943765.1. Classification (NCBI taxonomy): domain Eukaryota; kingdom Metazoa; phylum Arthropoda; class Arachnida; order Sarcoptiformes; family Psoroptidae; genus Psoroptes; species Psoroptes ovis. The sequence goes on from PQWQ01000001.1 coordinate 3,274,434, forward strand.
TGTATAACTTTATTTTTTGCGACCATTTTCACAATATTTACTTTTAATTTTGTTATTTAAATAATACATTATATTGTTTGATTTCCTTGAAATTCTTAAATTATCTTCATGTTCAAAATTTTCGATATCAATTGTCAAAATAATTTTTTTTCTTCATTCAATTTTATCTAAAATATATTGAAATAATAAGCGGAAAAAATTTATTAATTCATATCGATTGTTTGAAGTGCATCGGAATTGAATTGTAAATGTGATTAAATTATCATTTTTTCCTTTGAATTTGGCTATATTTAACAACATGAAACACCAAAAAATTCATATGATTCAAAATCAGCGAATAAAAACAATTTGCAATTAGTTAATATTAGTGTAATGTAATCGAATAAAGTAATTCTATGAAAAAAAAATTCGACGAAAAAATTTTGTGGGTTCAAGATGGTTCAATCATCTGTATCTATTGAATCTGTAATTCATGAATCTTTGATTAAAAATTCAATTATTGATTGATTTATTTATAGACAATCAATTTATTGTTTGAACTGTATCATGAATCTGGTATCGAATCTCTTCACTACTACTCTTATCGCTCTCGTCTGACGAAGGTTACAAACAAAGCTAAAAGCTATCCATTGTTCAAGTTTTTTTGAACTCTTTTGCATATGCCAAAAAGTTCTACTTGATTCTCATCTTTTGTTCTTTTGTTCATTCAAATTGAATCAATCTAATGAATTCAAGCTAAAATATTATTCAAAATCAAATTATTAGACGTATAAATTATTTTTTCCACCAAGTGTAATTTCAAAATATTTTTATTGATAAAGTTTTTTCATCCATTCTCTTCTCATTCATTCATTGATTGAGTAAATGGCAAAAATTCCAAGAAAAACCAACGAAGAAAAGCAACAGAAGAATTGTAAGAATTTAAAAAAAAATTTAAATTACAAATTTTAATGTGTTTCATCCATTTTCATACATCAGACACATTTACACTAAACAATTTTATGAACTCACCCACACTCACACACAAACAATAACAGAGATTTGATGCAGACAAACCAAAAATTTTATCATTTATACCCAAAGTATTGTTAGAATGAATAGCGATTCATTATAAATTCATTCTTTTCTTACTTATTATCACTTTTACTTCTATTTTTCTCTCTAAAGATGTTTAATGTTGATTCACTTTATTTCTTTTGAATATTTTGTTCATTCAAGAATATTTTCAATAGAAATATTCTCAAATGATTCCATGAAATTATCATTATTATTATTTTCTTTTTTTTCATCAACTAATTTCATAATTAAATTTTCAATATTGAATTCAAGTTTTTTTTTCTCATTTATTCCTTATTTTCAACAGGAAATTAAATCGAAAAAGAAAGTTACTAAACAACAACAACAACAACGACAACAATGGCCAAATAGCATCATTGAATTGAATTAATGAAATGAATTTTATTAATTTTTTTTTGAAATCATGAATACGATGATAATACTGAGAATTTAATAATTATTTTAATTATTTTTCGCGATATTTTCTTCCTCTTTTTTGTGATAAAAAAAAATTTCGGAGAATCAAGAATAAAATCAAGAATTTCCATTTATATTTGACTTGAATACAATGAAATCAAAGGAAATATTCATAAACATTGAAAAATTTGTTCATCATCAATATTAATTTGGTCTCTATTCAAATGATTATAATAATGATAATGATAATACCATAAAGATGATGCTAATGATGACCATTAATTTTGTTTCAAATTAATGATCCAAAAACAAAAGACTAGAAAAAATTAAATTTAATATAAATAAGCTATCATCAATGAAAACTATCATAGCCACCATCATCATTATAATCGACAGTATTTTTCAATCAAATTGATAATGCTATCATCATTATTAAATAATCATTTTCAATATTATTTCAATGATCATCATAACCATAATCATCATCATCATCATCGCAATCATCATTATCATGATTTAGATCAAAATTCGGATTATTTTCAAGCGCAACAAGAACAAGAATGGTCAAAATATTTCAATATCAATGTACACCAAAATGATATATCATTATCATCAAAAATTAATAATTTATATATGAAATTACAGAATGATCAGTTAAATTTTGATGTAAATCAACAGCATCAACAGTATTATGAACAATATCAGCCAAAAATCATGCCTAAACCATTAGAATCGATTGAATCATTATTAACATCGACTATTATGCCAAATTTTAATGATATTATTTATAACAATACAATAAATGAGTCATTATCATCATCGAATATATTATCATCAGAAACAATAACATCAACGAAATCATTAAATAATGATAATGTCGATTTAAATGTTGATTCATTATCATTAAATATATTAACATTAGATACAATATTAACATTAATATTACCATATTCAATAATTTTCATATTATCGATTGTCGGTAATCTACTTGTGATAATAACATTAACGATGGATCGTTCGATGCGTTCTGTGACGAATATCTTTTTATTAAATTTAGCTATTTCTGATTTGTTGCTGGGCGTATTTTGTATGCCATTCACATTGGTAGGCGTATTGTTACGTCGTTTTATATTTGGTGCATTTGTTTGCCATATGATATCGTATTTTCAAGGTAAATACTTTTTTATGTGAAAATTAATTCAAATTCAGAATTGAAAAATTGAAATACCCAGACAACTGAATTGAATTCTGAATATCGTTGGAGAATTTTAGCTCTATTTTTTTTGTATGTTTTTCTCTTATTTATTCATATATTCATTTTTTCTCTTTTATTTTTTGAATAAATCAAAAAATAAATAAATTTTACTTTCGATAAATATCAAAAATTATTTAATTTCTCCATTTTTTTTCGTTTCGGTGTCTGCAAAAATTATTTTTATTTATATTTATGAGATTCAACATTCAATAATAATGAATTTTTTATTGTTTATTCTATTTGAATATTATTTTTATTTTCGTTTTTTCTTCTTTTTGACACTTTGGTATTAATTTTCATTGACGACACTATTTTTATCATCGATTTTTTTACGATTCGAAATTTTTTTGACGGTTCCAATGGAAATTCAATATATGTTCAATATTTTTATATAAAATCTTCATTTGTGTCAAATATTATAATGAATGGGCAAATTAATAATGATATTGATTACGAAATTGAATTCTCACCATTGAAAATAATTGAAATTATCATTATGATTCATAATAATTATAAAATAATTAATAAATATAGCTGTTTCGGTCGCCGTATCCGTATGGACATTAGTTTCAATGTCTATTGAACGTTATTATGCGATATGCCATCCGTTTCGTTCAAGAGAATCAAGACAAACAAGAAAACATGCATATCGTATATTGGCAATGGTTTGGACATTAGCCTTTATAACAATGTCTCCGACAGCTATTGTAAGTGAATTGCAGCAAACTAATCAAACAGGTAATTATCATTTTAATTATACTCAATACGTTTTCTCTCGATTCATAGATTCATTCAAATAGTAATAAAAACCATAATTATTAGTAGTAATGATTGTAGAAGAAAGCATATTCCAAATTAAATAAATTATAATTCATAAATTATTATCTTTGTGATAATAATAATTAAATAAATATACCATATGAAAATATCTCTTATGATATGATAAAAATATTTATATAAATAATTTCAATATGTAATATAGAATATAAAACATAAATAATAATTATAGAAAACGATACGATAAATGAACTATTTTTATTAATGAAAAAATTGTGAACTGAAGGTAAAAAGATGAATTTAATTATAATAAATGACAAATATATTATATATGTGTTTTGGCGTATATTCATTAATTTTGAGTCAAAAACTTGAATACTTGTATTGAAATATATAAAAAAAAATATATGAAATGTTTTGCGACCTTGTTCTAAAAATCATAGATTAAACCGATTCTGAATTCCGAGGATCTCTGCTGTAATAATAATTATGTCATATCGTCATTTTAGATAATCGATCATTTACGAAATATTCCGCAGTGAAATATCGAATAAATGAAAAATGAATTTATTAAAATTATTTTTTTTCTCCAGTAAATATGAAATTAAAAGTATCATCAACTAATTTTTTTCTCGCCTTTTTTATATAAAATTTTTATAATTCAAATGCATGATCATCATCATCAATGACCAAAATGAACAAAAAAGGACACTACAAATGTCGTGAAGCATGGCCATTATTTTTACATAAACAAGTGTTTACATTATTTTTAGACGTTATATTGCTGATATTGCCATTAATTATAATGATATTAACATATAGTTCAATTGCATTAACACTAAGACATAGTGTGGCGGGTAAAAAACAAAAACATCACCACAATGATTATAGTGATAATGGTAACAGTAATAATAATATCATTTACAAAAATTTTCATCATCATCATCATCAACAATCGGTGGCACACCAAAAACATCACATGTCACCATCGATGGCCACAATAAAAAATAATAAAAATACAAGTAAGTAACATGTTCATATTCTTTCGTTTGTATGAAAATTTTTTTTGTGTATCATGAAAGACATTGATATTCAAAATGCGTTTCAAAGCATTCATATTATTTCAATTTTTATCTGCCAAAAAATTAGATAAAAATTTTGACCATTTTAGACGCTTTAAAATGTCACAATAAATTCCAATCATAGCTAGATGGGGACCCTGAATAGGGTGCCTAAAAACATATTAAGATGTCTAAGAATTTGCTTGTCATTATTAGCGATTTTAAAAGCCAGCTCACTTTTCATTTTTTCACCCATTCTAATGATAATTCTATTTTGAATTTTTTTCTTGTCTCTTTTTATTAAAAATTCATAGTTTATAGCTTTAAGACAAATTCAATCAACAAACAGCAAAGACAATTTGAAAATTATAGTATAACGGATTCAAGTGACATCAACAATAATGATAATAATAATAACATTAATATTAATCGATGTCAAAAATTTCGTTTTCAAAAACATAATAGTGATCATAATTTATCAAATAATAATAATATTTCTTATAATGATAATAATTGTAGCGACAATAGTATTAATAAAGAAAATTGTAGACAAACATCAAAATTATCGACAAAATTTTTAATGAAAAATCGTTCCATAAATAATCTTTATCGTATACAATCACCAATTTTAAATAATAATCATAATAATAATATCATAAATAACAATAGTAATAGTTCATCACAATCACTCAATGAATCGTCTGGATTTAATATTATTACGAATACAAATAATAAAAATGCCAATGTTAATACTAATAATAATGCAAATAATCAAAAAACTTCAACAGCTTTATCAACAACGACAACAACAATATTACGTGTTGGAAATAAAAATTATCATTCATACAATAATAATAATTATTATGGTAAACATTATCATCATGCATCTAGACAGCGACATATTATAACAATGTTATTTGTTGTTGTTATTGAATTTTTTATTTGTTGGACACCAATATTTTTACTCGATACAATGGCATTATATCGTCCAGCATTAGTATATGGTACTAGTCAAAAAGTATCGAAATGGATTGGCATCGATATCATATCCGTTTGTCATTTATTATGTTTTTGTTCTACCTGTAATAATCCAATCACATATTGTTTTATGAGTAAACGTTTTCGTTCACATTTTTTTTCATTATTTCGTTGTCGTACTGTTACCAATGTAAATAATATTAATAATCCTAGTTCAATTCAACATATACCAAATAATAATGATAATAATAACAATAATAAATCTTGAAATCTTGTAAAAATCTCATAACAAAAACAAAATTATTATCCAATAAAACGAGAGAAAATTTGTGTAAAAATAAAAATTTCAAAATTCTAAAAAGCATCAAACATCGCCATCTGCCGATTTGTAATTAACGTGAAAATTTTCCAAAAAAATGTAAATAAAAATTTTTAAAAAATTAATACTTGTCAAAATTTTTTTATTATCGAAATAGAAATCTAAATTATATTTATATAAATGAATGAATGATGAAAAATAGGGAAAGAAAAGTGACTTTTTTGTTTCGGTTAATTGAAAAAAAAATGAGAATCATAAAAAAAGGATTGAAATTCCGGACTTGATTTGAAATATGATGATAAGATGAGATAAATATTTCACACATATTCCACATATATGAAAGAATCAAAATAAAATAAAATTGTGTGCGATTTTTTTTCTTCATTGTATATCGAGATATTCGCGTGAATGTGTGTATTGAAAGAGATGCAATATTTCGAAATTGAATTAAGTATAATTTCATGTTTAGCTGATGATATCAATATGATGAATATTTATAATAAAAAGATTATTAGAAAAGATAATAATGATGTTGATGATTGACATTTATCATTTATATTTCTTAATATGTGATTTCAAATATTTGAATACATGTATATCATTACAATTTCATGCATGTGCATAGCAAAAGATGATTATATATGATTGAAATTAATTTTCCATGCAGAATAAGAATAATAATAATACAGATGAATATGCAAAATTATAATAATAATAATGATAATAAATTCGATATTTCATTTTAATTATTTTTCGATCATTTCAAATCATATCAATATATTCATTTCTTTGCTTATTTTATTTTGATGATAGAAAAAAACCTAATGACAATACACCGAATGCTCCAGCAACACCACAGAGAACATTTTTTACATTCATACGAATTAATGAATCATCATTTTCTGGTATTTTTCCTATGGTTTCTTCGGCAAACTTTATGATTCCATCCTAGAAATTTGAATAATGAAAAAATATATAGAGAAAAAAATTAGTATTGAATAAAAAAAAAGAATGAAATCAAAAATCAATGAGAATTTATGATTTTGGTATATTTGAAATCATCATAGAAATGAAATTAATCGAAAAATTCAATTAAACACATAACACACATATTAAATCATTGAATGATTTGAAGAGAAAAGCCTTTGGAAATGAAGGGAGATGAAAAAAATCTGATTTATTTTTTTGAAATATTCTAAGAATTATACAAAGATAATAATGACATAAAAATCCTAATATCGGTGCTGATAATAATCAACATAAATATAAAGGTTTCTACGAATACAAGGATTCGACACAATTTCGGAGATCCTTTTTTTTCTTGTTTCTCCGAAATAAAAATTTATTAAGCCATTTAAAGATTACCATTTTTTGAAAATAGAAAGATGTAAGAAACATCCAAAGAGGATCTAATGATGTTTGTAATGATGTATTTTTATGTTTTGCTTATGAGGAAACAAAAAATTTAAAATTTTTCTTTTGAAAAGTTACGAAAATATAAACAAAACCGCCTATCATAAGACACAAGGCTTAAGGCGCATATATTACCCATTATAAACCACAATGCGTACCCTATGATATTACGCAGAAAAAAATCTTTATTATCACATCTATTATTTCTATGTTAAAATGAATGATATTTCTATAGTAATAGATGGAAAATACTCTCATCAATTTCCTCTTTTGTTTTACAGGCTTCTTTGAAAATTCTACAAAAAATCACAATTATTTATTGTTAACATCGTTGTTACATATTTTGACGAATATTCATAATAATTTCTTGAATAAAACAAAAATTCAGACTAAAAAAACAAAACACCTATCATTATTATTGTTTATTCAAGCATAAATTAATGAGAAAATCCTGTCGAAATTGTTGATTGTTTTACTGCTCAATAACCTTGAAAATCTTTGCTCTCCGCTTATTGTTTGTAATGATTTCTGCTTCCACGGAAAATAAAATGGACAATAATCTTATTCTTAGGAAAATCAACAAAATCAAATGATTCTTCAACATGTGCGTGTATTTTTGTGTTTTCTAAATACTAAAAATGATAATAATTGTTATTAAACAATTCTTTAAATATAATCATATGATATTCTCTTCTTTTTTTTGTTTTTAAATTGGTCAATTTATTTTTCATTTAGGATTTTTGTTATAAACAATTTTAAACAAATGAATTTTCTCACCGAAAATTCAAATTCATTGCCACACACACATAAACATATACAGGAAAATTATCAATTTATATTTTGTGAATACAGAAAAATATAATTGAAGAACAAACAATTATTTATTTACTCCCAGACTTTTTTTGCCAATGATTTTCATCACGTATAAACACACATATATTATTTCAACACATCACTCACACTTTGATAATATTTATGCATAGAGAAAATGAATGTATAAATAAAAAACAACGACCTGCTATGGAATGTGACCTCGACCAAGACTTTCGGGTCGGGTCATTAATTCAATGTTCTTTAGAAGAAAAAAAGTACATAAGAAAACTATTTTATGATATGCAAGAAGAAAATCACAAATAATGAACGTAAAGCAGTAGTGAAATGATTATATTTTCTTCATTTTTTCAAGTTGACATCGGAAGAGAAACCTTGAAGGACCTTCGAATGATAGACCCAAGTATGAAGAAAAAAAAAACATGTGCTTTATCGGTTTCAATTATATGAGAAAGTAGATTCATTCATGTGTGTGTGTATTTTGCTTAGACAGCACATGAATAGAAAACCATGGGAACTAAATGATGGGAAAAACCTAAGACAATCATTATAATAATAACATCAATAATAAAATGACACTTGTCATTTATTTTCCTGTGAAATAAAAATAGAGCATCTTAATACACCAGATGTGTCCAAATGACACAATGATATTTGATTAATTATTCATCATCATTAAATTGATGATAGATTTTATACTAAATCGATTGATACATACCCATCCACCATTTTTTTCTATCCATGGTGTTAATTTTTCTTTCATATATTTAATTAACCAATTTTTTACATCATTCGTTGTTGATGCTAATTTCATGTTGGCATAATATGCAAAATCTGCACTGAATACCAGATATGTCACAATATGATTCCATTTGATACCTTCACTGAATATTTCATCACTTAAACATGAAAATGTTTCATATGCATTATTTTTATTTAAATCAAGTTTATTAATCATATCATATAATTTTTCTTCATATAATTCTTCAAATGATTTGCCTAATGCCCTTAATGCCATACATATTTTTTTATAATTATTTATTGTTGTTGTTGTTGATGATAATGATGTCGTATTCGTTGACTTGGACGCTGATGATGGAAACGGAATCGGTGCTTTTTTCAATTCAAATTGTGAATTGAAAAAATCTTCACAAAGATTTATTAGAAATGTATCATTTTCATTACTAAAAGATGACATATTTGAATTATGATTATTATGATTCATGTGATGATGATTTTGACCATTAATTAATGAATTATTAGTTAATTTGTTCGCTGTTAACGAATTATTTATTGGCATATTATTATCATTTAATATAATAAAACTTGGATAAACTTGAATGGATAAAAAAATTGATTTATTTATTTATAATTGAAAATAATAAAACATGAACAAAAAAAAGATGTGTAAAAATATCAAAATAGAATAAAATTATACAAATAATATCACTAACAAAGGATTTAATACTTTTAATTATCAAATCTGAATTAAAAATAATGCGTCAATTTTGTTGTTGTTGTTGTTGTTATTGTCGTTTTCCAAATTAAAAATTTACGTTTCTTAGTGATTTCGAAATCAAATGATTTTTCTTTTTATTTTTGCTTTAGGAAAGTAGAAAATCAAATTCGTAATTTTCTAAATAAAAAAAGTAAAAGAAAAAATAATTCAAGATTTTCGAAATTTTTTTTTCTTGATTAACAAACAACAACAACAAAAAAATCCTATCGTAGTAGCAGCATTGAAAATAGTATAAACGAGCCAATTTTTCCCAATTTCATGCTCCCCCTCCTCCTTCTTTTTTACTCTTAAATTTCTTATTCATAAACGACGTTTGCATGGAAAATGGGGCGGGAAATTCAAAAAATAAAGATAAAAATTTGTAAATTTTATAATCTCTTTCAATGATTTTCATAAATCAATCAATAATTTTATCATTAAAGAATGATTAAAAATTATAATCTTCGATTATTCAATTGGATTCAAGAAAAATGAAAATCAATTGATTAATTCATTCATTGTGAATAATCAGTGTTTGAGGGTGTGTTCATTCTTAACATTTGTTGGTTATGTTTCATTGTTGTTGTTGCTGTTGTTGCTGCTGTTCTAATTCAAATTAAAAACATTATTTGGAACCATCCATTATTCATTTTCTCTTGCTTATAAATCTGTATTTATTATTGTTATAATAACAAACGAAAAGAATTTAATAAAAAGAAAATATAAACATCTTTATTCAGTATTATGTATGCATCAGCAATATCAACAGCCACAACAGTGATAGAAATTGGTCGTCTATATGGCTGTCTGAAGGGCAAGTTTTATTTTTTCTTGAAAAATTTTGAATATGAACAGCAACAACATCAAGCGAAATAATATTTTTCATTCATCTGTTTATTATTGATTGAACGAAAAAGAAATGATGATGAATAAACAACATTCCTGACTACATTCCATTCCATCATAATCATCATCATCATTAATATTATTAATTTTACCTGTTTTAATGGAGAAAAAGGACTAACAAATTCATTTCTATGTGCAGCAATAATATTCATTCGCACTACCTGTTTGTCTTGTTCTAACAATTCTCTTTTTGATCCTTGATCGTTTTTCTATCTTTTCATATTTAAAATTTGTTAATGCGAAAAATCTCACGAAATTACCTAATATTATTTGAATTGATCATCAGAAGATGCCGTTTTAGTCGATTTTTTTAATTTTTATTTGAAAATTTTCAAAAATAAAAAAAATTACAATAAAATTGAATGAGAATTGAATGACATGTAAAAGTTTTATAAAATAAGGAAAAAATGAAATCATTTCTTTGGCAAATAATGATGATGCAATGAAGATGTAATTCGATCCGATTTCGTTAATTAGCTGTGAAATGAAATGGAAATTTCAATGAAACATTGAAATTACGAATTAAGATTTTTTTTCAAAAATTTCATATGAAAATTAATATTCAAGACCGAACTCATTTTTAACCCATGGATAAACATCTGGACATTCAAAACAAGTATGAAGATAGCGTTCACCTTTCAGTTGTCTCGAATTCAATTTACATGATTTAGGATGATTACAAGCGATAAGATTTGGATCAATATCACGTTTACATTTCCATGGTTCAAAATTGGCCAATTGTGATAACGGTGTCGGTGTACGCATCCATTCGATTGCTTGATAATTGGTGATTATATAAATATCCTTCAATATGAAAAAGAAAATTTTATATTATGATTCAAACTTATGAGTTTTCAGTTGTTTTTACCTTGTTTTGAAGCAATTCATCAAGAAATCTTGTCAATATATGGAAATTACGTTTCTCTTTGAACCAAATTGTATGGAAATAAAGACCGAATGGTGCACGATTTGTACGATAATGGCGATTGAAGTTATCTTTTAACATAGCATAAATTTCTTCATCAGATAAATGGGTTGGACATGAATCGACCATAGCACAAATATGTCCCTATTGATGAGAAAAGAAAATATCGTTTCATATGATTTTAGATATTTTTCATCTTTTGCAATTATCTCACCTCGATATCGAATGGATTCATAATCATTTCCCACATTCCATTGAATGAGCGTGATGGACAACGTTGTCGACTACCATGACACTTATGTGGTATACGATAATCTAATGTAAATGGCCACAATGGTGGATCAGATCTAGGTGCTACCATTGAAGAATCGTATAAAAATCCAAATTCTTTCATCTAAATATTTTTTTTTTACAAATAAAATCTTTTATTAATCATTCATCATTGGTTGAATTGATTTACCATTATGAATTGAGTATTCCAGCCGACACGTAAAAATGGAACACGAGTGCCTCGTAATTCATCCAATGGAATGCCAGCAAAACGATTAATTATATTCGCCATGCCGGCAAATTCATCGAACCAATCTTCCATTGTGGCATTGAATGTCCACCAAAGTTCAGGCTGTCGATGACTAATTAATTTTTAAATTTCAATGAAAAAATTTCAAAAATTTCTTTTTCAAAACGTTTTACATACGTAATTGAATGAATACCAATTTCATGGCCATCATTCCATAATTTTTGTACATGACGATAATTTGTGTATTCATGTGATAGGAAAAATGTGGTTGATATTGGACAACCATTTGGATTGGTACGATTTGGTGTAAAAATACGTTCATAAATTTCCCAATTTTCATTATTGACAGCATCATCAAATGTCAATATGACGATTTGCGGTGTTTCTTCTACTTTTAAATTGCCCGGTATCAATGTTCCATCTACTGAACAAAAACAATCAGGCAATGTACAATTGTTAGCATCACAACGTGGTGGTGAATTCGGATCTGAATCTGGATCACAGTATGATTCATCTGACCAATCATCGCAATCTTTTTGACCCTGTACGATCGAGGATAAGAATTTAATATGATTTTTATTACCAAAAGATTGATCATTTTTAATTCACATACATCACAGAATAGATCACGATTAATACATTTACGATTGGCACAAGCTAATTGACCAGATGGACATAGTGGTTCATCGGTCGATAATAATGGTTTCGGCGTGCTTGCATCTATTAATTTAGAAATAATAATGTTAATATTGTGATATACGAATAAGAAAATTCATAAAATCATAAATACCATGTGATTTTTCACAATTATCTATTTTAAATTTGAAATCACAAATTTGTCTATCAATATCGAACCAAAGACCAGCTGAACAACGAAATTGTAATACTTTTTGTCTTGGACACCAATAATAACGTGCACAATCACGTACACCTATTGCTTCAGGATTACGATAAAATTTGCCATTATCGATGCAAGGAACACCTTCGACTGATCCTAAAATATGATAATGACGATTTGATTATTTGATTGATTGAATAAATAAATGGATGATGTCAATTTAAAATTCAAAACTAGATCTGAATAAATTATTCATTCCCTTTAGACAAAGGTGTGGTTAATATATACAAAGATTTAAAGATTATTGAATGAAGATTAATTGAAAGTATTTTTGCTTCACGAAAATTTATCATTTATTTTCATTGATATTTTTTTTCATACTTTTTCTTCCTCTTCGCTTTCAAGCTAAGCTTAGTTGCTTTGCATGGATATTTTCATGTTTTAATATTGAATGACCTGACTAACTTTCAATGAGAAGATGATATGCTAGAGATGATGTGTCACCATCATCAATTATCACACAACATCCGATTAATCAATATTCAATTTATATTCATTTTATAATCAAAATTTGAAATCGAAATTAAATGGAAATAAATAATCGAAAGCAATGAAAATGAGGTCAAATTTTTCAATTTTATTTATTTTGCTTTTAAATCAACATTTGATAAGTTTATGGATGTAGTTTTAAATGATCAAGAAAAATGACCATAGGTTAAAGTTAATTTTCAATGAATGAATTCGTACAAATTAATTTGATTCATGCATATTGACAAATGAAAATAAAAAACACTCACCATCATCATTGGCTGCATTAACCAAAATACTCGATGAATGATGAATATGATTATTTTGAAAAAATGATGAAAATAATTGATGATTATTTGTATGGAAACAGATTATGATGAATGAAATAATGGAAATATAAGTGAAAAAATATCTAAGTAATATCATTATTTTTGTGGTCATCATCATCATCATCATTGACTTTGATATTGCCATGATGATTGGTTAATTATTAAAAAAAAATTTTTCACTTGAGAAAAGTTTAATACTGATTATGAATCGACGAGAATCAATTGAAAATTTCACGAATGAATTTCTTGATAAATTACATGAAAAACTACACAAAATGAAATAAGTGCAACAATGGCACTTCTTGTATGATAATGATAAACAACGATTGATTCTTGTTAGGTGGTTAAATGTTCAAAATGTTGTTGTTGTTGATGATGTGTATAATGTTTTTTTTTATTGTTGTTGTTTTCATTTATCTTTTCTTCACGTATATCCGAAATTCAATGAAAGGATTGAGGGATTTTTATGGTATAAATGGAAAATACAAGAAAAGATAAGAATGAAAGAGACGCGAAGCTTAAAAAAAATTGTCCGGCTTTTTCCTGCCACAAGCTTTAAAAGGATCGGCAAATAATTTCAGGTTTTGTTGCTATCTTGAAATTATCACAAAAATTTCATAGAAAATTTTTTGGTTGAAATCATAAGTGGCACATTAATCGAGAATAATCGATTATTCGGTTGAATATTGATCGGTTTTTCGATGAATATGGATCATAATATTGATTTAATCAATCAACCATTGAAACTTCAAATAATTTGAGATTATGTTGAAAAGTTAACAAAAAACACCACCAAAAACTTTTGTTAATTGTAATATTATGGATGTGTTCGTTCATAATATTCAAATTTTAAACAAAACTAAATGATACAATTCTTAAGTGAAATGTTATTCATTTTATTTTGAATTTTGTTACGGATTTTTTTTTCTGTAAAAATTTTGAAAGCAAACATTTGAAGAGAATTTACTGAAATCAATAGAGAGACAATTTTATGTTTTTTAAATTTTACAAAAGATAAATCCAGTATTTTTTTCCCAAAAATAAATTTCTGAAATTTCAAAGAAAAGATCGAATTATTTGATTTGATTCAGCAAAGGACCGGCCCAAAATGTGCTTATTTTATTTTTTTATGCTTTCTTGAATCGTTGTTGTCAAGAGAAGAAAAACTTGTTGCTTCACGATGATGATGATGATGATCGAAATTTTTATTTTTTATTTTTTTTGTAAAAATTAAGATAATCTTTGAAAATGTACACAGTTTGATCAATGATAGTTATACTGTTCTGGAAATTTTAATAATAATATCACCGTTATAATTATTATTTTATCTTAAATCACACAAACACAGAAATTGAATGACCGAAATAATAATCAAAAATGCAAATGATAAATCGTGATGTGATAAGACAGTGTTGTGTTAGTTATTGAGATGATTTATGCATTCAAATATTCATATCTGGATTTTTTTTTTTCGGTCAGCATCGATGGTCAATGGTAATGGTTTTTGAAAATATCATTTTCATTGATAATTTATGCTTGATAATTTCAATTTATTTCATTTTTAGAAAATTTTAAAATTTATTTTTAAACATTTAAATTTGCATAAAAAGTTGGAATCTTATGATATTTATTAAGTATGAATGTAAATCATGTTTGGAATTGAATATATTTGCATAAATATTCAAATTGAAATACATTGAAACATGTTTCAAAAACCATAAATTTAAAAATGTCTGCCATGTCCAATCGGTCGTGCACGTTCATTATGTTCTGGTTTTGACTGTTCAATACATGTTAATGAATCGGCATCGACCAATGAATTTTCACCACATTGTATTAAACGTGGTTGATCATTAACACATGTTATGATAGCTTGTTGATTGAACCAATATCTTGGATATGGCCAATAACGATTTGAATGATCATTTTCAGGACACTTAAATTGTAACAATGATTCAGAATTGCAACCAACTTGATCTGGCCAATTACAACCTTTGATACGTTCATCATAAAATAATCCATATGGTTCACATTGTTTACGTTGTGGTATACCCCATGAACATTCACTATAGAATACATTACATTGTTGTCGTTCATCTTCGGCAAAAAAACCGAATTGATATGGACAGCCAGGTGTACTTATCGGTTTGGCTGTTGTAAATAATGTTCAAATTATCGATAAATCAATATTGAATCAAATTTTCTTAATAAAAAACTTACGAACAGTTTTTTCACCACAATCAACATTCCAATAATAAGCACACATGCCAACAACATGACCAGTTTGTGAAAATAATAGACCATTGGGACAAAATTCATGTGTCATCGTCCCATTTGTACATTGAAAATATTGATCACATTCTTTTGGATGTGGATAACCATAAACACCTTCCGGTGGACATTGTAATGGTATTTCTTGTAAACCTTTTTTTTAAAGATGAATTGAATGAAAAATATGAATCGATTGATAGAAAATATCAAAGATTACCAGGATTAGCATCGATAAATGCTATGGAAAAACACAAGATGATCGTCAATTTGAATATCATTTTGATATTTAAAAGTACGTTTTTATTTATGATGATAATGTTTGTTGTTTCAACCACACACTGACAAAGCAGAGCAAAGAAAAGCAATTATTATTATTATTATTATGATAATGTATTTGTGCCTTTGAATCAAAAAAAAAAAAAAAAAAATTTCTCGTGTATTTACAAGGTAAAATCAAGAAATAAATAAATAATAATTTATTCAATGAGAATTTCTTAAGGAAGATTTTGTTTTTTTTTGCAAAATGTTTTTCTATTCAAAAGATGGAAAGATTTTCATACAAAAAAACGAAAATTTCATGAAGATCATCTTATGATCATGAAGAAATAAGAACTTTTTCTTAGTTTTTTTTTTATTGGATCATATTAATTTCAAATGTGAAAAAAAATCAAGAAAATATTTGAATTTTCTTTGGAAATTAAGAGAGAGAAAAGCTTTGAAAGAATAAATTTCAAACAAGTCGTTTATGAATATAAATAATATTGTCAAGACTATCCTTATTAATGTTTATTTTTTCATTTTGACAAGGTAATTGTAATTGTTTTCTTGTTTTTGTTTTGTTTGTTTCATATTCAGTCTCTGTGGTTTGTAATTTTTCCTGATAATGGAACGAAGAAAAATTGATAACAAAATTATCTTTCGAATTATTCATTATATTCAAAGATAATCGCTTTATTGATTGATTGATGGAAATTTGAAATTTGTTTTTGGTTCAATCGAGAAAAAATCCAGATAAAAAATTAAATTTTTGCTATGCAAGAAAATTTCAGACAGCCCAACTTTAAACGGGAACTTTGAATCTTGAAACATTTTGGAAATTCATCAAAAGCTTTGGATTTAGGAAAGATAATTTGAATTTTTTAAAATTCAAGTAAATTCAAATCAATTCTAATAGATGACAGTTCTGCCATTTGATTTTGATTTGCTCAAAATCAAATCAAGCGCTAAAACGTAGTTATACGTCAACAACAATCTGAGGACATGTGGTTCAGATTTTGGCCAACATGTACATTTCAATGTTATCCATAACACAAATAATATATCATTATTGTTGTCTATTTTTTCATTATGATCATGGTTGTAGTTTTTTTTGATGTCATTAATATGATACGAATTATGATTATATATGAAAATTAGTACAAATTTACATACATATCCAATGTCTATTTACATTTGATTCATTTTCAAATTTTTCGCGTTCATTCGAGATCATTTTTAATAATATGTTTATTTAAAACATTAAAACATTGTGAACCACCACCACCATTTCATCATTAATTCAACCATAACAAAGAACTTGAACAACAACTACAGCAACAAACAACAACCATACAAATCAGCCACTCCTCATGTGTGGTTGGTTGGCTGGTTAGTTGGTTTTAGAAGGTTTCAAAATACATCCATCGCCATCATCATCATTGAAATAATTGAAATCACTAGTTTGGTTTCGTAATCATCCCAAAACCTAAACATTAAATGAGCTAATAACATAATCGACCAGTGTGAACACATTGAATTGTGTTGCAATGCACCATTTTTTTTGACCAGTATTGAGTTTTGAATTGTTGCCGCCGTCACTATTGTCATTGCTGCTTATATGTCATTGTCATTCATTCATATTTCTATATTGTTTGTTGTCGTTGGTTTTTGTTTATGGTTGTTTTATGGTCGTTGAATGCAAAAACATAATGATTATGTTCTGAATTGTTTCTATTGTTTTTAAATTCTCTGTTCGATATACCATGGAATAATGTGAATATTCATCATCATTATCATCATAAGCCATAATCAACATTGAAATTTAATTGAGGTATCCATCTATATTTATGGTTTATTAAATTGCCATCATCATCATCATCATCATTATTATTATTACTTGTCTCTAACATCATTTGTACATATAAAATAATGATAATAATCCATCCAATCATATTATTTTAACATGTCATTATTG
Organism: Psoroptes ovis; assembly: GCA_002943765.1. Taxonomy (NCBI): domain Eukaryota; kingdom Metazoa; phylum Arthropoda; class Arachnida; order Sarcoptiformes; family Psoroptidae; genus Psoroptes; species Psoroptes ovis. Next base: position 3,292,589 of record PQWQ01000001.1, read on the forward strand.
AATGTTTTTGAATTCAATGAAACACTTTAATCGATTTTGTCGAAGAAAGTAAAATTTGTAGTTATACTATGAATTGATGATCTCGTACACATCATAATAATCAATATTATTATTATTATTGTCATTATTATCATTATCGAAAAATTGTTCAGCCATTAAAAAAAATAAATAAATTCTCATATCGACACTCATATTCAATTTTGATCTCAGTCATCGTTCGTATATCTTTGTTGGTTTTTGTTTGAAAGAAATTTCAATTAATCATTGAAAAAGCAAAATGTTTTGCTGTCAAGATCCAGATGAGGTGATTCACACGAATATTATCTAGTTTTTTATTTGATTAATTTCACAATTTTCGCTTACAGGTACAATCAATTGAAAAACCGAATCGACGAAACACTCGCTGTACGGATGTACCATTTGCCATCGTATTTGTATTATTTTTATTTGGTCTTGGTGGAATCGCGTTCTATGCATTCAATATTGGTAGTCCTTTTCGTTTGATACATGGATCCGATTCATTTGGCAATATTTGTGGACAACGTAACGTTAAAATAGATAATTTACCCTTTACCGGTTTAGACATGACAAAACGTCCGAATCTTTTCCATTTGAATCAACGAGATCCGAAAAATTCTATCAAAATATGCGTGAAAAAATGTCCTAATCGTGATTTAGTCAATATGGCTGAGATTTATCAATTCTATACTCGTTATAATTCATCATTGTGTCGTTATGATTTTGAATTCAATGCATCGATACCGACAGCTAGTCCATTGTTTCAAGATTCTCAATTATATCCGACCCTCGATCAACTTCAAGAACAACCAAAAGCAAATGATACCGGTTTATGCCCAACATTACCAGTATTTCGAAAGTAAAAATCTTTCTTTGTAAATTTAATACATTCTAATCAATTTCATTATTTTAGTCGAAGATTACTTTATTATTGCGTCCCCGAAATGGCAATTATTCAAGGCGTTGCATTAGGACACTCACTATATGATTATATGTCAGGTCGTTTTTCGCTTAAAAAAATTGTTGGCGATATTATAAATTCTCATGAAGAAATGATCATTATGGGTGCAGTTGCTATTGTCTCCTCAGTTATCACGGTATTCTGCATTCATTTTGTAGCAAGTTTAGCATCATGGCTGATCCTTGTAATCATTTCTGCATTATTATTGAGTTTAACACTTATTCTCTGGTGGATCTATTTTATTGCTCGAAATCGTGAAAAATTGCCAGATAAATTAGCAAAACTTTTGCCTGAGGATTCTGAAAATGATACAATACTTTTGACATTCGCTATTATCTGTACAATTGTAACATTGGTCATCATTTACGCTGCGGCTAGTATGCGAACACATGTGAAATTTGTTGTTGCATTATTTCATGAAACTGCCGCATGTATTCGATCTATGCCAGGATTATTATTCCAACCATTATGGACCCTATCAGCTTTGATCGCATTCCTTACCCTTTGGCTATTCATTTTGATGGCATTAGCAACTTCTGATCATCAATCACGCGATCAACGAATGTTGCAAACCACAACAACTGACAAAGATTTACTGTCGGTCGGCACTGAATTGAAAAATAAGCTAACCTCATTTACATTGATTGGTTATCGTGACTCTTCATGGATTCAATTTATGTGGTGGTATCTATTGCTTGCATTCGTATGGATTGCTGAATTTTTTTGCTCTTGTCAGCAACTGATAATTGCCGGTGCTGTATCACGATGGTATTTCACGCGTGATCGAGAAAATCTTGGATTTCCGATATTGGATGCAACATGTGACCTTGTTTGTTGTCATCTTGGTTCAGTTGCCTTGGGATCATTTCTTATTACCCTTTTGAAACTTCCCAGATTAATAATTCAACAAACTACAGCTAGATTGAAACAATTCGATAATTATGCTCTTGCACGTAAAGCATTACAAGCATGTGCCTGCTGTTTATGGATTGTTGAAAAATTTCTCAGTTATCTTACACGTAATGCTTATACGATGGTCGTGCTCAAACAAATGAATTTTTGTATCAGTGCACGATTAGCGTTTCAAACATTATTTTCAAATGCTTTACGTGTAGCCGCCATCAATTCGATTGGCGATTTTATATTATTGTTAGGAAAATTAATCGTTGCATCATTGACAGCGATCGTCGGTGTATTTCTGATTCGAGTAAGTTTTGAAATTTTAACACACTTATTCTCATTAATCTCTTATATTTTTAAATAAGACAAACACTGCTGTGCATTATTGGATGATCCCAGTCATAATAATGTCTGTATTTGCATTCTGGATCGCTCATTGTTTATTATCTGTTTATGAAATGGTAATCGATGCTATGTTCCTATGTTTTTGTCATGATATGAATCAAAATGATGGTTCACCCGGTAAAGAATATTATGCACCCGATTCATTAATGAAATTTTTACGCGAAGATGAACAAACAATGTCCGAAATACGACCAAATCAAGCAGTGCCAACCACAACCGATGACATAGATGAAGTGAAAAAAATTCAACCAGAATCTCAACAACAAGAAGGATTATATCCGGACCTCGATGATTATCAAACAATTCGAGAATAATACTTTTTTCGAAAAAAAGAATCTTATTCAACCAACAAAATTCTTGATGTAATAAATTTCAATTTTTATTGTTTCTATATATAAATCTGTCTATCACATACATCATCATCATCTTGATCATCAACAATGACTATTCATAAAATTCTATATAACAATTTGCACCGAATTTATTTCACTTAAAATTTATAAACAAACCAAAACCAAAGCATATATATCATATATCATCAAATATAAAATGGTATAAACATATACTCATTATATTAATAAAATTTTGTAAAAAAAACCGATTTGTTTGAAAATTTCATCATCATCATTTAATGGAAAACAAACAAATTATTGAATGTTGTTATATTTACAAACAACATGCAAACCACCATATAAACAATGACAATTAATCGAAATCATATTCAATCAATCATTAAATTGTTTGATTCTCGAACTCCATGAATGACAACCACAATATTATTGCTATCCTTTTACGCAATTCCATTTATATTTGATAATCAATCACTTTGTCTGATTAATTGATAGATCAATGTTCATTTAATTGAATAATCTCTTTTTTTTGCTCATTATATTCTGTGAATTGTATAATAACTTTTTGATGTTGCCAAAATTCATCCGTATAATGTTATTTTTCGGCTAAAAATAAACATAAGGATATTGAATTTGAATGAAACAGTAGCTACCAAAAAAAACCTTGTAACCATTTTTATTCATCAAGGAAATAAAAATAATGAATTATTCGAAATTATCACCATAATCATATTGTTTTGATCAAGTTTGAAGAATATTGGCATCACCAAAAATTTAAAAAAAAACTTAGTGTTATTAACCACAAAGTGGAAGAGAGGGATTGAGAAAAATAAATAAAATAAAATTCTGTGCATTCAAAATGACAAAATTCTTATCAATTGAACGATTTATCTGTAATTTGATAGGAAGATTGAAATTTCAATCAAAATTACACTATGTTAATGATGAAGAATTGCCAACAACAAATCAAACATTAGTATCGTCGATTTTGTCAATCGAAAATGAGCAACAACAACAACAAAAACAGCCGCAGCAGCTACAACAATTAAATAGAAAATCAAGAATCGCATCATGGTCAATGTATTTGTATGCATTTATGGCATTGATTTCAGCCATGTCGATGGGCACGGTAATTGGTTGGAGTTCAACAGCGTTGAACAGTATGCAAAAAAATGATTCGCTGCCACAAATACATCCACACGATCCAAGCGATAGCCGTTATATGACATGGATTGGTAGCTGCATCACTCTAGGTGGCTTATTTGGCAGCCTATTTAGCAGTATGTTTGAATTATAGTATTTTTTTTTGCTTAGAAATTTTTTGAAATTCTTCAAATTTTGATCAATAGGTATTATTAATCATCATTTTGGCCCCCGCACAGTATTAATTTTTCTATCTATTCCATTCACTATCGGATGGTTGATCATTAGTTTTGCACAATCATTTATGATTATTATATTTGGACGCATAATTACCGGAGTTTGTGTCGGTATTATTTGCAATACAGCACCTGTATATGTTGCCGATATTGTTACGCCTGATCGTCGTGGATTTTTAGGCTCTTGTTTTCAATTATTATGCAGTGTAGGTGCTTTGTTTGCCGCATTTTTCGGAATGTTTTTACCTTGGAATCATTTAGCATTATTATCGATTATACCGGTAATAATTTCATCGATTGGAATGTGTTTCGCACCTAATTCACCAATTCATCTGATACAAAAAAATCAATCTAAAGTAGCATTACAAACATTGATGAAAATTCGATCAAATCGAAGTGATATTGATGCTGAATTGTGTGAATTAGAGAGACGAATAAAATTCGACAATAATAATAGTCACAATGACATTAAAAATCAAAATATTAATGTCAATGAAACAAAATCAAGTTTTCTTATTCTGATGAAAAGATCAGACATTTATCGACCATTAATCATTGGCGTTATGTTACAATTTTTTCAGCAATTTTCTGGCATCAATGCAATAATGTTCTATTTAGTACCAATATTTAATGACTCTGGTTCAAATTTCGATCCTGAATTAGCTTCAATCATAGTAAATTTTTCATTATTTATATCATGTTTATTTTCTGGCATATTTATGGATTTTTTAGGACGTCGTTTATGGCTGTTTATTTCTGGTTCTGGAATGTTTATAACAATGTTATTAATGTCATTCCATTACTATAATTGTTCAATAAATGCGTTTGATATTGGATATAAACAACAACAAACAAGTTTATTGCCATTATTTTGTTTGATAATTTTTTCAATATCATTTGCATGTGGCTATGGTCCGATACCATGGATGATTGTTGCAGAAATTTCACCACCAGAAGCAACATGTTTGATTGGATCATTTGCTGCAGCAACAAATTGGTTGTGTGCATTCATTATTACAAAAGAATTCGAAGATTTTATACAAATATTTACAAAACAAGGACTTTATTTATTGTTTTCATTATCAAGCTTTTCATCGATGATATTTGTCTATTTTTTTGTTCCCGAAACAAAGTCAATAATAATTAAATTGTGATTAAAAATTTTAAAATTCACAATCTAATCAATCATTATTTATTCATGTTTTATTTGAAAAAAATTTATATGAATAAAATTCGTTTTAATTTTGAAAATATTTTCTTGTAAACATTTGTGCTTGATGCAATAATAATGTTGAGAATGGTAAAAGATTTTTTGCATCATTATTCATCAAAACATAACGATATAAATAAATGTTGCGTTTACTTGTTTGCCAACGTATTAATTGTGAGAATAATATTTTCATTGTGATCATCATTAAACGTATTGTTTGCATTATAAACAATGCACAACCATCATAATCGATTGTTTTTTCAATGAAAAATTGTCTACCTTGATTATCGATCATGTCAATGATACGAAAGAGGCCAACATTGTAAATGATTTGATACGCTATGAAACGAATATTTTTAAATAAATATGGCCATATTGAATATAAATAAAATAATTGTATAGATAGTGTAAGCAAATCAATCAGTGAAAATCCTAACAATAAACGTGATAAAAAATTTAACGGTATTATACGCATTTCTATTAATTGATTTTGTTGTGGTATATCATTATTTGAGATTATTATCAATAATGCAATAATGATTGCTGTCAATAATGATGCTTGAAATTCTATTCGTGGTATATCTAAATATGTTGGCATAAATATGACTAAATCTAATAAAGGTGTTACAAATATTAATGAGAAACTTAATGCAAAATTCCATTGTAATGCTCGCCAATCAAAGCGATATAATGGCTGTTGATAATTATAAAAATTTAAATCATTATTATTTCGTTTGAGAAGTCGTTTCATTTCTGATTCTCATTCATTTTCGAAAATGAATTTATTCATAAGAAATAAATTAATTAATCTAATTTAGAATTTCCATTATTGTAAATACAATTCTGAACACCAGAAAAAATTGTACCAATAATCATTATCAGATCGTGTTGATGGTGAATATTTTTGTAAACGTTCAATTTTGGCAATAAATTCTGCATCATTCAATCGCTTGATATTATCACAATTAAACCATGATAAATTATATTTGAGATCATCATCGTAGTCATCTTGTTCATAGAATAAATCAAAATCATCATCTTCAAAACCATAAATAGCTTGATAATGTATCAATGATAACCATTTACAGCGATCAATTTTATCATTTAATCGTGATAATTTCACCAATAAATGCGGACATTTTAATTCCAAAGATTTTTCTAAAAATTTCCGCACAATATACAATGAACAATGTAAATCATTTGAACATTTTTCAAATTTGAATGGATAATTAAACCAATGAAAATGATGAGAGTACGGCGCAATGTTTGCAATCATTTTCCAATATGTTCGACTTAAACGAAATGGACCACATAAATATTTGTTTGGTTCGATAGTTTTACATCGTGAATTTTTTCGACAACCAGATGATGCCTTTTTGTCGAGTGAAATACAATAATAATAACAAAAATACTGATAATCACACAAAACAAAAAGAAAAAACGAACCGCACAAATACATCGAAAACATTCATCATTATCATCATCATTTTTGTTTAAAATCAAAGACAATCGATCATTGTTTTTGTTATTATCATTATTATCAATTTCATCTTGATAAATATTTTGATGAAAATTTTTACCCATCGAAACATCGATAACAGACGGTAACAATAATAGACATAGTATCGACATAATGGTAATAATAATGATGTCGGCAGTCTGATATTGTTGTTGTTATTATTATTCACAACCAAACACAATTGTGGTCAATATATAATCGATGACAAGTAAAAGATAAGATGGTGGAGAGAAAACGAAAAAAAAGACGATGAAAAAGTAAAAAACAAAAGGTTCTCCGAGGGCTATACAGAAACAACTGAAATTGTTATCGATACTAATAATCTACCGAAAAATGTTGAAGAACTTCAACTTGGAAAATTAACTTTACAATTGTTTTTTTGGATTGAATTGAATTGACTCGGTTCAATGAATCGTTTACCATCGTGCTCGTCATTCATTATCGTTCCCATCTTTGCTATGAATTGTGCATATCATTGAATGATCAATCGATGAAAACTGTATCGAGTAGAAGTTAAATAGATTTTGTTCGAATGGTTCAAATGATTCAAATCGCTGGATTTTGTTTAAATAATTGAAAAAATTTTATGTACAAAACAAAAGAAAATTGAAGAAATTATAATAAAAAATTTTAAAAAAATACAAAAATAAATAACTTAAATTACAATTAATTATAACCGAATACAAGAGGAATATACAAGGTGTAATTTGAGAGTGGTTTTAGTGTTTCAAGTTCAGACAAAAAATCTCAGGTTTGACATCGACATTTGGTTATGATTTGTATTTTTTTATATTCATATCGATATTGTTGCGGTTGTTGGCGTTGTTGATGATGATTATGATTATCATTTGATTCATTATTATCGTTTATTCCATCTGTACCATCATTTGTCGCTACAATTAATGATATCTTATTTGTTTGTAAATAACCATCATTATCATAATCAAATTTATTATTAATTGATTGTAATGATCGTTGTTGTGGTTGTTGTTGTGATTCGGATTGATATGACATTATCAATGGACATCGTAAACGAATTATTTTCCAACGATAACGTCTTGGTGAACATGTACAACGTGATTGAAATGGCAATGTTTGATTTGATTCAGATGGAATATAGAATGAATTACAATTACCGAAACAGTAATTATTATTAATAATACGACTTTTACAGCCAGGATGTTGTATTTTTTGTTCAAACGATATTGTTTTACATGTATCACGATTATAATTAAAGTGATTATTATTATTGTTATTACTATATTTATTAATTAACATTGATGGTGATGCATAACCTAAATTTGAATAAATAATCGATGAACGTAAGGAATCAAATAACTGTCGAGAATAATTAGATGATATTAATGGTTGTTTACGATGATGATTATGACGATTATGTTGTTGTTGATGGTGACGTCGTTGTAATCGATCACTATTCTGATTATTATTGTGCCGTTTACGTTTGCGATTATTATTATTGTTATCTGAAATTGTATGCCGTTGCATTCGACTTAATCGAAGATAATCGGAATTAGGTGCACGTTCAAATATTGGCATCATAAAACGATCATTATCATTATACATTTTAAATGATAATAATTCAGAATTTTTAAATTTTTTATCATTTTTTGAGCTTATCATTGATTCAGTAGCTGCGGTTGTTGCTGTCAATGTAATTTGTTCTTGATCACTCAAAGCTGAATTAATTTGAATGACCGAAATGATTAAAATTATCACAAATGTAATGATTTCATTATAGAATCGATAATAATTATCGATTCTATTACAAATATTGTAATTATTCAAAATTGATGATAATTTTATCATTTTTAAAACTTTTTTCAAAAGTAAATTACGAACAAATTTTTCTCAAGGGAAAAAAACACATGGAAAAAATTTTAAAATGAAATTAATATTTTTTTGATTTAGTCAAAAACCAGCGAAATTTCACAATTTATGATCATCAACACGTGTATTTAATTATTCAAAAAAAATTTTAAAACAAAATTCATGCAAAGAATATGCAATGGAAAATTCATTAAAAAACATATATTTCACAAAATTTCATTGATTTATTTTCTCATTTTATTTCTTATCGGACAAATTTGAATCAATTTTAAACCTATTTATCTTAATAATTCAAAGAATATATATCATTTATACAATTTGTAAGAAATGAATCATTTTTTTTTGAAAAAATGCATGGATTCTTCTTTTAAAACTGTTTTTTTTTCAATTTACAATTCATCATCAACATCAAACATATTTCTTAGGGTGGCGTGACCATTAAGTCTACATGAACAAAGTTTACAAAAACATGAATGAACGGTATCACATTGAAATGAATGAATATATTGGTTTGAAGTATTGATTTGAAAATTAAAAGTGAATGGCGAAAAAAAAGAGAATTCAAAATACAGATAATGCATTTTATATTTGGCATAACTTTTGCGCACACATAAAGCCCAATGCAATAACCCACACACGCACTTGCACACAGCATTACAAATTGAACCAACACAATAAAAACCGCCTGTTGTTGCTGTTTTTTAGCTTGTTTGTTTGCTGATTGAAAATGTAAAACATAAAATAATGTACAACAACATTGAAAATTGTTCATTTTCAAAATTTTCATTTTTTTAAATAATTTTTTGACCAATCAAAATCATTGATTTCAAGATTTCATTTCATTTAATTTTGAAATTCAAATCAATTTTCATCATTATAAGACCAAGGAAAATTTTCGAAACAAAACGCATGCGTTTTGTTTGAATTTTGAATTGGAAAATTCATCATATTTGATCAAATTCATCAAATCATTCTTGGAATAATTTTTGAACGATTTTCAAATTCATTAATCGATTTTATCTGTGATTCGATTCATTATTCAAAATTATTCATCGTTTTTTCTTCCCTTCATTTACAAATGAATGATTCAAATTTTCAATTTACTTCGTTCATTGACAATTAGTTCATTCAGAAAAACAGCAAAAATCGTTGAAAAATCTCATGCAAACAACCTGTTGCGCACAAATAATTGTTCATTTTATTTTCTTACTTTGAAATAACAATTGACAAAATCATATCAAGCTGAGAATTATTTTTTCTTCATTTTACTCTTCTTCACTGTTGACAAACATTTTTTGAAAATGAAAAAATATTTAGTTCAAAAAAAAGATTTTAAACATATTGTTCTATATATTATGAAATAATGGAATGAATTTGAAAATTTTTTTGAAATTTCAAAAATTTACAAGAATAGAAACACACATTTATTTCCATAATTTCTTCATTTAATTTTCCTTCAAATATTTCACTAAAAACCCTTTTTAAATTCATTTCAATTTTTTAATTCTGTTTGCTTCAATTGAATAAGTGTTTTTTTTTTTGAATTTTAAATGAATGAATTCTTTGATATATAAAGCCCAGGTGTTCACACACGAACGAATATTTTGACAGTGTAAAATTATTTTAATAAAACAATATTGCACAGGTGTTCAAAAATCACTGAAAATTCAAAGAAAAGGTGAAACGAAAATTGTCAACATTTTGTTTCAGCCAAAATCAATTGATTGATTGATAAATGAATGAACGATTGAATTTCTTGGCAAAAATTCTTCGAGATTTTCCACAAAATGAAATGACTTCGAAATGAAGAATATTTGGGTGGATTACAAATTGCTTGAATGTGCATCTTTGAATTTGATTTCCATTAATTTCCAGAATTAAATGCAGATTCACATTGTATTTGATGATATATGATTAAAAATAAATCAATGATAATTTTTGTTTTTTGGCAACAAACGTAATTTGTCTGGCGCCAAATCTTCAATATGTTTCCATTCAACCTTTCAATCTTGATCATTCTAAATTTCTTATATTTCAATTGATCATCATTGAATTATTCCATTGATTGCATAATAATGATAATAATACCTTCCATACTTTTGTAGATATTGTACTGTATTAATGCCTATGATAATCGAATGAATAATAGCTTTAATCGATTTCTTTTTTTTTATTCTTTGATCCGAACACATTAATACCACGAGCCACTTGAAACTTGAATGATAAACTCTAACCATGATCATTCTGATTTTCAATGATTCATATTATCAAATATGATTCGATATTGAAATTGATTATCGTTTTATCATCATCATCATTATTATTATTATCATGTACAAATTGTTGTTGTTAAGCACCATAATCATCGATTTTGAAACAGCTGAAGTTTACTGATATATTTCAAATCGAAAGAAATCATTTTTACTTTACTTATCTTCATTTAACCAAACATTTTTTTTTTTTTTTTTTTTGGTTTTTTCTTGTCTGATTGTGAAAGCTGTCACGATTTTTCCATACGATATTTGTATATTTTCATTTAATTCATTTCATTTTGCTTTGTTTTAGTTAATTTTTTTTCAATTTTTTCAATATTAGTTACACACACACACACACATACAGACAGGCGCCACAATTATTATCATTAAATTAAATTTTTTTTCCAAACCAAACACAGATACATTCAAATGTGTGGCTAGCCAGAATTAAAAATTGCCGCCATATGATGGTCATTTCGGACAACAACAGCCACCAAAAGCAAAATAGAAAAACATCATAATTATCATCATCATGATCATCCACCGACGCGCACCAAGAATCTTGTGTGATGTTTTTTTTTCGGTTGGAAAATAATCAACAATCAATGAATGAATGAACGTAATTGAATTGAAATTGAAAATCAATGAAAAATAATGAAATTATTATTATTATTTTCATTTTCTGATCCTACTTGAATCAATCAAAAAAAAAAAAAAAAAAAAAAAAACAAAACCACTCCTTGTGATTTGTAAATTCAAAACTAATTTATATCAAAACATTTTATTAATGCATATTTTTACATTATCATCATCATAATCATCAATGTAATTCATTGATATTTGAATAAGAAAAATGAATTTTTCAAAATGTAAATCCGATAATACTTCTTATAATGAATTTAGCATCGTATTTTTGAAAAAAATAAGAAAAATAAAATCACAAATTTACAAATCAGCGGCATCAATATACAATCATCATTATCATCAATGATCAATGATATTGAGTTGTTTATATGAGATTATTATCATCTATTTGTCTGCCGCCTTGTTGATCATCAATATTCATATTGATAATTTGAATATATTTTGATCAATCCTAATCAATCTATGATAATTTTTCCTTGGAAAATGAGATGTTTTCATCAGAATCATACTTGAATACAATACTTGAAATTGATTTAGATTCAAAGTCCTGAAGACACTTCAATGGATTTTCAATCGAAATTTGTTTCAATTCATTTTGCTCTCATTTATTCTGGAAGACAAATGAAAGAATGGCTATTGGTCTCAGTTCATTTCATTTAATAATAATAATAATAATCATAGTTTCTGTAATATTATTGTACTGATCATCGTAATAATCATCATGATCATCATCAAAGTCGTCGTCTTGACCGTCGTCGTCGTGGTTTTTTGAAGCAAAATATAAAAAAATCAAATTTCATTCACTTCAAGATGTATGCGTGTGTGCGTATGTGTTTACGTACAATATTGGTGCTCATCGATGATGATGATGGTGATTGTTTATGGTTTTTTGAATATATTTTGTTCGTTATCTATCGTTATCAATCTTTGTGCGTATTGATTTGTTCTTTTATTTTGAACAAAATGATATCAGATCGGTCTGTTTTTTTTTGACATGATCTGGTCTTTTCCTTTGGTTTTGATTTAATTTGTTTAGATTTGTAACCGAAATTTGGCCACAACTTATGGCAAACTTTGGCAAAATCGTTATCATCAACGATGATCATCTTGATCATGATCATTTCACCTATATATGTTACGTTTTTCGGTTTAGTTAGATTCAAATAAATGATAATTTTGAACGATTCAAGTCAGAAAATGACCTATTCTGTCATCGTGAATCGTTCAATCGTTTATTTATTGGTACTCTAAACCTTAAACCTTGCTAATTAAGTTTTGATTGGGCTTTTTTCATTCATTCATTCAATCAATAAACCAATTATTTCCAATATTTTTTTCTTGAAGCAAATTTTCCTAAAAAATAAATAAAATATCATCAAAGATCACTGAATCACTAAATATAGAAGTATCAAATGATCAAAGCCAAGATCAATAAAAAAGCCAAAAAATTCACACCTTTGAATTATTGCCAACTTTTCCTTGACAAACACAAGGTATATAAATGACAATTTGTCAACAAATTTCTCTTCGATATCACACACAAAACGAAAATAATAATCAATAGTCAAATTTTTGGGCAATCAATTTCATTGGATTTTTGAAGTTTTTCTTTGAAAAAATGAAATTCATTTTATTTTTGTTTACACAAGGAGTTGGTCGAGTAATAATAAGTTGAATTCATTGAGAAATGAATCATTGGAAAATTTTCAATGAATTTTTGCTTTTTTTTGAATTGAAACTGACAAGGTACATATGCCTATGTGATTCACCAGCAATTTTTATTGTTTGTCCATCAACAAGTCAGAGAGAAATGTTTCATTTGATTCAATCATTTATTTTTCGGATTTCGGATTTCTTTCTCCCAAAGAAATCAATTGGAAAATTTTTGAAAAAATTTCAAATTCTTCTTTGTATTGATATATTTGAGACCATAAAAAATAAAATTTTTATTTTTCGCTCTGGATCAGCAGGGTATCCGCGATTTGATTTTATTTTTTATTTGATTTGAATCTAAATCAAATTAAAATTCAGAATTGAATAAAAAATTAAAATCAAATAAAATAAAATTTGAAATAGAAAATTTTAAATTTAATTTTTGAATAAGAATTTGAAATTAAAATCAAATAAAATTCTGAACAAAAAACTAAAATTTTGATTCAATTCAATTATAAATGCAAATATTTGCATCTAAATCTTTACTTTTCAATTCAAAATTTTCAGTTTGAAATCATCAATTCAATTGAATCAGTGTTTCAAGAATTTTTCTTCGATGAAATAATTTTCATCGAAAAATTTTCAATTTCATTCAAATTTTCCCGCGAAAATCATTTCAACAAATCGATACAACGAAAAAATGTTGAAAATGTGATTACAAATAAACAAATCAAATTTATCAAAATGTGAAAATATTTGTGGAATGTGTCAAAAAATCAATTCAAGTTTACTTGTGTGATTTAATAATAGTCATAAGCACATGCAGCAACAAGATATGTGTTATTTGATTGATCAATATGAGAGCAAATTTCTCAAATATTTTCTATGAAAAAATAGGAATAAAAAATAAACAATTTATCAATTGGATTTTAGCACTTTAGGCTACCAATTCATACATTATTCGGTCAACTATTTTCCCGATCTAATTTGCCAAGTATTCATTGTTGTTACAGTTGTAGTAGGTGTTCACACCAGTCCCACACACATAACACACAATTGAATGAATAAATCGTATCGTTTCTTTCTATTTCACCTTTTGATGGGCAAAAATGATGATGATGATGATGAAAAAATGCCGACCAGGTGATCTAATATTGTTATTATTATCATTTAAAATGATTATTATAAATTGTTATTGTATCAAATCTCAGCATGCTATCCTTTGCTTATATATGCTTGTTTGCTTACACAATGTTTGATGATTATAATGATTCGGAACTAAACTGAGAAAAATTTGAAAAAGAAATTTTTCAAAAATAAAATTTCAAAGAATTTTTACAATCAATATATGTGAAAAAGAAATCAAGAAAATTATTTCAAAGAATTTCAAGCCTTGAATTTTCGCTGATAAAACTGCGAAATTTAATAAAATAAAAAAATGCAATAAAACATATTTTCCATTGATTTCCGATTGTACGAGGGGAAAGCATTTCTTTCTCATTCATCGATTGTCTACATCAGAAAAACTAAATCGGATTAGCGCATCTTCTTCGAAGTTTTTATGAGAAAAACATTTATTTTTTAATAATTTTTCTCCTTTGAAAAATTGTAATATTTTGATGTTGTTTAATTCAGTGAAAATCTTTGAATTCATGCTTTTTTTGTTGTTATGATGTGTAAATCAATGTATTCACATTTGAGGTAATTCATTTGAGTATTATTAGGATCTATACATGCAGGATTGAGGATTATGTTGTCAAAAATGGCGACAAACTCCCACTGTGTTTTTTTTGTTAAAATTTTACGTTATTATTCATCTTTGAAAATTTATTATCATTTCGGCTATAAAAATGATGTTTATCAGTGTGTTTTTCATGGTAATTTCATGAAAATTTTCATCCATATGATCAATGGTAATGATCAAACGATTCAAATGTTTCGATTTCATTTATGATTTCTTGCTTTTTTTCGTCTTCAAATATTTCCAATGATTTGTAACCACACCTGAAAATGTAACACGTGTGGTCACCAAATAATAAAGCAAACCATTTCTACAAAAAACCATTTAGAAACGTGCTATCGAAAACTATCAAAGCAAAGTCGAAAATTTATAAAAGAATATGAATTCGTGATCTATGATTATGTGGTTTGTAATAGATAAAAATTATCAATTGAAAATTCTAAATGAAAATAACAGACCCGGATTCACTATTTTCTTAATTACAAAGGTTTAAAATGGACATTTAATTCATATCATCCAGATATCACAAGAAATTGAAAGCTTATTTTTGTCTTTGAATAAGAAAAAATGAAAAATTTTCGCGCCGCTTTTTCAAATTCAAATCGAAACATTGTATATGAACGGCTAGTGAACACGCAGGTGCTAAAAAAATTCACCCAACCGATTAAGGTTGGACTAACGTGTTGGAGAAGCATAAGCAAATTTTTTTTTCATTGGTCCTACCACAAAATGAGGCGTCAACAAATTGAAATTTTTGAAAATTCGTTCGCGCGAAAAAAATTCGAGCATTTTTTCCCCAAAATGGGGGGGCAAAATTCAAAAAGCACTATTTCTACTTATTGAGGATAACCCAATTAAGTTAAATTTTTGAATTTTAAAAAATTAATAATTTTCAATTTAATTTATTGTAATTTATGATTATTCGAATAATTTATTAATTGGTTTGATTAATCATAAAAATTATAAGAGTTTATATTGGCTGACATTCATGTGTGCATCTTATATGATAAAACGATGTAAGATTCGCATCAAATAAAGTATTTTATCAAGAAAATTTATTTTCAAAATGATTAATGATTTATTAATTACATATTTATACATTAAATATTTACAGCAATTGTGATTATTTACTAAAAATAATAATTTTAAAAAATTTGAACGATAACAAACCGCTTCTATTTTCAGATTCTAGCCCTTTCAATGAATTGTTGCAATGATTTGATTTTTTTTCTGTTCGACAAATATGTCAATAGCCCACAAATTAGTAAAATAATTGCAATAATCGATAAAGAAATCAGCCAAAATAACGGCGATCCAAAATAACCAGCCAATCTTTGATGTCCTTCGATTTGGTCTATGTCTTGGAGCAGAATATCCAGACTTTTTCTACTGGAGATATAATCCTCAAATCCTGCCAAGAGATTTTCGCTAATTATATTGTTTTTGTAAACTTCGAATGTAATGTTCCCAAATCGATGACTATATTCGGCCTTATGATGATAATCGCCAGCTCTGAATTCTTTCTTAACAGGTAGTTTGTAGATTTTATTTTCGCAAATAAGTGTCACATTATCTACAATTAATGTCTGGTTAACGCAATACAGAAACACAAATTCATGATTGAAGTGCAACTGTAATTCTTCTTTATCCAGGGTGTTGTCCTTATCACAGTCTTTCTTTGTCCATAAATTTTTCATAGGCTGAAACTCGTCACAATAATCTGGTTTGTCAATCAAAAAACTTTGTGAAGGTCGCTTATTATGTGGATGTATTCGCAACCTTTTAACACAGTCTTTCTGCTCATTATAAACCATGAATCGTGGCCCGTTATATTCATAGGTACAAAGCGTGTCACCTTGGAGTTGATACAATAAAAATGGGTGAATTTCAAATATTACCAGATGTTTGTGAATTTCTGGTTCGACAAATTCCAATACCAAATCAGACTGTGACGTAATCATGCAGCCTATGAAACTCCATTGTTCGTAATTATCATCAGGACCGACTAACTGAAGAAACAATAGAGTCAACTCGATGGGAACATGTGATTTTTTAGCAATAGCGAAAAATAGTTTCAAATTTTGGCTGGTTATCAATAATCTAGGCTCTATGACGGATTTTAAAGACACTTCTCCCAAAGATTCTTCATATTTTGTTTGAGTTTTTGCAATTTCTAATAATTTGTCACTAAACAGCTTCAATAGCAGCTTTTGATTCGCCATTAGTGTTTTTAGCTGCTCACTTTGATTTGGGCTGCTTGTAAATCATAAATTTTTCGATTTGTTACGAAGCCTATTACGCTTTGTCCAATATGAATAATTTTATCATAATGATCAAACAAAAATTTAAAGAAATATAATGAAAAAAATATATACAGATTTATGAAATATAATGATGAGGATAATTGAATATAATGATGATAAATATTGATTATAAATGATCAGGATAATTGAATATAATGATGATGAATATTGATTATAAATGATGGGGATAATTGAATATAATGATGATGATTATTCATTGATGATGATGATGATTTTACGATAATAGTTTTCTAAATTTTGATAGTATAATTAATTGTAAAATCAATAAATAAATCAATGACTTACAAAAATTGAAAAAGAGTATCTTGTGATGATATTGATCCATTAATAGACTTCTCTTCCAGAAGAAAATAAGTCGCCATATCAATTTCTTGTGAGCCGCATTCCGTTCTCTTAATATAATATCGATGAATAAATGAATAAATAAATACCAGCATCTTCAAAATAATCACCGTGCTCAAAATGACAATAATCATCCACAGAGATTTTTTTTCATTATCATCATAATGATGATGATCTGATTGATGATTAGAATCTAAATTTATTCAGAGAAAGAAAAAACCTAAATCAAAATTTTGATTGATTCAACGGAAACACTTACCAATGCCTTTAATCGATTTTTCCTTGATCAAAATCTCAACGAAAATTTGCCGAACTTTTTTTACCGATCGGCAGATGAATTTTGTGTTTGTTGTTAAATTTTTCGTTTCGATCCGATTTTCGGTGATTATGGCATTTTTCTTAATAAAAATGCTCTTTTTGTATTTTAAAAAGCCTTTAAATTCTTTTTCATCATCATCATTCATAGAAATGGAATGCCATTTCAGTTTGGCATTATCCTCGTTGGTCATGCAACTTAGGTTATAACTTTTCCCCGGTTCAAACGGCCCAATTGAAATACCATCTAATATGTCACCGGCGTCGTTCACTATGTGGAATTCATATATCGGGCTGGTAGATGATGTTGATTGGATGATGATGAATAAAAGCGATATTTTCATATATTCCATTTTACAAAATGATTAAATTAAAAAAAATTGATTGATTATTATTAGTGATTATGATGATGATGATGATTGATAATTAATTTATTAATTATTAATGTTATTATTGTTTAGATATTATTAGAAAATTTGTAAAATGTTAAATAACGAATTTATAAATGAGAAAATCGGAAAGAGGGGACAAAGAATTTCGAAATTCTGGATTTTTGAATTTCAAGACTGTTCATAAAGGACGTACGCGAAAAAAACCGCTCAAAATTCGATCAACGTGTTTTGATGATAGTGATTTTCATCAAAATTAATTTTTATTTTATCATTAATTATAATTAATTTCATATTTAATTAATCACAATCACTTCATTTAATCGATTAAAAAGTGCTGCATCAATCGTAATACATTCTCAAACACTTGAGTGAAGATTTGAGCGAATATATTGGCCTAATCATCATCATTGGTTAAGTTGATTGTCATGTTTATCAAAATTTCACTGATTGTTTTTGCTTCTTTTCAGAATCATTTCCACACATTTACATCGATGATTTTCATCAATTTAATTGCTGGATCTGGTCATGTAGTTACCTTTGGATGATGACCAACATAAATAACTTATGAAATCGTTATGGATGGATGACTTAATCATCAGATTCTTGAGCCTAACAACGATATTGAGGATATTAAAGCGTTTGGTTGGAAAAATGTAGCTGATATGTGCTTGCAATCATTGATGATCAATTTAACTAAGGTGATTTTCATTGAATTTAACCTTGGATTATTTTCAGAATATCAAAACAGAGTTTGGTCCAGGTCATCATTTGAAATCGAAGGCATATTTTGAATTTAATTTTAATTGATTCACCGAGATTCTTTGATTCGACTTTTGATGTAAAGATGTTCATTTTTCTTCATCATTTGATCAAAGAATTAATAAGATCGATCAACACTTCCAGTCATAGCTATTAATTCAATTTCATTGATGATTGACTCAATGGATGCTATCGACGAAAATCTTAGGTTAAATCACTTCGATTTCTTCGAAATTATGATTCTGATACTTTCTTTTTCTCAAAATTTAGATTCAATATCTCATTGATGGTCGATGAAATTGGCACAATCGCAGGATACATCACTGTTCGATAAAATGAAGCACCTTATTTCGAAGAAGTCAATCTATAAATCGCCAATTTCCGAAGTAAACGATAATAAGGATTGGGACATAGAAAATTTCAATCAGTGATGGCTTATATTTTCCATCTGAGCCGGTTAGGATCATTAAAACAAGCGATTTGGGATAACATCATTTGTATATCATCATTAATTATTATTTTTAATTTTTTTAATCAATTTTTTAATAAATTAAATAAAATTTTAATAAAATTTAATTAAATTATAATTTGTACATGACAAGTAAATGTGAGGTATGAATACGGTTCGCATATGGATGAGCCATCCTCCTCATGAGGGGGATGCGCGAACAACGAATTTCGGTTGCGCGAATTATCTGATTAGCGTTGTGACAGTTGTAACTGTTGGCAATACAAATTTTCGCTAACTATTTTCTATACATTTTTTAAGCCGCTGTTTTTTTGGGTATTGCAAAATTTTTTCTGCATTTGTCAGCTGTCAAACATGAATAAATGTAAATGATGCAAATAATTTATGATGAACAATGACTTTGCATTAATTTTTATTTCATTCTTCTAGTGATTTCTTTTGTTAAACTTCAAATAATTACTGAGAATATAAAACAACTGGAAATTTTTACAAGATTCATAAATCAAAAATTGTCCTCAAGACCAATCGTCCGGTGCCAAAGGTAAAAACGATTTCTGATTTGTTTCTTTAGCAATTTATTCATTGATTTTTTCTTTGTCCATAGATTTTTTCGATTTTTCGGTTTAAATAATTAATTCATAGTCAGGACAAGAGAACAAAAATGGTATTAAACACCAGAAAACAAATAACAATTATCAGCAAAAGTAGTGTTTCATCTGGTAGTGGTATTAATATTATCAACAACAAGATTACTTTGAATCGAAATGAAAATAATCATAATAATAGAGCAAGAATAATACGAACCAAATTAATACAACCCAAAATTAAAATCGAAAACGCTGATATTACTGATAAAAACAATGATAATAATGATGATGACGAAGCACAACAAGCCATGAAAGCATTGTTGAAAATCAAACAAGAAGACGAAGAATCATTTGATCATTTTAGTTTATCAGATTCATCAAAATCATTATCCGATATGGATTCTGAATCATCCAATCAAAATTTTATCAACAATGATGATCAATCTTCATCGTCACTACATGCACAATCATATTCTAATGATAATCAAAATCCAATTATTAGTGATGATCTTTTGGTAACGTTAACGGTACGTGAATTGAATCGACAATTGAAAATGACCGGTATGTCTAAATCTGAAATGGTAAGAATGAAACAACGTAGACGAACATTGAAAAATCGTGGCTACGCTGCTTCTTGTCGTAATAAACGTTTAGAACAAAAAGGTGATCTTGAAACGGTCAAAGTTGATGTGGTTCAAACAGTTGGACAGTTAAATGAGCTGATAGCCAAAACCAAATCCGAAATCAATGATTTTAAACAACGTTATGAGTCGCTAAAACAATATGCATTACAACAAAAATTAGAATTGCCTCCCGAATTTGATTATTTTATTGATGAGTATTGAAATACAATCATTTTTTCCCATTGTTTTTTTTGTGTGTAAATATGAATTAATGCCACATTATAAAATATAAATATAATTTGTAAATATATTTTTCGAAAATGATATGTGTTTGTTTTTGTATTTTGCCATTAAAAATCATAGCATTCTCTAAAATCTGAATAATATCTTGAATCGACATACCATTGTGCACCACAGTGATTAGGACCACCAATATGCACTGCAGCATAGTCATTACAATCGATTGTACCATCTTCATTACAATCTTTTCGGAAACGTTTCAAATATTCCGATACAGTTCTATCGGCACATTCACGATTATTCATGCACATTTGAAAATTTTCAATATTTGATAAATCGGCACGATTACCTGGTTTGCCTGCTTCGATCCAATATTCCAAATCAACTTGATATGATCCACAAATATATTTGCCAGATCCTTCGGATCGACAACCAATCGATGGATTACATTTACTAGACGCCTAGAAATCAAGAAAGAAAATTTGATCATTTTTACCATATAAAAAATGAATTTCTTACATAACAAATACATTCTAAACATTCTATCGGAATAGAATCACTTGAAGTTGCATTTTGTCTAACAGGTGGTCGTGCTCTTGGAGGTTTCGGTCTCGGAATTTCGGAAACATTTGGCTGTTCATTACTTGAAGGCTGCTCAAATGGTCTTGGCTGACTGAAAAAATCATCATTATCTCGAATCGTAGGTTTTGGTTGCTCAATATTACGAGCAGGTTGTTCGATATTACGAGCAGGTTGCTCGATATTATTAATAGGTTGTCCAATATTACGAACAGGATGCTCAATATTACGAATGGGTTGTTCAAAATTACGAATAGGATATTCAATATTACGAACAGGTTGCTCAATATTACCGACAGGCTGTTCAATATTACGATTTGGATGTTCAAACCTTTCAATAGGCTGCGATTGTAGACGTGGATTGCTGTCGATTAAATTTGGATGGTCGTAATTTGCTGGCGGTTTAATTCGAACGATAATTGGTTTTGAAGAATTCAATGTTCCTAAATCAACTCGAGTAGCTGGTCTTTCTGGCGGTGATACATTATTTCGTCTTGGATCGTTTACACGAATCAAAACGTCTCTATCTTCGGGCACGTGTTCACCTGATAATGGATCAATGAATATTTCATGAGAACGCGGCTGTGGTCTAGGTATTTCAACAAGAGCAGCCAGTCTCGAAGCTAAGGACAAAAATATATTTAGGAAAATTAAAGATGAAACCATATGACTCTATTCTAACCTGCTACTGGGATGTTGGCGCCATCATCTTTATAACATTGAGTGAATTGATTCCAATAATCAGTCGATTGTAATGCTTGAAGTTTTTGACATCCATGTGGTCCAAGTTTGTGTATCAAAGCGAAATCAATGCAATCAATTTTTCCATCGTTATTACAATCACGTTTCCATTTATTCATATAGCCTTGAATTGCCATTTCTGAACAAGACTTCTTCTTTGAACATGCAGCATGATCAAAACCAGGCCTGCCTCCATCAGCCCAATATCCCCAACTCAAAAGATATGGACCACAATAAGCGCCTTCACAGCCTTTTCTCAAATCACATTTAGAGCTTGCATGACACAAACAATCGAGACAATCTTGAGAGATCAATTGATTGGGATCAGCAACATTAAGTTCGGCGGGTTGTTCACTAAGGACACTGGGCTTAACAGTTGGGACATTTTGAACACTAGGTATATTCAAAACACTCGGTATGCTAGGAACTGGTTTTATTATTGGATTCTCGCGCTCAACACTCGAAGGAGGTGGATTTTGATTATCTGGTAATTCAAATCTGGTTGGTTTGATTCTATTGATATTTTCTGATGGAACTAACACCGGAGTTGATGGTTGAGGTTTATTGATCAATATTCCTGGTACTGGCTATAATTGAGAAACTGCATTGTAAAATTCTAAGTATCCATGATAAAATTACCTGAATTTGACTTGGAGGCTTTGATGGTTCTAATCTACCGGGTGCAGGTGGCAAAGGTGGATATGTTCGAATTATTCCGGTATTATCGTTCGGATTTCCTACTGAAGTAGATGTGAATGTCAATGGATTACCCGTAATCGGATCAAATCCAGCACCAGCGGATGCAGATGCTGATGCTCCTGGCACTGATGCAGATGCATGTGTATGCAAAGGAGGCAATATCAATGGTGGAGGTCGCGGCAAAGGTTGCGGCAATGGTGGTAGGAATGATGAAGGATTATTTCTAGGCACAATTTCAATCACTTTAAATTATAAACAATTATCAATAAATGAAAATTTCACATTTTATTTTAAAATATACTTGTAGTAGGGGGATAATTCAAATTGCCTCTCAATGTTCTTGACAATGATGATTGCGGTGATGATGAGGGAGCTGAAGGTGATGCTGATGGTGGTGGTGCATAGCATTTCGTAAATTCTTGCCAATATTTACTATTATTAAGCCAAGCTGGTGTACATGAGCCAAAAGGTCCAGTCTGTATTATTAATAAACATTCATTAATGGCAATGATCATTTTTGAGAAAAAAAAGAAGGATCATTTAAAAACAATCGACACTGACCTTGTGCATTGCAGCATAATCATAACAATCAACGCTTCCGTCTTTGTTGCAATCACTGCCATATCTTTTCATGTAACCACGAACAGCATCTTCAGCACATGTCTTATTCACCAAACATTTCTCAAAATCATGCGGCAAGCCTGTATCACCTGGTCTACCGCCATCAGCCCAATAAGGCCACGAAATTTGATATGGTCCACAATAATATTGACCATTACCATCATTGTGACATTGTATATTACGTTTACAGCCGCTTGAGGCATGACAAATACAATCTAAACAAAGACGATCAGGCTCTGATTTTGCACATTTTGTTATGAATAAAATTGTTGAATAAATAATTAAAATTATCTTGCTTGTATTATCTAAAATTTTTCAAGAGAAAATCGATAGATTACGTAATAAAAATTAATCAATTATTATTCAAATGATGCCAACAAAAAAAAATTTAATAAATCACTTACATTTCGAAATCATTTTTAATCATTGAAATATTATTTCGAAAAATATTTTACAGTCACTGATCATTATATATGAAACTGAAATTCAAAAATTTGAAAATTTTTCGATATCATTGACACCGGTCAAACTTCTTCGAATGATTCGAGAATTTGATTCAATCTTTTTTTAGATCTTAAACGATATTTTTTATCTAAAAAGGATAATTCAACTTTCGAATTCGAAATTCGGAATAATTTTTGATGAAATTTGAAATTTCAGCTAATTCTTTGAACTGAAACTTGTTGCAATTAATTAATGAAACATTTCATATGAACCCCACGTGATGGTTGGTTGCTTGTTTGCTTATTTTTGAATTCAAAATTTGAATTTGAATGTGAATCTTCTTTTTCAATTCTTTCAATTAATTTTTCCAAAGTTTCAAATAAAAAAAAGAGAGAAATTTCATTTCAATACATTCTCCAAAATCAAATAGGATTTGATATATGAAAAAAAATTGTTGATTTTGTACAAAAATCAAGAAGAAGAAGAAGTTGGAGAAAAATCTTCATCAAATTAATGATAATAATAAATGAAATTGTAAATTACAACAAATGGAAGAAACAAAAACGAAAAAAAATTGTTTAAAATTCAAGAAATTCAAAAGAAAACTTGAAATTTTGTTGTCGCTATTTGTTGATTACCATTCATTATTAGTATTAGTATTATTAGTATCATCATCATCATCATTATATTTAACGTTGCTTTGAATTTTTTTTATTTGATATATCTTTTTGATGATAATACGAAAGATGAGGATTTCTTTTTTCATTTCATTCCTTTTCTCACCATTGAAGGTTATTAATTCTTTATTATTATCATCATTTATTTTGAAAAAATGATGATGATGATGATATTAACATTATCCAGTATGAATCCAGTATATATTCAAATACAAATTTCAAATTTCATTAACATTTTAAATAGAAATGAACAGTAGGAATAAATAGAAAATCGTTATCGACGCCATGGTCAAACACTATTGAATTATCGGTGTAATATTCAAAAGAATTGAAAAATTTCTTGAATTTCTTCTATTTTTTCACACTTTTTTTACACAAAGTTTTGTCGATCAAAAAAAAAACCATTTCCAAAAAGGGTATAATGCATGTAAGGGTAATGGTCATCATCATAACTGATAATAATTAATTTCATTTCAAGTTAAATTCCTGATAATCTGCTAATCATGTTCATGATATTGATTATATTCTTGTTTTTCTTGTTTTTGATAAGTTCTTTGTTTCAATTTTTTTGTTTGTCAAGATTAATTTCTGCCATGTCAGAAATGAAATATGTAAATTTGGGATTTTCCAAACATCGGAAACAATAAAGACGATAATAAAAATTTCAATTTAATTTCAATTCAATTTGATTGATTTTAATTGTAAAACAAACAAATTTTGACAGATTCATGGATCATAGAAATTGCATTATGAAGTGTTTATCATAATCATATCGATTAATCATTGAAATCTATTTTGAATCATCAAATTTTGCTGCAATTAAAATCAAATAATCAAAATTTGCACTTGAATTAATCAATTTCAATCGTAAAAAATTATTTGAAATGAGAAGTAATGAACCCATCAATTTTTATTTCATTTTAAATTGAATTTTGAGTTTGATTTTTTTTTTGAAAATGTCGCCATCTTCTGAACTAAATTCGAGTTCTTCAAAGCATTTTGTTGCTGATTTCTTGATTAAAGCTGAACGGGATGACTTCGTTTTTAGTTTTCTCTTCAAACTTGCTCATCCCGAGCTACGCTTGGGCAGTTTGTTAAGCGCAATGATCAAGCTGACTGCTTCTGAATAATTATTGAAAAAAACTTGACTACATGAAGCAGAGGAGAAAACATGCCGGCATCTCAGTGTTGAATGCTCACAGACATCAGCATCATAATCATCATTACACGTGTCGATTTGCCTTATTTGTTGAAAAGCAGCAAAAATTTAGATTTTGCGAATCATTTTTCAATTTGATTTTATTGAAATTGTCTTGAAATTTTTTTTAAAAAATGCTCAAAATCGGTGGTGATATCAACAGTGATCAAGGTTTGAAAAAACTTGATGAATATTTAGCTTCACGAAGTTATATTGAAGGGTATGGGAATTGTTTTCGTTTCATTTAAAGTCATTTTTATTTATTTAATTTATTTTTGCCACAGTTATGCAGCCTCACAATCGGATATTGTTTTATATGAAGCATTGAAAAATGTACCAAACAAATATCTTCATGTTTCACGATGGTATAACCATATTAAAAGTTTTCAATCAGAAAAAAGTAAACTTCCAGGTGTAAAAAAATCATTAGAAGATTTTGGTGCAACTAGTTCTGGTGCCGGTGCCAAAGCTGCTGCTGCTGATGATGATGATGATGTTGATCTTTTCGGTTCGGATGATGAAGTTGATCAAGAAGCTGAAAAAGCACGCGAAGAACGTCTCAAAGCTTATGCTGAAAAGAAAGCTAAAAGTAAGTGACATTTCGCTTCCAAAGTAAATATTAATCTCGGGTTTGAATTTTAAAAATCATAGAACCAGGCGTAATTGCAAAATCAAATGTTGTTTTGGATGTGAAACCATGGGATGATGAAACCGATATGCAAGAAATGGAAAAATGTGTTCGAAGCATCGAAATGGATGGTCTTAAATGGGGTGCATCGAAATTAGTACCATTAGCATACGGTATCAAAAAATTGCAAATTGTTTGTGTTGTTGAAGATGATAAAGGTAAAATAGAATTCGATAGATTAACGAATATATGATGTTATAAATATATTTTTTTTATTTTCCATTCATTTTAAATCAACGAAAAAATTACAGTCAGCATTGATGAATTATCAGAGAAAATTCAAGAATTTGAAGATTATGTACAATCGGTGGATATTGCGGCATTTCAAAAGATTTAAAAGAAAAATTTGACAAGAAAAAAAAATATTGGAATGTTTACAATAAATTTTTACAACATTTCAAAGGAAAAAATTATTCAATTTTTTAAATTGAAAATCAAATGAAATTCAGAAATGTTTTTTTAACAGTAAATTTTTTAAAAATTATTTAAAATTTTTTGCAAAAATAAACAACAAATCGACCCAGACAAAAATCGTGAAACAAATATCACATGGATTTTTACAATTGTTTTGAATTAGAATTTTTAACAAATGTCACATATGATCATTCATTGTTGACTTGGTTTATCTTTGGTAATGAATTTGATGGAACATGATCAGCATTTAAACATTCAATTTGAGGCTGTGCCAATTTTTGTCATCCATTAATCGATTGCTTAATACATTTGATTGATGATCAAACAAGAATCGAACAAAAAGCAGAAATTATTTTTATCAACAATTATCACAATTGAATTTAATGATGATAATGCAATTAAAACAATTGATGATCAATTGAATGAAACATTAACTTCTAATACGTTTCGAAAGTTTTTTGAATGCATTACGAAAATCAGGACTGCAAAAGAAATGAATTTGATTAATTATTCAATTAATTATTTCATTGAATTATTAATGAGTTTTCTTTTTTGGCTGCAACTTACCTAAATATTGTATAAAGAAATGGATTTAATGTTGAATTAGCCCAACCAAGCCAAATAAAGAAATCAAATGCATAACGATTAATGTAACAATATTCACCACATAATGGCATGACTAATGCAATGACAAAAAATGGAAGCCAACAAATAATGAATACGCCTGTATTTGATTGGATCGGAATCAGGAATAATTGATTGATTATTCGAATAATTATTATTTTTTGAATTAATTAATTCATTTATATATTTTTAATATCTATGCAAAACATACCAGTTATTATTGTTAGTGTTTTTGCTGCTTTACTTTCTTGTTTATTTTGTTGATCTTTCTGTTGTTCACCATTATTATCAAAACGTAAGATTTTGTTTTTAAATTTCAATTTTTTTATTCGTCTCCGTTTATGTTTTTTGGTATGATGATGATGATGGTGAGGATTATGTTTGTGCTGATGTTGATCCTGATGATGATGATGTACACGATTTTGTTGCAGTTGTTGATTTTCATTATGCTGTTTTTTATTCTTTTCATCCTTATTAGGATCACCATTGCTGGTATCATTGTCATTATTTAAATTTGGCATATAATTCAACGCTATTGCTGATGCGGATAAATTAATGCTAATTTTTTTCAGATCAGAAGTATGACATTCTGAAGACGCCCGTTCAACATCATCTGTTGCTGTCCGTTGAAGTGTTGTGACTACGCTTGTTATTTCATCAAGATTTTTCTCGTCATCTTCATTCTCATTATCGATATCGATGGCGATCTCATCAAAAGGGCTATCATCGTATTCATTTTCTTCATCTATCCGTTCATCAGTGGTGATGATTGCAGTTGCAGGTTGTCCAGTTTGGTTTTCATGTTGATAATATGAAGTACCATTACCACTACTGTAATTATCGGTTGGATCACAACTGCTACAAATTGTCGAGCCATAATCATCAATATATACAACAATGTTTGATGCTGGTTCAGCACCAACAATGACTGTCGATTCATCGATTGATGTTTCATTTGATTGTAAATCATTGTTGTCACCATAATCATCAAAATGCGTCATATCATATTTATCTATTTCTTCTGAATCATCGTCAAAATAGTGTTGGCCTAATTTTTGTTCGACTGGTTGTGGATGAAAAAATTGTACTATTGAAAAACGTTTCGCTGTTGATATGTTAGGTGGTCGAGGTTCAGGTGATTGTGGTATTTTGAGCGTAGCTATTGTTGGTGGACTTATCGATACGATTGATGTACGTTCATTTGATAATGTTGTATTTGTGGTCGTGTTTGTATTAGCTGTATTATCGGTATTTGTTGATGATGAATAAACACCGGATGATGACGATATTGGTGGTTGTATGGCAGTTGACGTAAATTCTTCATTTGTGTTTAATGAAACACGATGTGCTATTCTAGGAAATTCTTTTAATTCTGATTCTTTTCGTGTACGATAAAATGATGGACGCCTCCGTATGCGATATTGGTAACGCTGTTTCTTCAATTTTAAACGTGTTTTTGCCACTTGATATATTCTGTTAATTGATATTTTGAGAAAAACAATAAACAAAATGTAATTATCATCATTAAAATAACTATTAAATGAAAACTTTACATGATTATCATTCATAATTATAATC
Organism: Psoroptes ovis; assembly: GCA_002943765.1. Classification (NCBI taxonomy): domain Eukaryota; kingdom Metazoa; phylum Arthropoda; class Arachnida; order Sarcoptiformes; family Psoroptidae; genus Psoroptes; species Psoroptes ovis. The sequence goes on from PQWQ01000001.1 coordinate 3,321,787, forward strand.
ATTATTAGTTTAATAATGATGATTATTTGAACTTCTAGATTAAATATTATGAAACAAAGCAAAAAACAATGCTAAAAATGATCATCGGAATCAAAACATAACCCTAACAATATTAACAATTATAATAACCATAATTTGTGATATTTATGTGTATCGTTTATTTTCATTGTTATAATTAATATATTTACTATCAGTATTGCTTGTACTAATGAATTTTTATTAATATTTTCATTAATATTTCTAGTTCCACAGATCTGAACATTATTATTATTATTATTATTATTGTCAGTACAAGTGCTTTTTTACAACTAATTTTTTTATTTACAGCTATTTACACTTGAGCGATGCTCGAATAATAAAAATATGTTTTTAACAAAAAAGGACCGTTCATATAGTGCAGGTCCACATTCTAACACCTCCCCCTGGACCTGGACTAAATGAACAAATTCAAATTTTTACAAATTTTATCAAATGGGTTCTTGGGATTTGTCTTCGTCAAGAAATCCGCCAATTGATCTTCTGTTGAAATATATTCGATTTCGATTTCGCCACATGTAACTCGATCCTGTACGAAATGGTACTTGACATCCAGATGTTTCACCCTGGTTCCAGCTTTCACCATATTAATACAGGGTTGGTTGTCCTCGTAGACCCGGATCGGTGTAAAATCTCCAAAACCAATTTCCGTCAATAAGTTCTTAACTCCCAGGACCGTAGAACACCCGAATGCTAACGCAACATATTCAGCCTCTCCACTCGATGTGCTAACAGTTGGTTGCTTCTTACTATACCATGATACTACAGATCCAAAGAGTGTCACCAGGATTCCAGACTGCGACTTCCTCGATTCTTCATCAGAACCGAAATCTGAATCGGCGTACAGTACCAAACCTTTATCATTCCATACCCCAAGTTTCAGACGATAATCAATTGTTGATACCAAGTATCGCAACACTTGACAGGCAAGTGTCCATAATAGTTCACTTGGTCTCTCTAGAAATCTTGAAAGGATTGACACTGATGCCAGGATATCAGGTCTGGTAACATTAGCAATATACAACAATGATCCAATCAAGCTTCTAATCGGTCTCTGGCAGTTTCCATCAGCTTCCACTTTGTACAATACCTCAACACCGGATTGTAATGGCTTTTTCACTCTTTTACAATCACCAAGATTGTATCGATTGGCCAGTTCCGCAATGCAGTCCCTCTGGTCCAACGAATAATAATCGCCATCCTTTTTAATGTTGATGCCAAGAAATCTCTTTACAAGTCCCATATCATGAATCTTTATTTTCGCACTCAGTAGGTGGATCACATCTTCAATCAACCGGTGTTCTAGACTCATCACTAGGATATCATCGACATACACGAGTAGATAAATATTCTTCTTCCAGAACAAACACGGTTCCACTTTGGACACTCTAAATCCATCACTGGCCAAAATTTCGTTAAGACATCCATTCCATACTCTGGGAGCTTGTTTCAATCCATAAAGGCTTTTGTTAAGTTTCCATAATTTTCCTTGCCTTTTCAATGGTTCTGGCGGATCAATAAAAACGGTCTCATTGAGTGTACCATTAAGGAACGCCGTTTTCACATCTAGGTGATGAACCAACCAGCCATACTTGGCAGCCAGCGTTAACATTATTCTAAGAGAAGACTTATCACACACTGGAGCAAAGGTCTCCTCGTAATCAATACCGTAGACCTGAGAAAAGCCTTTCGCCACCAATCTCGCTTTTCGCCTGGTAACCATCCCTTGCTCATCTTTCTTCTCTGCGAATACCCATCTTGATCCAATCGCCTTCTGTCCAATATCATCTACTTCTTCATAAACATTATGCTCTTTCAACGATTCGCTTTCTTCCAGTATGGCTTGATTCCAATCTGATGCAAACCGTGATTGCATAGCCTCACTAAACGTAGATGGTATATCACTTTTGGAACATTTCGCAGCTAGTCCCATAGGACGACAATAATCATGATCCGTAGGTGCGTCTGGAATACTCCATCCGCATTCGTTCACATTAGCATTCAAATTAGATAAATCATAACGCTGATCTTCATAAATTTTGACATTACGGCTGTTGATTAGCTTATCTGTTTGTGGATTGTACAATACGAAATATTTTTCAGTTTGACCCACGAGAATGGCTGGAACGGATTTCTTCGACAATTTATTCGCTGGTCGATCAAGTAACACCATACTGAGACTTCCAAACATTTTCACTCCATTATATGGTGATTTACGGCCGAAGAACACTTCATAAGGAATTCGATTTCCGATTGCCTTGGATGGAATTCTGTTCAAAATATAGATGGAATGTTGAACAGCATATGGCCACAATTTCATTGGCAACCCTTTCTCATTGATCATACATCTGGCCATGGCATTTATAGTTTGATTCCTTCTTTCACTGATTCCATTTTGTTCTGGGCAATACGGTGCGGTGGCCACAATTTCGATTCCCTTACTATTACAATAATTTACAAACTCTTCTGACCGATATTCTTTTGCGTTGTCCGACACAAAACTTTTCACTCTTCGACCAGTTTGGTTTTCCGCCCATTCTACGAAATTACTGAATGCTCGAGTTATCTCTGATCGAGCCTTGATTACCATCAATTGACACAGTCTAGATTTTTCGTCGATGAACGTCACAAAATATTTATAACCATGATGACCAGTTGGAAATGGTCCGCACACATCACTGTAAATTCTTCCCAATATTTCATCTGTACTCGGCAATACATTTCCAAAATTCTTGCGGCGCATCTTGTTCTCATCACAAACTCTGCACGTTGAATGATTCTCGTTGATTCCAAGGGCATTCAATTTATCATATCCACAATGACCTAATCGTTGATGCCATGAGATGTTGGCCACATAATCACCCACTGGAACAAGAATTTCAAAAAGGTCGTTGGAATTCTTTTTCGCTACCATGACAATACAGGAGTTTGAATATATCAATGCACGATCACCATGGAATCTCACATCATAGCCATCCTTTGTCAATTTCGAGACAGATATCAGGTTACAGGTCAAATTAGGGGCATATAACACATTCGATAATCTGGTGGTTATTAAATCACCTGACACATGACATTTCAGATTTACTATACCAATACCGACAACATCGACACGATCACCCGACGAACTGACTATTTGTGATGAGAACTTTTCAAGACTGACAAAACCAGATTTGTTATTCGTTGCATGGACATTGGCTCCACTATCCAGCAGCCACAACTTTGGATTACAAACTCGAGAAATAATGTTGGCACAGAAATAAAAAGTAGAATCATTTTTATTCACAACATTATCACAAATCTCATTATTGTTTGAAGAAGTGTCACAATTATTCATATTGGCATAATTAGTTTTTTTCACATTCATATTTGTTTTACAAAATTTCATAATATGCCCAAGTCGTCCACATCGAAAACATTTGACAAATCTGCTCTGGTTCTTAGCTACCATTGCCACATTACGCTTGGGCTCTTCTTTGGCAGCTTCCTTCTCCAACATGCTGAAACGTGCCCGAATATCGCTCATGGCTCGACCAATGGTTTTCTCTTTAGATGACAATTCAGCGAAGCCCAAAATTATTGATTCGAACTGGCTGTAATCAACATGGGCCATGACGAAGCTACTCACAAAGTCTTCGGGCAGGCTGGAACCAGTCATCGACTGCCACTGCATGAATTTGTTGACCATCTTCGATGCATCCTCAGCATTCCTTACAGGTTCAAATCGGCTGAGTGACAGCAATGCTTCTTTTTTCACAGATTTTGAAAATCGTTGGTAAGCATTGTTCCATGCCTCATATGCTGTGTCAGCTTTGATGAACAAATAATCAAATTCATCTTCTACATTCAATTCCAGAATTTGTAATGCCAGATCGTCCATACGTTTTTCATCTTCAATTTCGATATTCATATATCTTTCGATTGCTTGGACCACATTGTGTCTTTTTAATATTCGCTTAATACGAATAGACCATTCAGCATAATTGCTTTCATTCAACTTAATTGTTTGCATCAATTTTACATCATATTTCAAAACTTCAAGAACTTTTTTCTTGGACGCCATTTTTATTGCCAATCAAAAAATTGCCAAAGAACAATATTTTTCTGAAAAAACAATACCAAAGAATATAATAACCGCAGATTTATTCACAAATAAAAAAAACACGAGAAAAAAAAATTGACAATAACCGTTGATTAACAAAAAACACAAAAAAAACCGTTGAAAAAATATAGCCACTGGTGCTGATAACGTGTCAGTACAAGTGCTTTTTTACAACTAATTTTTTTATTTACAGCTATTTACACTTGAGCGATGCTCGAATAATAAAAATATGTTTTTAACAAAAAAGGACCGTTCATATAGTGCAGGTCCACATTCTAACAATTATAATCATCAATAATCTCATGGTTAGTTTTATTATTAAATCTTTTAATAAATAAAAGCAAATTAATAAATTCGAAATGAAAAAAAAAGATTATTACATTGGAAATTAATTTTCTGTTTATGTTTGTTCATTTATTTCAATTAAATTCGTGGTGATGTTGTATGAATGATGATGATTGTCATCATTATTGCCATTCCAAGCACCATCACCACAGCTAAATGGTGGTGAATCTTGAATAGAATTGCATTAGCACACGCAAACACAATGGATTACTAACTAATCGATCAATGAATCAATCAAGCAAATAACTAAACAAATAAAAAATCAACTAAACAAACAAATAAACGAATCAATGAATGTTTTCACAAAATTTCACCAATTTTGTGACAAAAAATTCTCATTACATAATGATCAAACACACAAATGAATGATTTTAATTCCAATATTTGTTCATTTTGTTATTGTTTGATCGTTCGACATTCGTTTGACTATTTGTTCATTTGATAATACATACGAAGCAAAAAAAAAATCGAAATAATTTCACCAACATCATCGATGATAAATCTGTATTTATTTTATTTTTCTTTAATTTAATGAACAAATGAATAATAATAATAATCCTCAAATGAGAATAAACATCATCATCATCATTCGAAATTAATAAAAAAAAAGATAAATAAAATCTCCCGAGAATTCATATAATTCAATAAATATATAATTGCATAATAACAGTAAATATTAATAATAATAATAATGATTGTAATAATTTACAAATCTTGAAAATCCAATATTCAAACCAAACAAATATATATAATTTTTGTTCGTTCACTTTCCTATCTGATTATTTTTCATTAAGTATATTAGCAAATATATTTTTTGGCTGATGTTTGTTGCATTAGAAATGAAATCAAATGGGAAGAGAAAGGGAGATAAAATTTATTTCTCATCGTTTATCATTGTTTTTTATACATATGAATTTTTTAAAATAAAACTTAGAAATTCAAAAGAAAAATTTGTCTAAATTTTTTCATTGAAATGAATTCAATTTTTAATGGATTTTCTTTGTTTTTTCAATTTTTTTTTTCATTTTCATTTCTTTAATCTATTTTCAATATGAATTATTAATTACAAATTATGAATGCAATTATTTTTTTTCAATATTTTGAATTATGATTATTATTATTATTATTATGACTTTTATGGGGCATAATTCCATTAAAAGTCCATCAATATTTCACTTTTGCCTTTTGAGAAAAATAAAATAATCATAATCGTAATAATATTATTGTAGAAATAAAACATAAAAGTTTATGATTGTGCATACATTCATTGGATTCGAAACATTGAACAAAGCAAACATTAAAAATTAAAAATAAAAATAAAGCTAAGCAAATATATGAAATGAATAATAGAAAACCAATAAATAAATAAATGAATAAATGTATGAATGGACTCTGAAATAGAAATGTTTTTAGCCATTTTTTTCTTGTTCTGAATAACTTACCTGTAATATTGTAATAATAATAAAATCGATGGAGCATAAAATGATGCAATAGTAGCAAATATTTGATATGAAATATCTTGGGATATCATACATTCTTTACGTTCAACGATTCTTTCTACAAATTCATCATCTTTCCAGCCGAGCATCGGCCCTAACGATATGATCGCCGAAAATAGCCAAATAACTGCAATACCAGCACAAACATGTTTAGCTTTTCGGCGATGTATATAATCGACAGTGGTCACTGCCCATAAACGATCACATGAAATTGCTAATAAATGGAATATACTTGAGCATCAGACGGTAGAGTACAGAAAAGTTAAAAAAAAATGATCGATTATTTTTTTAATAATTAATAATTTCGATTGGAATTTTTCTTATTTCAATTCATTGATTAATAATTTACCTAGTCGTACAGCACAGTACATCAACAAATGTCCATATTTCACATAATTTTATGCCCATATTCCATTCACCGGTCACTTCATAAATTGCACCGATAGGCATCACTAGACAAGCGACCAATAAATCAGTGACGGCTAATGATACTACCAGATAATTTCCCACTGATCGTAATGATCTTTCTAATATGACAGCTGATATGACGAAAACATTTCCTAGAATCAGATCGAATCGATCATATGGATTCATTTTCAAATCCAAAGAAGGAAAATGATAATTTTTATAATAATTGAAGAATTGATGATAATTCAAGCTAAAATTAAAAATTATCATACCAACAATTGTAGCCAATATTAAACATATCAATATTATGGATAATATAATCCAAATGATCATTATTGAAAATGTTTGATTTCTATCATTAAAATAATTGCTACTATTATTATTGTTGAAATTTGTTGTCGATGATGATGATGAAATCGATGTTATAAATGGTATTAAATTTAAATCGGATTGATTTTGTTGATGACTATCGTAGAGGAAAAAATAATCTAATGGATCTATAGTGGAAAGTGATGATGAAGCTGATGATGATAATGATAATAATTGTTCATTATTATTATCATTATTGTTGATATTGATATTATTGATTTCAATCTCATTATTATTATTATTATTGTTGATCGTATTAATGTTAATTGATGTATCATTCTGGCTATCGCTAGAATCATTATTGATATTATTATCAATATTATTATTGTTGATATTTTTCAATATCAATTTAAATAATGGATCATTAATGATCGAATCGATTTGTTTACTTGTTGGCCATTCGGTCGTATGATTGTATTGGCTGTTGATGATGATTGTGATGAAAATTTTTCTTATTATGATGATGATATTTAAATAAATGAAATTCATTAGACATAATAATGTTGTGAGTTTGATATGTAAAATAAACTATTGTCAACTATTTAAATAATATGATTATTTATGCATGAAATTTGAAGCTCGATTTGATTGAAAATTTTTTTTTTATTCATTTAAAAAATTTTCAATTAAATTTTGTTTCACATTTTGTTTCCTCGTTTTTTGTATGAAATATTACAGCAAATTTTTTCAGCTTTTCAACGGAATTTTTTCTCATGTTTCATTCGTTTTGAATTCTGGCGTTAATGTTTGATAACTCGGAAGAAGTTGAGTCTAAAAATAAAATTTAAAATCGAAATATTTTAAATAAAAAAATGATTAATGAAATAATGAAAATCAACTTTTACGATCGATCAATCAACAAATTTCAAATTAACATTTGATTTATTTAATTTCAATTGTTATACATTAAACATAAGACAATAAAATGATGAATTAGAGGCCAAATTGCCAAAAGTAGATTCAGAGCAATTTTACATTGAAAATTTGAATGAATCAAATCAAATTGCAAATTTTGAATGCTGTTCATTATAAACATTATTTTACATGATTATTTAACACACCCATACATCAACCACAATGAGATATTCACAATAAGATTTGATATTCATCTACATCTGAATGCATATTCAGTAATTTATTTTTATATTATGGAAATTCTGGTTTTTCTCTATTTATTATTCTTTTTCTTTCTAATCAAATGTTCACACATTGATGCTGTTTTACATTTAGGCCAAACTTAAAAACGAATTTTTCAAAACACAGGAAGATGAAAATCAATTGATAAAATTGTCAGTTCAATAAATGTAAATACATTCAAGGACTTTGGGTTTTCAAGTCACATTAACGGAGATAAAAAAAATTAAAATTTATGGTAATTCAAAGAAAACAATTTATCAAAACAACTGAAGCTATTACGAAAGATTCTCCCTGAAAAGATTACGACCCCTACAAAATCCCCATACATGAATATATGAAATCGTAAGGAAAATTCTCCGGAAAATATAAGAACATTCAAAAAACGTCACATAAAAAACATTTAAATCCTGTTATCTGTTGTGGACAATATAAACAGTGAATACCGAATGAAATTTTGCAAAAGAAAAGAAAATAAAAAAAATGAGAAATTCTTAATTCAGTTCCTGAGAATAAACATTATGATCAGGACATCCAGGGCAAATAAAGAAAAAGAAAAAAATGAAATAAATTAAGAAAAAATTCTAGTAAATTCGGGAAATTAAAAAGATTTGCACAATTTCATTCAAGTATTTCAAATGAATAAACAAATATTAATAATTATTATAGATGGTGAAAATTCGTTAAGTAAACATTTGGATGACCATCAATGATTCAAATTCAAATTTCAAAAGAAATAAATTCAAATAAATGAATAGATTAACTTCATATTCCTATTTTTGTGAGTGCAAATATCCAAGTATTTATTCCAAAAATCCATACTGTAACGGCATTTATATAAAATCCGGTGCGTCTCTCTCGGAGCTTTTCAGGAATACTATCCTTGACGCTAGGCGTCGGATGGTTGCCTTGGAACAATTCACCTAATGGTGATTTAAAAACTGTAATGTTGTTATTGCTTGATTGCAAATATGATTCTAATTTCTAAATATAAGTTGTTGTTTACTTGTTAGTACCTGCGGGTTACTATACAAATTATATTAATGGATTTAGACCAGTCATTCTCAACCTGTGTTCCGCGGCACTATAGTGTTCCGTAAGATTCCAAATTTCGGAAATCTAACTCATTCGTTTACTTGGTGTGCCGCGCAAATTTTGGGAATAAAGGCTATTCGTTTTTTCAGTGTGCCGCAGCAAAAAAAGGTTGAGAATGACTGATTTAGACATTTGAATGTAATGTAATATAAAATCTATGTACATGATTTCGATATGATCATTTTTTTTCTTATATTCGTTTTACTTGAAATTGATAATCACACAAATACCATTGTCTTTTATACTACGATGTTGTCAATGCTGGCTTCAGCTCTCACACACACACACACATACATGCATACGCTTGTACTAAGCGTCCGAAGAATGGAAAATTTTCGATAATGGAATCAAAAATTTTTCAAATATAAATTTCAAAATTGATAATAATGTCAATAGCAATAACAATGATGATAATAATGATAATATTAAAATTATTAATAATAATAATGATAATAATTGACAACCTTAAGCGAAAAAATTGCAGATGTTTTCTATATTTTCAAATTTATAAATCTGTCGCGTATGACCAATGACTGTTGGTAGTCATTCGTCATAACGATTTTTTATGACTTGAAAACTTTTGACCAATGATTGTAATTAGTAACATGCAAATTTCTTTAATTATTTTTCTGTATATAAGCTCGATTTCGTTTCAATAAAATATAATATATTTACTCTTCACTTAAATGTGTACACGCAACAAGTGGTGACCCTCACGTTTGAATTTAACATAGTTAAATTTTTTGATTTTTTTTCAAGTGATATTTTCAAACATTGAAATTTTTTCCAATTATTTTTGATTTTTGTTCTACATTTATGTTAATATTTTTTTTTTCTACATTTGTTTGTAAATAAATTTTTTTTGATTAATTAACGTAGTTATTTGTTATTAGTTTTTTTTTGTTGTTAATTATTTCTATTATCATCATTGTATATATCACTTCATCATTGTATAGTCACCATCATTATCATTTTTAGTCATCATCTTCACCAATTCCATCATGACATCTAAATCAACATTACCCACAGCTGGTAAAACACCCGAATCAAACATCGACGATTCGGGTCGTGCAACTATGGCCAACCCATTTTCACCGGGTCCATCCACCGTCGATGATTTATCATCGCAGATAGCGAGCCTATCGATCAATGATAGCGCTAATGTGGATGCTTTGGCCGTCAAGAATATTAGCGATCAAATTCCGGCTTTCACGCCCGAAGACGTTAGATTGTTTTTCTATCTTACAGAAGAGGTCTTCGCTGCGTCAAAAGTATCCAAGATCAACAAATATCGTGCGATGTTGCGTTGTCTGCCAGCAAATATATTAACGAAAATTTCTGGTTTCTTAATATCGGACTGGTACGAAAACAAATATGAAGATTTAAAAGATCATATCCTTCGTATTACAGAAGACAATGCTCAGAGCCGTCTTAATCAAATATTGGATGGCAATATGATGGCCAATGAAAAACCATCGGTTTTTTATCAACGTTTATTGGTCAAAGCCCAAGATCTCAAAATTGGTGAAGATGTATTATGGAACCGATTTTTATCCGGTCTCCCTGAAAAAGTCCGCGAAAATTTGCGTGTCATCCAACAAATCTGGCATGATAAAGAGAACCTGCTTCGTGCGGCTGATGATTTCTGGAGTTCATCACAACTGGACGTGGCTTCCGTCCAGTCCACCCGCAGCAATTCTCTGATGTGGCAACAACAACAGCCCATCCGTCAATGCAATCAACAGCGACAACGTAATCGATCCCGTGGACGAAGCCCTGGTCGACGATCCCGTCGCCAGCCACGAAGGGACCGATCACTATGCTATTATCATAGGAGGTTCGGGTCCAACGCCAGAAAATGCGAATATAAAATTGAGTGTCGTGTCAGTTCCATCGACCGACCAATATCGCGTGCGTCAAGCACATCATCGTTTCCGGAAAACTAGGAGCGGGGAGGACGTCTGTAAACCAGATTGTTTCTCCCCAGGCCAAACGCCTCTTTGTTTTCGAGCGCATATCTCGAACAAAGATACTGATTGATACTGGTTCAGATATTTGCGTTTGGCCCGCCAAGTTCATCAAAAAACTGCCTCCTCCAACATCAAATTTAACTGCAGTTAACAAAACAAAAATCGACACGTTTGGTACCATCACCAAACTGATCGATCTTGGCTTTAAGCGTAAATTTCTTTACGATTTTGTGATTGCTCAACTCGATCTGCCCATCATTGGAGCAGATTTTCTCGAATATTTTGATCTGGTCCCACGACTCGCGACGAAGACTCTCATCGATATGACCAACAAAATGGCTGTTCGGGCTGACACAACCGACCGTGTGTTCAGCATCAGTGTGATTGACGAAACTTCACCGGTAGCGCATCTACTGAAGAAGTATCCGGAGATTGCCCGGCCATCGTTATTCAAAACCGATGCGCCCCCTAAGCACTCCGTCGAACATGCCATCGTAACATTTGGTCAGCCGATTCGTCAGCGATGTAGGCGCTTACCACCAGACAAGTACAAGCAAGCAAAGGCTGAGTTTGATCAGCTGCTCAAACTCAAGATCATCCGTCCTTCGAATTCCCCTTGGGCATCGCCATTACATTGTGTAACGAAACCGGATGGATCGATACGCCCTTGCGGTGATTACCGGTTGTTGAACTCGGTCACTAAAAAAGATCGATACAACATACCGCACTTGCACGACTTCTTCAACAACATTGGGTCTGCAAAGCTGTTTTCGAAGGTTGACCTAAGATCGGCATACCATCAAATACCGATCAAACGTGAAGATATCGAGAAAACGGCCATCATAACTCCGTTTGGGTCATTTGAATTTTTATTCATGCCCTTCGGGTTGTGCAATGCGCCTAACACGTTTCAAAGGTTCATGGACAGCATATTCCGAGACTTAGATTTCATTTATCCGTATCTCGATGATTTGCTGGTAGTAAGTGATGAGAGTCAAGAAAATCACCTGAGGAATCTGGAAATTGTTTTCCAGAGACTGAAGGATCATGGTCTGGTGATTAATTTAGACAAGTGCCAATTTATGAAGACCGAAATCGATTTTCTTGGCCATCACGTCGATGGTCATGGTCTTCATCCTATGACGGACAAGGATGAAGCAATTAAACAATTTCCAGTGCCAAGTGACCGTAAACAATTATTGAAATTCCTTGGTATGTTTAACTTCTACCGTAAGTTCATCAGGATGGCAGCTGACAAACTGAAGATATTATACGAGCTAACATCGCCGAAGAAAGAATTCGTTTGGACGACTCAGCATGATGAAGCATTTCAAGAAGTCAAAAATCTTCTTGCCAACATGACCATGCTGAATTATCCGGTGGACAATGCACCATATTATCTATCCACCGATGCATCAAACACTGCTATTGGTGCAGTCGTCCAGCAAAAAGTCAACAACGAATTCCGGCCGTTAGCCTTCTTCTCAAAGTCATTGTCCGCAGCTGAACAAAAATATTCGACATTTGACAGAGAGTTGTTGGCTGTGTACAAATCGATCAAGCATTTCCGTTACCTTCTGGAGGGTCGGAAATTTACGGTATTAACGGACCATCGCCCACTCACATTCGCACTCAAATCAACAACCGAGAAGTCACCACGTCAAGCTCGCCAGCTTGATTTCATATCGCAATTTACTTGCGATATTCAATATATCAATGGTGACGCGAATGTAGTGGCCGACACCTTGTCACGAGTAGCTGCACTCGATGACAATCAACAATCATGGTCCATCGAAGAGCTCATCGAAGCTCAGAAGAACGATCCTGAGCTTAACCAGCTCAAAGATGACAAATCATTGGTCCCGGTTGTCATTTCTAATAACCAAATGGTTATTACGAAAAACGGCAAACCGTTCATCCCACTTGCGTTACGACGCAAAGTGTTCAACGCTTATCATGGTATTAATCATCCTGGTTATCGTCCAACCAAACGCACCATTCAAGAAAAATATTACTGGCCGACCATGGTCTACGATATTCATAAGATGTGTCAGGAATGTGTCGACTGTCAATCCTCAAAGATTACTCGACACATAAAAACGCCACCGGTACCAATTCCCATTCCTGGGAAGAGGTTCCAACACCTGCACATCGACCTGGTCATCTTGAATGAGTGCAAGGGATATCGTTATTTATTGACAATGGTGGATCGTTTTTCGAGGTGGCCGGAAGCAACACCATTGCGTTCAATAACTGCGGAGGAGGTAGCGGCAGCAGTAATGCGTACCTGGATATCCCGTTATGGTGTGCCGCAGACGATAACCACGGACCAGGGTACTCAATTTGAGTCGAAGTTATTCAACGCAATGCTCAGGATGGTGGGTTCCAGACGCATTAGAACATCAGCGTATCATCCTCGAGCCAATGGAATGGTAGAGCGATTTCATCGTCAGTTGAAGGACTCGCTTCGTTGCGTATTATTAAACAACGAAGATTGGGTAGACGCACTTCCTTTGGTTATGCTAGGTATTAGAACCACCTACAAGGAAGATCTCCGTGCTTCGCCAGCCGAGATGACATTTGGTGAAAATCTGCCAATGCCTGCGGATCTACCCCTCGAGCAAATCGAGCCTTCCTGCGATGCCCCTAAGTTCCTGGAACAACTTAGGTCGCTCATTAAAAATCTACCAGTTCGTCCAACGCGGGTTGCAAAACCCATAATCAAAACACCGAAAGCACTGGAAACGTGTGAGTACGTGCTAGTTCGAAACGATGCTCCTCGGCGTCCACTGGACCGTCCATACATAAGGCCGTTCAAGGTCCTGGAGCGTCGACAGCATACATTTATCATTGAAAAGGGTTCTACCCGTGAATCTGTTTCAATCGACCGCTTGAAACCTTCGTCCTCCAGCATCAAGAATGTTCGCTTCAACATTCCACGGCCTCGTGGCCGACCTCGAGCATCTTGAGGGGGACGCATGTCGCGTATGACCAATGACTGTTGGTAGTCATTCGTCATAACGATTTTTTATGACTTGAAAACTTTTGACCAATGATTGTAATTAGTAACATGCAAATTTCTTTAATTATTTTTCTGTATATAAGCTCGATTTCGTTTCAATAAAATATAATATATTTACTCTTCACTTAAATGTGTACACGCAACAAATCAATGATTTCTAAAGAAATATTTGAAAAAATGAAATGAAATGAAATTTATCCCAAGTGTATTTGTAATAATGATAATAATAATGTATGAAATGTAAAATTGTGATTCAAACAATATTGCAAATTTTCTAGATTTTACATGTATATTAAAGATAAATCTATATATTACATAATGTATAATGTATATTATTTGGCTTGAAAATTCTTGAATTTAACGATTATTATTTGCTTTTATTATTATTATTATCATTATGATAATCGATTTTTATTTTGTATTTTTCAATTTGAATTTCAATTTCAAATGGGAAATAATGAGAAATAATAATAATGATGATAATTTGCGAAAAATATATTTTTAATATTAGTAATCTGAATTTATGTATGAATAAGGCTTGAAGCGTTATTAATTTATCATTGATTACTTGTATAAAATATGTGTGTGTGTGTGTGTGTATGTGAATATTTTTTGCTTTATGGTGAATTGATGTGCAATTAATGATCAAATTAATACTTATAATAAACACAATATAATGATAATAATCCTTATTCGTAATGAAATGCTTTAAACTCTAATTTTTAATAAAGATTAATGTATGTGTGAAAAAAACAATTTAAATGATTTTATTGATGTCAATGTGTTGATGTTTTTCTTCAGATTGATCAGGTTCAAACATTTTTCTTGTTTTTACCCAAAGATTCAAACATTCATTGAAATAATTTCAAAATTCTGTCAAACACGTGAAAATTTCTTCAAAAACTAAACATATTTCAGGAATTGAAAAAAGATGAAAATTTTTACACTTTGTTCCAAGTTTTCCAACTCCAAGTTCCAAGTTAGAAATTCTTCCTAAAATAATCCATGTCAATGATTTTTCATTTCTATCATCATCATCATCAAATAATCTCATTGATTCAATTTTTAATGTTATTATTAATTGACATTTTTTCCAAAACGAAAAAATTTGAAAATCTCTTTTGTAACTTGTGTTTGACATATAAACATTAACAACAACAGCAACACATGCACTTGAATCACACATAATCAACCAAACAGCAGAAATCACCATCATCATCATCAGCAACATTAACGACAACAAAGATTACAAAGTGAATTACAATCATTTTCCACTTTTTCATGGCGAATAGAAGAAAATGAAAAAAAAATGAAAATAATTTTGACATTGATTTTGATAAAATTAACGTTTGAACAACGACCATAACAAAACAACAACAACGATTCATGAAACATCATCATCACAAGCGTTAACATTGAAATTATTATCGCCATCATCATTGAAGATTCAACATGGAACAACATTGAAAAAAATTTGACAAACTTTTGTTGAATTTCTATTTTTATTTGAAATTATTAAAAAAACAGAGGATAAAATAAAAATAGAAAGTTTATAAATGTTAATCATAAAACTAGTAATGATAATAATGACAACATTAATAATAATAATGATCATTGAAATAATAGTGATAATTGTCATAATGATTGTCGTGTATTGTCAAAGAGAAAAAAAGTATAAAAAATATAATCGAAAAACCCTTCAAGCTAAAATGTGAAATAATTGAATTATTTTTCGTTAAATTTTCAGAATAATTTTCACAATTGTTCAATGAATAATATTAAATGAACATCATTATCATCACTAAATTCATCATTCTTATCATCATCAAATATATTTGAATCGATTTGCGTAATCATTTGGAATGAAAATTAATTCATTCCATTCATAGAAATTCTTCTGTATGTAAATGTTTTGAAATTATTTGTTTCAGGAATTTCGATTAAAATTCTAAATTAGATTCTGATTCTTATAAATTCAAATTCCTCATGATATTCGTAAATGTTATTAATTCAAATTTATTACAATGCACCAATATTAAATCACATTTACATGCACCCACTAACACACATAAACACAAACAATTTCAATCAGATTATATTTCTTTTTATGTTCAACAATATTCAATCGTTTTCAGTGCAAAAAATAAAAAGAAAAAACTTTTCAAGGTAATTAAAGGAAATGAGATTTTTATAGTTTTTTTAGATTTTGGGCTTTTTTGGGTTTTCAATGTTTTTGGAATAAACGAAATGATAATTTGTGCGAATTGGTTCTACGAACGAAAAATTCAATTCTAGTGGTTTATGGTTTTTAAATATAAATTCTTTGTTGTCTTATTTTTTTTGTTTGAAGAGAAAAACATAACAAAAGTCATACAAATTCAAAATCGTGAATCGGAAATGTAAATTTAATTTTCATGTAAAACAATTGTATTTATTTGTATTTGAATTTAGTTGTTTTCGTTTCAATGCAAGAATAACATTATAAATACATTGAGTTTCTCTTTTTGAAATTGTTTTCATTTTTTTTCGATTTTCAATTGAATTCAATTCAAAAGCAACAACATTTCAATTGGTTCTTCATTCAAGAATCAATTTCGAAAGAGTAGAATTTAAATTCAAATTTGAACCTTTTTTTTTAGTTTGAATTCAATTATAAAATTCATCAGACAGTTGACATGAAATAATTTTAATTATAATTGGATAGAATGAAATTTTCCCAAAATTTTTTCAAATTTTTCGATTGTTAACATTTGAACATTTTTTTTTCAAATGAGTAAATAAATATTTTGTTCCCATTTCAAATTTTCATTGAATTTATAAATATTTAAATTTTTTTCCAAATAATTTCAATTCAAACATTTCATTTTATTCATTATTAGCTCTGTAACCATTTTTTTCGTGCTGGTACAATTCTCATTACCGATTTTTCAATGCAATTGTTGTTATCATGGTAGTACTTTGAGTGGATTTTCAGTTTTCATTTTTTTACCACCGCCATGAAAAACTGCACGACGAAGATATATGATACTTTCATCATGATAAAGATGAAGATGATTATTTTTCATAATATATTTTACAAATATGATATTAATACCATAAAATAAATAAATAAATAAACAAGACACGTTTCATATTATTTTCGAGGGAAAAAAATGTTAATAATAATGATAATAATGAAAAAATATGAAATATCAAATAAAATTTAATTTCATTTCATTTTTATTTTCAATTTTTTTCAAATATAGAATTTCCTATCATCGAAATTCATGAGATACGGGAAAATAAAATAGAAAAAAAAATCAAGGATCAGTGTTTTTGTTTTGTTTGTTTGGCTGTTTGAATAGCGAGAATTCTCTTTGGACATGATGTAGGAATAAATGGAAATTTCATTTATTTATTTTCATTTGTAAATTTAACAGAATTCTAGACGATTCACAATGGCACATTTGTACCAAATTTACAATACAAATTTCAAATGTACGATTCTGACATTGTGTTTAATTTTTATTTTTTTCTATTTTTTTAAATATTAATTTTCGCTTTTTTTCGAGAACCCCCACTAGACCTTAACAAATAATGATGATAATAAAATGAAAGAATAATATAAAATAAATTTGAAATGAAATGAAATGAGTTCCACATTTTAAACATTAGAAAAGGGCAAAAATGCATCGTGCAATGTGCAGGTAAATCCAATTTTATGTTTGGAATTTTGGCGTTTTTTTGATCATTATTATTATTATCATTAAAATTAATAATTAATGATAGAGATAATAATAATAATAATAATAATAATTTAGATAAAACACAAATAATACAAAGTACAAATTCATAATAAATACTAAGATTGATAAATTTAATTGATAATCAACAAAAAAATGGGCGAATAGCATTTGAAAGGAATTTTTTCATTTTCTTTGTGGAAAATCTTTCGATTAGATTCTAATGGAAAATTTTCCTTTCTCCAAATTTTCTTCTTAAGGCAAATTATTGATAATTGAAAATATTTAGGAATTGTTGATAGATTTGTAAATATTAAAGAAATGAAAAAATGTACAAAAAATATACAAACAACTAATGGAAAGAAAAAAAGATAAGATTCTACGAGATTCTTCAATTGAAAATTGCAAATAAAATGCAATCATTATTTTCATTCGTTTGTTTGTTTTGTGTTCAATTATTTTTCCTTTTTGGCAAAAAATATTGAAAAGTTTGTATTTACCAATTTTGTAAATTATTTTTTTTGCCATAAAAATAAGGGAAAAATGGATTGCAATGAAACAATAATTCTTTGAAAAAGGTAATTTTCGAAAAGGATATTTACTGAATAAAATAAAATAAATAAAAATTGAAATAAAATAAATTCCTTATTCTAAATCATCTTTGAATTTTTTCTTTCGAAAATGATGCCTAGTTATGGAATAATTTTAAAGTGATTTGAAATTTTTTTTTATCAAGAAAGAAAATGTTTTTAAATCTTTGAAAAATTTTTAAGGTATCAAAAATTAATTTCTCAGTAAACGTAAATAGCAAGATCATATAATACACTTGAAATCGCATTACACCATCGTCAAAGTGTTTTTTCTTCATTTTTCGATGAAAAAATATTATTCTCCATAATTATTTTTGAGAGGTGGCAAAAAAAATGAAAATTTTCAAATAAAATAGAAAATAATATTAATATTTTATTTATTTCGTATTATTTTCTCTATTTTGAAATGTGAAATGTGATTTATTTCCCTTTTAATTTTGACAAATTGAAATAGAAATGAATGATTTATGTGATGATGAAGAACATTAAATGATTATGAAAAATATGTGGTTTTGAATTTAGCGAAATTGTTTTTTTTTGTATAAAAATTCAAATTCAAAATGAAATTTGAAATGGAATTTTAGAATGCAATTTCATAATTACCATTTCACATTTAAAATTCGAATTTTCACAAAAAAAACCGAATAAAAATTTGAAAATCTTAAATTTCAATTTGTCGCGAAACGCGGTGAAAGTTCTAGAAGCAAGATGACATGAGGAAGAGAGCGCGGTGTGACCTTCAGCGCGAGCAGCTATTGGTCAAATTTATGCGCAGGGTCACACCAGCATGGCCGACACAATATATAAACAGGCCCAGAAAACAACGTGGTCATTTTTTGTCACATTTTTTCCATGTTTAAGCTTGTGTCGAATTTTTATGAAATTTCATTTTTTTCGTTTGTGTTTCTTAAACCGTTCCATAATACCAATTAATGTAAATATTTTCTTTTCCTTTTATATTGTAATTTTTTATCATTTAATCTAACTTGATTTTACAAAATTTTCAGAAATAAAGAACATTTTACAATCTCATGCCAGTTTTAGTTTTCCGTCGCATGACAGCTTTTCTTTTATTTATTAATTGGTACTACTGGAACCAGACATCACAGTTCTATCAACTTGCAGTAAATTTGTTTTGGTATATCTTTGGCTCACCGACGCCCAGTAAATTTTTTTGGTATTGGAAAAATTCATCTTTGGTTTATGTTGAATATTGACTGAACAGTTGGAAAATTTTGAGTTTAAGTAAACATCGTATTGAGTTAAGAATCAGCATTTTTTGAACATTGGTTTGATCATCGGTCTATCTGGAATCTCATTTAACATTCGCATAGTTTGAGTATTGAATCGAAAATTGTTATTTACTGATATTGTCTTATTGATCATCGGTCACATTTTGTCATTGGAAATCATTGGTTAAGTTAATATTAAATTGAAAACATGGCAGAAAATACAGCAACAGTCATCCCACAAGAGGTGAGAACAAAGCTAAAAATATGTCGCAGAAATATTACAATGGCGAAAACGAGGAAAATATCAGCTGAGCAAGCCAAATCCTTAAGAAAAGATTTAGCAGAATTACATGAAGAGCTATTGAGTTATTATGACGACGAAATTCCAGAGGAAGAGCTATCGAAATTCGATTTGTATCTAGACAAAATAGACGGCTATATTGCATCTGTAACGCAGGAAGAAATCTCTCGCCATCAATCAACCGTAAACGACAACAACAACAACCAATCGACATTTGAACATGAAGAACCAATAATTAGACAGTCACCTCAAGAAACAAACAATCTTATCGACATTAATCAAGCTCCGTCACCGAGAGTATATTTGCAGAATCAATCACCTCAAAATAGAGTCCCAGATTTATCCCAGCAAATGAACAATTTGAGTGTCCTAGATCCAGCCCCTCTCCCTAAAACAATATCGCAAGATCAGTTACCAAAATTTGACGGGAAATTCACGGGGTGGAGAAAGTTTAAACGAATAGTTGAAGATTTATTAATCCCCAACAGCCAGATCAGAGAAACTATTCGAATATCTATGTTATTGAACGCCCTCACCGGAGAACCATACGACATAGCAGAAAACGGTGCAGCAGAAGGACTGAGTCTAATTAGCATCTGGTCAAGATTGGTTGAAAAATACGACAGCAGTGAAACATTAATTGCAGAGTTAAGAGATGAATTGAAAAAATTTCCCTTCGTAAGATCAAAAGAAGATTTGAATAATTTAAAATCGGCTAGAGATATCACAGCTAAAGTTGCAGCGACTATTGCCTTATCGGGAATACAATCATTAGCCTGCACAACTTTAATTCAACAGGTGGCATATCGTATGTATGAAAAGGCAAGATTTAAAATATTATCCGAAATGGGAAACGATTTCAAATCTATGGCAAATTATATTGAAAACTTGTATCGTAAAGCTGAAAAATACGATCGAAATAGTTTAATCGTTGACAGCAGATTTAACCATCATCATCAGCATAGAAATCAACCGGTACGCACGGACACAAACCGTCGAACCGTACATAATGTAGCTTCAGTTAACAATGTGATCTCTTCTAATAATATGACAACCTGCATCTTCTGCAATGGACATCATCAAAGTAAACATTGTAACAGAAAATCACAACAAGAAAAAGTTAATATAATCAGAAACAACCGAATTTGTATCAGGTGCTTGAGAAACGGGCATACAATCCGACAATGCAACGATAGATCCACGAGATGTTCAATCTGCGATCGCCGGCACAGCACTGAACTACATGACATAGCCGCTATATTGTTTGCACCTTCGACATCAGTCAACAACAATCCAGCTCCACCACCATCGGTCGCAGCTATTTCGTCACAGCGTGCAACACCATCAACTATCACAAATAATAATAGTTTAGCCATACCATCCCAAGCAGAGACATCAACAGCGAGCTCAAATAATTCAGCATCGTCAGCTCAAGTAGCAGCAATATCAATTAGTGAAAATAAATATCAACTTAGTCCAACAAATGAAATAGTGCAAACAGAATATCAGCAAATAGTTCAATCAACATCTTCTACAAGTGCAACAAATGATAAAAACGAATTCGTCGTAGACAAGAGTCAAATATGCGGTAGACGTCCGATATTGAGCGGCAAATGCAATGGAAAAAATTGTGAAGTCCTGATTGATTTCGGCTCCGCTTTGTCTCTAATTCATGCCAGTATGGTTAATTCAAATGGAGAATTTAAAAATTGTCAACTCTTCGCAGGCTCCCCACTATTTCCTGATGATCAAATCATCATTAATAAAAAAGTTATTCTCACCATAACAAACAACAACAAATCTATTAAACTCCCGATCTTGGTCTCTGAAAATATTGACCCAAAACAAATAATAATTGGCACTGATACAGTCGCTTTGATCCTACCAGGAAATCCAGATACATATTGTATACCGACTATATTAGGAAACGTAATGTTCAAAACAAAAGTTGAGCAAGTAAGCGCATTATGTAATCTACTTGATGACCATTCAGATAACTGGTTCGAAAAAGAAGATAAGATATTGTTAAGACGAGAAGATGATGGCAAATACGTAGTGAAATTACCTTTCCTAGGCAATTTAAGACCGAAGGAAAACTATCTCGAAGCAGCGAAGGTTTTGAACAGCTTGCAGGCCCGTCTAAGAAAAGGAGATTGGCTCCAATCGTATGAGACCCAACTAATGCGATATATCGAAGAAGGGCATGCAGAAGCCGTACACGAGACAGATGGCTACTTTTTGCCACACCATCCAGTTATCCGTGAAGACGCTGAATCGACCCCTATCCGAATAGTATTCAATGGCAGCTTCGGTATGGACTCCCTCAACGATCTTCTCTGGAAAGGCGATACGAATGGTTTGAATGTGTTAGAACATTTATTCAAATTCCGCATCGGATGGTTCGCGTTAACCGCGGATCTATCAAAGGCCTTCCTACAGATAAATATCGACGCGGAAGACAGAAAATATCTGAAATTCTTATGGAGACGTAATGGTAAACTAGAGATATATCAGAAAACGGTATTACCATTCGGATTGGTATGTTCACCAGCAATATTGTCAGAAGTCATCAAAGACATATCCAATCGAAACGAAATACAACAATTAAGTGAATCAATCTATATGGACGACATCTTAATAGCGAATGATTCAGAAACGAATTTATTGACATTTTTCGGAAAAGCAGTTAATGGCTTACAAGAATCTGGGTTTAAAGTCCATAAAATAAAAACGAACAGTAAAGCAATCGCAGATAGATTTGACGTCGCATCCACGGGTAATGTAAAGATCCTAGGCATCAATTGGAACATCGACAACGATTCTCTTAATATTAAAGTACCAAATTTATCGAAAACTACGAATCTAACGAAACGCGAGTTGTTGTCAACCATTGGTCAATTTTACGATCCTCTTGGATACATTGATCCATGGAAGCTAAGTTTACGACTCATCTTTAAAGAGAACTTAGCTTTGGAGTGGGATGATTTATTACCACAGTCGGCTCAAGATAGTATTACGAAACATCTTGAGAATTATCAGCAATTAGAAAATATTAGAGTACAGCGTGTTCTGAGAAGAGGTTGCGAAATGTTTGGATTTTCGGACGCCTCCGACAACGCGTATGGCTACGTGGTTTATGCAAAAGATAATAATTCCTTGAAGTTTATATTCGGCAAATCTAAAGTGAGCCCCGGCAAAAAACTTACTATCGTCGAATTAGAATTACTAGCATTATTGGAATTGGCTAAGGCCGTTAACGATTTGAATTCAATATTTGATCCAGCAAAAATTACGATATTTTCAGACAATAAAGCTAACCTACATCGATTAGTGTTATCACCCAACAGATACAAACGCAGAACAGCTAATTGGCTGATGAAGTTAATCACTTATGTCAACAACTTGAATATCATAGTCCGACATGTAAATGGTGAGATCAATCCTGCAGATACATTCTCCAGGCCACAATCGATCGAACATTTCCTGAGAGACATACCCATCCATATTGATTGTCGACAGTTTGATACCAGCGAAAACAATTTGTTTCCAATTTATAAGATCTCGGCCATTGAAGTCTGTCCAACATCCAATGTAACGACTGAAGAAATAAGAATAATGCAATCTGCTAAATCGATTAATGAACTACAACAGATGATGAATAAGTATTTACCAACTGAGTCAAATGGCATCTCCAAATGGAATCATCTAATTAAATGCGCACAGAGTATTGGTAATATTGATAATCTAAAACGACCATACATCCTAGACTCTGATGCCTTGATTCGAATTAAAACACGTATACCAGATTTTTGCTTTATTGGAACCCATCGGAATGGAGAATTTCGCCGGCCGCAGTGTCGCGAAACGCGGTGAAAGTTCTAGAAGCAAGATGACATGAGGAAGAGAGCGCGGTGTGACCTTCAGCGCGAGCAGCTATTGGTCAAATTTATGCGCAGGGTCACACCAGCATGGCCGACACAATATATAAACAGGCCCAGAAAACAACGTGGTCATTTTTTGTCACATTTTTTCCATGTTTAAGCTTGTGTCGAATTTTTGTGAAATTTCATTTTTTTCGTTTGTGTTTCTTAAACCGTTCCATAATACCAATTAATGTAAATATTTTCTTTTCCTTTTATATTGTAATTTTTTATCATTTAATCTAACTTGATTTTACAAAATTTTCAGAAATAAAGAACATTTTACAATCTCATGCCAGTTTTAGTTTTCCGTCGCATGACATCAATTTTAATTGAAAAAATATGATTCCCTAAATGATTTCAAAATAATTTTTGACTGCAAAAAACGACTTGAATTTATTGTATTCAAAATCATCAACGATGTAATGAAAATGTTTGAAAAATAACTGAAACGATTGTCCAAAAAGTTTTCGTCAGTGTTTATCGACATTTTGCTATGATTTCAACGCACACTAACTTTTCGGACAATCACCACTGTTAGTTTTATAACAAACATTTTGAAACTTCAAATTTTCAAAGGTTTAAATTTCCATTTTAATTAGAAAAACTCAAAACATCATAATTATTAAAATTCAACTAATTAAAGATTCTCAAAAAAATGAATAAATAAATATGAAATTCAATATTTTGGTGAAATTTTCATTTATTAAAAATTCAAAAATTTTCCATTTTTCCCTTTAATTTCACTTTATTTCATTTTTTCTGATTAAAAGTAAAATTTGAATCAAATAGCAACCAAATGCTATTCTATTTAATGAATAGCAAGTATTTCAATGACTATAAGAATTTTAATGACAGAATCAGGAAAGAATTGAATTTTTTTTTTTAAAGAAAAAATTGAAATCTCAAATTGAAAAGTTCAAATTTTTACAAATTTTTTCCTTTTTCTCCGAATTAATTCAATCAAATAAAATGAAATCGATAAAATTTTTCAATTTATTCCAATTTTAATCAGAGGAAATTTCAAACAAATCTCAAGTCTAGAGAAATGTTTCTCGAGTGTCAAGATGAATAATTCAGATCGACAAATCAGAAGAACAAATCAGGGAAAAAAATTTGAATGCAAATTTATGCTCAACTTTTTGATTTGTTTGGCAATATTTTTGATTACCCATAGCTTATCAATGCTCATCATCATATTCTTTGATTTTATTTATTCGTATTTTTTGTTTTTTTTCATTTCTCTCAATTCTTTCGGAGTCGAAACAAATTTTCTAAATTGATTTTCACTGTTGTTTCACCGTATGAGACAATCTGTCGTTGTGGTTGCTGTTTTGATTTGATTTGATTTTGTATTTAAATTTTGTAAAATGTCAAATGTAAGCCAGGATAATGTTTGAATTTTTGAATACAATGAATGCATCCACATGATGTGCATATATTCAGATCATTGTCTGATAATGAACTATTGAATATAATATTTCAAAAAACAAAAAAGAACAAGATAAAACTAAATCAATGACAAAACATTTCAATGGGATGACAACCGAGAAAAACAAAACAAAACAAAAACAAATTATTTCGAATTGTAAAAAAGTCATTTCGTATGAATAAATAATTTGATATGGAATGAATGAATGAATGATACAGTAAAATGATAAAGGTATAAACACAAAGTGTGGAGGCAGAATATGTAGGTAGAATCTGACTGACAGTAGGTACCAAGGCTCAAAAAGGTACCCAGGAAATTACGGATCCGAAAAAGAGACCCAATTTGAAAGGGTTCGTAAAAAAATCTGGACCTAAAATTTTTTTTCCTGATCATTTCAAATTCAAAAACATTAGATAAATAAACAAACAAATGTAATGTAATGAAATTGAAATTTAAAATGAATGAATGTTTAAATTGAATAAAAAATAAAATAAAATAAATAAATAAAAAATGAAATTTTAATGAATATTCAATGATAAATAGAATTGATCAAATCAGAATTTAATCACAAAGTTTATTTCCATGTTTCATGATTTTTTTTCCTCATATACATTTCTCCGTTTTGTTGAATCGCATCTATTCATTTTAAAGCTGAATTTTAAAATGCTTTTGTGTATCAAAGAAAAAATAAAAAATTTGAACACATTTGGATGTTGTCCGGATAGTTTTTAAGATTTTCAACGAGTATTCTTCGATTATGACGCGAAAGAATTTTTTGGACAAACAAATCTCCATTCTCATTTTTTTCGAGATGGGAAATTTTAAAATTTCAAAAAAAAATGAAAAAAAAATCCAGTTATTATCATACTTAAATGGAAAACAAATTTAGCTTATTTAATTTAAATTGATGAATTCAATGTTTTGAAAAATTTTTTCTCCAAAAAATGATTTTAAATTGAAAATTTTTCAAAGCCAAACAATGTTCCATGTTTTATTTTTTTTGGAATTTGAATTTAGCTTTCAGGAATATTGAGGAGTCAGAATAAAAATCCCAGATTCTTCGATGTATTATTTCGGTATATTAATCTCGATATGAATTTGATTTTACACACTCACACAGTGAAGATATACTTGAACTGTCAATTGAAAAGCTTTCTTAAATGATATTTTCTTTTATTTTTTTTTTTTTTGTGTATAAAATAAATTGTTTACGAAAAAAAAACGA
This sequence comes from Psoroptes ovis, assembly GCA_002943765.1. Classification (NCBI taxonomy): domain Eukaryota; kingdom Metazoa; phylum Arthropoda; class Arachnida; order Sarcoptiformes; family Psoroptidae; genus Psoroptes; species Psoroptes ovis. The sequence continues at coordinate 3,348,189 of PQWQ01000001.1, forward strand.
TTTCTATGATATCTAATAGGTTGTTTTCTTTCAAATTCTGTCCGTGATAGCAATCTATTATCTTATATAATATTAACTTGCACAGCACAGAATTTGACCTTAGAAATGTTTAATATTCATTTAACATTAAACATTCAATTTTTTTTGGTTCCTCTTTGATATTTAAAATGAATGTCGAATTTGATTCAATATTTCAAGGCCAAAATGAAAGGTTCTTTTGGGTTTGATAAGAAGAGAATAAGGAAATGAATTTTCATTCAAAATGAATCATTGAAAAAAAATCGTAATGAAAATTTCATAAGTTTCAAGATGTTTTTCTTAAATGATCTTATCGTATCAAAAATGATGAAAAAACATTTTATTAATTGGATTTCAGTTATTATTTTTCTGCTGCTCTTCTGTTAATTTAATCAATGAAAAAGCTTTTTAATTTTGGGAGCTTTGGGAGATTTTTTTCGTTTCAAAAAAAAAAAATCACATTTGACTGGAAATTCTATGGAAATTTTTCAAAAAAGTTCGTCAAAAATTCTGATGAGAAATTTGCACTTAAAAATTCAAAAAAATTTTGAAAAAAATATGAAAAATAACGAAATTTCCCGGTGTTTCCGGCAGATGATACAAGATGAAATTAAAATTTATGAATCACTGATCCGAAGATGGAAAAAATATGAAAAATTACAATAGAATTGAATACAGATCTGATAACCAAATCAATCGAGAGATCAATAGAAAAAATTGTTGTACGGAAAAACATCCATTTTCGATTGATTTTTTTTAAATTTTCATTTTACTTTTGTCTCGATTCATATACACAAATAAATCATTTAATTCTATTCAATGAAAGATTCGATTTCAATTTGACAAAAAATTCCGATTTACTAAACATTACATACACACCGAACGAAGCAAATTATTATTATTATCATTATTCAATCACTTTTTTCCATTATTTTACTTTTTTGTTGATCTATTCTGAAAAATATATTTCCTGTCATATCGAAATAATAAAAGAATCAGAAAAATCAAAAGGAAAAAATATATTTTTCAAAAGAATAAATAAATAAATGAAAAAAAAGTTTTTTTTCTTTTCGAAAAAGTTTTTCAAAATGAATTTACTTTCATTTTTTCCTAGTTTTCCTTTATTTTTTCCAATCAAAATTTCACCATTATTATCTGATATGATATGATTAGTGAAATGGAAAATTATTCCATCAATTTTTTTTTTTTTTTTTTTTGATCGGTATAATATTGAATGGAATAGAAATGAAATGAAGAAAAAGATTGAAATAAAAATGATGATGATGAACAAAGAAAAGAAGAAGAAATTTTTTAAATTAATTTAATTTCTATTTCTTCATCTCTTCATATATAATACTTATACAATACTTTTCTATACTTTGTGATAAATCGAAACGATCAATGAATTGAAATAATTGAATTGAATTGAATGCAAGTGATATGACCTCAAAGCCAATTCTCTTCGATTCTTTTGCTTTTCTTGTTTTGATAATAATAATCAATAAATCAATCAATTTTTCTTCTTTATTCTTTTGATTTTCCATCGATAAATTGAATGATGGAATTTTCTCAATCGATTCTCCATATGTTACAATGGAAAATTTTATTTTTCGGTGAAAAAAAACACGATAAAAAAACTTGGAATGACTGCGACATTCCTTGATTTGTTTTGTTTACCTTGAATCACTTGAATTCCTGCACTTTGAATTAGACAAAAACTCAACGAAAAGATACCGTTCTCCATTGCTGGTGGTTCATCAGTGATTTTTTCAATTTTATTTTTCTTAATTTCACCGAGGAAAATTCCACTGCAAAACAAAAGACAGAATCATCATTGAAATTCTTGGTATTATTTTCATATTTCTCGAGCATATACTATGTACTCGGTATATAATTGTCATTATTATTATTATCATCATCATTTTTTTCATTTTCATCGTTTCACAATCGTTATCATTTATGAAAATGAAAAAGGAAAAATTCATTTTTTGATTATTCAATATGATGGAATATATAATAATAATAATGATAATAATAAAAATAAATGAAAAAGAATTGAAGCATAAAACTTTTCCTGTTTTTTACCAAAAAGAAAAAAATGAAAATATATGCTTATATTTATTCGAAGAAAAATATATGGAAAAATTTATCAAAAATATAGTGGAAAAATAGACCGCAGAATCTCATTTCAAGGTTTGAATGTGTAAAATTTGTCACCAAATATTGAAATAATAATGATAATAATAAAGATAAATAAACCAAGATAATTTTGACACTTGCATTTGTTTTCTTGCATTCACAATCAACAATCACAATGAACTTCAATGGAAAACATCTTCACAGCTATTGATAATGTATCGTGGACAATTTTTCGATCATTTTTGAACCATTTTCGGTACATAAATGTATATCGACAGCAATAATATATCACATTTAAACATAAATGTAGATATTAATAAATTTTCATTCATTTATTATCATTATTGATGATAAACTTTGATATTTTTCTATTATTCATTTATTTTCATCTTGAAATTATTATTTGCTTCTATTGTTTTGAAGGAAATTATTATTTTTGGAACAAGTAACGCTAGTGATACATGTGAAAATGTAAAAATATTATCAATATTCATAATTATTTATTGTTTTTTTGGACAAGTAATGACACCACTATAATAATAAAAATAAATAATAATGATGACTATTGAATGATGACATTCAATTATTATTGGTAGCATTGTGATGAAATTCGGATTGAAAATATGGAATGAAATCAGAAAATAATCGGGAAAAAAATGTTTTTCTCGAAATCAAAATCAAAATTATTATTAAAACTTACTCAAGATTTTATTGTTATTTGTATTTTCATTTCATTATTATTTGCACTGATATATCATTGTTTTAATAATATGAAATAAAAATATTCCATAAAATACGAAAATAATGAAAGCATTTTCATTGAAATAAAAAAGAATATTCAGAGGTTTGTTTGTTCATTTCATTATTATTATTATTATTATGATTTTTATTATTTTTTTTCATTTTTCATGAGAAATGAATATATCACAAATTGCATTGTAAGCAAATCAAATGCGTATCAATGAACGAATAAGAGAGAATTGAGAGAAGAAAATTCAAATTTTGATCAATTTATATCAAATCACTGAAATACTGATTCTCGATTGCTCAAGGTCCGTTATTTTCTGCTTTTTTAAATATATTTTAATTATCTTTTGTTTCATTTTTTTCAAACAATCTTGGGAATAAAAGAAACGGATAGGTCAGCGGTATGCGCGTACGTCCACTTTTCAAAATTGATTGATCATTTTCGATTTTAATTAAAATGTTATTCAGAATAGAATATACCAAGGCGTATTGACATGAGAGAAGATTTGAATTACGAATATTCATGGGAATTTTTCTCTTAAAAATTCATCGGAATTCATTGTATAACAATGAAAACAGGAAGACAAGAATGTTAAGAATATACTAAACAGGAATTCATAATAAATAATTGAATTGTTTATTAACGAGATCGACATTTTCTAATGAAAATCATTATTAATTAATACAATGATTTCTTACCTTTATATTAGACGAGTGATTAATTAAGAAAGAGAAAATTAATGATTTCCTTTGTGATATCTTCAGAGAAAAAATTTCGATTTCTTCAGAATTTTCGTTATTTTTATATTTCCGATTGAAACATGCGAATAATTATTGCGAGATTTGCAATCTTTTTCTTTTGCAATCAAAATTATCTGAAATTATTTTTCTTGTTCTTGTTGTTCTTGATGTCGTTATTGTCGATTGAACGAAATGATCAATGAAAAATAATAATGATAACAATAATTATAATTAAATGTAAAACAATCAGACAATAATTATAATTTACGAAATGGTAAATGGCATTCAAAGCATATTTTGTCTTACGAAAAATGATGAACGAATGAAGAACATTGAAAAAACACCGAAAAAAAATCAAACCAAATGATTTTGATTCAAATAATTCAAACAATGTGATAATGATAATGATAATAAAAATCAATGAACATTTATATTAACAAGTGAAAAATTGAAGAAAAAAACAAAACGAATGAATGAATGAATGATTTAGAAGAATCAATGATTTAAATGAAATAATGTTGAAACAGACTATAGATTTCTGTATTTTACTTTTCCAAGGATTCATACATTCATTTATAAATGAAATGTAAATAATTTTGGTAAGATTCGTGCTGCTGGTGCTTTTTACCCAGAGATAGACCGTTATATATTCCTCTTTGAAACGCATTGAATAACGCATGTGTCTCATGTGTGTGCGTTCATTCATTTCATCATTATCAATGGAGAATGGAGAAACATAATAAATGATTGGAATATTGTGAAATATGTGTGATTATATATGTTAGTGTGCGTGTGTCTGTGTGTGTGTGCGACCGTGTGATAGAGATGGGGTACTAAAAATGATAAAAACCATAGTGAAAACCCAAATGGGGAACAGAAAGTAGTACAAAATTATGTTCCAGAATCAGTCATATACTGATTTACTATGGAAATGAATTTCAATTCCATTCAACATTCATTCATAATCGATATATTTGGGAATCATTATTATTATTATCATTATTTTGATTATTGTAATTATTAATCACAAATTTTATTTGCAAATAAAAGTTTTTGGCTTTTTTTTGATTATTTTTTTCTCCATTGGAAATTACCATTATTTTTGTTTTTTTTTGTTTTTGTTTTTTGATTAAGTTAAATTATCATCATCATAATCATAATTATCATCATCATGATTAGAAATGAACATTTTTTGAACATTTCGTCTCGTTCATATGATTCATATTTTTCATACTTGGGCCATTTTTTTCATTTTTATTTATTCATTCATTTATTAAATTGGAATAATTTCATTATCAATGCCGATTTTCCACTGAGTTTTGTCGAAATTTTTTCCGATTTTTTCCTTGAAACGATCAAACTGATTTGATGAAATAGGAAAAAAGTTTTTGCAGAAATATTCAAGGATTTTCATGCCTAATATTTGTATCAAGTTAGATATGATAAAAATGGTGAATGATTATGATGATGATGATGATAATGATGTAAAGGGTAACTTCAATCATAATTAAAATGGAAATGAAAATGGAAAAAGTTTCACTCATTGAAAATCGATAGATTTTCAAGTTAAATGAATTTAATGATTTAAAATAAAAGCGAAAAATGAAAGAATTCTTCAATCACATAACAATTGAACCAATCGATTCCAATTGGAACCAATTGAATTTCCATTGATTTTATTTATTTGGATTCATTAAATGAATCCCCTAATTGTCAGAAAAATGTTTCGCATCAAATATCACCAGCGAATTTGCATTCATTTTCATCGAAATTCATTTCAATAAATTTCATAGGAAAAAAATTAAAACCTTTTCTTTCAAAAAATTCCTTATCAAAATCGTACAAGTTGTGCTTTGTTTTTTCTTCTTTCTTACGTTGACATTTTCCTTGAAGAAAAATTTATAAAATTACAAATTTCAAATAAATATTAATGAAATGAATACTGAAGACCTTAATGATTGTCATTATCATTATTATTATTATTATGTAAAACTTTCATTGAAAAAAAAAGAAAAAAATTTCAAAGTAAAAATTTGACATTCGTTTTTAAATATTTGAATAAAAAATTTTCAATGTGAATCGATTTTTTATTTTTCTGTTTCTATTTGCATTTTGTAATGTAAAAAAAAATTAAAAGAAATTTCATTTCTATTCTATTCTATTTGATACAATTGATAATCGATTCTTTTTTAGGTTCATTCGTTTTCTATTTGTTTCAATTTGAATAAATTAATCGTATTTGTTTTTTGTTTCTTTGTTTTTGTATTTTGCATTTCATTATCGTATTTCGCAATGACATTAACATGAACAAAACGTATGACGAAAAAAACGGCAAATGAATTAGACAATGGATAAATTTGTTAAATGAAAGAAAAAGTTTATTTGTTTATTTTATTTATTTCCATTTATCCATTTTCAAAGGCATTGTTTTCATTTATTTGTTTCTATTTACAAAATATTAACAAAAAATAAATAAATTTTGCAAACTGTGGTGAAATAAATGCGATCAAAAAAAACAAACAAAATATTGAAAATATTATCAAATTTCTATGGCGAAATGATGAAACAACTAATGTTTGATATTAGAAACAAATTTGGTATTGAATACATTATGATTCCATTTCATATGGATAATAATAATAATAATCAAACAACATATTGAATTTGAAATATTTGAAATTTGACAATCAATTTTTTCCTGGTATTTCTTGTTGATTTTGTTTAAATTTTTTGGGTTTAAAATTTTCGCTTTGTTCTTGTTTCATTGGCACAAAGGCTCAAGAATATATATTGATTCATCCTGGATGAAATATGAGGTAATAATTTTTGATAAATATCAATTTCATTGATCATCAATGTTTCATTGATTAAATAAGCATACAAACTAACAAATAAACAAACATATGAATATGGTGCTGGTAAATTAATGAATTCAAATATGTAAATGATGATGATGATATATCCATATTTATTCTTTTATGTAATTTCACTTTTTTAATTCTATTAAAAATTTCAATAATTTGGGTTCTCAAAAGTGAAAATGAATATAAATTTCAAATTTATGAGTATTATTTCCAATTTTTAAATTTCAAATTTTGTTTTCTTTGCTTCGAAATAGAATTTTCCAAATGACGTAAGTGATGATGATGATGATGATAATAATATTAATAATAACATATTATCAATGCTCTTTTGCCTTGAAAATAATTTGAAAAACAAACAAACCTTATATAATATTGAAAAAAACATATTGAAATAATATATCCTTGTTATAATGTATTCATTTTTTTTCATTAAGATTTATTGAGAATCATTTGTTCTTTTGTTAAGATGAAAGAGTTGAAAAAATAATGATAAAATAAACATTGAAAAAAATGAATGTGAACATAAATAGAAAAGTTTGGTATGTGTAAAAAGGAATGTCGGGAATGAAATAATATGAAATGATTATAATAATAATGGTAATAATAATATCAAAATTCAAGGTAATAATGACAATAATAACAATGATTGTAATTTTAATTATAATGAATGCATACATATTCCTGATTTTAATGGATAAATATTTGTTCTTTTATGATATCATTTCCATTTGAATCCTTTTTTTTAAATTCATTGTGTTATATGTCTTTGTATTTTGTATTTGGGAAGATATATTTGACACTTGAAACATTTTTTCTTCAAAATTTTTTCTTTTGCTTGAATAATTTCATTGATTTTTATAATCAAAATCATTTTTTTTGTACATGAATTTCAAAGTCTGTTGCATTGTATACCGAATTGTAATATCTTGTTTTTGCTGTTGTTGTCGTTTCTTGTTGTTCAAGACAAACACGAACAAAGATGAATTTATGAATTATATATGATTTGAATACATTTTCAATTATTTATAATTTCTCGTAGAAAATGTAAAATAATAAATTGATTTTTTTTCTTGCTTCAGTTTATTCTTGAAAATATTATCATTATAATTTTATTCAATATTTCCGTTTGTTACATTGAACATTTTCAATTTTTTATTTCTGATTTCATTATTACTATTTATCAAAATACGTGACAAGGTTATGGTTTTGCAACAATGCAAAAATTCGGTGAAAAATTGAACATGCTAAAGGTTTCATTAATTGTCAAATGATAATCAATAATTTTGAACACACATACGGCGAATAGACACATGTTCCAAGTTCAAAATGTTGTTTCGTTATTCGGTGTTGGAAACAATTTTTTTTGTTTTTTTTATTTTGAAACGAATTTATGTGAATTAATTCAATTCAGTTAATTATTTGGTTGATTGAATTTTCATCTTTTCATTCTATCCATTCAAATCTGTATTCAATTCTCTGACATTGGCAATGGCCATCAAATAATAGTTAAAAACCAGAAATGGAATCAACGATGATTATTACGAAATCGCTCCTTGAATTATTGCAATTATTATGAGTAGGAAATCGTATTGATTTATATCATAAATCGATTTTGAGTATTCCTTTGTGTAATTTCATAAATGTGATTCGAATATTTTATGATTATGATTTTTTCAATAATTTTAATGAGATTTTTTTTGAATAATTCATTGAAAATGAATGTTAATTATTTTTATTCACCATTATTCACTTGATATTGACATTCACACGTTTTGTTTGACCTTATTTTTCTCGAAATTTTTGATAATTTGTTAAAATATTTCATTCTTTTCATTTTACCACCAATTTAGTTCAACTTTGAAATACTTATTAATTTCGATCGAAATTCATTGTGTATAATGATTATAAAATAATTTTCAAATCGATTACTTCCATGAATATGAATAAATTAGTGTATCACACAAATTATGAATATTCATGAGATTTTGAAATCTTTCAAAATGGAAGGTGCGAACGACAAACAATCGAAACACATTTTCGCCGAGAATTTATTTGTTTTTGTCTTAAAATTATGAGAATGGAATTTGTCTTAAAAATGGAATGTAACCTTCGATATTTGTTTGTTTCCCCATCAAATGAAATTCTTGAACTGAATTCTTGTAAAACTCAGTGAAAACATGGTGATGAAAGATTTGTTTTTACCCATTTTTAAAAATTCTGGAAATATAATGACAGTTTTTTCTTAAATACAAAAATTTTTAATTACATTATCATCATTATTATTATTTTTGATAATAATTATAATGCTGATGGTGATGATGATGATAATAATAATAATAATGATATTCATAATAACATTCATAAGTTTATGTAAATTTAAATTTTTTTTTTGTTTTTTGTTAATCTTGTTTGTTTGTTTGGTATTTGTGTTTATCTCTCCATGTTTCCATGGAATTTATTATTTGGTATTTGGTGTTTCATAAAATTAAATAAATAAATGAAAAAAAAATTATGGAAACATATTTCAAAAAATGTTCAACAAAATGTGTGCACATAGCAGAACACTGTTTCAATCACAAATTGTGCATACACTTTCTAGGGAATGAAGATGATGATGATGATGATGATGGTGATAATATGGAACGAAAATGTATAATTAAATTAAAATGCATTTAAAATTTGGAAAATGTTGGGAATTTCATTTCATTTTCACTGAAAATCAAATAAAATTTTTTGAAATTTTGTAAATTTAATTGAAGACAAGGCAACAATCAAAATTAAAATTTATATAAAAAAAACAAGGAATCTTAAAGGAATATGTCTAAATTTTTTGGGAAAAATGTTTTTCAAATTGAAAATTTGTTTAAAATGAAATAAAATGTAAAAATTGATATAAATGTAAATTGATTTATTAACTTTTTTTTTTCATTTTAAAAAGAAATTTTGTTAATAATGAAATTATTTATTCTTTGTTTGGTGAAAATGTAATTTAGTTGTTATTTGCATGTTTGTTGGGAATCACAACTCAAAAAAAAAAAACAATGAAAAGATGATAAATAAATGAAAAAGGTAAAAAAATACATTTAAATATTTGGAAAATTGAGTGAAAATTGAATTTACTTTCAAAATTGAATTTTACTTTCTCTCCTTTAAATTCATTCAATTTAAATATTAAATGGAATTTGAATAAATTTTTCTCCCATTTTTTTTCCAAAAACAAAATATTTTCTACGAAATTTGTCCATTAATTTTTTTGGTGAAGAAAATGGGAAAATTTTAATTATTTTTTCTTTTGAAAAAATATCTGGGAAAAATTTAATTAATATTTGAAATTTTTTTTTTCCATTAAAAGCAAGTATTTAAATGACTGGAAAGAATTTTCAGACTCAAATTTGATCAAAGAAAAAAATTTTTTGTCAAAAATTTTGTTCAAAACCATGACAAAATATTGACTAATGGATTAAAACGGATTAAATTTTCGAGTTTGAATTGTAAATTTGTGAATTTGTGTTCATTTTTTCTTGAATATTATCGATTAAAATGTTGACATTTAGGTTGTTTAAAGTAAAGTTTCCTTGTGTTTCAAAAATCGACACGCTAATGAAACACAAACACACATGCACTGACAATGTTTGCATATTATAAAATGGAGAAATACGGAAAAGAATTGAAAAATAAAGTACGGAAGCAAATGGAAAAACCGAATCTTCAATATTACAACATTAAATTGGGCAAAAATTCAGTTCAAATTGGGCAAGAATCAATTCAATTTACCAAGGTGCAAATTGTTAGGCAATAAATAAGTAAATAAATAAATATTTTTATTGCAAGAATAAATGCGAATTCAATCATCTTTCACTGTCTTCACCTCTTAAATTGCCATCATCACCATCCAATTCAAAAGTTCTTCAAGATCGTTCTTCAAAACGTTTTCTTCTTCTTCTTCTTCTTCTTCTTCTACAAAAAAAAAAAAAAAATGATTATCATTCAAAAGATAAGTTTTATTTTATTTTATTTCATAAGTTCACTTTATTTGAAATTAAAGTCATTATCAGTGCATATAAAATATGATAATGTTGATTTTATGAACAAACAGCCCATAATCACAAATTCAATTCATAAATAAATTCAATGGAGTTTTTATATTAATTTTCATTTTTATTCTTCAAAAACTGATTTTTTTTCTTACAAACATTTTCGTTTCATTGATTCAAATAGTGAATTGAAGCAATTCAATTCACCAGAGCAAACTATACATAAACTTAAATCATAAAAAAAAGAGTTAAATGGCTCTTGTTTGTTGAAGACGTTTCGGCAGTCAACAACATTGAATTGAATCGAAAAGAGAGAAAATGTTACGCGATCAACATCAGCAGCAGCAACTTTTCAACAAATTCTACAAAAATATTTACAATAATCAGCAAAATCATAGTGAGAAGAAAAAACAGAAAAAAATTCATAGAAATTCATCGGAATTCATTCATTCATTCAAATGATTTTCCTTTCAAATTCAGTTGAACTGAGAAAACTGAAAGAATAACTGAAATCAAGAGAAGAATCATGAACGAAAATGAATTAAAACAACTAAGAAAAAATTTTAACTGAAAATATACACAAATTTCTTTGAATTTCTGTTTAATTTTCATACATTATTCTTCGGCTAAAGAATTAAACAAATAAATAAATAAATTCTACTAAACATAGAAAATGAAAGAAAAAATACAGATGAGTAAAAATAACAGAGAGAAAAATGGATCATTCATTTGGAAAAATAAATTATGATCATCATCATAGTCATTACATTATTTAACTATTGTGTCAAGAGAGATGAACAATGGTGAAATACATCCATAGTAAAATATACAGAGTAATACAGATCACTAGTAAAAAAGATGCAAAAGAAAATACTGAAAGTAAATTATTATTGTGAGATAGATAGTTGAAGAGATAGATGGATGAATGAATGAATGTGGATAAATGTCGATCCGAAATAAAAAATAGTGAGTTAAAATTAATGGATTTATTATTATTATCATCATCATTGGTTGTTATTATATTTGTGAGTTTATATAAGCTTCATTGTAAATGAATTAAAACAATGGTAAAACAATTTAGATTTTATCTCATTTCATAGCAGTAGATGAATGAATGAATAGGGAAACTATCGAAATAATACTTTTGGGCTTTAGCCGTTTATCTTGTTTTCATTATTTTATTACATTATTGGTTCGATGTTTGTTAATTTTATTTGAATTTTTTTTTGTTTTGTTTTCTCGTTTATCTGCAAGTACAACCATATATTTTCAATTCATTCAGTTGAATGAAAATTGAAAATTTCAGGAAAAAATTTTCGAGAAAATAAAGGAGTGAATATTGAAGAATTAATATTGCAAAATAATTAATTAAAAAAATGAAATTTCCAACAAATTTTCTGCTCAAAATTTCAAAATGAATGAGTTTTTCATTGACAATCAAATGATAATCCGTACATGATTAGCATTGAATTTTCTTGAAGAAAAAAAATTTCATTTGTCGTCCCGAACGCTTGAAATGTTTTTCTTTATTCGGAAAATTTTCGATTAAACAAATTCAAAATTAATTTCAACAATCATCAATACACACAATTTTCAATGATTGATGATTGTTGATTTGTATTAAAAAATTTGCCATTCATTTTCTATTTGATTTTATTTTTAGAATGAAAAAAAATTTTATTTTGATTAATCATCAAATAATGATAATATAAATATATAATTTATTTATAATGATGACGATTAGTCGGAATACTTGAGTCAATTCAAATTCAATTATCTTTTTTCATTGATTATTATTGTATCATAATCAAATGATGATAAATTTATTGCTTAAGGAGGAGCATCATCATCATCATCATCAAAATAATAATAATCATTGATTTATGATTTATTCAATTTTGTTTTTCTTTATTCAACTTTATTTTGCAATAAACATTACATAATGGTTTTATTTAAATTAAAAATTGAATACAATTTCCTGAAGCTAAATCAAAAATTATGATTAATATTTATTATTATTTCATTCAAATATCAAATATTTCCTATTACTTAGTTGTTGGTTGATTGTAAATAGATTTTCGCTCTCTCTCTTTCTCTCTCTTTTTCTTTATTTTTGCCACCCACACAGCTCAATTGATTGTCATTATTAGTGGATATGTATGAATTTTCATTTTCAAAATGGCTTTCAATTATTAACACTACAATTGCTGCTGTTTTTATATGAAATTCAATTGATGCCAAAATGAGAATGAAATTTTTCATTCATAGTACATGGACCAAATAAATGAAAAAAATGACATTTAATGAAAATTCGTAATCGATGCTCTTGCAAATATACAGTCACAGTCATTGAATTACTACAAATGTCAACGACAATCCGATTATTATTTTGAAGATTTTTGATCCAATGTTCATTGACTTGTGTTCAAAGAAATAAAAAATAATAATAATTATCATTATTTGCCTTTGAAATTTCAGTAATAATCAATCATGACTTATCATTGACATTGACTGTATATTCAATACATCATTTTATTACATTCATATTTGAAAAAGATCTATATGTTGTGAGAATAATCTATTATAAAGCCTATTACTTCATTATTGATAAATAATAATGATCGAAATTATTACAAAGATTCATAAAAATAGTAATCAAACAAACATAGAGATAAAAACAATAGAAAATTGTATTCATAATCATCCGTTATTATTATTATTTGTAATGTTTATTCAATGATTGTAAATATTTGTTTTCGATGATAATTAATTTACAATTACCATAAAATAACATAAAATTATTCAATTCAAATTTAAGCTATGAATTTATTCAATAATCACTATAATAATTGTTTAAAATTAATTAAACATAATTATAATATTTTTATTAATAAATTATTCTTATTCATTACAATTATAATCATTGATTTTATTGCCAAAATTAATACATCACCCTTATCATTATCATCATCAGCATCATCAGCGACATCTTTATCATCAAACAATGCAATTGTATTATCATCACCGCGAAAAAGTTCACCGATGAATAGTAAGTAATTTTTTAAGTTTGAAAAATAAAGTGATAATTTTGAAATATATAATTAACGATGGATAGTAAGCCCACAAATATGGCTGTCAATATCATCGAAACCATATCGTCGTTTAGTATTGAATTGGCATCATATTGATCGACGTGATTTATATAGTTCATGGATTGCATTATATGATGTTGAACCGACCTCGACGAATTTTGATTATAATTTCATCGAAAGAATATTTCCAATCACAACATCTGGTAAACATATAACAGCAAAATCATATGAATATTTTTCATTTGAATCGGCATTTTTCAATGATAAAAATAAAGAAAAATACCTCAATGATTTTTTACGTTCAGGCAATGGTAGTGCATTGAATAAATTATCATCTAGTCTTTGGTCTGGTTGTATAAAATACTGGATTGCCTACATACAATATAATCGTCGTATTGTTTCAAAGAAATGTTTACGCACAAGACCAAGATGGATGGAGCATTCAATGCCATTCATTGGTCAACGATCAATACTTGAATTAGCATTGCCTGGCACACATAATGCAGCGAGCTACGAAATTTCGGCAAAAATGAATTTTCCAAGATTAGATAAATATATTTATTGTCAAGATGAATCAATATGGAATCAATTAATCTATGGTATACGGTATGTATTGCTATCAATTTGTTCTATATTTATATTAATGATGAGCTTGATCATCCTTTTTTCTCTCATTGCAATAGTTTCCTTGATTTAAGGTTGTCATATGATAGTGAACAAAAAAATGAACGTGATCGTGTCTGGATTGCACACGGTATGGTCAAAGTTAATATACACTTTGTCGATGTATTAGAACAAGTATTAGCATTTTTATTATCAACACATCAAGAAATCATTATATTAGATTTCCATCGTTTTGAAGATGGTCTACAGGAAACATTACCAGATATAAATGATCGTCATTCAGTCATTGAACGATTAATATATGATTATTTAGGTACATATTTAATACCGGCTGAATATGGTTGGAATCGTCCCATACGTGAATTAGTATCGATGAATAAACGTGTATACATTGGTTATGCACGTGATAATCATCATAATAATAATCGTAATCGTCAATATTTCCATACAAACACATTACATGTATGGGCTAGTAGTGATGATTCAAATGTGTTATTTCGTCATTTAAATGATCGATCTTGTCGATCACCATCAACGCCATATCCTGTATCATTGATGGGCGCATTAACACCGAAATTTTTCGGTCTTTTACGTGACAAATATGATGGACTACGGTCAATGGCCGAACAAATTAATCATGATCTAAGTATTAGTGTATTCGATGAATGGTGGCAATGTATGAATATTATTTGTACAGATTATTTTTTAGGCAATAATATTATTGAATATACAATTGAAGCTAATTTATGGCGCGAAAAAAATCGTCAAAAACATTTGCAACAACAACAACAACAACAGCAACAAAATTCAACGTCATATCAAAATAATAATAATATTTTACTGAATTTATCGAAATTATAATTCTTTTTTTATTCGGAAAATTCCTTTTTTATACATTTATTTATTATTATTACGTCAGAACATAAATTCTTTTTGAAATCATAATTAATCTAGTGATAAATAATATTTAATATTAAAAATCTTAGATTAATCCGTAAATATTTCAAACATTTTTGTTCGATCAATGCAATCTAAAAAAATTGCTGAACTTTCATTTATTCCTTCTTTATTTTTTTTAATTATTTTCCTGTTTTGAAATTCAAATTCCGATTCTTTTGAATTATTTTTGATGAATGCAGCAATTATTCTTTCGGAGTGATATTCTTTGTTTGATCGTTTGTTCTGTCACACTAATGTAAAACAATGTGAAACGATACCTGGAATGATGAGATGAGGAAAAGTTTTTTTTCTGTTTTCAATTACCTTTTAGATGCATGAATGAATGAATGACTGAACGAAGGAATGAAAATATGAATAATTTATCAAATCTCAAGTTTGATTATTATTTTTTGCATGAAATCGTCATCATTATCATCACACATTTAATAGATAACAATAGAATTTTTTTCGTTTTGTTTTGTGTGAACATATAAAGATAAGAAAATTGTGAAAATTTATATTATTCACACGCATTATGCACTTGATGAAATTATTTCATCATTAATCTCAAGAATTCACATCTTTTTTGTACTGTTATATTATTGTTTTTGATATATTCATGAATCATGATGAAAAGTACCCAAAAAATAAGAATTCTCTATCTTCTTGGATACGAATTCTTTTTGTATTTTCATCATTTATTTAATTTCGTTTTTCATTGCTCATTTGATTGACGTCATTCATTTCTTTTAAGCTTTCGATTTCATTCGGTTTGCCATTCAAAGATGCATATTATTACTGGGACCATTCAAGGGCTGCAGCAAACATGTTCAACTTTGGAAATGAAATTAAAAAATGAAAAATAATTACCATATATCATGTTTCAATTTCAATACATAAATCGGTTGACCTGTTACCGAATGATTATTATTATTATTATTATTTTATCTTAAAAAATTATCAAAGATAACAATGAAAAATCGTGCAAATAAAGGGAAAAAAGTTTGGAAAATTCATTAAATTTTTATTAAGAAAATATCAAATTATTATTATTATGATTATGCTTATAATGTTTGGTAATTATGCGATAAAACTCTATTCATTTAAATAAATGTGAATGTGCTAAATGAATGGTGGGAATTAAATTGCATAATTAAAGAATAAGCATTCAGTTCAAAAAATGCATAAAATTATTTCAGATTATTATCTTGTTTCATTCAGTCAGGGAATAATCGTTGAAAAATGTTGAATCTGGTACATTATCATAGCTGGTGGTGGTACACAGGCATACACACATGGAAATAAAAATTGACAGAAACTTTGATATTTGAATCCAATTTATTATGATGATTATTATCATTAAACACATTAGCCAAGTTTGTTTGATTTCTCTCTTTTTTTTTGTTTTGTAAAAGTTATTTCAAATAAAACTTTTGAAAAAACAATAAAAACTATTAATCTAAATAATCAAAACAAAGAAAAATTATTATTAGATTCATCGTTAATGAATATTATTAATATTTGCAAATAGCTAATATAGAAATGAAATCGAAACTGTTCATTATTCAATGGAATTTAATTTTTGGAAATTTAAATTTTTCTTCAAAAAGACGTTTATACGTGGGTATTTACTTTAATTCTTATTTCAAATCCATATTAATTTTGAATTACTTATTGGATTTATGTCTTTAAAAATTAAATGAATAATCGAAATTAAATTCTTTGAAATTTTATCAATTTTTTATCGTTTTCTGCGATCGATCAATCAATCAGTTATTAATAAATAATCCATGAATTAATGAGTTAAATAATGAACGATTGTAACAGCTTGTAAAATTAATTTTTTCTACTGAAAATAGGAAAGCAAAAGATAAAGAGTTGGAAAAACTTTGAATCGATCAATTATTGTTTCAATTATAAATGATAAGAAAGTAATAATAATGCAATATTATTGACGGATTTCCCGCCAAATGTTTTCATTTGTGTAGGTGGTGTTTGTTGAAACAAATATAATGCAATTATTCATTTATTTATCAATAATAATGATAGTAATAATGATATAATAATAATGAAAGATAATGAAAATTGAATCGACTTTATAACATTATTGTCTTTGGCTCAAGGGTTATTTTTGTTATTGGGTTTTATAAACTTTTAAATGAGAATTTTTCAAACATTTTCAAGAGCGCTAAAAAATTTGAATTTTATTTTGACAACGCCATCTGTCGTCCAGAGAATCCTTCGTTAGTTTCTGAGAAACTTTTTTCAATCATAAAAATTGATCGGAAGTTTCTCCATACATTTTTCCAAAAAAAATTTTTTACACGTTGTGTCATTTGTTTTGGTGTTTATTTATTATTATTCTGAATTCATAATTCAATTAAATAATTAATCAAAGAGATTGATCATTTGGATTATTTTGTACTATTTGTGCCTGGAAATCCATGTAATCAACAATTATTCTGAATCTTTTTTGACACAAAATCATTGAAAAATTATTTTTAAAAAATTAAAATAAACGAACAAAATTAATTAATCAACAGATAATGCCATATATTGAAAATTTGAATGAATTTGCTTCGGCAGCTGAAGCATTATATTTAGAAAATCCATTACGTTGCCGTTTAGTGATGAAATATCGTCATAAAGATGGTAAATTAATTGTTAAATGTACTGATGATAAAGTATGTTTATTATACAAAACGGAAAATTCACAAGATATTAAACGTATTGAAAAATTAAATTCACAAATGATGCGTCATATGACTAGTGATGAAGATTGATTTTAAATATGATTTCATCTACTGAAAGAAATTCTATGATCATCATCTTGAACGATACACTATTTGATTGTAATTGTAAAATTGTAATTTATTTTCATTTTGTTATGTACCTTATGATTTTCTGTTTTTTCAAAATAATCAAAATTTTCTTGTATTTTTTTAACATTGATTTGTAAATTTTGATAAATAAATGATTAATTTTTTATATATCAAATTTGAAAGAAATCTATATTACAAAAATATGAAAGCTTTACATTTTTTTCGATGATTATCCTCTTTCAGGCCATCTGCATGCACCATCCAATCGAATTATTTCACCATTCAGCATTGGATTTTCGATAATATTTTCGACTAGTTTAGAAAATTCTTCTGGCTTTCCTAATCTTGATGGTAAAGGCGTTGTACATTGAATGAATTCCATCAATTCTGGCGCATTTGATCGCATTACTAATGGTGTTTCAAAAAAACCAACAGCAATCGTATTTACTCGAATGCCTTCTTCAGCTAATTCCCTAGATAATGGTAAAGTCATAGAATTTATCGCTCCTTGTGTTGCGGAATAACCAGTCTGTCCTTCATGACCTTCCCATGCTAATATGCTCGATGTGTTGATTATGACTGATTTGGTTCCATTTTCATTTTTAGGATTATTTGCTAGTAATGGCAGCGATAATCGTATTACATTAAAAGTACCATAAATATTTATTTCGACAAGATCAAGAAAATCTTTTAAACGCTGAGGTTTATTTGTATTGAAATTGTACAACTTGAATGCATTTGCAACGCCTGCACAATTCACCAATGCATTCATCCTTTGTTGACCATCACTATTATCTTTACACAATTTTAATGCATCTATAATGTCCGATTCTTTTCTTATGTCGCCTTTATTAAAAGAAAAATTAAATTTTAAAACTTTATAAAGATTAAGATTTCTTAAACCTTTAATTGCGATGACATTATCAATTTTTTCTTCACTTGGTTTCAAATCGATTGTAACAACACGGGCACCAATTCTAGCTAAATGGCGGCAAACATCAAGACCAAGTCCAGAACCACCACCGGTTACAAATGCTGTACAACCTTTAATCTTGTTCAATAACATTTTGTTAGGATTTTAATGAAAATTTAATCAAAAACTTTGACAAATGTGTATTTTTCAATTTTTTGAATTCAAATTTTTTTCAAAAAACACATGTGGCAAATCGATTATCGATAAAAACAATCGATATATTGCAATGCAATGCCAAAAACGAAACGCTAACATATTTCAAATATTTACATTTGATAATCATTAATTTAGCATCAATTTCATGGAATCAAATGTAATATGACATCATCATCATCTACATCATCGTCATCGTCATCAATACCAAGTACAAATTCATATCAAATTGTTTTGTATGATTCAACAAAAGTTGATTCTATAAAAAATAAAAAAAGAAAAATGAAAATTTATAAAATATTGATCACAATTTTCATACCATTTTATTCGCTAATATCTACAGCAATATATGCATTTGATCCATTTACGATAGCCACATCTTTAGCATTCGGTGGAGCCGGATATTATTTCAAAGATACAATAAATTGTGCAATTAATGAATGTTGTCATGCGGAAAAAGATTACTTACATAAATGGATTGCAAATGAATTAGATTATTCTGATTTTTCTGATGAAATATTTGGTCAACATATAGCGGTCGATGTTGTTGGAAGATTGATTAATATGCATTTAAAAAAAGAAAATCCGCAAAAACCATTAGTATTATCGTTTCATGGTTTTACTGGTACTGGTAAAAATCATCTATGTAATTTAGTAGCTAAAAAAATTTATAAAAAATTCAAAAAATTTGGTAAAAGTAAATTTGTGCATAAATTTATTGCAACGCATATGAAATCAAATGATTTAGACAATCTAGTTGAACAAGTCAAAGAAAAACTTGATGATTGTGATCGTTCATTGATAATTTTTGATGAAATTGATAAATTTCCCGAAAAATTTCTAGACATATTGCTACCATATTTAGATTTCGGATCACCATATAAAAGATCTATTTTCATTTTTCTGGGGTAAGTTTTGATTTAATAAGATAATCATCTTTTTTCAATAATGATTTATATCATACATATCATAGGAATAGTGCCGGAGAAAATATCAATAACGAAATCGTACATTTTATGAATACAAATAAATTACGGGAAGACATTGAATATGAAGATTTAGAACATATTGTGACCAAAAATGCTATGAAAATGGGTGGACTTAAAAATTCTGAACTGATTACACGTGGTGTAATCAATTTATTTGTACCATTTTTACCTTTGACAAAAGATCATGTTAGACAATGTATTATTGATAATTTAAAGCGACAACATAATATAATCGATCCAAATCAAGAACTTATTGATGAAATATTGAATAGTATTGAATTTATTGATGATGAATTTGCTGTATATGGTTGTAAACGTGTTGAATCAAAAGTTGGAATAATTTTGACCAAACGCAAGCGTAAATTCAAATCAAGTTGAATTCATTTGAATTGATTCTCATCCAATTTTTGATGTTAATCATGATTGTTTATTTTTTATATAAAAATATCATACAAATGTAAAAATGTCAAAAACATGAATTAAAGTTTCATATGCTAAGATATCACATAATATTGGAAAGAATAATTACAATTTTTTTATAATTTGTTATTATTAAGATAATCATAAATAATGGCAGCTAACTTTTGTTTCGATCCTAAACCATAAGATGATCGATTTCGACATGTCTGATAATGGCGAATGTTTGATTCGAAAAAATCACAATCATTTAGAATTGATGTTGAATATAATTTCAATTCAGGTTCTATTGCAATCATTATGGTTAATTTGTTGTCATCATCTATAATACGACTATTGTATTGTACAAACATTTCATATAAATCTATAGATGCATTATAATGCAAATGTTGATATTTAACTAATGATTGTCGATTACGTATGATTGGCATCAATGTTTCGGTTTGTTTTCTGGCGCGTATATAATCTTGTAAATAAAAGGCAACGATTTGTCTATTGGTATCATCAAAATAGCCATTATCTTTGCGTACATCGAAATTTTTCATTGATAATGATTTTTTATTAATTGACAATTGACTTAGTGGAATTGGATATTTTGATTTACGTTGCTTGAGTATTTGCTCAAATTCTTGATTAGATTTATTTGTACGTAATTGATATTCAGTAAACGGTATTGGAATGAAAATTTGATTGTCGGCGATCGTATTCGCTCGTACACGATTTAATAATTCTTCAGTGAAAAGCATATTACTTCGACAATGTAATAGAAGCATTGATTCTTGTGGTGATGTTGCTGTCAATGAACGTGTAATAAGATCAAGATATGCCATTTCTGATGGAAATGATGATCGAGGTGAATTTAATTTTGAATTTATCGCATCGGGTGGAATCAAATCCATGAATATGATTTTCGCTGAATTTGATTGAAATTTTGTCTGTAAATATAATGACACTTTTTTCAATCTTTCAAATTCATTATTTTCAAATTCAAGTGATACATCAACAGAATCATTTAATGTGTTGAAACGTGTTCGAATAAGGACAATGATTAATTTTGTCTGGTGATTATAATTTCTTAGACACGTGTTTGCATAATGATTCAGAAAACTAATGGCTAATGATACTTCTGCATGACCTCTTACAGGCAATATCATTGCCAAACGCAAATTTTCACTTGCTTGTGATGGTATATCGGTCAATAATTCTACTGGATTCAATGACTTGAGCATTTGAAAACGAAACGATGATTGCAAAGATGATGCACCATCGACGTGTAAATCGACGATCGTTTCAAGACCACGAACTGTATCGAATTTTTGGTATAAATTTTCAATATTCAAATCATCTAAAACAATAGATGATTGTTGATAATGATTTCTAATCCATTCTAAACATTTATTTTTAATCTGTATTATTTGCTTCAATTCTTCATCATCTAATTTACGAATAATATCAACATCATTCGGTGAAAAAAGGTGCGTTTCATTAGAATATGTCCAACGTTGAACTTCAAAACGATTTTTTGGAGTACGAGAATGAAATGATGCCAAAAATGGTGATGATTCTAAATATTTAAATTGATGCAATTTTCGATCAATATTTTCGGTTTCTCTATTTAATCGATTTATGCTATCAATCGCTACAAGTGTCTGCACGAGTCTAAATGCGTCAGAGTAAAAATCTAATGGATATATGAAAATTGATTCCAAAATGTTTTCTTCTTGATTCAATGAGATCAATTGAGTATCATTGTGCAATGAAACTGATTTATGATAAAAATGAACATTATGATTTGTATTCATTTTATAATGCTTAGATATTTGATCAACATAACATGACCAATTATTATGACACAATGATATTAAAGATGAACTAATAAATAAGCCATTATCTAATATATGATCATTGTGGCCAAAATTGTTTTCAATAAATTTCAATCTTGAATCATCGTCTCCATTAATGTTTGATGAGTGATTATTTGATACGGACAATATATAATCAGAAATCGATATTGATTTAAGATATTGTTGAAAATTATATGAGTGAACAAATGTTTTTTCTGTGATAATCATTATAAATTCATATTCATTTGATTTCTGTTTGGCAATCAAATAATTCAAAATAATTACATGATATAATTGATTATCTTGATTATTCATTACTAATTTATCCAAATTTTCATTGTAATTATCACCAATAATTAGTCGACTATTATTGACCGTACCTTTTGATATGTCTGGATAAAAATATAGTAAATCATTATCGAAATCGATAAAAATTAACTCGTTGATAGTTTTGATATATTTTTCAATCATTTGGTGATATGATCTTGATTCGGTGTTGAACGATTGCTCCAAAAAGAATTCAGTACGAATCATTACACAAATCAATAATTTCATTTTGAAATTCAATTCAATCGTATGAAAACGTGGGCGATAAAATTTTAATTTTTTATCATGCACCATACCATTCATTAATGATTGTTGTTGTAGTTGATTGTTATTGTTTTCAACAAATAATTCATTGTTGTTATTATTATTAGAAGTATAATTTGTTTTATCAAAATGAATGATAGGAACATAGTCCACTGATGACATTTTACGATACCATTTTTCCAGCTTTAAGAATAAATCAAAATCATTACGATTTAATTTTAATAATTGATATTGTTTTGTATTGTGAATTTGGGTATTATCATCAAAATCATTATGATCATTTTGGTCATTCATTAATAATGATGTACAATTATTATCAATGATTGGCACAAATAATGTTGCGAAAATGATGCCGAAAAAACAACCGATAAAAAAGTAACGATATTTTCTTGATAAATTAAGAAATAATAATTTCCAATATGATAATATTATATTCATGTTTTTTCTCTCTCAATTGATCAACACTGATAATCTGACATTTTTTTTCAATTAATTCATTAATCCAATATTATATTATTTCATTGTATACATTAATTAAACATGCATCATTATTGTAGAATTTTTCCTCAATAAAACGTAATAATAATAATCATGATCATCATTAGTGTTTGGTAGTAGCATCTTTAAATTGAGATCAACACACAAACTTTTACACAAATCAAATCAATTATGAATCAAATTTGAAATTTAATTACAGACAGACACAAATTAATGTAAATTTTCATTAATGTAAACACATAATGTCGGAAATGTATGAAAATAAATAAATAAATGAATTTTAATAACCAAGGAAACCGTATACAGAATTCAAATCAATGAAAATGAATGCATGTGGAATGACTAATCATCATCATCATCATCATCAATATCAACGCAAATCATTTACAATGTAACATGTAATGTACAAATTTCAGCAAAGAAATTCAAGCAAAAATCAAAACACAATTCATTCAATTTGAATCATTATTGACATGTGTGTGAGACAAGAAACAAAATATGAATGCAACAGCAGAAACAAACCTAATGCTGGTTTAGTCTTGTTGATCATTGTGTTTTTGGTGTTTGGTTATTTTCTATTGTGTTGCATTTTTTTTGTTTCGTTTCATTTAAATGTATTCATTCATCTTCAGATGTCGTGTGTTCATATTTCTTCTTGAATTGATCACAGACACATATGGTTGTTGATATTTGAGAATTTTTTTTCATCTAAACAAATTTTTTTTAAGTTTGAAAACTAAAATCTTTGCCATTCCTTCCATTTTGTTAGCCCAACCAACAAAACAAGGTCATTCATTTTCTTCGCAAAAAAATCAAATTTGGAAAGTTTCCGCTTCGAAATGTTTACAATGTTAAAAATGATTAATAAATTGATGATTGTCTAGCTAAGATTTAAAATTACTCATGACATTTAAACCCGGATTTCCAATATTTAGAATTTATTCATCAATGAATAATATAACAAATAATATAAAATAATTATAATTATTCTGTTGAAAATTTTAAAAAGGAAAAAATAATGAATAACAAAAAATAAAATTTGAATGTAATTAGAAGAAAAAATATCAAATGGAATCATGTTGTGTATGTATTGATGATCGAGAGAATAATGTCCAACATTTTTTCAAATCACTATTATCTTTTAGTTTTTCGAATGAATTTCTCAACACATCATATATTGTTTCATCATCATCATCAAAATGGAAATATGTTGAAAATTTTTGAAATATTTCTCGTAAACAATCTGAATTTGCATCAATATCGATTAATTGTGATGCTAAACATATGATGGCCAATGGAAAAGATTTATAATCACCGAATTGATTTAATGCACGCAATACACGACTAAATTGTTTACGAGATAAATAAATTTTCAATGCAGTCTGTTGATCATTATAAAGTTTTGATGATAATAGATAATCACACCAGCGACGCATTATTTCTGTGCATTCATTTCCATCTAAACTCGACTATATTCGTGAATAGAAAAAAATAAAAAATATTAATTAATTCTAGAGATATGAAAACAGCTTACTTTTGCCAGCCAAATCGAATCGAACCATTGATCTGAACTTTGAAGATAGCGACATGCATCTGATGTTTTACTTATGATTGTCAACAATTCAATGCCTTCAGTTATATGACCATTTGCAATAAGACTAGTTGATACTAATTTTACAACCGGTGCAACTTTACTTTCATTCAATATCGTCATGGAATTATCATTTGATTGACCATCATTTATTTCGTTGTTGTTGTTATTATTATTTTCATGTAATGAACAATTGTCTAATGAATTATAATCATTTAAATCATCTTTAAAATTATTATTATTGATTATTTGCTGCTGTAGTGATGCAATCAAACATGCTTTCAACGCATCTACATAAAATGATTGTTTATCTGTCATTATCGAATCTTCCATACGATTTGAATGTTTTTGCTGTTGTTGATTGAATAAATGTTCACTTTCCAATAAAATTTGCACAGAACGATTAAAATTTCTAAGATTCAAATTAATCCGATATATGAGATTGGCATGTAAATATGTTCGTCGATTTTGTTCTAATATCATCAATTTTTCCTGTAATAATTGACGAAAGTTTTGATTATCGATGAACAAATCCATCCGTGTATCTAATTCTTCATCCAATAATATTGAACTGATTAATAACCAAAAATCGTAATCGTTTTGATTTGAAAATAATTTTGCTAATAGAATTTGATTACTAATATATTGACGTAAATCGATTTGTGATTGGTCATTTTCTTCATTATCATTAATTTTAAATTGACGATCCTCGATGAATGGTATTTCGATCAAAAATTTTCGTATCAATTTTTTTCGTTGACTAAATGATAAAAAATTAATATTCAAATCATTTAAATTAATATTCGAAAAATATGAAGACAATGATGGTGATAAGCGTGAAACATTTAATGGCGATGAATATGTTTTTAATTTTTGATCAGTAATAACAATGAAACCTTCAGCTGTAACAAATACAGGCAAATCACAGCAAACCCAATCAAAATCAATGATTTTAAAATTAATATCTCTCGGAAATTTCAATTGTGAACACAGACGAAATTCTTCAATATCCCATATGTCGACACCTAAGTCAGCATACAATATCAAACATTTCATATTGCCACGACCAGGACCAAAACGAATTTTTTTAATACTGCTACGATATGTTGCTTCAGTACGAGAATTTTTTCTTTTCAGATCCCATAAATTCAATGTTCCAGATGCATCACCAAACAATACTTGATCACTTTTCCATGCTATACTAGTAACAGTGATATTACCACTATCAACATCCGAAGGTATTCTAGCTAGTTCTTTAATAATATTTCCTTCGATCGAGAAATGATACAATTCACGTGACATTACTATAAAATTTTCTTTGATCGGTGATGGATGAATTGTTAATGAAGATGTCGATTTTATTGAACCAGTTTCCGAATCACTGCCACCATATTCAGTAATTTTTGTAGCCTTTTTTCGATTATACAATGGACTCCATTCAATAGCAGTGACTAAACCAATCGAATTAGACATTGTGCGTAAAATTGTCAATGTTTTAACATCCCAAATTTCAAAAGGGTCATCACGTTTAAATAGAATAATTAGATATTGTTTTAAATGAGATACACGAATCGTTTCGATTGGCGAGGAATCGGTCATTTGATTAGTGCGAAATGGAGTCAATTTCCCAGTATTAATATCTATATGAATCAATTCATTTGTCACTTTACCCGAGCTACTACCTGAACCAGTCAAATTTTGTAAAGCACTTAATGGATGTTTACTGTATGAATGAATCGGTGATGTAATTGTTGGAAAAGAAAATGTGATCAATGATGTAGAATCTGCCCATTCAATACCAGCGACAGCATATGAATGTGCACAAAATTCACGATCTAATGTTGCTGTATTATTGTTTAATAACCAAATTTGCAAAATACCTAGACTATCACCAATGGCTAATAATGGTTTATGCTCATTCAAATTCTGAACAGTCAATGGCGGTGCCATTCTAATGACGGTAGGCATTGAATTCAAACCGCTCAAGTAATTTGTAACAATAATTTTGAATGAATTTGAATTTGATATCAAACATTTCTGGCGAATTTCTCGTGATTCTACACTTTCATTATGGATCGCATGATTAGTTGCATCATTAATCAAAAAAGCACCGAGTCTGTATTCTTGAGGCTTGATTAAATCATGCAATGATGGCAGCTTGGAATTATTGACAATTGATGATGTACTACGAATCAATGATTTAATTATTAAACGTCCTGTACTTAGTAAGAATGCAACTTTTGTCTCATCAAATTGAGATAATGAATAGCCGAATATTTTATTCTGCTTTGTCAATCTTATTGGTTCAGAATGACAAAGATTTACAAAACCAATATTCAGAAAATTTTCTTGAACGTTCATTCCTTCTGCATTATCATCATTGTTATTATTGATATTCGATGAAGTATCATGGATAATTTTCTTTTGGTAAAATCGGAATGATAGATTACCATTTTCGTGTAATGCATAAAATGCATTTCTTAAGCCACATGAAAATATTTTAATTAACCGAGTGAAATTTCTCTCGATCGGTATCGTTGTTATAATCATTTCCATGGTTAAATCTATAAGATAAATATCACGCGCGAACACTAGAAAAATTTGATTTCTCATCGATTTATTAAATTCAATTTGTATAAGTTGCAGATCATTTTGCATTATGTTCGCTGAATCACGGATACTGTTTGATGATTGTAAATGATAATGATGATGATCATCGTCATTGGCGATTAAATCTTTCATTAATTTGCTTTTATCTAATTTTTGTATAAAATCAAAATGGCTAGATTTATAGCTTGTTTTTTGTATCACATATACCATCAGGGGTAATTGTATTTTTTTCGGTTCTTTCGATGTTTGATTATTATCATTGAATTTGAAACTTGATTCATCCAAACGTGCTTGACCAATATAAATACGATCAGTATTAGTAGAACGAAATTCAAATATCAAATTAGGCATTGTTTGATCACAACAACGATTAAAATGGAAAAATGGATTAAAATTGATATGTGATACCATACAATCGATTCTCCAGATACATAATGATTCACCTAGATCTGCATCATATATTATTATTGTATTTTTAAGTGAATAGAATGATAATAAGTAAAGATTCTGAACTGAACACGTTGGATTTTTATTTTTATCATCAGATGATTTGTCATTTTTATTATCGTTCTCAGAATTTTCCCAATCAATCAAATCCCAACAATGAATTTTTCCATTTGAAGTTTTCGATATTGTTCTGTCTAAAAAAATCCAATGAATAAAATTAATCAAACGATTTTCACCCGTTGAAATTATAACAGTTAAAGGAGTTGATTCAATCACATCCCATATGACCATCATACCAATAGTATCGATCGAGCATAGACAAATGTGATTGTTTAGTGGCGACCATTTTAATAGGCAAACAGTATGTTTATGCCGATGTAAAGCTTATTAATGAAAAGAAAAAATTATTAATGAATGAATGACAATCAATTTAAACATCTTACTCTGACGGAATGATAATTTAGGTTTTGTATCAACGACAACAACTAAATTTTGACAACCATATGCTAGAAAACCGTTAATTGACCAATCTAGAGCTCCTGAATTTTGTGCGTGCAATGTTCCTGAAATTGTTGACGGAAATAATGTATATGGGTATGTTGTGACTGATGGAGACGATGATGAACGAGATTCATTGTGCATTTCATGCAATGGTGATGTTTTGTTTCCATTCTCTGATTTCTGTTCAGAATCTTTGATACTATCATTTGATGGTTGCATTTTCGTGAGAATGACATAGATTTAAATCCAAAATAATCGAAAAAAATAGAATTGATGATAATAAATAATACTGTATGTTAAAAATGTTTGTTGTTGCACTTGGCAACAATAAATAATAACTGGAATGACAATAAAAACTGATGATTAATCATAAGTATCATTAGTTACAAGTTTTTTTTAAATTAAAAAAATATTTGATCAAAATTTCACGCTATTCACACACACGCACACTTTTGATCTGTTGAATGATAGTGAAATTATGATAATTACATTATTTTTTATAATTGATATCATATTTTGATGAACAAACATCATCAAAAACAGCTTTGAACAGTACAAACACGAATACGACACAAAAATTGATTCTAAAAAACAAAATAATGATTCATGATGATATGACAAATGTCTGACGAGAAAAAAATAAATGATTTGAATGATTAATATCGTAATATTGTAGGATAATATCTGATACTAATGTTCAAATGAATTTTGACATTTTAACCAAAAAAACAGCTAGAATCCGTGGATCGAAAAAATCAAAAATAAACAAAATCAGCCAGCAAAAAAAATCAACAGTTCGAAATGAAAAATTCATAAAGGACGGATTCAATGTTGTGAGGTGAACCTTATTGGGTCGAAATAGATTGTTAGGTGCCAATAGCCACCTCATATATAAACGGTGTACACTCCAGCCATCTAGTCATTGTTCACTATGATCTCGTACATGCAACATGGTAGCAGAGCGTTACCCGCCGCAAATTGAAGATCTTTGAAATAGTGAATTTTTCGGTTAATTTTTCTGTGTGGTTATTTAACCGGTATTCTGTGTGATAATGTGCTTGATAATCTGTGTGATTATCTGTTTAATTTTCTGTGTGGTTGTTTGTGCCATTTTGTGGCATTTTAATAAAAATCAAAAATCCAACGGTCGAATTTTGGACCATCCGATTATTCAATTGAATAACATGTCATCAATTATCAATGTGGTCAAATTCACCGGTTCGAATTATAAGCAGTGGAAACAACAATTCGAGATTTGGCTACTGCTGCAAGGTATTGACAAGCAGTATTTGGAAATATCAACGGTTTTTGGTCTGTCAGAGAACATCAAGACAGAATTAAGAAAATTGACCGGTGCATTATTGTCCACGATAGCACCGAGGTTGCTAATTTTATTCAAAGATAGTGAACTGCCATCAGAAATCTGGAATAAATTACGCAACAGTTATGATCGCCACCACAAATATCGAGGTGCTGGAATTCTGTACAAATTGGTCAATCTCCGAATGAAGACAAACGAAAATATCCTGGATTACATCGCCAACTATGAAAGTATTTTGGCTGAAGTACGTGAATCCGGTGAATTGATTTCGGATGATTATGCCATATTCAGACTATTGAATTCCTTGACATCTGAATATGATGATTTAAGAAATGAATTCCTCATCTCGAACGATAATGGAATACCAACGTTCGACGACATCAGATATAAAGTACAACGAATTTGTGATAATCCAGTCGTTGTAAATAATCAATTGATTAATCATGGCTTCGCAACGGTCAAACGAGATGGCCAACGGTTTAATCGAAGGCAACGAATATGCTACAATTGTCGTTTGCCCAATCATATTGCTCGAAATTGTCCAACGGCCGTTGTTCAAAATAATTGGCGCCAGTCTGGCATTCAAAATTTCAACGGTTTTATTGCGCAGCATGAGGAAAATGAAAATATTGAACAGGCTTGCGCATTCTCAGTATCGGCCAATGATAATTCAGCTAAATGCCATACTTATGAAAATTTGAATTTGAAGAAAAAGAGAAATTTGAATGCAACGATTATGACAACGAACGATCAACAATGCCTAGTAAAATCAATTGGCGATTATGATCGAACGAATGAAATTGGGAACATTGTAGATGCCTCGAATGATATTCCGAGTGCAGTAGTAACAACGAACGCCTCGAATGAATTACCGAGAGCGATAACAACAAATAATGATAATGATATTGCCTGTGCAGTGAATGGCACAGATGTTACAACGAACAACCGGATTGGACAATCAACGCATCGCAATGGATGGACACCGATCGAAGACCCAGAGTTGAAGTGCTTGATCCAGAGGGGTGTGCATGTGGTGGTGGATCAAGCACCGAAGAAATCCGTTCCGGTCGAATCGGTCCCACGCAGGAGAACTGATGGAAGGAATATACCCATCATGCGTGGTGATGTGTTCAAGAGACCGCGATGTCAAGATTCCGATGGAAGGATTATTCCCATCGTGCATAATAGTGGTCGTATGGTCTTGGTTTCGGATTTGATCGAAGATTATGATTGGATGTCCAGCAGAACGTCAAGATTGGAGCGATTGCTCAATAGTTTGGTAAAGCGGCGGAGTAAATTAGCGCCGAGATAATCTGCTGGAGTGTACTCGTTTAGAGGGGTGTGTTGTGAGGTGAACCTTATTGGGTCGAAATAGATTGTTAGGTGCCAATAGCCACCTCATATATAAACGGTGTACACTCCAGCCATCTAGTCATTGTTCACTATGATCTCGTACATGCAACATTCAAATTTTTTTTCAAATAATTTTTTTCCCTCAAAAAAAAATTAAATAAATATTTGTTTAATTATAATTAAAATTATTGTAAATATTATAATAATTGTTAGTAATGAATACGCTGTATATTTAGATGTTATCATTATTCCATCTAAATCATTATCATTTTGATTATTTGTATTATTTTCATTGCCATTATCTTCAAATTCATAATAATCATAATCATTATTAATCAGTCGTCGTTGATAAAGGGAATTCAATTCTTCCTTATCCTCTAATTGATTATGATTCATCACATTGAAATTGTAATAAGTTTTTTCGTTGAGATTTTTGATAATACAATGTTTTTTATACATGCACCTCAATACCATTCGTTTTTTTTCTTCAAACATCGATGTCAACTTCAGCGTTGTTTGTTTATCTAATTTTTGTGTTGATTGATTTTCAATATCATTAAAATATTGCCAATTATATGATAAATTATTTAACACATTGAATAATAGATTAAATTTTGGTCGTATCGATTCATGTATTACTATTGTTTCAATTTGATATAATGAACAATTTTGAAATATGTTCATACGATTTTTCATTTGATTATCATAATTATTTATGCCATATTCATTGATCATTTTACATGATAATAAAAAATTTAAACGATTCTCATCATGATCATTGGATTTTTCAATAAGCTTATCATTATCATCTAAACGTACAATTTGTCCATCGAACAAACGATCCAATTGATTATTATTCAGCCATGAGCCTTGTTTCAATTCTATTTTAAATGATAACAATTTGATTGTCATTTAATACTAAGGGTATATTCTTAATTGACAATATTTTCATACCGATTTTTTTAGGTATTGGCCAATATCTATTATTATTGTGATCATTAGTTATGTAAACAATATTCGATATTTGCCATAATGAACCACGTAAATGTTCTAATGTGAATTGTAACAATGATCTTGAGGTCGTCGTTGTCGATTTATTAATATCATTATTATGTTTAAAAGCCTTATCGATTATATCAGCATTGATTAATTCATAATAATTTATTAAAACGAATAGAATAATCAAACAAAATCTCATCGATGAAGACATTTTACTGAAAAACAAAGACCAAACTGATCAACTTCTCATTAACCGCATGAATCAATACTGAAAAAAAAGTTTTATATACGTAACCAATAATCAGTAAAAATGAATCATAAAACAATGGCATTATGGCAACAAAAGCTCCTACAAATTTAAATGATTTAGCAAAAAATGTATGAATTAAAATTCTGATCATCATTCCGATGTATGACATCATCAAACAATGAATTTGAAAAATTCATGAGTATCATTAATACATAGCGAGGTTAAGAAACGTGCCATGGTATAAAATTATTGAATAATTAATTCATTTATTTTTCATATGATCTTTTCATTGATTACATCATTCAAAGTAAATAAGGAATAAAAAAACATACATAGATTCATCATTCAAAGGTAATTGTCTGCGGATGCAAAACTTTTTTCTTTTTTGCTAATTCCTAAACAAGGTGACCGAATATAATCATAATTAGGATTGTATAAATAATTTTTTAATTGCTAACAACATTTTTGATTACAACATTGGCAAAAACATTGTTGACAGCGAAAGCATTTCCAATAACAACAACGGCAACATTCACATTCAAATGGTGCACATGCACAACAAAGTGCAAATGGTGATGTCAACCATGATTTTATCTGTGAACCAGTCGATGGTTTTTTTCTAATTACATTCGATGGTGATAATGGACGATCTGATTGTGGTATCGGTGTTGATGATGCTACCGGTTGTGGTGATGATGCTTTCAGTATTGATTTTCCTGGCTGTGTTGTGATTGCTGCATCATTATTATTGATATCACCTTTGAATGAACGATTTTTTCCATGTTGTTTTTTAAAACTAGTCGATTTTAATGATCTATTTTTATTGGCATTGGTATTATCACCATCATAACCTTCTATGGTTGTGTTTAATATTTCAATCGAATGTTTACGGTCACCTTTATCAAGCGAAACAAGATTTATTGAATTATTATGACGATTTTTTCGTTGTTTATGATGATGATGTTGACGTTTTTTATGATTATCATCGTTACGATCTGAATCAGAATCTGAACTTGAACTGCTACTACTGCTACTAGTATTTTGATTTTTAGATTTTTCTTGTTTCATCGATGATGATCGATTGATTGATTTTGATTTATCACTAGGAATACGCAATGAGTAATCCCTATGATCATCCGCATCATCGTCAGCATTTTGTTGTGTACCTTGTGAAACTTTGATTATTTTTATATTTTTCCTCTTTTCTTCTTTACTTTCATCATAATCATGGCTATCTTTATGAAATTTATGGCGATATGAAGAATCGTGTCGTTTTTTATGATTATCATCATCACTCTCATCATTTTCACTGTCATAATCATCTACATGTTTCTGTTTTTCAATCTTTATCGGAATAATATGTTCACGGGGTGATGTTGAATAATCACTATTGATGACTATTGTTGTCGATTTATTGGTTGATGTCATTGTTCACGAATATATCAATTACATAATCAAGTTAATCAATAAAAATCAATAAATACACACAACTTGATCAAAACAATAAATTAAAATTTTTAATGAATAGACAAATAAACAAATGAATATTTTTGCAAAACAGCTAATTTGAAATTGAATCAAAAATCATAAATTTAATGAAATTAATAAACTCAAATTTCAATTTGAATCAACCAAAATTTGAATTAAAAATTTTTCCGTGAAAAAAAAACAAAATTTAAAAGAGAAATCAACAATGAATTGAAGAAAAAATAGGTAGGCACATCATTGAATTTCATGAATAAATTAGTGATTTTTTTATTTTGTATTCGCAGGTGTAAACCGATTATGGTCACACACTTACACATTGTCATTCAATAATGTGTAATGTTCATTAAGATTCAACAAATCATCAAATAAGCATCAATGTGATATCAATCAAAATATATATGAGTGATGGTCAAAGTGAAGAGAAGAATTATATCAACAATACAAAATAAAATATAAATTCAAAACCACCGAGGACAAATGAAGGTGTTTGAATATGAAATTTTTTGAATAAAACAAAACAAGAAAATTTTGGTTTCCTACGGAAAATATTTCAAATACTAATCAATGATCATTCACTTAGGTTATGACCATGAAATGGTTTCTTTTTTTGGAGTAATTTTTCTATTTACAAAACAAAATGAATAAATTTATCAATATTAATTCAGTTCCTACTTCTTTGTTGAGCATCATTTATTCAATGAGTTGCAGTCATTCAAAAATAAAAAAATAATAATTGATTTGAATTGTCAAAATTGAATGTGAATATAAATAAATACTTTATAACCAAATATAGTATTGATGACATTCAATTGAAGAATGAATGAAAACTTTAAATTTTTATTTTTATTCATAAATATAAATAAGTATTTCAAAAAATAAATAATGATAATAATAATGAACAAATTTGGACAGAAATAGAAAAAATATTCCATGATGATAATTGTAATGATAATAATGAAATAAATAAATAAACAGAAGCATTAAACATTGTGTTGTCGATTACCATTGGTTTGAAAATATGCATTTCAATGAAAAAAAAAATTTTGATAAATATCTTAGGAGAATTCAACTTGAATAATCATTCATTCATTTTGTATCATCAATGATCGTTTATGTCCATTATCTAAATTAAATGATAAATATTTAAACAATCAATTTATTGAATGAAAATTTATTAATTACCAAATTCGTTGGGCATTTTTTTAGGTGATGATGATCGATTATAATGATGATTATTATTGTTAAAATATGATGATTGTAATGATGTACATCGATTGATATTATTTTCAATTTTTTGTATCGGTACAACGATTGCATGATTTGCTTTATTATTATGATTATTGATACCCACATTGTTTGAATTTTCATTCACAGATGATTCATTCATTGTTTTAGATTTTGTCAATGATAATGAACGACGTTGTTCAAATTTAGAATCATTTTTGATCGATGCAGATGGGTGTACTTTCATCGACGATGGCCGTCCTTTTGTTATGGTTGATACAATTATATTTGAAGCTTCGGAGTGGTTTTGATTTTCAAATTCTTTATGTATTTCTTCATTATTTTCAACACTTTTTGAAGGTGATATTATTGCTGTCAATTGTTGAATATATTGATTGAATGGTTTCTTTTTGAATTCAAATCGAAAATTTTTTTGTAATTTCTGATTTGTATTTTTATTATTTTGATTCAGTCCATTTATGTTAGTTTTTTTCGGTGATGTCTCAGATGATGTTTTCATTTTTTCTTGTTTTGTATCGAATTCTTCGATAGTTATTTTTGGCAGCTGCTGTGGCTGTTGTTCATCCATTTCTTTTGGTTTCTCCCCATTATTATTACATTCTTCTTTGCTCTGATTTTTGATGGTGCGACGAAATGGTGAAAAACGATCAAATGCTGAACTTATTTTTGGTGTTGAGTCAATCAATGATTCTGATTCGATTTCTGGTTTCATTGTTTGAACAATCGTACGCTCACGGTCATTTTCTGAAAAATCATTATTGATATTGTTATTATTATGATCATTATTATTATTTGTTCCACGCAAACTTCGACGTCCTGATCCAATACGACGAAATTGTGTTCCGTATAAATTTCCATCAATATTGGTTACATTTAATTGATCAATCGGTGTGGCTGATTTCAAAAATTCAACCAAATCTTGTTTTGCTGAAGAATCAGAATTTATCGAAAAATCATTTGAGCTGTGTTTACTAGAATAGGAACGTTTGATTGGATTATTGAATTTCAATGATTCTGATTCATTTGTATGATTCAGTAATATTTTATTGTTATTATTATCAGATATGAATTGTTGTTTCTGTTGTCTTGCTTTAATCTTCTTTAAATTTTCTTCTCGTTTATAATTTTCATCCAATGCAATTTTGAATCTTTGAATAAATGCAACAAATATTTGGAAACATTGTTCCAATTTAAATTGTGATTGATCTTCGCAAAAATAATTTGCTACTTTTTTTCTCAGTGATTCCATATCATTTTCGAAAATCTTTCTAAAATTATCAATTTTATCTTTCGCAATACTTAAAAATTGTTCAATTTCTTCAAATAAACATTTGTCAATATCAGTTTTAGGTTTTTCAATATTTAATTTTGATTTTATTGCTAAAATTTTTTCCGATAAAGATTGTACTTCTAATTTAAGATTATCGTTAGATATTCTATGGAAAAATCAAATAAAATAAATGAATAAAATTTTAAGGAATTCGGGATGACCAAAAACATAAACGAAAAACAAATATAAAACTAAATAAAGATATCATTATTTATTTCCAATTTACTTACTTTGAAGCATCAATCAATGTTGATAATTCATCATAAAATTTATTCAAGCCTTTCTTTTCTGCTTGCTTAATTTATAAAAGACATACAAAAGAAAAATGATTTTAAATGAATTTGATTTTGAACATAACCTTTTTCTTTCTTGAATATAATATATTTACCATAGCTACATAATGTATCATGTACAATCCAGGTTTATTTGAACGAATTTCAGCCAAAGTAAGTAATGACATGATTTTAAATCCGATCGCATCACCAGCATAACCACCCTTTTTTTCAAACAATCAATGTAAAAACAAATGAGATCAATGAAAGATTATACACAAATAAATAAATGGAAATAAATAAATATTTGAACTTGGAATTTCAAGTAAGAAAAAAAAATACAAATAAATCAAGTTGTTGATGAAAATTTATGACTTACGAAATTTAAGAAATTTCCCGACAACAAAACTAATGTCAATATTTGTCGTAATTGTTCACTTTGCATTAATTCATTCGATGCATTCTTCATACAATCGATAGATTTTTCAATTATCGGTATAT
This sequence comes from Psoroptes ovis, assembly GCA_002943765.1. Classification (NCBI taxonomy): domain Eukaryota; kingdom Metazoa; phylum Arthropoda; class Arachnida; order Sarcoptiformes; family Psoroptidae; genus Psoroptes; species Psoroptes ovis. The sequence goes on from PQWQ01000001.1 coordinate 3,385,582, forward strand.
TTGATTCATATTCTTCGAGTAATAGCATAAAATCGATTTTCAATCGATAATGATTTATTGATATCAATTTTAAAAGAAAACGTTCAGCTAATGGTAAACGTTCACAATCTACTGGATCGATTTGTCGTAATTGAACTAATTCCATTTCATCGGGTAATAAATTTTTCAGATTTCTTAGTCTTTCCAATCCAATTTTTTGATGATCATTTGCAATAATTGAATCAATAAGTTGATTTAGGCCTGAATTTTTATATTGTTTAAGAAATATATTTACATTCAATGATCTTTTTGAATCAAGTATAGGTGCTAATGGAATATCAAAATTTATTGATGCTGAATCAATTGAATTATATTGTTGTTGTTCGCAACAATCATCGATCAATGAATGATCACTTAATGATGCCGTATCTACATTACTACCATTCATTGAATTATTTGATATAGCACTACAACGCCTTGAAAATTTTGGCGAATTTGGACAAGAATTCGATGCACTTGATGCACAAGAAATTTGTGGCTGAAGACAATGACCATTATTGTTATTAGTGCTATTATTGATATTGTTTCCCAACAATTGATTTGTTTGTTGACCATTAGATGAATTATTATTATTACTGTGACTATTATGTGTAATGTTAGGTATACAGAAAAGCTCTTCAAGTTCATCAAAATCGACAATTAATCGTTTATCAACAGGTGTAGGTGATGAGATCTCATTGGTTATTTGATTATGAGGTTTATTCTCCCCTAGGGTATTGATTAGTTTTTCCCCGATCATTTTCCATACATTATCGGTATCCATTTTATTGGACATAAGGGAGGATTTTGATATTTTTGTCCAATTAATTGTTTTCATTTTTAATCGAGGTTTTTGTGGTAATAAATCTGTTGTGAGAATCTTATCGATTTCTTGTTGACTTTGAGATGATTCAATAATGTTTTTCACAGATAAAAGTGGTGTTTGACTTTTTATTTTTGATGAAAATGACATTAATGGCGGTGGCGGCGGAGGAGGAGGTGGCGGCGGTGGTGGTGGTGGTGGAGGCGGAGGTACAGAATTGACTGGTATCGGTGACAAAGTCGGAGATGGTGTATTATTATTAAGCTCTTCGAATCTAATAACAACTTCTTCTTCTTCATCATCATCCATGATCAATGATGATAATGATTGACTCGATAATGAAGATAATGATGAATCGACACTGTTTATGGCGGAAGATGTAGATGATGGAGATGATGATGGCAAATCTTTTGATTGACATATTCGAATTTTCCGATCTAAATCATTCAAATGACATGTATACCAATTGAATAATTTATTTGGATCATGTTGCGATTGATTATGACTATCATTTATTGCATCAATCAATTGATTGCCGAATTTGCATATCAATTCTATGATCTTTGCCATTATAATTGAATTTGATTCATTTTTATTCTGTTTTTGTGATTTTTGCTGACTGGATAAATTGAAAATATAAATTTTTTGAAACATTTTAAATAAATAATCAGACGATTCATTTATAGACATTAAATATCGTAATATGAATAGTGTTTTCACATCATTATCATTATTAAAATCTGTAGATGATGATGATGATGATATTAAAAATTCATTAATATGATTTAAATTTAAATAAGACCGACATTCATCCAATAATTTTGATGACGATGATGAATGTTGTTGTTGTTGTTGTTGCTGCTGCCTCAATATATTATGCACACAACGATCAAAATTTGAGTCAATTTGCAAACGAAATTTAATCCATTTCGATAGGTTAGGCTGCAAACGTTGCAAATGATTGATTAATTCCAATATTGCTGCCCGATAATTGTCCCGTTTGATCATTGTTGTTGAAGATTTGTTTATCGTATTATTATCATCTTCGATCGTTTGTGTGAATTCATCGACCAAAATATCGATGTATGATGAATGTAATTTTGTTTTCACATTTTGTTTATATCGTAATTTGGATATCTAATTTTTTTCGTGGACAAAAGGATTAAAACAAAAACACAATCATTGATCAATTTATGACTTTTTAGTTTTAGAATTGTAATAATATCCTGAAACAATAGTATGTGGTCATCATCGATGGATGAAGATAAATAAGTGATAAATTCAAGGCAAACTTTAATTAAAATGCCAATCCTATGAAATTATCTCAATGGTGATTCAAAAGTTATTGAATATCAATGAAAATCAAAGTCAAAACTCTAATATTAATCAGTGATTAATTTGATTTTTTTCCTTTGGTTAAAGTATCGATAATCAAAAATATCAATCAATAAAAAATAAAAAGAAAAACTAACCTGTAATTGTAACAAAATATCCATTGTATGTATGAAATCATCAAAATTATCATCATCATTATCATCGTTATTGTTATTATTATTACAATAATTTTCATTAATCATTTTAATATTTCGGCACCATTTACAAAGATCCATTATTAATCGATGTTTTTGATCTAATTGTTTGTTGTCGAAAAAATCTATTGTGGGAAATTTTTCAATGAATAATGAATGAACATTCAATAGATTGCAACAAAACATACATTTAATTATATTATCATGTGAATTATTGTTATTTGTTTTTACTTTATTTGAATCGTTATTGGTTGATGATGTTCTCGATTCATTATTATATTTATTCATTGATTGTTTATTGTTTTTTATCCTATTTAAATTGCTATTATTAGCAATATTTTGATTTGAAATCAAAGAATTACGTATTTTCGATGATTGTATCGGTTTTGTTGTTATTGTTGCGGTCGATGTTGATGATTGTGATGACAATAGCGATTTTTTAGCTGCCAAAGCTTCCGATGTTTTTGTGTTTGTTGTTTTTGTTGTTGACAATGTTTTTGTTTTCAAAGTTGATGGTGACCGTTGCGGTTGTTTAGATTTTATCATGGCATTATTCGCGCTATTTTGATTCGATTTCAATGTATTGATCGAAGAATTTTTATTATTCATCTTTGCTGATGTCATTGTTGTTTTTGTTTTTGTTGTCACTGTCAATGTTTTCGTAGTCTTCGTTGCTTTTTCTGTTGTTTTGATTTTTGTTGATGTTTTCAAAGATGACAACGGAGATGAACGACATTGATCATTGTTGATGTTTTGTTGATTTATGGCGAATATTGGTGGCTTTGTCGTTATCATTTTGTTACCATCTTTTACATTTCTTTTATCTCTATTATTGATGATCGACAATGAAGATGATGGTGATGATGATGAGGATGATGAATATCTTTGTTTTGTTGTTATCATCATTTTTATTATGATTTTATGATGACAAAAAAATGACAGACTAATTGACGTTCGACTAAGCCTTTGTCTTCATGATAATATTTTATTTTATTTTGCAAATATTCAAATTCAAATAACTGTCAACCGACCAACTATTGATGATAATGATAACAGCCGTTTCGAATATTTATTTGAATTATTTATATTTTTCACCTGCAAAAAACAATTGAAAGAAAACAAAAATGTGATGAATGAACGGGAAAATTTGACGAATTTAACAAATATTTTGGTGAAAAAAAGCAAAAAATATTCATCACCAGATGGTAAATTATAACACAGGAAAAATAATGAATAAATAAATAAATAAATGATGGAAGATAATAATGATGCTAATAATTGGACATTTCCTATCAACTTGGCCAACCATTGGACAAGAAAAAGAACGAAAAAGACAAATTTGACAAATGAAATTATTATACAAAGTAAATGAATTAATGTTTTTTCAAGGAGAGAAAAGCTTTGAAAAGGCTTGAATAAATAAGCTTTAAATGCATGGATTCATTGAAAGCTTTGAATTGAAAAAAAATATTGAATTAAAAAAATTCCAGAATCTCTTTTCGACTTTTTGGTTGTGGCTGTTGTTGTTTGGCTGTTTGACCAAGTTATATTTTCATGATTTCATTTACTGGTGTGTGATGTTTGTGTGTTTGCACCATCGACGACGACCTTGATGATAAACTATTGCATTACAAACATAGATAGATAGATAGATGTTAAATGAAGAAAATTTTTTCTTGTAAAACGAATAATCATGATAATACTGTTTAATTAATTATTACATTTGACCTTTGAATATTGCTTATTTATTTGAAAATTGAATTATGTTTACCTTGATAAAAGAAGATGAAGAAAAAAAACCTCAAAAAAGTTGTTTTAGTAGCACCCAAATCTCTATCGATATCGCGATAATCGTTTGTCCACTTGGACATGTGGATGATTTAAGGAAAAAAACGGCAAAAAAGATGCGTACCGTGATGTCAATCGAATGTAGAAAATGTCTATACATCGGTATCATTCATACTATCCACATTTGAACCTTAATACAGCAATAATAATTTAATCCGTTTTCATTTAAAAAAAAATTGAATCATGATATTTTTTATTTATTTATTTCTTATCACTTTTAAAACTATTAAAATTAAATTCTTTATTTTAAATTTTCAAAAAAAAAATTTGCAAAATTTAATCCAAATTTTTTATTTGGCTGTTTATATTAATGATATAATTTGAAAATTATTAAGCTTTTACTAATAAACCCATAAGGTCAACAATGAGGCTATATGGCTTATGCACACACACACGAACACCTGATAATGCCTGTGTTATAATACATATGGCAATATATGTCTTTTGATAAAATAATGATAATTATTACAACGACGATAATCCCCTGATATTCAACTAATCTCGATTATACCTGTTTTAAACATGTGTTTGAATATGATTTTCAATTCTAAATATTGAATATTAGCAAAAAAAAGCTGTAAATTAGACTAATCTTAAATATTAGCAGAAGATTAAAAATCAACATTTGAACACACACCGATATATATGATGTGTGATTAATGTTCAAATTGAATGAATATCAATATCAATATTATTATTATTATTATCAATTTTTAATTACAATTATATTAATAATTGAGGCAAATTATTTTATTTTAAAAATTACGATAAATTATGATAAATTCAAGGTCAAACGGTTCACCATCTTTGAATATGTTTTTGGTGGAAAATTTTTTAATTTTCAAAAAAATTATGACAACCAAAAATGTTTGAATGATGATCAATGAATATGTTGAATGCAAATATAGTAAATGTATGCAGTAAGTCATTCATACATCATATGTCAAGACAAGATAATCGTTAGATTATTTCTTCTTCATGGAGAAGAAAATGAAAAATTAATTTTTCTATAAAAAAAAATCAAAAAAAGCCAAGGTGGATAATCAAGGGTTTCGCATTTATACATTTTTGTTTTGCCGGGTTACCCACTTATAAAATTTGAAATAAGAACGGTACAAAATATAATTGCAATTAATTGATCAATACATCGATACATTGATGCATTCAAATGCTGCTTCTAAGTTATTATTTTCGATCAAAAAGTAAACGATTTGAAAACAATTTGAAAATTACTATAAAATTATAGATAAATTTGAGAAAATTATTGAAAATTTTTAAATAGAAATAATTTACGAATCATTTTTCTCAAAAAAAAAAAAAAAAAAATTTAAAATCTATTTTTAACAAAATAATAACAATAATTATGATAATTTGATCATTAAAAATAATTTTTAGAAAAAAAAATTGATTGATTTATCGGGAAAATTCTCTTCGGAAGTAAATAATAATAAACAAGATTTTTTTTAGCTATCATCTTTGTTAATCACCTGTTTATGATTATTGTTTTTTGGTATTTTACGAAAAATTGATTGTCACAAGTTTTTATCCAAAAAAATCAATGAAGATACAAGTCAATCAAGTCAAATTGGTCACGAATTCATCACAAATTCGTTTACGCCGAAATTTCCTTGATTTCTTATTTCAAAAATTTATTCTCGAATAGACATATGGAAAATTGAATTTAAAATTTTACCCTTTTACACTCAGCTTGGTCAGTAATTTTTACACCCTAGCGAAACCTAGAGAACCCTTGAGTGTAAATGGACGAAATTTCAATTGGAAAAAGAAATGAAACTTGTGAATTTAGGAAATTTTCCAAGAAATTTCCATATATTCTCTATGAATATTTTTGAATACTCATTCATGAGGTTACTACTTTTTGTGATTTTCGATTTTGCAAATTGTTTTTTTCTTAATCATAATTGAATGAAATTTGAATCAAAATGCCTAAATCCAAGAAAAAATCTCATAAATCAATTGATATCGATGAAATTAAACTATTAATTCGAAAAGTTTTAGCTAATAATAATCTGAAATCATTAACAATTGATATGATATTCAAAAAAATTGAATACAATTATTTATTGGATGATGAAATAACGAAAACAAGTCCAAAACCATCAAAAAGTTTGATAATGTCATTGATAAAGAAAGAAATTTCTGAAATGAAAATTCTATCAATGAATCATAGTATGATTACAGCTATTAATGCTCCGAAATCATCATCAATAGCGAAAGGATTGAAATTTACAGCCCAAAAATTTCCAAATTCAAGTAATGATTGCAATTCAGTTAAAAGCATATTTCATGTAAGCAAAAAACAAACAAAAAAATTGAAAGATGTGTAATAGTTTCCGGCAAATGAAAGGCTTTTTGGATGTTTGTTTTGTGTTTGTTCGATACTCGAAAACGTGATTTGGCTAAAAAACCAACAAAAAACCTTTGTGATAGATTATTTCTATTCAGTATGTGTGGCTATTGATACGCGAATTTTCAAATTGTAAACATATTTTTGAATGTAAAAAAACAAAATACACGAGTATTTTCATCATTTGAATAATAATTAAACCATTGTTTTTGCTCATTTGTATGTTCAATTCAATAAAATTAGTTTGAATTTTTCTTTCTTCTTTCCATTGAATCAATAAAAATTGATGATTAATCAAAATTGACTTACATTTCAAAGAATTTTATTTGGGTTCTGTTGATTAATTGGTTGAATATGGATTGCTGGATATCAAAATAGTTTGTTGAAGAATTTTCGATGATATTTCATCAAAACAATATTTGAATAAGATTGATACCAAAATATTCGTTTAATAATCGATGAATTCAATGTAAATTCAAATGAATGCTCACAAAAAAAAGATGTTCATATGATTTTTTTTGTGTTCATTCCTAACACCGCAAATATTATTATTCTCATCAATCAAATGAACAAATGTATCGAATCAAACAAATATTATTTAATATGACGTATTTGTTATTCATAATTCATAGAATAAGCATCGATACGGCACGATTCTTTGTTGATAATGATGGTGATGATGATGACCAACAACAATAACAACCATGAAAAATTATTTTCCGATCCACATATCAATAATAAATTCAAATAATTTATTCAAATTTCACACAAAATAAACAAACATTTCAAATTTGATGTTTTCAAACATTTTTCAATGATGATCAAACAAACAAAGATGTATGGTAATTCGTGTGTATGTTTGATGGAGAAAATGCAGCAAACAACAATGATAATGTCGGCGAATGCAGACAAATGAAAAAACAAAAAGACTATCCCAGAGATATTTCAAAAAAAAAGAATAAAAATCATCGATGTTTATTATAACCGAAATAGTGTTCGCTTGCTTTCTCTCTCTCTCTGATTCATTCATTTTCCATACTAAATAATTTGTCAATGATTGAAGCTCCAATTCGTGTGGCATATAAAATACTCCATAGAGTTTCAGCAAAAAGAGTCAAAAGTAAACGAAAATTTTTTTTTTGAAACAAACACGAAAAAAATTGTTTCTTAATTTAATCATTAATCATTCTTGTAACAACAAATAATAAGTAAAAATTTAAAAAAAATTACGAAATTACTACAATCCGAACGCAACTGAAGAATCAAGGATCAATGCGATCATCATTGAGATGACCAAATTATTTTAGATTTTTGCTGATGTTTCATATTGAACAAAGTAAAATTGAAATTTATTTTCTGATCATTGGATTTAATTAACTACATATTCATTAGAAATAATAATGTCCAATAATTACATGTCAATTAAATGGATTCAAACATTCAAAATACTTGTATAATGGAAAATTAATCAAAAAAAAAAAAAAAAAAACAAATGAAACAACAACGACAGCCACAACAGCAGTGTTGTATACGTATTTACAATTAGTTCAAAAGGACAGATGTCAAAATACAAATAAAACAAACAGACAAATGCATTAATTATCATCAAATTCATAAAAGCTGAAATGAAAATGAAAATGTCAATCAATAAATGAATTTGAATATTTTAAGATTAAGCAAAATTGAATTTTTAAATTAAAAAATGAAAAATTGCGAATTTTAATTATAAAAAATTCGAAAATTTTTGATTTCTTATCAATTCAATTGATAAAATAATCTCAATATTCATGATGTCAATTTTGTTTTGAAAAACAACAAAGATCCAAAATTTGACATTCACACCATAGATCACGAAATATGTACAATAATTTATATTATCTCGTTGCACATATGCACCTGCATATGTTTAATAATAATAATAATTTGCCAAATAATATTGACCTAATTATATTTTGATGTGAAAAAATATATCAAATTTGTTGAGTGTGTTCTCTTTAATTATCATTATCAATATTATTATTTCATTTATTATTTTTAATTAACCTTGACTGTTTTTGTTTGTCAAGTATAGACGAATGAATTTCATGATCGAACAGTGAAACAAAAAAATTTTTTTTGCATTTCTTCTTGTTCTTATTTATGATTGACCATTGATTAATTGATTTGGATCTACATTTGTCCAATATTTTTGAAAAAAGCATACACGCAAACGATTCTCTGAAGCCAATATTATCCGTTTTTACACAATCAATTCGAAAAAAAAACGATGATTGAAATTAATTCAATTCAATTAATCATCAATTTGACATATGACAAATGTATTTATTTTCTGCTTTTTGCTTTTTTTGTTTGATAAGCAAGTAATTTATTCCAGTTTTTTTCGTTTCATTCTTATTTCTGTTCAACGATAATACTTCAAACATTATAATACTCAAACTAAGATTATCTTTCAATGTGATATTATCATCATATTTGCTACCATATTTGTATGCAACATGTTAACATTGAACAACAACAACAAAAAACATTACGATAAACGAATCATTATTATTTTATGTTTTCTTAAAATGTAATAATCAAACCTTGTCTTAATGTATTTGGTGACGATTTTTTTTTCGATTTCAAATTTTATTAATTTGAAAATGATTACTCATAATGGAGAGGGATTTCTTTCAATGAATGACAAATTAAATAAAGAAAATTTTTTTGATAAAATTGTCCTGAATTGTTAGGATTTTTTGATTGCAAAATCAATGTTAAGTGTATTTTATCTCGTGGGCAAGATGTCATTTTTGATTAGTGATGATGATTTTCCGAATACAGATTCCGAATCCTTGATCTCTAGCATCTTCCAAAGCCACTGAATGATGCTTGCAAAAAAAAATGTGTTCCGCAAAACTTGAATTATCAATTATTTAATTATAAAATTTTATATGATCATTCGTTGATATTCTTCATTTATTTTCTTTTTTCAAGGAATTAAAGATCTCAAATTTAGATCAAATTAATTAATCATTAATTATTTAATTAAATTCTTCTTATTTTTTCCATTTTGCAAATTATCAAATGTTTGATAATGATATGAAAATTATTATTTTGTATTTATTTATTTTTTCAACTTATTAATATATTTGCAAATAATTAAAGTAGCTCAGGAAGTATTTTCTTCCCATCTCTTCATCTTTGACAGTTGGTAATAGAGTTTGGTGATTAATGTCGAAATATTAAGTAAGAAATGAAAGGCGAAAAAAGGTGAAAAAAATAAATGAAATAAGTATGGATATGTATGAGGATGAATTTTCCCATAATTTTGACATTAAGTATGCATCACAAAGCAATTATCATATCATTGTTGATGAACAATGATCGGTGACTACCGAATGATCATCATGATGATGATGAAGAAAAGGTGAAGATAAATTAAACAAAGATGGGAATGAATGAAGAAAAAATCAAAATAATAAATGAAGACGGAGAAAATTAATTAATTTCATTCATTATTTGTTTGGAAAATTTGAAGAAATTTCTGTGTTAAATTGTGCATTTTTTGGCTTATTTCTTCAGGTTATTTCAATGTATTGCGATTTCAAGTAAATTTCAAGCCTTCTTCGATATCAAAAATATTTGATATTCATATCCTACAATTCGTTACAATCAATTACAAATTTGAATCGATTAAGAAACAAAATACGAATCAATTCGACTAAAATTAATTACAAACTGATTTAAACTGACATAATACATTTGTCATTGATCAATTTTTATATGATATAAATAAATAAATGAAATTAAATAAATGAATCAACAAATCGAAAAGGATGATTCAATTTGACATTGGGATACTTGGAATACATCGAATAAATAAATAAAATGAATGAATGAATGAATGATAAATTGAATATTATGATCATGATAATTATAATTATCATTATTTTTATATAATTATTATTATTTATAGTATTTTAATTAAATACATTAAATAATTTATATATTTGATATATTTCAACGAAAACCATTATACACATTCATTTGATGCAGTGCACACAGAGCAGACAAACTTGAGCATAAGCACATAAACACACACACCTCAATGACCATCAAAAAAAAAAAAAAAAAAAAAAAAAAAAAAAAAAAAAAAAAATTTAATTCAATTGGAAATTTCCGACCACATTCAAAATGCAATAAAATCAAATCAAATAAATGAATAAAATTTGAAATGAATCATACATTTATGATTGAGAAAACTTTATTTATTTATTTATTTATACGGTTCAATGTTTTTCTATCTTTTCTATTTTTATAATTATAATTATATTTGTTCATTGATTATGGTAATAGTAGTAACAGTAATGATCGTAAAATGATGGAGCTCCATCACTCCATCAAAGAGCTTCCTAAAATTATCCTACACACATAATTTCCTATTCGTTTCGAAAAAATAGCATTAAACAAATAAACAACAAATGTGAAGTGAAAACAGTTAAAAATTGTTTTTTAAAAATAAATACAAAATATACAAAAATAAATAAATAAACAATTTGGATAATTATGTTTCAATGAGTAAAATGAAAATTTCAATTTTTTTTTTCAATTTCAATTTACTTTGTTCCATTTATAGTAATTATTATTTGATTGATTGTCTTTTGTGTGTGTTATTTGTGTATTTTGTAACTGTGTATTATCATTGTATTAATTATTACTGCAAATTTTTTCTTTGAAAAACAAAATAAATAAAATTGAATCAAGTTTTTCAGTTTACAAATGGAAAAATTCATTGATTTTTGAAATTGAATCATAGTAGAAATTTAAGCAAACAAACTCATAGTTTGAATGTGATAATTTCATCAATTTATCACACTCAATATAATGATTGAAAAATGAAAAAAAATCAATTAAGAGGCAATACGCTTCATTTGTCTTTAACCACTTTTTTCGAAACATTTTGCAAACATTTTTCCAAAAAATTTTGCAATTTTTTCGCTCTGAAACTTGCTAATCGACATCGGATCATCAGCCTCGGATTATGAGTTAATAATCGTTGATTTATGTCTTCTTCTTCTCCGAAAAAATTTGACACAAAAATTCAATGCAACGTGAAGAAATTGAACAAAAACAGAAAAAATATGAAAAAATCTAAAAATATTTATCATCATCAGTAAATCAATTAGCGCCAAGAAATGCGCATAAATGCATGATTTTCAATCTTGGAAATTGAAATTTTCAAAAAATTTTCCCAGTTCATCCTTTGTATAACAATTCCAATGGTCGATCATGGTTACTTATGGTCGTTTAGGCCATAATTCAGATGATCAGCAAAATGTGATTCGAGCCAAACAAAATGCAAAAACAAGTATGATGATCAACATCTTCATTATTATTATTAGATTGTCCCATAAGTTTTTGCCGTTTTTTAAATTTTTTTTTTCATTCAAAAAACGGCAAAAACTTATGGGACAACCCAATATATCAACGACACATGATGAAAACAAGTGTTGATGATAATGGTGATGATGATGACCTTCAAATATTAATCATAACAATTTCTTGTTGCTATTGTTGATATCGATAATGATGGCGATAATGTTGTTCATATTTCAACATGATCATTCAACAATTTATAATTCGAAATGGTGATTAGTGAAATAAAAATCGCCTACGCTCTGCTATGATTATGTCATCAATGTGAATTTCTTGAAATTTGAATTTCAATTGAAATTTCATAAGAAAAATTCTTTGTTTTTATATTTTTCGTAGAAATGAAAATTTGAAGGAAAATTTCACACTTGTCTACTTGTTTGATTTTGAATTGAATTTAATGATTCCATGAAATCACAACATTTCAAATTTTTAATTGTTTCATTATTTTGTTTGATGAATTTAAATTTATTTTTGTTTAATTATTATCATTCGTTATCGTTATTGTGATTATTATTATTAGAAATTTTAGGATTTGACACGTTGTTGAACTTGATAATAAAAACAATAATAATAGCTATAATCATAGTGATAAGAATGATGCTATGAAGATGATAATAATGACATAATTAACTTGCATTATGAGAATGAATGAATGAATTATAAACGCACGAATTTCGCGTTTTATCTTTTTTATTTTTTGAGTAATTTTTCCATGCAGAAAAAAACAATTAAACCTAGATTTGTTGTGTATATGTGTACATTTTGACTAATTAAAGTATAATTAAGATGTATTCATCATGATGATGATGATGACGTTGTAGATGATGATGATGGTGTTTTCTCATAATTAGTTTTATCATCACTTTGTAAGTTATCAGCAAAATCTATACGTAATGAATGATGGTCGGGTAATGGTTTTGACCAAAGTGTATTGCGTAATGGTTTAGGCCTACGTTTTCCATCTGGATATGGATTCGGCATATTTATTGGATGAACATTCGGTGATATTCGTGGCCATTTTGGACAATCTAAATCAGCATTATTATTATGTGGTAATATTGCTGATGATGCACGTAAACCACGATAACGACCTTCATGGGCACGTTTACGTATAAGCGTCGATTTTAACCAATCCGGTGTGTTAGGTGGATGTGGATGTATGTGCGGAAATTTAGGTCTTCCTTCCCATGTTTGAAACATTTTATCAGTATCATATGATTTCATTGGATCAATTGCTTTTAATCTTTCGAGTAAAACTTCTTTTGATAAATCTTTTGGATGACGAAAAGCATCCAAATACAAATTAAATGGTGCTCTTCCAGGATATTGTAATTGATTGAATTGTGTATTTTGCTTTGGAAAAATGTATTCATATGTTGGACATCTCATATCTATTTGAGACAAAAAAAATCATCATTTTTACTATTAAAACACTTTTATAATAATTTACCTAGAATGTTATGAAAAATAGACTTGCAATAATCACTATAGGTTGTTTGAAACCATGATAACCCGATAGGCTTAATTATTACATCACAATTATTAGACGCACATTTAGACATGAATTCAAGACCATTAAATTTCCTTTTTCCTAGATCGAAATCATTTATTCGTTCTAAATTTTCAATTCTCTTATTTGATTGAAATAAAACAAAAACATAACGATGATAACCAAGTCCTCGTATACCATAAATTGGTAAATAATCAATTATAGTATCATAAGTAGTTTCATTGCCAACATTATTTGAAATGTTAGCAATTAACCAATGACAGACTCCTATATCATTGAAATGTGAATCTAAATTGACTAGTGCTAATGTGTAGAAATTTGGATCATTTTTTTCACCACTGTTAATCGTGATTGGTAAGTTTGATGATGAACATTCGACATCTAAATTACTATCGATGATTGCAGATGTATTGATTTGAATTTGTGGCATTTTCTGGCCGAATTCAGCAGGAATCAAATTTCCTCTAAACGATTTCAAATAGGTCATTTCATTTTCATTATTTTGATTAGAGAATATGGCTGTGACTGGTATTAAAGGATAAAAATGATACAATTCTCTATTTTCAAATTTATGGAATTTGACTTCATCTTTTGCATTAGCAATTATCAATTCTTCTTCTGTTTCATTGACGAATGGTTGTTGAAAAAATAAATCACGATAAATTCCATAATGATGTGCAAGTTTATTCGTGGATTCAACATAACTTTGTGTAAATGAATAAATTGATGATAATTTATCATAATCATCATTACTCAATTCAATATTTTTAACATTTTCATCATCATAGTCTTGGTTTTCATTGTCTGAAATTGATGTTTTATTTTGCTTGAGCAAAAAATTATTAGATTGCTTTATAAAATTAAGATATGCTTCAGAGCTGGTATCAAATCCAATATTTTTGGTACGAATTGGATTATCATAATAATTAATACGATTCAATTTTTGTTTGATTGTTGGATATTCATTTGGTGGTTTATCAATTATCAATTCTTTAAGACCAACTTCACTGGTAGCTCCTGGACGTGAATGTCGACGGAGATTACGACATTGACCATGAAGATTGATTGATTTATAATTTTTAAACAAATTTAAACGAATTAATTTAATCATTTTTTTTCAGAATTAAATTTGATTCATAAAAAAAATTTGAAAAAAACATGTGTTATGTACCGTTCATATACAATGTCTCAATTTGAAAACAGAATTTATGAATGAATTCAGTCGGTTGTCATGCGTACATCGAATCAAACAATCAAAAATCCACGCTGTGTTTTTTCTCTGTGTTTGTTTGTTTCTCTGATATCCGTCGTTTCCTCTTTCACGCACACATACGTTTGTGTAACGTGTTTATGTTTTTTCAATAGGTTTTCATATTGTTTTGAAGCATTTTCTTCGTGCTTCATGTTTCAATTGAATTTTAATTTTTAATTTTGTTTCACCATAAATTAATTTCTCCTGGTATTAGTATACAATGAGGTAAAATTGTTATTTGAATCGATTCATTCAATTTGAAATTTTTAATATTTTTTATTCAATCAAACAAGTTCATTGGGTCTACAAAAGCGCTTGGCAGCCGCTGTACTCAAATGTGGCCGTAACAAAGTTTGGCTTGATCCAAATGAAAACACGGAAATATCAAATGCCAATTCTAGACAAAACATTCGTAAATTGATTAAAGATGGTTTTATAATTCGTAAACCAGTCGCCGTTCATTCACGTGCACGCGTTCGCCGTAATGCAGAAGCACGTCGCAAAGGTCGTCATACTGGCCCAGGTAAACGTAAAGGTACTGCAAATGCTCGTATGCCCGTCAAAGTTTTATGGATTCGTCGTATGCGTGTACTTCGACGACTGTTGAAAAAATACCGTGAAAACAAAAAAATCGATCGCCATCTCTATCATGAATTGTATATGAAATCGAAAGGTAATGTCTTCAAAAATAAGCGTGTTCTTATGGAATATATTCATAAGAAGAAGGTTGAAAAATTGCGTCAAAAACAATTGAAGTAAGGATCATAAATAATCATAATAATGACAGTTCTCATCAAAATTCTTTTACCTTATTTACAGTGAAATGGCTGAAGTTCGTCGACAAAAAGCTAAAGAACGTCAAAAGAGGCGAGAAGAACGACAAAAAACGAAATTACAAGAAGCTAGAGATATGTTCCAGAAAGAAGATGCTGGTGACAAATAAATTGAATATCAATGTACGCGGTCAATGATCATCTTGTAATTTTTGTCCAAAAAAATTAATATAACAAAAACCATTTTTTGAATTGATTAATAAAAGAGAAATTGACTTTCTTAAAAACAGTGTTTATTGAATTTTATTATGATATACAAATATTCGATATTAATTACATGATAAACAACAAGAGTTCATCAAAGAACGTGCATAATCATTGAAATAGCTTAATAACACAGGTAATAATACCAGACCATGTAATGCGCCAATAATGACGATACCGAAATACATGCGAAAATAAAATATTTGAAAAATTTCTGATGGTGAAAACGCTAATATCATGATGCCAAAAAATTTAGTCATCGTAATACCAGATAATACTGAACTACCCATTTCAGCTAAACCATATTGTGCACGTTTTATCGCTGTAGCTTTATTTGATAATATTGTTGCACGTGCAATATGTGTACAAAATTCCACCGATATACCAATACTCTATGATTTGATAGGTCAGATTAGATCATTAAAATTTATTTTTCGAGTTAAAAACTACATTATCACTACTACTTACCATTGTAAGATTAACCAATGAAACAGCGTTTAATGATATATTCCAAAAATACATTAAACCAAACATGTTAATGATAATACTTGATATCGTTAGTGTAATTAAAAATGAAGTAATCAAATCGAATGATAAGAATAGAAATGTCACAATAAATATCGATAATAATGCACAAACGATATTAATTATTGATTCTGACCAAATCGTTAAATATTGTTCATAAAATACATAGAAAAAACTATATGGAAAAATTTCGATATCGCTATCGTTTTTTGTTTGCTGCTTAATTAATTCTTTGATTGATTCGGCTATATTTTTAGATAAGACACGCGCATTTTGTAATGCACGTGTAAAATCTTTGGAATATTGTAATGGGATATGATAGGTCATGAAATAAGTTGCATCGATATGATCAGTGATATTTTCTCCAGTTGGACTTATTGCATGATAATAATTTGGACGTCCACTAAATTGATGAAAAAGAATTTTGATGTCGATTTTTAAATAATACGATTCATTAAAAAATATTTACCCTTTACCACATTTTGTATTTGGAATATCATTGACAAAATAATCTAAAAATGGTTTATAAAATTTATCAGGCCGAATTCGTTGATTATTGCTAGGATCATGACACCAATCACCATCATCATAATAATCATCTCCACAAGCGATATTACATGAATCACAATCATCTGATTCAACTGAAATTAAATAAAATAATTATAAATGTAAAATAATGATTAAAATAAATTCATACTTGATGATGGACAAAATGTTCCATTAGAAAACAATCGACAGCAATCATCGCTTGATACCCATTGAATATAATCATCAATCCAACTACTAGCAGATTCAGGAACTAAGTAACTAATCTCAGATTTATTTGCAGCTTGTGCTAGCATATTCGTAATCGAATAACTAGAACAACCACTTTGTGAACAGATTAAATTTTGATTTGCAGAATAATTGAAACCAGATTTACTTTTCATTACAAAATAGACAGGTGGTCCAACTTTTAGTTTGTGAACTTGTGCATCTAAAAATTTAAGAACATAAGAGTCGGACGGCATTGAGTAACGTTGTTCAAGACCAACATCAACTTTATGCAAAACAGATATCGATATTGATAACCAAATGATAAATATTTGTATCACGATAAAACGAACATTTCTCTTCATTAAAAATGGTGCAAAAATTTCACTGAAAAATGTGTAAAGTAAACCATTTTTAAAACGATTTTCATTATCATTATTGCTATTGTCATGACTAGAATTGTGATTTGATTTTTTATCACATTTAATAAAATATAGTATTTCCCAACGATTATCTTCATGACGACGAATATCCCATGCTAATATCGGTACAAAAATTAACATCTGAAATATGAATGCAATGATCAATGCGATACCGGCATTGATAGCAAATATTCGTACGGCTGGCATCGGTATGATTGCACCAAGAAAAAAACATGTTGATTCCGCAATTGTAGCAAGCAAAATTGATGGTGCAATATCATACATTAAGCGTTCCATTCGATTTTCTAATTGTCTCTGATAATCAGCATTATGCAAATTATGTCTTTCGAGATAGCGAACTAGTAAGAAAATATTATCAACACCAATAGCCAATACTAGAAATGGTATCACTTCCATAATGATTAATGTTAAATGTATGCCTAAATAACACAATAAACCGACTGATGATAGGACGGATAATAAAACAATCAACACGCCAACAAGCCCAAGAATAATCCTGGAATCGATCTGATATGAGTTTAAAAAGTGATTAGATTATAATCTGGAAAAATAATTGTTGAGCTTAATATTTTACATACCAATAATCGTTTAAAACCGCTGAAACTGCCTAATGAAATTGTAATATACAAAAACATTACAACATAACTGATCGCAACAGTGAATTTATTGGAGTTTGTTAGGCGTTCTAATTCATCTTCAATTGAACGTTCAGAATAAAATGCAACATCAATCAATGAATCATTATAATTGGAAAGCAATTCCAAAAATTCTTTCTCCCATTTCAGTGCATTACGATTATCATTATCATTGATATTATTATTCAATGTTAACGTAAACACCAATGATTTAGCTTCGAAATAATTTCGACCATTATAGTCAGCCAAAGCAATGTGTGGGAATATTGGACCACCGTATGGTGCTAAACATGATCTACCTTTAAAATTTGTATCGAATGGCTTTGAAATACAATTGCGTATGATGTCCAGATAAAGTGTGTCATTATTCAATACATTTAAATCATTTTGTAGCCAACCTAATAATGATTGTACCATGCAGACATCATTATTCATTGGTGAATAGCAAATTTTTTCAACCGATATTACTTCATTATTATTATCATCTTTGATTTTTAAATTCATTATTTTTTGTTGTAATTTATAAAATTGTATTAAAAATGTTTGATTGAATACTGGCCCGAATTCGATGCCATCTTTTTCAAACGTTCCCGTGTGTTTTGGTGTCAATACAATATTTTCAACACGATAAAATGGTTCAAAATTTTCTTCAAAAATTTTTTTCTCAATTCTTGAACGACTTGTTTCAGTTGACCATAATTTAATAGGTTTCGTCAATGCAACAAATTTCACTAAACCAATCGATAAAATTATTCCAATAAGCAAACCAATCAAAGGTAATATAATACTGTATGGTTTTCTTGCACAAATTTTGCCATATTTTCCAAAAATTGTGCACAATTTTGCATGAAATGATGCCTGTTTTATCAAGATTCTCGACGATGAGCTACTAATATTGTTAAGATTTTGATCATTAGATGATTCATGTTTATTATATAATACAAATATGACTGTTGAAATGATTAAAATAATAATATAAATCATTGCCATTACGACTGCTGCACCATTGACACCGAATAATAACCATTCTTTTGTTTCTTCAGGCAATGGTTTTGGTTTTGGACAAACTGCATCACAATCAGCACATGAACAAGTGTTATTATTGAAAAGTTCTGGTGCTTCACTACATTTATAAGCTTTTTCATATAAACCATTTCGTATATAATCTTCGAATATAAATTTAATTTCAAACGGTGAAACACCTTTTTTGCCGATGTAATGGAAAAATTTTTCTGCTGTACATGTGTCATTTGGCGAAGTGAGATCACATAATAATTGCGGTACAATTTTTACACCACCCGATGGCATTTGTACATTTTCACATGATCCATAAATTTCTTCCGATAATTTTTTCGGATAATGATATTTTATTGATAATATTGCATTATTTGTATGGTTATAATCAATAATTTCCAAAAAATCGCTTTGTTGTGGCGAACAAGTCATCCAGAAAAATATTCTAGCAAAATTATAACAACAAGATGGACATCTGGATAGAAATGTTTTAGCAGTTTGTAATTGTATTATCAATTGATCAATTTGTATTTTTGAACAACAATATTCAGCTTTATCGTCTAATTCCGGTATCATTGTATGTAAAATTTTAAATGAATCACTACTTGTATCTAATGGCACGGGTGGACCATCATATTTACATGGAAGTGGTAATGTAAGACCAAACGAATTTATTGTTAGATCACATTGATCTCGAAATAGACATCGATGACAATCGATGAATGAAATCTATAAAATTAAATTAAATTTAATATTAAAAATGATGAAATTTCAATAATTCATTAAATGTAAATTACCTTAAAAAATAAAATGCCGACCAAAAATAGATATTTCAACATTTTTACAAAAGCGAATTGCATCAATTTGTGCAACACATGAAAACAAGTATTAACAATGATAATATTCGAATAAATCAATCAATTTAATATTAAAGATGATACTTTTAAAATTTATGTTTCGATTAAAAATCAATTTTAAATTAAAATTTTCGATTAATTAAATAAACAGTCATTTAATAAATGTTATCAACTTGGTTACTATTTGCTATCTATCATAGATCATCAACATTATCATCATCACTATCAATTGTAATACATGCTTGAATGTTGAGAAAAATATGCGCGCATTAATTTTTTTTGTCGAAAAACAAAATTTCAAAATTAAAAAATTAAAAAAAAACAACAAAAACAATAGACAATCAATTTTATCGATAAAATCAAATCAAATCTAAATCAAACACTATTAATACTTTATTACAGTTACCTTGTTTGTTTGAAAAATTGTAATAAAATATGTAAAAATAGATTTTGACATGGTATTTTTGTTATTGTTTATTCTTGTGTATCTAAAAAGTAAAATATAAATGTACCAAAGATGATGACATCTGCTTATAATGATAAAAATAATTATCGGATGTAATGATCTTTATTTTTGATTTCAAAAATCAAATTCAATGACTTGATATGATTACCAATCGATTTGGAAATGAAGATTGATGGCTATGACTGTAATTTAAAGATGCAACAACATTTGCAAATACTTGATTGCAAATTGATTTTCGATTGACACTTATATAATTCAGATAATGTTTAATCCGTCAATTAATGTCGAAAAATTTTCCGTACAAAATAAATAATGATCATGTGAATGTGGATGAATGAAATTAACAGGTACGCAACATCTTGCACTCAATCGATGAAGATAATGATGACTATTGTTTCAAAAACGTTTACGTTTTAATAATTCAGGTTCCCATTTAATGGGATGTGTTTCTTCGGTTGCTGTATCATCTTCCTTGTATATTTTTATCGTTTTATCTGCTTCACCTGTTATCAAACGCGATGAACTTTTATCAAAATTTAAAGCAAATATACCACATTCAGAATCGATAGACCCTGATTGTGCTTTTGATTGTAAACGTTGAAAATTATAACCAGTACGCCAATCCCAAAAAAACATTGAACCATTATCGCCACCCGATACTAGTACACTATCATCATTAATCGCTAATGCATTAATCATGGAATCATGACCAGATAAATTTTGTATAAAACGTCCTTCTGGTAATGCCCATTGTTTCAATGAATTAATTGATCCGGAACAAAATGTATTTAGATAAGGATGTGCAACAAGAGCACGTACACTTTTTTTATGATTTGTTAATGTTGCTATGGTTTTGCCTGCAACAATATCCCATAAGCGTATGGTAGAATCATGAGATCCTGTGACTATCTGAGGATCAGTAGGCTGACAAAAAACTGATGCAACAGTATTAGAATGTCCACCAAGTGAATGTATTTGAGCTTTTGTTCGCATATCCCATACACGCGCAACAGAATCACGGCCACCTGTCACTAAAATATCTAATGTTGGATGCAACGCTAAACAATATACACCAGATAAGTGGCCATGATAATGGCGCACAACTTTGTTATATTCAAGATCCCAACATTTGACCATTTTATCTTCCCCACATGAAAACAGATATGGTTGTCTTGATGATACTTCCAGTCCGCGTACTGGAGATATATGACCAGTTAGTGATAATTTTAATGTGCCTGATGCGAGATCCCAAATTTTTATGATACGATCATTTGATCCTGTAGCAAACCATTCGTTGCCAGGTTCAACTGTTATACACCGTACCCAACCAGTGTGACCTGAAATAACACGATACAGCTTCCATGGTGCATGCCATTCTGGTTTGGGCATCTGTATAGTTTTTCGTGGAGCAATAGTTAAACCAGATGCCAATACAACTTGACCAGATTTATGACGGTTAATATTATCACTCGTATTTCCATTGTTTGTTGTTGCTAATGCAACTTGTGATTCATTAACAGGAGCTGGTAATTTTGATTTCAATTCATCAATAGGATTCATTGCGCCAGATAGATTAGCAGATTGATTTTGCTCATTCTTAAGTACTAATGCTTTCG
Source organism: Psoroptes ovis (assembly GCA_002943765.1). Lineage (NCBI taxonomy): Eukaryota > Metazoa > Arthropoda > Arachnida > Sarcoptiformes > Psoroptidae > Psoroptes > Psoroptes ovis. The sequence continues at coordinate 3,407,694 of PQWQ01000001.1, forward strand.
ATAATGATTTTTTAGCTTCATTCTTCTTATTTATATGATCACTATCATTAGATTTTGTTTTCAAACAATTAGGTATCAATGATAAAATTGGTCCATATTGATCACGTGCTTTAATGTTGTAACGAAAATTTAACATGTCTTGATCGAATGGTGGCAACATATTCATATCACTGATGAACATTTCATGTGTACGTTTTAACATGCGAAATACTAATGTATGACGAGTATGCTTCGGTAATGTTTCATCAAAATCATCATTTTCATTTTGTTGTTGTTGCTGCGATTTTTCTTGTTGAGATGATTGTTTTTGAATTGGTGTTGGTGTTGATGTGGATGGTCCACGCAATGGTGGCCGATGTGGCGTTGCAACATGTTGATGACGACTACGAATCGGTGTTGTTTGAATTTGATCCATGTTTTTTCTAAAAGTTTAATGGAATTTATTTGAAAGTTTCACAATGATGATAGAATAAAGCAAAAATTTTAAAAACAAAGCAAATGGGACGATTCATAAACGACGATTTCAAATTTTTAAATTCAAAAATTATCTAAACGTTTTTAATTTGAAAAAAAATCAAAAAAAATTATATTAAAATAAATTTGATATGTTTTCAGGTTTAATAACACCACATTCAGTTATTATGCCACCAGTTATTAATCGTGCCGGTGTTATATCAAACGATGGATTCCAACATTTCATGTCTGTCGGTGCTATTTGTATTGAACCCATTGTTTTCATTTCTGAATCTGATCTTTCTTCGATTGGTATTTTTGTGCCATCATCAATACGTGAATCGATTGTTGATAACGGTGATGCAACATAGAATGGTATGGAAAAAAATTTAGCTAATATCGATATTTGATATGTTCCAATTTTATTAGCAGTATCACCATTAATGGCAACACGATCAGCCCCAACAATGACTGCATCAATTTTTTTCGTTTCCATCAACCATGCAACCATATTATCACAAATTAATGTAGATGGTATATTATCGGTCATCAATTCCCAAGCTGTCAAACGTGAACCTTGATTGTATGGTCGTGTCTCGGTACAATATGCATGTGCTAAGAATCCTTTAGAATGTAACTGTCTAATGACACCTAATGCTGTACCATAGCCAGCTGTTGCTAAACTGCCCGTATTGCAATGTGTCAATATATTAAATTGTTTCTTATCAGATTTTTTATTACAAATATGTTCACAGCCATATTCACCGATTTTTTTATTTATCATGCGATCTTTTTCCAAAATTGCATGACAATATTTTCTAATTGAATCAATCAATGTATCGAATGATATTTTTTCCAAATCTTTTTTCAGTCGAATAAATGCCAACAATTCATTGAATTCTTTTTCAATATTAACAGCTGTCGGCCGTGATGTGCAAAGATATTTGGCTTGTTTTGCAACATATTCATATAATTTATCCGAATCATTATTGAACTGTACGATTACATCACATTTTCCTAATTCAACAGCTAAACCTAATAAACCGATAATAGCGATGGCGGGTGCACCACGTGTTTTCATACGATTAATTGCATTCCATGCATCTTCAACACCATGGATTTGTTCATATGATACTTTACTTGGTAATAGAAGTTGATTTATAATGAAAATTTGATCATCTTTGACCATGATTGATTCAGCGACCATTTTGTCCATTCGGTTCAATTTCAAAATCAAAATGAAAAAAGTTCAATAAAGCACATTTATTAGAAATGAACAGTTGCCACTAATCAGTCATTTGATGAACTTGAATTGATTAAGATCGTAATTTGAACTATCAAACAATGAATATCATTACAAATCAATATGAAATATGATTTATTTATGATAAGATATTTCATTACTATGATCAAATGATTGAAAATTAAATAGAAAAAATAATTTGCAATCCCAAACATTGGATGGCGATGCATATGCGAAATTCAGAAAAAAAAATTCAAATTTAAAATTGATCAAATTCATTAATGACAAACAATTGGAAAATATTTATTTATAATTTAGTTTCGATACGAAAATCAAAATAATCAAAGTTTTGAAATAAATAATAAATTAATAAGAAATTTAAAAATAAATAAAGATTTTAACGATATAAATTTATGATTAAAAAATCATTTCCATCATCATCATTATTGATTATTTTTATTTTAATAATTAATCTATTGATCAATGGCCTGAATTGTGATTTGAATTATTCTGATCTTAAATTATTAATAATTTCATTTGATGGTTTTGGTCATCATTATTTACGGCCAGATTTGACACCGAATTTATATCAATTAAGTCGTGCTGGAACATCTGGTCATATGTTGTCAACATTTTCAACAAAAACACTGCCAAATCATCATTCAATATCGACTGGTTTATATCAAGATAAACATGGCATCATACATAATCAAATGTATGATAAAATATTTGATGAACATTTTATTGACAATAATAATGGTATCGATGATAAATGGTGGAATACAGAATCGATTGCTATGCCATTATTTATTGCGAATCAATTAAATTATAATCATAAATATGGAAAAAGACAGATTAGTTGCTGTTCACCATGGATCGGTTGTCATGTACCATATCATGGATATCGTACATTTTACATGAGAAAATATAATAAATCTTCATCTATTTATGAACAATTCGACTGGACATTAGATAAATTTAAAAATAAAATATTATCAGCAAATTTTTGTTTGATGTACATACATGAACCAGATATGATTGGACATCGATATGGACCGTATAGTGATGAATATTTGAACAAAATAAAAGAGTTGGATCGATTCATTGGTTATGTTGTCAATGAGTGTTTTAAACAAATGAATAATATATCTATCGATTTTATAATATTATCAGACCATGGTTTAGCCGATATTCGTCCATATCGATCAATCATAATTGAAAAATTATTTCCCTTATTAAATCAAACAAATTGTAGAATTTATGGATCAAATCCCTTATTCACTGTGCAAGTAAATAAAGGTTATGAAAATCATGTGAGAAAAATTTTCGAACCATATCGTTATCATGGAGATAATTATGATTATAATAATGAATTATTTTTGAAAAACCAATTCATAATTTATAGTAAACAACAAATACCAAAAAAATATCATTATCATTCAAATGATCGTCGTTTATTTGATTACATAATAATTGCAAATGAAGGTTGGAGTATATACCGGAATGAACAAGAAAAAAATTGTCAATCGAAAAATACTTATGGACAACATGGTTATGATAATTTTCTAGACATAATGCGTCCATTATTTTTAGCTTATGGTCCATCATTTCGTAAAAATTATTATCATGATAAAATATTTTCAAACATTGATTTATATCCATTAATCTCAATGATTTTGAATATTAAACCGAATCAATATTATCATCAAGGTAATTTATTTAATGTTTATGATATGCTATCAAATTTAGTATGGAAATAAATTTAAATTTACTTTCATTGTCTAATAGAATATCATTAACTTTTTTATTATTTTTCTATCGAATCCATTAAATTATCTCTTTTTTATATAATTCATCTTTCTCAAATACATTATCCAATATTCAATTTAAAAGAAAAAAAATCGAAAAAAATTTATTTAAAGTTTGAAAAAATTTTAGAGAAACAAAACAAAACGAAACAAAAATTGATTGTATAAAAAAAAATTAGTCGAAAAAAATCAAGAAAAGTGAAGATTTTTTTATAGAAAAAGATAAATTATCAAATAAAAATTTTATCGTTTTTATGCCATTGAATCGATAGGTTTCTTATCCAAAATTAAATCTCATATTTTTAATAAATCATTTTTGCATTCATGATTTCTTGATTAAAAGTTCCAATTCAAATCGAATTTGCCGTTCACATTTAAATTATTGACTGCATTGATGTTATTGTTGTTCATATCAACAAAGTTGTTCATAACTGCATTAGTGACATTGTTATTATTGGATGACTCATAAATGTATTGATTCAATTTACGCGATGAACGTGTAGTAGCATTGTTAACCTGAAAATGAGTCATTTATGAGATCTATTTTGTCATACATTTATAAGCTTAAATTTGTTTCATAGTCAATATTTACCTCAATCTTACGACCATCAATTATTTGTCCATTTAAACTATCGCGAGCCATATCAGCACAAGTACCGTTCGCGAATGTCACGAATCCGAATCCCTTTAAATTTTATTGAAATTAGTGCTCATCAATAATTTGAATTGTAGTGATTAAAAAAATTATCTTACTTTGGAGCCACGATCATTGAAAATAACTTCAGTATTCAAAATATGTCCATATGGCTATAAAATTAAATGATAGCTAATTAAACAGTATTTACTTGATAATTAGAAATAATTTACTTCAAACAATTGTTTGAGATCACTTTCACGATAACGAAATGGAATATTACTGACATGAAGACGTTTCGGTTTCAAAGCTTCAAAATTTCTAATTGGTAATGTATTAATTTGAAAATTTTTCATTTTCCAATTCGCATCGATTAATGATGTTGTTTGACGATTCAAATTATCTTTCACATCATCACCAGATTGATTCATACTATTATTACGTAAGTAGAATTCAAAATCGCTAGGATTAATGAATCGATTATTGTTATTGTAATTTTCATCGCGAAAATACGATTGCTCATCCAATAAATTATAATTATTAATTAATGATTGCTGCTTCAAATTCTCAATTGATGTATTTGACTGCGGCGAGCTCGAAAAAAATGAAGATACGCCTGAAGATGGAGATGTGCAATTCGGTGATTTGTTAAATGATGATGATGATGATGATATATCAAAATGATTGGCACGATTGCTGCTTACTGAACAATCTAATGCATTAGGAATATTTTCTAAATGTTCGTCACCAATTGTCTTGTGATTATTGTTGCAAAGATCACTAATGGCAAAAATTGATTTTTGATTTTCAAATGAAATATTCCTGTTACAAATGTCATTAATTGCAAATTTTTGAATTTCCATTGAATTTGCGATATTAACATTTTCATATTGATTATGATTTCCACTGTTATAAAACTTTGCAATTTTATTTGATTTTTGCCCGTAAATGGATTCCTATTGAGTGAAAAGAGAAAAAAAATGAAAATTTAAATATGAATGATAGTAATAAATTGTACCCGAATTTCTTCTTCTAATTCTTCCCATTCTTCATTCATAATATGGCGAATATTTTCAACAGTATTAGTTTTACGCTTGCCATCATTTGATGGAAAAAATTGGACAAATGATTGTCTACAACCATCTTCATTAATAGGCACGAATATTTTTCTAATTTGATCACTCGATTTATATGCCCAGAGATATTGAGTACTATATGTATGATGAATAGCTGGACAAAACACATAATTTTGATACAAATAATTGTAAGCATCATTTTTTGTTTCATTATGCCATAATGATGACATTAATTGATTAGAATTAGATGCTTCATTAAAAAAGAATTTTTCATATCTTTGAGCAAAAGGCATAGGTGATTGATTTGATATTGAACACATTTTTAAATTTGAAAAAAAATTTAATAAAAAAATGATTAAATACTGAAACAATTCTGTATTACTAAATGATAATGAAAAAGAAATTTATTTGATTCAATTTTTTTTTAAATTAATAAGAATCAAGAGCTTGTTGCGCATTCAAACAAAAGATTTTGAATGAAACAAAGAAACAAAAAAAAATGATCTAAATAACTACTATCACCATATCTAGCGGTAAATGAATGTAATTTCGATAATTGCAATAAATTTATATCATGAATTTTGTTGTTCAATAATTGCGCGCAATTTTTTTCATTCAATTTCTATCCGCGCATACATCGAACAAGCGTATTATGGAGGGTGAAAAAATAAGATGGAAGAGAGCGTTTAAGTAAGTTTCACCAAAAAAAAAGAAGAAAAAAAAATTCGAATTTTTTTTTTGTTTTAATTCGCGGTGACAGCACACGCATACAGTCGCAAATAGATTCGATTGGACAACAAGTTGCAATGATTATGAATTCGAATTTTCGAATTTTTTTTTTTTTGGCTAAATCGAAAGAAAATAGAGACGAAAAGAAGCCTTAAGCGCCTCCACTGCCCAAAATCGAACGATTTTTTGTTTTTCGCCTTTTTTTTCAATTCCCGGGAATTTTTTTCCTTGTTTTTCCATTTTTTCTTGTTTGAAAATTGTTGCATTTTGTTTTGTTATCTGTTTGCTGTGTGAACTACTTGTCGTTGATTGGTTTTTACAATTTTTTTTATTTGTCAATGATTACAGCCAATGATTATCAAAGGCATCATAATTTTTTCCTAGATCCAAATGATCAGATGGTCAGCGTTTGGAGTTGGGGAGGGAGGAATGTCCAACATAGCATTAGCGGCAGAGTTGAATGACGAAACGATTTGATGATCTGATTCAATAATTGATCTGGATTAAATTATCATCATTATTGATGGCGATGATGAAATCAATGTTACCAATTGTTTTTGTTGTTTCAATTTAGGTTATTTTCGATTTTGACTGAAAGATTATCGCGCATGATTTTTACAATTTTGTTAATTAAATTTTTCTTATTTTTCTAGATTTTATAAGGTTTTTTATCAGTTTATGACATAATAATTCAATAATGATGAATTTTTTTGTTGTTTTTTGATTGTTATTAAATTCATTTTAGGTATGATTTATTAGATTACAATAGAATGAAATGTTTTTTTTCGCTTGAACATCTTAGAAATGGCTTTATTTTCATATTTTCTAGGAATTTTCGAATGTCAATTATCGATGGCTTCATTCTGAAATGAATTCCATATTGTGAAATACATGAATTACCACACGAATTCATATTGACTATGAATCAAACTACCACAATAAATTCAATACAATGAATTTTTAATATAAATTAATAATTTTTCCAAATTTTACGAATGTCGAACAAAGAAAAAAAGTCAAATAAATCCAGTTGAAATTCTAAAAATTTTATTCTTTACGTATAGTCAAGCAAGAAAAAATAGCAATTATATGTATTCACCGCGATTCATTATAATAATAAATTGAAGAATGTTTTGCTAGACTTTTTTTCTTGGCCCAAGAATATTAGAATTTTCATTTTTTTTTAATATTGAAGAAATACAAGAAATTATGAAAAAATCAAATGAATCATTAATTATTATGTTTTGACAAATTGGAAGAAAATGGTGAATAGTGAAAATCAAGTACATCATCATTATTATTCTACTAAATAATGATTGTGACATTTTTATTTTTTTTTTTCAAACATAAATTAATAACGAACGAATATATTGCCACTTTGTGTGTTTCCAATTATGAAATTTATTTTATTTTATATTTAATTTCAAATCAAAAAAATTGGAAAATCATTTGTCAAGAATTTTTTTTTCATTTTATTTTCAAACATTTTTCTAGGTAAAATATGGGCATAAACGGGAACGTCATATCTGTCAAATGTCAAACAATTTTTTAATGATATTAACAACCAGAACAAAATTGTCATAATCTGATGGAAAAGTAAGTTATAAAATATGGAGAAAGAAAAATGAAAAATAAAGAGTATGAAAAATTTTGAAACTTGATAATTATTGTAAATTATAATATTGTAACTTTTATTTCTAATTTTGACAGATTTTTTTATCTTTCAAATTACGAAAATAGACATGGATGCAATTAAAGAAAAAAAATGAAGATGAAAACACGAATAAATAAATAAATAAATATGAAACGTCAATTTAATTTGAAATTAATCACATTTATGGTAAACAAATTAAACAAATAATAAGCGGAATGAACAATTTTCCCATAACAATAATGAATAATTTGATAAAATTAGTCTGATGTGTTATCAATTTGTTTTTTATTGTTACTCAACGCGAATCAAATTTGAAAATGAGCAAAATTAAAATTAAAAAGTATTAGAAAAATCAATTGAATGAATGATGAATGGAAAATTTATTGATTTTTTTATTTTCTAAAATTTTTCTTTTCAGATTCAAAGTTTATTTCATTTTTCGGTTGATTGATTTTCAAATATGTCGCATTGTATATGTCAACGAATTTCAATAAAAAGGAAAAAATCTAATCGGTCAAAATAACAACTGCAAGAGCAAATAAATGATACTAATAATAATAATAATAATTTAAAATCGATCAAAATTTCAAACATAGTCAAGTGAATAATTGATATACATTGATCAATTTTGAATAATATTGAAGAATCGAGCAAAATTTGTCTGAAATAATCTATATTTTACTCTCTGGGCATTGAAAACTATGTATAATTATTTTTATTTTGAAAGAAAATGTCACCATTCTGCAAGTTCGTTAGTCTGTATTTATTTATCTAGTTATTTATCGTTGACAAGCGAGAAAAAATTGAAAATTCATACTGAAAATTCCATGTTTTTAATCTAATTTCAGTGTGTCAATAAAACCAAACAAACCAAAAATAACGAAAACAACAATAAGAAATGTATGTTTTCATCCATTCATCAGACACATACATGACCAAGTATGACAGAAATTATTATCATCATCAATTGTGATCATGATCATCATCTGTGGTTTGTTTTATATGATTAAAGTAATAATAAGAAATGAACATTGACCAAGAAAACAAACAGCAAGCAATGACAACGACGACAACAATGTCAAATACAAGAAACTTATTGCCATTATCATAGTTGTTATCATAATCAAAAGTGATTTGATGGCATGAAGACCAAAAACAAAGTGGAAGAAAAAAAATTCATTTGCCAAATGAGAATAATAATAATAACTCATGTTAAAACTAGAAAACAAAATGGACCAAAAACAATGTGGTCCATAAATTTCAAGCCGAAATTGGTAAAAATATCATTTATTTATATTAAAATGAATATATTTTATCATCAAAAAACAACGGCCTATGATGATGATGACGACGATGGGTGATCACATTATTTATTTATCAGAGAAAAAAAGTATCATGATAATGATAAAAATTTGATGTTCATTCATCAATAATATTGTCAAAAAATGATCGAGAAAACACTGGAAAAAAACAACGACAAAAGATAATCAACAGATACTTTACTGCAATGAATGAAGTTTCATGTAAGTAACAAAAAACTATTTTCGTAAAAATTCAATTCGTGTATTTATCAGGAAAAAAGATGAAGAATGATTCTATGATTTATTTACATTTGTTTATTTTCATAATACATTTTCTCGGGCAAAAAATGTACTTTATTTCTTTGAGGATATTTTTTGCATGAGAAAATATATGTTTTTTCATGCAAAATTAGTTGCCATATTCTGTTTTGAATGAATCACTCAATGAATAAAAATAATAAATAAAAAATTATAATTACATTCATGTATCAAGGAGAGCATAAAGTCATACATAAATTCCAGAAAATCATCAACATCATCATATTCTTTTAATATTAATCTATTCGTATGCATATGTACGTAGGTATGTTTTTGTATGTATAATTTATATCTTTGTAATGAATATTTTTTTTTGTTTTTCCTTTTTATTAACATCAAGTTTGTTTATTTTTATTTATTTATCGATTCATTGGACCAAAAAAATGAATATGAGCAAATGTGAAGCACGAAAAAAAAACAAATATTAATTTGTACTAAGCAAAAAAAGAAAAAATGAAAAATCAATGATAAACTGTGTATCAACATCATCATGATCATCATCATCATTATTTTAATGAATGTTTACATTGACATTTTCAAAAAATTCATTCATCTGATGAATGATGATGACGATTCAATTTTTCTGTATTTGTTTCTTTTCTGATGATTGAATTACTGTATTCAATTACACAATTCATTCAATATTCAAATGTCTGATTTGATTATCATTATTATTATTATATGAAATGGAATAAAAGGAAGGATATATGCAATATTTGAAATTGTGAAATTCATTTTATAAATATTCTTTTTTTATTTAAATTTTCAAATGTTTGATTTGACTTTTGAAAGAAAGAGGTTCTTCTTTTTGCTTTTTGTTTCAATAATTCAAATCAATATTGACATATCACTTTTTCCGATATAAATTCTTGAAATAAAAAAAATACTTTGGGCCATTGAATCCTTTATTCTTATGTATGTTATGAATAACAAAATTCAACGATGCTGTCGAGGATATATGTGTATCAGAATTATAATGATTCATGATTAACTGGAATTCATAGCTGCAATTTGCTTTGAATATTTTTGGCATTTCATTAATTGCAGAAATATCTTTTTTTTTTTTTGCATACAATTCTTAGGGCCAGAATAATTTTCTCTGACATTCATTTTTCAAATTCACTAAGAAATTCCAAGAATTTCATTTTCTTAATTCATATCTTAATTTTGATTATTATCAATGAAAGACGAATGCAAGAAACGCTGAAAGAAATTCAACTTTTTTCCTATATTCTTCTGGCAAAAACAAAATTCTAAAGTAAACATTATTCATTGTTAAACAATGTTTTGTTCATTTTTGGCCAACGAAAATGAAGGAAAAAATGAAAATGAAACAATTATTAAACATGAAACATATGGTATGTGCAATCCTTTGATTACTAATTGAAATTTAAATAAGAAAAAAAAATGAAAAAAACTTTTAAATAATTTAAAATTTAATACAAATAAAATGAATGAATGCATTGCATGCAATGTCTTGCAGCATATGAATTGAATTGAATTTAATTGAATCAAATGTTCATCAGTAAATAGATCATCAGCGAAATTGAAAACAGAGCAAAACAAGATGTTCCAGGCCCTATTATTACAACTATGATATCAGGTTCATTTGTCCTATTTTTTGCCATAAAATTGCCCATTGCCAATATTGGCTTGAATGAATATAACCCTGTGTATTGAATTACAAATGAAAAAATCCAGGAAATGTAAAAAATAAAAAGATGAAAATGGAGCAAGATATTCAATTGTGCATAATAATAATATGAATGATAATAAAATTAAATAATTTCGATCGAAATTCTTATTTGATTGAATTGAATTTGAAGAAATTTGATTGTAATATAAGAACGGACAAAGATACTCACGAATCAGACATATAGATTGAATTGAATCAATCGAAAATTGAATTGAAATTTTCGAATAATAAAAAAATTGAAAAATTCAAGAATCGGTCTCCATCCATTACAAGTATCAATATTTTATACATCAATTTTGATATAATTTATTCATTGTTTGATATGACATTTAAAATTGAATTTTATGTATGTTTTTTACAATGAAATTATAATAAAATTTATTTTTTATCGCAGACAAATTGATACACGAATTGTTAAAGTGAATTGATTCACAAATCAAAAATGAATGATTCAAGCTTCATTTCTGTATTTTGATTTTAATTCAGAAAATATCATTGATTTATCATTTTTTATTATCATCAAATCAATGAATTGATGATATATTCAAGTTAAAAATGTAGTTAAATGTTCTGACACACTGAATGTTCTTTGAATGTCACGTATGTGCGATTTTTTTTTATCATCACTATTCTTCATTTGATTAAATCATAGTTTACCAAAGAGATTTTTGTCGGTTTTTATTTTTGATTTCGATTCTGATTTTCATCATTATCAGTATTTTATTAATAATGTCGATGGTTTATTTGAATGGTTTATTAGTTTTGCTTTTTTACTAGTCAAAATTTGGCCAAGTTTTTCTCGGGTCAAATTTTTCTATTTTTATTTTATATTGGCGCACACAACACAGCTCTTCTTTGTTAATCAATTCTTATTAAATATTTTTGATTTGTTGTTTGTTTGTTTTAATTTATTTATTATGGCTTGATAATTTAAAATACATTTCTATTTCTGGATCAAAACTTTAAACCCTGTAATAAATAAAAAGAAATAAATATGCCAAAAAATGGGGAAAAATGCAGAAAAAATGTATATCGATTTAAAGCAGTGAAGCCAATATTTAGCTTCAAGGAGAAATAAAAAGAAGAGAATATGAGATTTGATTTGATTATAATATTTTCAAGTTTCAATTTTATTATTGAAAAAATTATTTTTATCAAATTTTTTTCCGGAATCATAGAAACATGAAATGAATATTTCAAAAAAAATATCAGATCAACAATATTGATTTGATTAGAGTGAATTTGATCTAATTTAATTCGATATGATTAGCATATTTAATTTTTGTTCAAATGAAAACATAAATTTCCATAATTATTAGGTCTTCTTTTTTATTGTTGTTTTTGGCTCTCTTTGAATCGCTTTGAACCAGTCGACAAGCCGATGGCTTCGCAGCTCGAAACAATGCTGCTTCTGCCCAAATTTTACTTAGATTTTGTTGATTGATTCATGATTTATCAAAGCTACAGCGGCAGTTTTAGAGTTGAAAGCTAAAGGTCAATTCTGGAAACATGAAAAATGGATTAAAATATTTCCAAGCATAATTTTGGCTTTTTTAGCATCTTTTTTTTGATTTTTGTCATTTTCAATCATTCTATCATTCATCTCATTTATTTTTTCCCAAAATTATGAAAATGTTTACATTTGTCATCATCATTATGATTGATGTTTGTTTGTTTGTCATTATTATTATCATTGTATGATTAAATCTGTTATTTATTTTTATTTCACTTCACTCTTGATCATTTGTATTAAATTTAAATATTGTATGATCGTTTTGTATCGACTTTATCGAATATATCACTGGTCCTAACCATTTAAATGAATGTTTGTTCAATGAACAAACAAATAAACAAATGAGACATTCAACTCTTGTCACATAGGTGGAAATCCAACAAAAACAAATCAATCAAAAGCTTTGGGTATCAAAACAAAACGAATTGTCGGCTGGTGAAATGCAGAGTAATGATGAGAGAAATATAAATGATGTTTACTTACTTATATTGACTTTATCGACATTGTCAATATAAATAATCAAATGTTTTTGTTTGTTTGTTTACCTATAATATATTAAATTGAATTGAATTTTTTCATTATTATTTTGAATTGATCAAAATTAAAGTGCAAAGGTTTCGATGCTTTTTTTTTGTTCTGTTTTTGCTCGATTTTAATCATTTCTGCCAAAGTTTTCAATTTAATCTTGTAATTGATTAATCTGATTATCTATGGTGGTATTATCTGCGAGTCTGAAGATGAATGAGAATGAATTTGATCGACTTATCATAAGAAGTAGGAAGAGCGAAATGGTTCGTAAAAAAAATATTTCAATTTTAATGTAAAATTTTTCAATTTATGATATGAAAAATATTAAATCGTACAAAGATCATACAACTTCATTGGTGCACAACTGTGAGTAATTGGTGCATTGAAATTTTCATTGAAATATTTTATGTTTTTATCTTTTTATCAATAAATCGAGTGAATTCAAAGTAAATAAAGATTATTTTTATGTTTCGTTTCGTTTGTTTATTCATTTTTAGTTCATTTGTTTGTTTGTTCACAACCTGTCGACACATATTCTTGTGCGGGTGTTTCTGTGTGTTTACGTAAAATAGTGACAAAAACAATTGATTTTCATTCAATAAGAAAATGAATGTCAAAAAAAATGTTTTTTTTCTTCAAAACGAAAATTGATCGAAACAATTTCATTTATTTAAAAATTTGTGAATGGAAAATTCTATTATTTTTCCATAATTTGAATATTTGAAATTTCGTTATTTGCTATTGGATAAGTCGAAATTTCGGTTGAATAAAATAAAATTTGAATGAAATTTTTTGACATTTATTGTTGTTCAACATGTTTTAAAATGTGCATTCTGGTTGTATACTCACATTAAACATCACATCATCGGCCATCATCACCGACTACCGTGCATACGAAATGCAAACATCGAGATAATTCAAAAATCAAACAAACAAACGATTATTCGTTTATCTATGCACTATTTATTCATGCCATTATTCGGCCAATTCGGTTTGTCCGTGAATCTGTGCTTGACTTAGACCAGGATTTTTCACTGAATCGGGCCTATAATTTCAATATCGAAAAATTATGCGAACTCGGCCCCGAACTTATTGATAAATTTGATTTCCAAATCAATTTTGCATTCTTTTGTTTCTCTAATATTATCATTAACGTTCCTTAGAGGCACACACACAATGGCAGATCGATTCAAATTCAATTTTTAAGCTTATTTTATTTTTCATTTTTTTTTTTTTTTTTGTTTCTTAATTTCCGTATTGCAAATAATTATCTCAATGAAATCATTATTATTTTTTTGTGTTTGTTTTTATTCTTTTCTCTCATCCTTTGAATTACTTTTTATAATAATTTACCGGAGATAATAACAATCGATTGAAGTCAAATAAAAAAATGAATAAAACTAATAAAATTCACTCATACAAACTCGCATAATAAATACATTTGATTGAAATGATTTCAATCATTCAAAAGAGAATATTGAATTTATATCTGTCATTTTTTATTGTTATCATCATTATAATTATCATTTTTTCAAATACAAAAAATTAATAAATTCAATATGTGTATGTCAAGAGATTAATTTCATTGATGTTTTTCTTTATTTATTTTTGATATTTATTTCCTTCAAATTTCAAATGAAGATTATTCAATGTTTTTTAAGGATTTTTAATAATAAAACCATTTAATTAGTAATAATAATAATGATCATAATGATTATGATCATAATATTCTTACTTTCATTGAAATAAGCAATCGTTTGACCCATTTTTTTCTCTTCTTTGGTTCATCTCTAAGATATAAATTCTCTAGACGCGATATTATCTTTTGAATAAATTGCTGCTGCTGTTGTTGTTGTTGTTGTTATTGTTCCTGTTTTATTCGAGTTTGTTATCTTTATTATTATTATTATCAGAATTATCAATGTGTAATATGATCACAAATAATAATAATGATAATAATCATCATTTATAATTAAGATTAATAATAATAATAATAATGAAGATATCAATGATATGATAACAATCAAACAATGAATAAGATGCAAGAAGAAGAAACAAAGAAGAATAATAAGACCATGTTTGTCCTTTGGTAATTTTCAAAACCCTCTGTGAAATGTATTTGCATGAACTTTTGTGTCCTTTTTTTCGTATTGTTTGAAATGCATTGTCCAAACATAAAGCTCTCATGTTTCATAATGGGTAGCTTCTGCCATTCATTCATTTTGCGAGAAATATGAGCTTTTTTCTAATTGTTGCCTC
This sequence comes from Psoroptes ovis, assembly GCA_002943765.1. NCBI lineage: Eukaryota > Metazoa > Arthropoda > Arachnida > Sarcoptiformes > Psoroptidae > Psoroptes > Psoroptes ovis. Next base: position 3,422,906 of record PQWQ01000001.1, read on the forward strand.
AAGCAATCATATAAAATTTATAAATGAACATTGGAAATGAACAATTAATTTTTTATCGATTTAATTTCATAAACTTCCATTTCTTTGAACTTTTTATTGTTCTGTTTCACGTTCAGTTACCATGATTATTTCTATTATTATCAATTGATTAATTGATCAGTTATCTTTGAAAATTTCCAAATTAATGTAAAATAAATTCAAAGATTCAAATAAAAATTTAATTTATTCATTTTTAAATTTAAAATTAATCAAAAAATTGTTTTTCTTCATTAATTTATATCAATTACTAGGAGGATCCAACGAAAAAAGAAAAGAATCCTTCAATGGTTATCAGTGTTTGATTATCTAGGATATATTGTTCGGTTGTTTCTGTGATTAATCAACTACTTTCGTTTCTTTAATTTTTGATTTCAGTGAAATATGTTAAAAGGCTAACAACTAATGCATAGAAATACATTAATTTAATCAAACATAGGAATTCATCTTGTACGATTCTTGTACGCTTTTAAATAATCAAAATTTAATATCTGGATTTTTTTATTTTAGTTTCTATTTTAATATACATCTTCGATTTTCGATACGAAAATGATTGATTATTAATGATTTTTTGCTATTTTAATAATGTTCATAATAATCAAATAGTAAAATAATAAAATTTCCATTTAAAACAATATCCGGAATTCTAGCCAAAGATTTTTACTTTGTATTCGGTATGGCTAATGTACCGTTACCTAAAACTATGAATGTTGATCTATTTAACTAAAAGCCTAATGCCTATAAGGTTTCAATGAATTAATCGATAAAAATCTGAAGAAAAAACAGTTTTTTACATTTGTTTTATGCACGTATACGATACGTGTGTTTTTTAGGCTCTGCTTTACTCAGTGTAAATTTGACTGAAAATGTTTGTGTCTCTAATTGAATAATCCTCTGTATCTCTGTAATTATACTTAATTCTTTTCGATCATTAATTTTTTTCGGGAATAAACAACAAAATGTTCAGCTAATAAAATTGCCCACAAAAAAAAAGACATTGAAACGTCAAATTATTTCATTAATTTCAAAGAAAAATTTTCATTTGAATATCGTAATTGATTAGTTGATGAATAATTGTAAATTGTTCAATAAATTAGTGTTATCTGGCCAAAATTGGGCAAATCGAATCTCTCCCAGAAAAACCGTAGTAATTAAAGTGAAATTGTTATTCACCAATCACTATTCATCAATCATTCTATTTGCCTTTGATTATTTCTAACTAAATTACTTTCATTTATTTCTATTTTATTAGTCATGACCCTTTGGTTATTATACTTGTTTGATATTTATTTATTGACAAAATCATTTGCAAAATTACTCATTCATTTAGTGCAACAACAAATCGAAAGTATTAATTTACTTTTTCAATTTATTAAATTAATTAATTTGATTCGATTTCGTTTGTTTATTATGTTTGGAACCAAAAAAATTCAAAGCTAGAATTTTCGTTCAATTTAATTAATTTTCAGTTTGAAACGAATTAAATGGATTGTTATTATATTTGTTTTTCGTTTATTATTTTTATTACTATTTTTTTTATTTAATATGCACACACACTTTTAATCCTTGGTGTTAATAATTGGTGATTTTGTTTGGTGTTTGTTTGGTCAATTAAATCTTTATTTTGCTATGTGTTTAATATGAGTATGTTGTAAATGATTCGTTTTTGTTCTAACGTCACCGATCATAATTGAAATTGCCATTTGTTTTCTTGCTTTCTGACTGACGTGTAAACATATAATAAAATTCTGGTGTTTCTTATCACCAATTCATTTCTTATCGCGGAAATACTGAGGAATTTCGTTGTATATTTATTATAGAATTTCTTTGTTATTTTCACTCAATTTATTCAATGAAGAAAATTTTAAAAATAAATGATTGAAAATTGTTAGATAAATTTGAAAATTCCAATGAATTTTTTTGAAGATTTGCACCGAATTCTATTCATTATTGGTTGGGCAAACGTTTTGTTTCGGTTTTTAGCTTGATCAATCATAATCATCATCATTGAACAAACAATGAAAATGGAATTACAAAAAATTGAAAAATTTGAAAATAAAATGATCGATTTTCGATCAATGTAAACTGAATGAAAAAAAATTGTCTTCATTCGTTATTGATATTATTATTATTATTATTATCGTTTCATTGAATTTTCCGGTTATTATCATAATGGCGTCCTATTGGGAAATATTCTTGTTTATTTTGTGTCTATTTTTTCATAATCATACCACGCATACATATCTCGATCAGAATAAATTATAATTATTTATATTTCCTCTTCATTTCTTTATTATGCATGATATTGATATTATTATTATTAATGAAGTACTCATTATAATGAATAATTAATGTGAACAAATAAACAAACAAAAAAATCATTCAAATTTGCATGCATAAAAAATTTTCGCATTTTTTTTAGAAAAATTCAAATTGAAACACATAATCTATGCTTACCATTCCCGTTTTTGGTTGTTGGTTTTGCGGTTGTTTTAGGCTCATAATTCGATGATTCTTGAATGTTGTTGATTGATGTTTTATATTATTATTATTCTGTATACGTTTTAAACGATTATGATAAGTATTGTAATGATAATTAATGTTATTCATGTTAGTATTATTACGATTAACAAGTTTATTCAATGATTGTTGATTGATTTGATGATAATTATCATTATTATTATTATTATTATAATGATTATAATAAGGATGCTTTGATGTTGTAGTTGTTGATGTAGCTTGCTGCAACGATGATGATGATGAAGATGAAGAAGATTGACGTGATTTTGGACGATTTTGATGATTTGACATTTTACTTGATGATGAATTATTCAGTAATTGGGTTGATGATGATAAAGTGGCGGCATAAGGTGATGGTAACACTGATTGATGATTATATAAATGATTTATGAAATTTAATTTATCATTAAAATTCCATTGTTGATTCATATCTTGATTATAGTAGCTGAAATTATAATTGTGATTATTACAATTATTATTTGTAGCTAATAATTCATTAGCAGCAATTGCCATCGCAATCAAAAATGGATCATTAATTGTTGTCGGTAATGAATTTGTCATTGTTGTCGTTTCAGTTGTAGTCGTTGTCATTGTTGATGTTTGTGATAAATTATTCAATATTGGATCAATATGATTATATACAAAATAATTGTCATCAGTCGATGATGATGATAATATAGATTTTTCAATTAATTTCGACATTTTATTCAATTTTGATTGTAATTCAATTTGTTTTTGTTATAATCATCATCATCATTGAACTTTTTGTCTTTTTTTATGTCGAAATAAATTGATTAATTTTAATGAGAAAAACAGAAATTTCGAACTCATATAACAATACGATTTGAAACGTGAATTTAATTCACGATTTTGTTTTAATGAAGTTCTACCAAGTTTTATCATCAAATCATTGAATTTAATTCATTTGATTTTAAATTTTCACAAATTTTTCAAAAAAATTCAAAAATTAGAATTCATTCAGTCAGAATATTTTTCAAAAAAAATTTAGTCATTTCTGTATCTAAATATTGTTCTTGTGTGTGTGTGTGTTTTGATCGGTGAATCAATGAAAAATGGATCATAACAAAAATGAAAAAACGAATAAGAAAAAATTCAGTCGAAATTCAAATTCAAACTTGTGCATACACACACCATCACACACACATAGACAGACGTACATTCAATATATATAGAATTGTTGAACGAATGACGGTAATGAAATGAATTAATGAATGAATTGGAAAAATAGTATTAGATTCAATAAAAGCAAAATTCATTCATTTTTCTGGAGCATGTTTTGTATTTTCTCTTAAAAGATTTCATTATTTTCAACATTTCACAATGGTAAATTTTTATCCGGCAAATGTCTATATATGTTATGTGTATGTGAATGCTCGTAGACATTTATTTTTGTGTTCTCCATCATAGACTGGACACGTAGACACGTAAAATTGGAAATTGAATCGAAATAAAGGAGAAAAACGAAAATAAAGAAAATATCAAGCTTCAAGAATCAACTTTGTCGGTATTTACATGTTTTCTATTTACGTAATAAATTTTAAATGTTTTTGAATGGATTTAGATTTTTTCTGCTTTTTTTCGTTCTCAAACTTGTACCAGATATTTCTTTCATTTTCCTTTTATTCATTTCACAATTCAGCAATCATAATTGTGAATTGAAAAATTATGAATTATTTATGCATCAATAATCGATGAATATTTTTTTCGAAAATAACAATTCATCATCATTTCAACAATATATCTTGATGTTTATGATACTAATATTAACAAATCATCGAATTTTATTATATTTCAGGCCACATTATCATATCAATCATCGATTCAAATTGAATGATTCAAATCATTTGATTCCTTCGATGCTATTTCAAAATGAAATTTTCGGATAATTAATTCTTTCCAAGATCGTTCATATTAATAATTAAAAGAATTCTTAATCATCAATGCGAAATGATTAATTATAAATCATTTTTAGATAAATTACATTTATCAAATCTCTTTATAGAGATGGCATACCATTAAAGCATAATAGCATCCAATGTTTATAATATTCAACCGAAAAATATCATTCAAATGAATATGCATTACCATGAAAATCCCAGCGAAGAATCAAACGAATGTTTCATTTGTTTATTGATTTAATTTCATTGATTTTTTATTGGAATCGTTAGTATGTTTCTTTCGAGGTTTAATTGAAATTTCAGAAGAAAAAAATTTTCGAAAATAAATTCAAAAAACATTATTTAATTTTCAAATTAAAAGAAACGAAATGAAAATCAAAATCAATCCATTATATTCTCTTGAGTCTATGTACTTATATGTTTGAGATGTTTTTGCGATTTGAATTTCTTTTCAGTGATTACTCCATAAATTTTCTTGTTTTTTCGCTGTAAATTATGTAATGATTGATTTGAATTGGAATTAGCGAAGAAATAAAAAATTCAAGTTTTTTTGCATTTCTTTTAAACCAAAATTTCATCGAATTAATAATTTACATTCATATGTATTACATTACATTACCACACTGATTATTCATGTTATGATTAAAATCAGTATGAAATCATCGCTTGTTTCCAATTGTATTGTATCATATCATATCGTTTTATGTCTCTGTCTCTCTCTCTTTCTCTGCTAAATCACATAATCCATTCAACAATGAAATGCTTTGATGCAAAAAAAAACCCGAAAGATTTATTTTTCACTGATATTAGAATGCCAATTGTAAAACAATAGAATTGTATGAAATTGAAGATAATCTTTATTGACAATTTTCTACAACAATGAAAATGGCTATGAAATGAAATCAAATAAAATATAAATACGGCGAAAATGTTGAATTAAAATAAATGTGTACTATTTCATTTATATCCATTTCAATGATGGATTTATGGTTTAATTTTGTTTTTTCTCATTATTTCCATCATGTTTTTGGTTTTGCTTATTATTATCATGCGCTTATTCATATCTCGATCAATCATTCGACTGTAAAATGATGATTTTGATAGTGTTGCCGTTCAACACAAATATTCAACACACATATTACATAATGACAAAAACAATGATTAAAATAATGGTAAACCATAAAATGAAATGAGTTTGGAGAGATAATATTAGCAAAAAGAATTAAGATTCACATCATCATCATCATTCATAATGTGGGAAGCAAAACAAAAAAAACAAAATCAAAAAAAAAAAAAAAAAAAACACAAATACATTTCTACATCAATGATCAATGATTTTCAAAATGACAATAATCAAATGAATAAATTAAATGATGATTTGGTTTAATTTTTTGGTGTGTATGTGTGTTGGTGGAAGCAAATGCCAATTTGATTTTTTGATTTCTGGTTTTGTCAATAATGTTATATGATTTCAATTATAATTTCTATGTGTTGGTTGGTTTGTTTGTTAAAACATTTTTCTTTTTTTTCCGATTATTATGGACAAATGAGAGAAATTCCAATATAAATAATAAATAATAATGATTCAACAAAACATGATGATGTTTTGGTTTTTTCAGCAATCATTTTTGATTGAAAATATTGCAAATATTTGAATTTGAAAATATATTCTTGGTAATTGAACAGAAATACTTCAAAAAATATATGAATAAATGAAACCAATAGAAAACACAAGAGCAGCTCGAGGCGATCTAAATGGAAAAAATGGAGAGTCCTAATCGAAAATCTAATAACGATCATCAATGAACCGATGAATTGATGATGAATGACGGAAAGAGAAAAAAATTTAAAATTTTTTAAATTTTTAAAATATTTTTCATCAAATTCTTATGTACACTTACGTTCATTTTCAATATATATTGATTATTGATCAATATTTGCAAATACCTTCAATCATTCATTCATATATTTTTATGAGTATTTAAATGTTTGTTTTGAATATTTTCTTTTCTTCATTTTTTTTCTTGCCAAAAGAAAAACATTTTCCTCTTATCTAAGCATATCATTCTTGAAAAGGAAGAAGAAGAATAAGGAGAAGAATTAATATTTTTCCAACTAAAATTACCAGACCTACAGGAAATTAATTTAGAATCTCGGGTGATGATAATTAGAGAAGAGCCCGTGATGATAATTTGAAGTTTGAATTTTTCCAAGATAATTTTTGAAGACTTCTTCTTCTTCTTCTTCTTCTTCAAAAATTGTTTCACTTTTCACGTTTCAAATTATTCTCATAATGATAATCAATTGGTTATCAATAAATTTTTTCTGGTTCTTTTCACTCAAGACACTTGTCAAATGTCTATTTGTGTCTTTGTTCATTTGTCATTCATTCATATTTCATCGATTTTAAATTATTGAGTACAAATTCTCATCTTCAATTCAATTCAATCATCTAAAATAAATAAAACAATGTTGTCGTTGTCATATTTGTGTGTAATAATATTTGACATGTTTTCAATATTTCTTACGAACGATTGATTTCATTCAAAATTGACTTGTTAAGGACTTCAAACAAAAACGAAAAAAAATGTCCATTTGTGAATGACAAACGACAATTTCAAAGATTTTTTTTTCATCTATCGATACTTTGAATGGGAAGAGATGAACAAATGATATTTGAATAGAGATATGAATTCAGATTAAATTGGACTAATAATATTGGATCCATGTTTGGTTTTCAGATCTCCATACATGTGAAAAAAAAATCAACAATACATGTTTTGAAATTCAAACAGTATCATTGATATCATTCCGTTCAAAAAAAAAAAAAAAATTGGAATTGGAAAATATCGAAATTCAAATTGCATTAAACATTGATTCATACAAATTAACTGGAGCAATAGTTTTGAAAACAACAACAATAAAGTGCTAAGGATTAGTTTAAAATTTTTTTCAGCTGAAAAAATGATTTCTGCTGAATTTTTTCTGTATTCAATGTTTAATCAAGATAAAAGCTCAGATGATAATAAATAATGAAGCATCAATGAGAAATTTTCCCCATGTTTTCAACAGTCATAGTCGATTCATGTTCATTTATTAATTCATATATTTCTTCTTCTTCAATCATTGATCTAATCTTTATTTCGATGTAAAAAATAAAAATCTATGAATTTAAATTGATAATAAATTTACAATTGATATCAACCATTTATTATTATTGTTATATTATCACTATCAAAAATTTTCTTAATCCAAAATTCATGAAACGTTTCAAATGCTTTTGAAATGTTTTATTTTTGTTTTTATTTTTTCCTTAACAAACAAACGAAAATGAAATGAAATAAAATAAAGATGAACGAATTGAGCGAATTAAATATTTAAAAATATTATAAAAATGATAATAATTCCATTGAATTCCATAGAGTATATTAATCATATTTTTCACACTAGCATTTATTATTATTATTTAAATTATTATTATTTCTTATATTTTAAAATGAAATTTATTCTAAAATTTATTGTTGGATGGAAATAATGAAAATATATCTCATCTTTGATGTATTAAAGAAATAATAAAATAATCATCACCATTTTTTGAAGAAATGAGCGCGATATTTTTCAAAATGCTAAATTATTATTATTCATAAAAACATTTATAATCTTGGAAAAAAACCTTTTGTTGAATTCGTTGATGTTTTATGAAAGGAAGAAATTGAAGACATTAAAGCTTCAAGATAATCTTTATTTTATTCTCAAGAAATCATTAGCCATACATTCATTCAATCCAGTATTCATTTGCATAATTTTTTATTTGGGCTCCAATTTCCAATTGTTTGGATCTCTTTGGATTCAAATAACATCTTTTATTCCCATTCCTTTTCTTAATTTTTGGCCAAAATTCATAACTTCGACGCGGGCAGGTTCGCTTTTTTTCAAGGTGTATTGTTGAAATGATAATAATCTAATCCACCATGTGTTGTTTGATATTTTCTTTTCTACCAAAAAAAAAAAGAATAAAACTTTTGCTTTTGAATATCATTATTGAAATTCAATCGAAAATGCAAATTTTTATCAAATTGAATTTGTAAAATTTTTTATAAAATACAAATACAAACTATTCGTATTGTGAAATATTAGAAAAGAAAGGAAACAAACAAGTTTTTTCCATTTCTTATTTGAATTTGAATAACGAAAAATGAAAAAATGAAAAATCCATGATAATAATGAAAGATTAATGTTATTATTATGATTTTTTTGATATTAAAATTGAAATTAAAATGAGATTTGTCAACCATTATCACATTTTAATGGGCATATACAACACTATTGTCATTTGAAATGATATGATATGATGAAAATGAATCCAAATTATAATAATAAAATTCTTTGTCATGGAAAATGTAACACTTTTTTTCTGGTATTTTTTTTGCAGGGTTTCAAGTTTTGATTCGGGTTTTTAAAATTAATTTTCGGAGTTTTCAAGTTTATTTTTATAGTTTTGAATGTAATTTTAAACTAGATCATTACGAAATTTAATTTAAAAACTACGAAAATTAATTTTAAAACTCCGAATCAATACTTAAAACCCTATATTAAACATGGGGAAAGAATGGAGAATAGAGAATTTCTTTTGACAAAATTTTTTCCCATTCAAATCTCTCTGTCTATTCTTTATCGATTATTTCAAAATGATTATTGAAGTAAAGTATTTAATAATGAATAAATGAATAGTTTACAGAATCGACATCATGAATTTGATTCTGAATTTTTTTTTCGGAAGGAAGATTCTTCATTGTTCATTCTTCATTCTAGTACAAATATTTCTTTGAGCACTCGAGGTTTCATACAATCTTTTCATCTCTTCTCGATCATTCATTTCAACCATACTCGAAAGGGTTATTGTTGTTCAGAAGAAGAGGAACAAGAAGAAGAAAGGCATAATGCTCGAATACATGTCTTATCTTTTTTCTTGTAACCGAAATTTCTTAAAATTTTGAAGTTTTACGAAAAATTATCACAATTTTTTCTACAAAATCGTTTACGCCATTGATATGTATTGTTTCAATCACTTATTTGCATTGAAAAAACAAATGATAAATTATGCCGAAAATGTCGATCAATCAAAAGTTTTTTAATTGATTGTAAGCATGAACAAATAAATTTGGATAATCGCATTCGGTTATGATCATTAATATTATTCAATCGAAAAAAACCAGAAAAATTTTGTCCATAAATTTCAATCAATTCTTTGCGATCATTGCTACTGGTAATTGTATGTGGTAACACCAATTATCTAATGAATTTTCGCGCAATTTCTTACAAAAAATAATGGTTCAGATGGTCTTTGTAATTTTTGAATGTAATGGCTCTCTGTGTTCAGTACATTTCCTCGCAAAGCCATTACATTCATCAATTACGAAGAACAATTGAGACTTTTTAAGAACAATTTTTCTTTATTTACTTCTTTGTTTCCTCTTTTTTTTCAATTGACAATCATAATTATGCCAATGTCATAATGAAATTAATGGAATTGAAGATAGAGGAAACATGAAGAGATTCAAATCTACAGAATCGAAGAAAAATTTCAACAAAATGTGATAATAATAAAAATTCAATCGTTTGTAAAAATAAAACAATAAATAAAAACAATTGAAAATCACATTAAAATCGTTACTAATAAAAAAACAGCTTTGAAACAGTAATAATCAACTAATACAAATGGATTACATTACAGCAGAAGCATCAGAAACAACAACAACATCAATAATGTTGATGAACATGAATTATATTGACAATTATAAGATGTTTTGTTTTGTTTTTTCAAATGATGATAATAATTAAATTTAATCAAAAAAAAAAAAAAAAGAAAAAGAAATCAAAATAAAATTTTATAATTGAATTTCGTTCATTGTATTTAGTCTTACATGTTGAACAAATGAATGAATGAATGATAAAAGAAAATGTTCATTAATTTCAATTAACAAAAAAAAGAAAAGAATCGAAATTAAAAACAATTTCCAATCGATTTCTTATGGTAATAAATAAAAACAAAAAATGGTTGAAAATGCATGCAAACGACATTTTATGCATTCAAAATGGATGAATGCATGTATGTTTATTGAATGTTGTTTGAAATTGAATTCAATCTGCTTTGTTGTAATCATGCAACCCTTTCGGTAAATTAAATTAGTTTACATTATTTTACTCTTCAATTATTTTTTACAATTGATTTTTACAGTTATTATTATTATGAATGATGATGATGATTATTATTGTTCTTGTTATCATAACAATTTGTTGAATTTGTTTTTGACATCAATAATAATGATTATTATCATCATTGCTATTATAATCATATTTATTATTATAATTATTTTTTTCAATTATTTTCTCGGAGTTTTAATTAAAATCAAAGCTAAAATTTGTCAATTTTTTTCTCTTTTTGTTAATGTATTTACAATTTCAAGGATATTTACGCCATAATCCCTGAACAAATCATCGATTTACATATACACAGTGATGTGCTTGTCTGTGTGTAAGGGTTTTAGCATTTAAATATCTATTCAAATACAATTTAATTAGATCATTTCAGTTTTATAATGAAATTTCATTTAAAAAATGAATGCAAATTACATTTATTGTACAATATTTAATAATTTTTTTTTTCAATTATTTCATCAAACATAATATGAAATTAAGTTATAACAATGATGATTATGATACAATTAATTAAACGGGTCAAATATCTCATGTATTTTTTCTTCAATACATTCACTTTCATTCATTTTTCGATTTAGTAATGATAATTCAAAATTTAAAAATAGAAATATTAGAAATTTTTGACATTATTTTTGCTTTCTTTAAATCAAATCTAAAAAATTTCACTGACGTCAATACGTCAAATACTTTAATTTTTCTCAAGTGATTTTATTTGTTTTTTTAAAGAAAACAATTTGTCATTCGGATCACCTGAACGATACATCTCAATCATTGGTTATATTAATTAATAATAATGTTTTCTTTGATTTACTTAACTTAAAAAACTCTTGAGCACATATTGAATGAAATTTGATCCGCATTTTTTCGCTTCTTTGTTTTTGATTAATTGATATTTTTAATTATAGGTAGAAATATTTAGATCAATGAAAAATGATTCGTATTTGAGATTTTTATTTGATGTGTTATTTTGATTAACAAAACATTCAATTAAATAATGATTGAAGTATGATATTTGCATCTTTTTTAAATTTGAAAATTTTTGTTTCAAATAAAACGAAATAAAATATTAAATTATCATAATTTACACTTATTATTATCATCATCATCATCATCATCATTTTTTACAATAATTTGTTGAAATTATCAAATCATGAAACTTGGTAAACGACATTTAATATCGATTTTTTGTCTTTGTTCAAGTATGATGGGTTATATTGGCCGTATCAATCTGTCAACTGCAATTATAGCAATGTCAAACGACGATAATTTACATCATTTTTCTAATAAAAATTATACTGAAACCGATGCTTGTCCGGATCCAAATTTCGATGATAATAATATCAATCATAATGCTACAATCTTTCCAATAAATGTTGATTTTTCATCATCGACAGCACCTCGTTATGATTGGGATCAAAAAACACAAGGCATAATATTAGGTGCATTTTTTTATGGATATTTTCCACTACAAATTGTCAACGGTCAATTAGCTGAAAAAATTGGGCCAAGAATTTTATGTTCAACAGGATTGTTATTATCTGGAATCATTAATCTATCGACACCTTATATCAGCAAATATTATGGTTTATTGATTGCAAGTAGAATACTGTTAGGAGCATCGCAAGCATCAATATTTCCATCATCATATGCATTGACAGCACTTTGGATACCTGATAATGAACGTAGTACAATCAATTCAATGGTATATATTGGAAGTGATATAGGCACAATTATAGCGTCTTCATTATCAGGTTATTTGTGTCGTCACGGATTCGCTGGTGGTTGGCCTTCAGTTTTTTATGTTTCAGGTTTGTTAATTCATAGAGAATATATTATCACGAAAAAGTCATTAGATATTGATTTCAAATTTTTTTCATTTCTTAACAGGAACATTGATAACAATTTTCAGTGTAATATATTTCATAATTGTGCGCGATGATCCATCATCACATTGGATGGTATCGGACCAAGAATTGAAATATATTCAAAGCAATATAAAGAATAGAGTACAACAGCAAAAAAAATTGACAATTTCTTGGATGAAATTAATTAAAAACAAAGTTATTTGGGCTGGTGCTATTGCACATTTCACGATGGTTTGGTCATTAACAGTTTTTATATTGAAAGTTCCTGAATATATGCATGATGTGTTAAGAATACCGTTGAAAACTAATGGTTTTTACACTGCATTAATGTATGCAAGCGAAGGTTCAAGGTAAATGCATTTATTACTTGAATTACTTGAAATTTTTTTATAAACAAATAAAAATTGATTTATTTTTCCTTTTTTTTCACAGTCTTTTCATCCTAGGAATGATAACCGACAGAATAATTAAATCAGAAAAATTTAATAAATCACTAATAAGAAAAATATGTCAATCGATAGCACAATTCGGTGGCGCATTTTTCATACTCATGATACCGGTAGCAGATTGTAATGAAAAATTATTTCTATTCATGATGATAATGACCATGATATGTAATGGTGCACAATCTGGCGGTGCGATTGCATTACCATCAGATTTATCTAATGAATTCAGTGCAACAATATTTGGTTTATTTAATTCAATAGGAATGATAAATGGTTTTATATGTCCATATATTATTGGCTATGTGCTGGATTCCGATATTAATCATATAAAACATGGCTGGTGGATCATAATCTATTTAACAGCTGCATTACGTATTTTTGGTGGTATTGTTTTCTTATTATTTGTATCATTTAAAAGACAATCATGGAATAAAGAGAATTTATTACCATCATCATCACCAGCAGCAATAGCAACAGCAGCAGCACCGAACAGTATTGAATAAATTAATAATTTAATAATAATAATAATGAAATAATGATAATAAATTTCGTTTTTTGTTTTTGCTTTTATGTCCATATGAATAATAAATAAATTTTTAATTTCAATTCCTGTTGATACAATGTTTTTAGTTTTTCTATTTTTTCTAGCTCTTACAATATATCAACATTATCAAATACAAATACTAATTTAATATTCATTACATAATTCAATGATTTTAATGGATAAAAATGAACATAAAATGATAACATAGAAAACATCAACAGTACACAAACAACATTTAATATGGTTTATTATTCATTATTTGTTTTCATTTTTTTTGTTATAGAAAAAACAAATATTAATTGATAAACATTACTAAATGAATAGATTTACATTTTTAAATATTAATCATTCAAAAAAATTATCATGTTATAACTTGAAGCAATAATATACAACTTGTATTTTGTTATATTTGAACCGTGAATAAAATGAAAATTGAATTATAATCATCATGAAATTGAAACATTTTTTTGTTTGTTTGTTTCAAACCAGAAATATTTATTAATTTCATTCATTTCATAGCAACGTTCGGGCAACGTTGCAATATGATTGAATCACATTATGTTTTAACACATGTATAGCTATGGCTTTATTAATTATGAAATTGTGAATCAAGATTAAATCATTGTTTGACCGACCACCTCGGCCAAATTTATTGTTGGAAAAAATCGCTTTCTAGACTGTCGTTTTCTTATTACATATTTCACATCATTGATATAATCATTATCGGAAACAACGTGATTCAATTTGATATTTTTTTATGTTTTAATAATTTATTATCAAATTTTTTTTCTTTGAATTAAGAAATATGAAATAAAAAGCAATGTAATATGAAATGTAAACAAATTTTCATTTTTCTCTTTCACATATTATGATCATGGAATTAATTACAATTTCATGTATTAATAATAATCCATTGAATTTATGTAGAAAAAATAATGAATAAATGAAAAACAAAATGATTATGTCAAAACGTGTAGACATTGTATTGTATGCATTTGTAAATATTGAATATTGACAAGATTTTTTTTTTGCCATGAAAACAAAATCCAAAATTAATGGCATTCAGTGAAAATAATGAAAAAATGTATCATAAAGACAAATTAAAGAAATATGTATCGAAATCGCATTCATGCATGGAATTGGGAAATGGGCCGAAAATTTTCCTTTGTGCATTTTAGCACCTGTTGTTATCGAATAATGAATGAAAAAAAATTCTATCAAATTATTGAATCAATTTCAAATAATCATTTTTCGAAATTAAATAATAATAATAATATTTTTAATTATGATAATGGAAAGATATAACGGAATAAAAATGATAATGATCGATGATATGAAATGAAAAGTTTAAAAATGAAATCGTTTGATCAAATGATGATTAGAGATGAATGAATATGAATATGATGAAACATTTTTAAGATTTTCCAAAAATAATCAATTATAATGTATAATCCAATTCGTATCGTATATAATTATTGGTCGAATCATTCGGTATGCGAGGATAACCAGCTATCAATGAATCTTGAGCTCCAATATACAATGTATTATATACTTTCCAATATACATCACGAACTTTTCTTGCTGGATGAAATAAGCCCTAAATTTGGAAATAAAATAAAAACATTGAAGTTTTCATTGAATAAAAAAATTTGAATAAATCATTGGGAAAATATTTACCTGTAAGGTATATTGTAACATTTTAATAGGACCAATAGCCACACGAAGACCTTCAATTGCACCCATAAATGCTTGAACTAAATGTGGAGATGTTTCAAAAATATTTGGCCATACATAATTCAATAAATGTGTAAGTGCATCTTCACAACCAAATCCATATACACCTAAGGCCATATGTTGAACCACAGAACAAGCTGTTTGACGATGAACTAAGTCCCTATTTATCAAATGATGAGATTTAATTAATTTCATGTTGAAATAAAGAAATGATTCAAACAAAAAAACTCACCGATCCATAAGAGCGTCTTCTAATAAAGGTGTAACAGCATAAATATAATCTTTTGCCATTTCACCAATATATTCGAAAAGGAAAGACAGTGATTTCAAAACACCGTTTTGCACATTTAATTCAGGTACTCGATATTCATTCATCAATGCAGGTAAAACTGTGAATGGTGAACATGTCTCAGCTACAATAGCTATGGCTACCGTAGTGCACACACGATTTTGTCGTTCTTGAACCCTCAAGTTATTCAACAATGTTGCAAGAACATCATGAGGACCGATT
The DNA here is from genome assembly GCA_002943765.1 of Psoroptes ovis. NCBI lineage: Eukaryota > Metazoa > Arthropoda > Arachnida > Sarcoptiformes > Psoroptidae > Psoroptes > Psoroptes ovis. The sequence continues at coordinate 3,438,700 of PQWQ01000001.1, forward strand.
GCTTTAGCAATATAACCAAATGTATTTACAGCAGCACGACGAATTGCTTTTTTATGTGCTTTCAACAATTCAAGAAGTTCAAAACAAATACGCATCCATTCCCGGGGTGACACATATTCGGCGCCACGATCAGCGATACGACCAACAAGATCGATACAATTTTCTTGAACTTTTTCATGGCGATTTTTCAAAATTGGTGTGAGACGTGGTAAAAGATCTTTGATTGGTGGTGTCATTTTTTCCATGCCAATAACATTAACTATAGCTTTCAATGCACCAAGAATCGAACCTAATACTTCGGGATACTCTTCGCCTAAATATTCATACAACACAACACCCATGTGGCTCATTAATTTTTCATCTTGACATACTTTCATAACAACCGCTATTTTGGAAATTAAATCGGCTGCTTGCTGTCGAACTTTTGCTGATTTGTTATTCAAACGCCAGAGAATCGTGCCACAAATTTGTGGAAGATATGGTTTTACACGTTTTCCAAGCGTATTGACAACAGTGCCAAAACCATTTAACATAACCATGTCTTCAGTAGTTTGTTCTTGGAAAGAATATAGGATGCCATCAATCAGCTGTTCTTCAAGACGTGAATCAATCTGTGATGCTCCAAGATTCGACATGATTTTTTCAATAGTTTCCATCACCATTTTTCGATATGCTTCGTTTTCATCTTTTAAATCATCAACAATTCTAGTTATTATTTCGGCCGCTTCAACTTTGTTTGCAATTTCCACCGTCGTATCAACTAGTTGTCTATAATTGCGTTTGTCTAATGCCATTCGATGATTCCAAAAATGTCTGAAAAAATGCGGCAAAACTTCTTCTTTGATGTATTTAGGCTCCACGCCATCAGTTCCGCAGCATTGTTTGACGACCTTCAATACAATTTTCTTCATTTCTTCATCTGGTGATTGAAATTCACGAATCAATATGAACATAACTTCACGTGTATAATAATTAGCATATTCTGCATCCATCAGGGGTATCAGATAACCAATGGCTTTTAAGAACGCCGCTAACCCTTTACCACGATGGGTGCGTATACCTTTCCAAAGTGGTTTTAAAACCGAATCAAATGATTCAATACCATAAGGTGTGGCAGCTTCAGCTAATGCTGCCAATGCTAAAGCTGTGATAGTACGGACTTTTTGTTGCTCATCTACCAATCCATGTTCGATAATTTCGACTAAATTTCTCAAATGAGGAAGGATGGCACAGCCCATAAGAATAGCGATTTGTTGTACAATTTTTATGCCAGTATGACGTGCTTGCCATGATTTTTTACTACGACAAACAGCTTTCAAAAACGGTAATAATGATGGTATACCCAACGCGGATGCGACTACAGCAAAAGCTCTTGCCGTAGTATTTCGCACATATTCATCAACATTTTCAATGTCAGGACGCATTGTTGAAATCATTGTGGCTAAACCAGCAGCTTTTGCTAAATTCGATATGATTTCTCGTCCTTCAACACGAGCATAATAATCTTCATCGATCAATAATGGCTCAATAACAACCAAAATTTTATGAACATAAGGTCTGACTAAATCATCGAGTTTATAAAGAATGCGATCAATCACTTTTACTAATAAATGTCTTTCTTGATCTTCTAATGTTGGTGACATTAAAAGAGGTAAAATTTGATTGAATAATGGACCTGCACCAAACTCTCGAGCTTTATCTGTAATTTGACGTAATGCAGATTTTCGCATAGGTGGTGTGCCATTTTTAATTTTTAGCAATAGTTTCATAATTTTTCTTTCTTTTTGCTCATCAGGACTCAAAGTTTCTTCATCAACATCAGTCAAAAGTTTATCAAAATATTGCAAATCATCTGGCTTCAATGTTGGTAAATTTTGTCCTTTTGGTTCAAGATCCATCATCATTTTTGAACCAGCAGCTGAGCCTATATCATCAGCTTTTTGCATAAAAAATCCTCCTCCAGCCATTGGTGTAGGTGTAGCCATCAATTTCCTGGCCGGCGTACGTATCGGTTGATAGCCTGATGGCGGTGGCAATATCTTATAACCAGGAGGCAATAAAGCGTCTAATTCTTCATCTGTCAAAATTCGATTTCGTTCATCAATTTCACGTTCCCAGCGAAATGCTTGCATTTGTTCTGGGGTCATAGCTACCATATGACTTGGCATCGGGGTAGCTAATCCCATCGCTTTCGCCCCAATCGGAGTGGTGCCAGAAGGTGTCATGATGGGTGTTGAGGGTGTCATCAATGCAGGCGTTTCATCCCATCGTGATCGTCGCTTCGAAGATCCGGGTGTTTCCGCAGTGATTCCTTCGTCTGTGTCAATACGATCGATTTTAGGTGTTTCAGCCCAACTAGAATATCCGGATTCCATACGCTCCGTTTTTGGGGTTTCATCCCATCGATTACGTCTAGAAGATTTGTTGACAGAATCAACGCTAGGCGTTTGTGCAACATTACTAATGTGAACTGGCGTTGGTTCCCATTGAGCTGGTCCTTTAGAGCTATCCAAACCATGAGCCGGTGTTTGATCCCAACGACCAGGCACAGCAGGTGTAGCAGCTTCATGATAATCCCATGCAGATTTTTTCGGAGTAGGCTCAGCAAATTCACTATCTGTAGCCGATGACCCAACACCTGAATCAACTGAAGGTTGATCCCATCGTCTGCGTTTAGTTGCTGTTTTAACAGTAGATGAATTCTCCGTTGAAGATTTCAATTCACCAGCTTTAGCTTTTTCCAATAATTTTTTTTTCAATTCAGCTTCTTCATTACTTAATGCTGTTTCTTTTATGATTGTCTTATATGTACGAGCATTTGGATCCGGAGTTTTACCACCTATATTGTGAATTGAATTTTTAAAAAATAAAAATAAAAAAGAAACGATTAATTAATATTATTTGAATGGTATCTAATGAATTTTTGTCGATTTTTTTAAATTCAATAATTAAAGCGTAGATAATATGTCCATGATAATACATTTTACGTTTGATTCATAAACAAGAACAGTGGCCAACTTCGAACATTTTGTAAGTACTAAAATTATAACAGTAGATTAGACCGGTATCGCATATTGTTGATGATTGTGTGAGCAATACTTACTAAATTTATGCCATTAATCATTTAATAATATTTATAATAGCATGGTGATGTTTTGTCGCTCACATTAATTTTTATTAACTAAAAGTATGAATTCCTGAAATGATGTGCATTAGTATTTATGAGAAATAAAATCAATTTTTGTTCCGAAATAGAGAAATATTTTCCTTTTTATTTCAAATGATTGAAATATACCCTGTTAAAAAATATTTGGAAAAATGTCACTATTCTTACCTTCAGCAAAAACGTCGATACGTTCAGGCGATAATTGACGATTACGAAACCGACGGCGGTATTCATCTTCACGATCAGCAACTCTTGGTACACGACGATCAGCTAATGGATCATGATTCTATTAAAAATAGAAATTGAATCAAAATTTCATCAAGATAATGACAAATGACTTACATCATCGACAACATCTTGCAGATAATTTTTTGGTGCTTGAAATGCATTTATAGCCTTTTTATACACATCATATTCTTCATTATTATCGGTGCCGTTTGTGTTCTCAATGTTTTCATCCTATGAGAGTAAAGGATACAAATTATGAATTTGATTATTCTGTGGATTATTATACTTACATCGTTTTCAACATCATCGTTAGCCGATATTGATGTATGATAACCGCTTAAATTCGTACTACCATAAATATCAGTGTCCATATTTGCTTTCGTTAATGATAGACGACCTTCATCATTATCACCGTTGGCAGCAGCCAATGCTGCATTTTTTGCTTGTATTTCTAGTACTTGTTGCTCGATTTCTAAAATGATAAAATTAAATATTATAATTATGATTAAGGAATATTACATCATTATTGTTACATTCATATTTACCTTCACGTGTTTTAGCCGGTTGTGCCATTTTTATTTTCGATGAACCAAGTTTTAATCACAAAAACCGGCTGAAGAATAAATTTGAAAATTCAGACAATTCTTTGATGAGATCAGAAATTAGTTGTAATAATTAAAAATAAAATTGAAATTCAGTTCATGAAATGATGAAAATGAGAAAACAAAAACAAAAACAAAGCTGCAAAATAAAAACACGCTATGAGTCGGCTGCATTCATAGAGTACGTCTCACAATTTTTTTTTTAAATTTGAAAATTAATCAAAATTCCCATGGTTTGATCAATAATTATCTGTCAATGGATTTTGGTATAATTTGCAAAAATCAACTAAAATGCATAGAGATGACGAGAGTAGGTTTATTAATCAAAAAACGTTTAGATAGCAATTTCATGAAATGGAACTTTAAATAGAGTTTCAAGAGTTTTCAATTTTTATAATTAAAACATTAATTTATTAAATCAGTGATATTTAAGTCATATTTTTCAATCAAATCATCAAAATTGGCTTCAGGACCTTCCAATATATACTGATAGATGATTATGTCTGAAATTAATTTTCTAGATTGATAAAAATGTTTCAATAATGATTTATATTTTTGTTCATTGATTGGAAATTTTGTTTCATCAGGCCATTCAATTATCGCATAATTTATTTGTTGATCATCATTATTTTTGAACTCATATTCATCATAATGCAAGATTTTGGCACCACCAGCAAGTAATATATTTGTACAAGTCTTTAAAAATGATGAACAATAATTTTTAATGTCAAAATTTAATATTAAAAATTTGAAACCATTAAATATTGATTTTTTAGATTTTTGAGACAAATATTCTTTCCATGCGATCGATGCTTTCAACAATTTAGGTCCAGCTGTGCCGATTCGATAATCATCGATTTCATTGCCCCATTGATAATATTTTTCATTCAATAATTTATTATTATCTAAACATTCTTTGATATATTCTGGTTTCAATAGAAATGCACCAGCAGCGATTGAAGAATAAACTCTCTCAGTCCCATGTGGTTCAAACAATATTAAATGCGTCAATTCTTCAGTCACAATCTCATCATCTTTAACGACAACAATATTTGATAATTTTTTCAAACATTGATCTTTTAACTTCAATTTTTCATCAATTTTGAACCCTGAAAACATGATTGTCGGCATCGATGGAATAATTTGCCAATTTTTCTCGTTATCAACATAAAAATCATCAATAATCGTGTTCATTGCAGGATCATTGATTTCATCATCGTCAGTCTCTAAATCATTTGATTCGGACACGATTTCGTCGATTTCTTTCGGAATTATCACTTCATGATCATCATTATCAATAAATTCATCATCGTGATTTGAGATCTTGGTTTGGTGATCAATTTCATTCTTGTCATCATAATTATCTTCATCAACATCATCAGAGTCAATGTTTGATGTTTCTGTATCAATTTCATATGGACCAAATGGTAAAATATGGCCGTTTTCCAAGGAATCATGAATCCATTGGGTTTGTAGACATGGAATATTGGATTTTCTGGCATACTTATATTTTTCACCATTCGGAGCATTCACTAATAAAATTATATTCTTAGGTATTGGTTTCAGTGCTAGCGATGCACAATAATAGCCGCCATTCGCCTCAACAATATTTTTAATATTTTCTCGTTCTTTATTCGATCCCTGAATGAAGGGATTAAATAATGAATTAATCAAAAACATCATGAAAATAAATTATGAACATACTCCTGAAATGACAATTTTCAATTCGTAGAATATTGGTAAACGGAATTCGCTGATTATATCAGGTTCATTTGCACGGCGATATTCATGCTGATATTTGTTCCAACAAGAATCAATCCATTTAATGTTCATTAATGTCACTTTATTTTCTATTGCAATGAATGATTTCTCTGATAATATTGAATCAGTGACTAAAAACGATGTTGTCGTATATAATGAGTGACAATATTTACCAGACATCATTTCGATTTTATTTTTGATATCTCTCACTTTTTTTGGTGATATTTGCGAACTACTTATCTCTAATCCACGCATACATTGACTAAATATTGGCCATGATCTCATTGGTATATTTGTAAATGGTTGTGATTGAATCGATGATGCTTGTTTAGAACAATAAAGAATTACCAATGGACTTATCAAGTGTAATTGATTATCACAGAAATATTTGTATGCTGAATTATTATCATCAAAATTTTCAATTACAATACGATATGTTAGATCGACAGAAGATAATTTTTTTGATCGTAAGCATTCAAAATCGATCCATTCGGCATAATGTTTTCTATTTTGAATAAAATTGAATGCTTCCTTCATTAGACTATGATTTTCATTATTATCTTCGATGAGAAAGTAAAATTTTGATTTACTCATTTTGAAAAATTAATGTTTACAAAATGCTTTTAAAAAACAATCAAATGTCAAAATTCATAAATTGTTTTTCTTTTCTCTTCTCCATAGACATGACATTTCATGAAATGGCGGCAAAACATTTGATAAAGTGTTTTTTTTCATTTAACTTACACAGTCGAAAAAAGATGACGCTACAATTATGATGAGTGCAGCTTCTTCGACTCAATATTGCACTGATATTATGCTTTTACATCTCATTATTGCATGTTTGACAAAATTGAAAATTTAAAAGAATTTTCATTATCAAATCAAATAATGAACATCAAAGATGGTTACAACAATAGTTATAGCTCAAAAATGGATTGGCTTGAAATTTGTAAACGAAAAAATATTAAAGCGATGCTATTTGCTGATTTCATAAAAAGTGATAATGGATCCATCAATAATATAATCAATAATGACCCCAATAATGCTAATAATGATCAAATGAATGAATCAAAAATGGATGTCGACGATGTAATGAAATCAAATTCAATTGATTATGTTTCCATGGTTAATCATTTGTGTAAAAATTTTTCACAATTACCATTAAGTTATGAAGAATTGAATGATCGTAAATTCAAATGCAAGATTCAATATAATAATCGTATATTCGATGGTATTGGTTCATCGAAAAAAGAAGCGAAACAAAATTCATGTAAACAACTTTATAAAGATGTATTTGCACAAAATTGCAACAAAGAAAATACCGATAATTCAATGGATGTCGATACAGAATCATCATCACCATCATTATCAATATCAACAACAAACTCACCATCGAAAACATTACCGTCAATATCGCAATCTCTTTCATCATTAGTGCTATCAACAGTGACAGCATCATCATCATCATCATCAAACATTGATCCTATATCACAATTGCAAATATTTTGTGGTCGAAATCCACAATTAATATCAGTGCCTAAATATGATTTTATACAAATAGATCAATATCATTATTGTAAATGTTCATTAAAACTTTTAGAAATCAATAATGAACATTCATTGATTGGTGAAGGTAAATGTACATCGAAAAAAAATGCAAAAAAACAAGCAGCACAAGCAGTGATACAATTATTGGACAATATATTGGGTACCAATGTAAAATTGAATAAATCAAAAATTAACAATAACAACAACAACAATAATAATGTTCCAATACCGAATGTCAAACAAACAAAATTAAATTAAATTGATTTTGATATTAAAAATTTTATTTCATTTTTTTATAATAAATATTTATATTTTTATATATATATTCAAATTGAATTTATATTGAATAATAAATGAATAAATGATTTCATGTGATATTTTTGATGAAATTATCATCATTCAATCATAATTTTTAATTATAATAATAATTAAATTTCATTTTTTATACAAATCATTTAAAGAATGAATTTCAAACATTATTTGCGGGTAATAAACATTGAACAAATTGATTAAATATTTTTAAATTGAATATTTGATTTGATTTGTGGTGAATTTAATCCATTAATAATCTTATATTATTGACATATGTGATAACATTGGGTAGACAAAAGAAAAATTGACAATTGATCAAATGAATTAAATAATAAAATATATCTTTGATTTGTTAATTCATTGTTTTCAAATTCATTTCTTCAATTCTTTTCAAAATAATGCAATGACAATCATATTGTTTGTAATATAATGATAATAAATTTATATTTGTTTAATTAATTGATTAATAAATTTATTTATTCATTAATATTCATAATAATAATAATAATATTTTCAAAAGATACAAATTCATTGTGTATGTGTTTGTTTGATTATTTCAAATTTTCAAAAAAAAGAAAGAAAGAAAGATTAGGAAAAAATTCATTTTGGTTTTGATACACAAATATATTTATCATCATGTCATTATCATATCATCATAGCATTATTTGAATTGAATATATAATAGAAAAAAAATCAATGATGAAAAATGTGGATTTAAAATTATAAAATATAGAAAAAATGAAAAGGAGAAAAAAAATACAAAGATTTACAGCAAAAAGAGCAAAAAATATATAATTATTATTATTAATATGTATCTTGGTGTGTGTGTGTTACAAGTGTGTATCAATGGTGATTTTTGAATGCGATCAATCAATCAATTCTGTAATCTTGCAATTTTAGCAATTCAATAATTGATAATGATAAACACGTGTAATTCATGGTTTATGGTTTTTTTTATCGGTGTTTGGTGTAAGTGTGTGTCGCTGTTGTGTATGATTCAAATTTTACAATTAAAAGAAAAAATAATTATAATATTGATAATATTTATTGATATTGATATATTCATTAATTAATAAATGAACAAACGAACGAACGAAAAAGAAAATTACACACAATTATTTATAATTATATTTATATAAAATGGATAAACAAAAAATGAATATTTATATGTATTATTTAAATCTGATAAAGAGAAAAATGAATCAAGTCAATCCAAAATTTGATAATGTTCAATTGTATGATGAAAATTATGAAAAATAATATTTTTTTGTTATGTTTCAATCATAATTGATGTACCTGTTTGCGTGTATGTATGTGTGAATATGTATGTAGCACATTGTTTGAAAATGAGTGATTAATATATTTCATAATTGATTCGTTTAGTTAAGGAGTTTTTTCATTTCAATCTTTGCACTTGTTCAAACATTCGAGTGGTGAATAATAGAAAAAAAACGTTCAGGAATGAATGAAATTTTTCAAATTAATCTTTGAATCATTGTTTTAGATGTTTCGGATAAATTTCTGAATCAAAATAAACAAAAAGATGGAGAAATTTTTTTTCTGAAATACAATGACACAGTGTGAAATATATCTTGGACAAAAGAAAATATTTAAAATAAAATAATTGAGAAAAATAAAAGAAAAAATTTACAACTTTACACAAAAAAATGAATAGACACATTTGAAACAATTCATCTTACAATTTAGTTTGTTGGAATTTTGTATTATTTTGATCAAAATTCGATTGATTCAATTTATTTTCAGTTCAATTTTGTGTTCATGATTAAATTTTGAGTTTTTTTTCAATATCATGCATATTTATATTGAGATTTATTTGATTTTATGGGCACTTTTGGATTTTTGTTTTCTTTATATATTAGTGTTAGATATAATAATATTTTTTTGATATTTGAAATAATAATAGTAATCTAACAGTCCATCTCCATCAATCATCATCATCATAATTATCATTATTAACATATATCACACTATACATTATTACAACAAATTTGATAAATTGCATGATTATTTGAGATTAAAACTTGTTATTGTTTAAAAAATGATAATAATCATAATCATAGTCATAATGATGATCAAAATGATCAAAAAAAATGGATTTGATTTTGAATTTGAAAATTTATATTTGAGAAAAAAATTCATTGAACATTGCAAATATGACAGAGTAAATTTTTGTTTTCGGAGAATTTCGGGATAAGAGAATTTCAATTCTTCTTTTGATTTTGTAGTTTTAGATTAATTAATCTAATTCAGTATAGAGAGAAAGAGAGAGAGAGGGAGAGATCATGTTTAGAATAAAAAATAAAATTCAATTTATCTATCTTTGTATTGAATTTGTACAAGGAATAAATATTTATAATTCATTTTATACATTTGAATTCGAAAATTTTTCAATCCATTTTGAGTCACATAATAATCATTATTATGATTATGATTATTTTATATTAAGTTTTTTGTTTTTTTTTTGTGAATTACTATTATCGATTTCTTGTATACATAATTATTTATAAATGAATAATCACATCTTTCTCACTTTTTTTTTGTTTGAAAATCTTAGAAAAAAAACAAAATAGACAAAATATTGATAATAAATATTCAAGTGCACGAATCAATTTTGCAAAGATAGATTATTTTGCTAATTTTTATATAATGTGTGTTTGATGTATTAATCATGTGTATGTTTGTTTATTTGTTTGATTGATTAATGATGAATAATGATGAGAAATCATTACTTTTGAGTGAATATAATTTTTGACAAAGTAATGTTAATTTGTAATGAGTGATTTATTTGATTTATTCAATGATTTGTGTATGTTTGTTTGATTTTTGAAGAATATTTTATGAATTGATGATTATTTTTTTTTTAATTTGATTATTCGATTATTTTGTACTCTTTTTATGATATTTATCAGTTAAAATAATTTCCCAATAGCCCGTAATTGTTTGTTTAAGATTGAAATCAAAATATGTTTTTTTCTTTGAAGAAAATATTCAGACAAAAAACTTACTTATCGATTGAATCATTTGCATTATTGTTGTTGCTGTTGTTTGAATTAGTACCGGTAACCAATGATGTTCCGGTTGTAGTCGATGATGGTGATATAATCATATTATCAACGGTGGTCGTTGTAGCAATCGCATTATTATGATTTGTTGTTGCAGCTGTTGATGATGGTGATGTTGTTACGGCAACTCCACCACTACCTCCAGCAGTGGTGATAGCCGGTTTTGTTCCAGTATTCATGTATTTTTCTAATTTAGCTAAAATGTGTTTTCCATAATTAAAACGGCGTAATGATGAAACATGCGGCCGAATACGAATCAGCAATGCTTTTCTTTGTTGCTGTTCAGCAACTTCGATCATTTTTTGCACAACATAATTTGCATATTGATCTTTCATCATTGTATATAATGCGCTATTGATTAGAAAAAAATCATTAATCATTTGAAATTCACAAATTTCATTATTTTCACTAACTTATCCGAATAATTACAAACTTCATCAATCAACATTGAACGTTCAGAACGCATAGCCTGTGTAATACACCTTTCGACAACATTGCTACAAATAGAATTAATATTTGAATAAATTAAAATTGTTAAAAAATTAAATAATGTAAAATTTACCTTGCAAATTTATGCTGTGATAATGTTAAAACTTTACCACGCACCATCATAATGATTTTGGTTTTATCTTCAGGACGACCATGCTCAAGTACATGTTGCACGACATAATTACCATATTGATCTTGTACTAGTGCTTCTGTATGTGTATGTAATTCTTGCAGAATGCTTGCCGTTTGTTCAGGATTACAGTGTTCTAAAATACGTTGTATGACACGACATCCATAAGGATGTGTTGATAATGCATGAACCTATTTAATTGCAATCAATCGTTAATCTAATTAGAATCAAAAAAAATATTATGTACCTGGCCTTGAAATGCATTAATGATAAATTGTAATGCTGATGGTTCTATACATTCTATACATTTTTGCACAACATGATTGCCATTTTGATCTTTAACACATTTAAGAACATGACCATCTAATTCTTTTACAATCTCTTTTTGTTGTTCGGTTGATATTGATTCCAAGGCTTTCTGTATCACACGACAACCATACATTTGTAAGGCAAGATCCAACACTGATCCACGTATAGTTTGTGCCAATGCTTGCTTTTGTTGTGGCGTGCCGAATTCAAAAAATTTTTGAATAACATAATTACCGAAAACATCTGTCATTAGTTGATAAGCTTGTCCTATTATTTCATTGAAAACTAGTTCTTTTTCATCATCTGAAGCTCGTTCTAATTTTTGTTGAATGAATCGCGATCCATGTTGATCCTGAGAAAATTCCACTATATGATCAGTTAAATCGTGCAATGTTAAATTTGGTAGCCGTGAATTTCTGAAATCTTCCAAGAGTGTTGAACGACCAACATTTTTTTCGATGGATCGACTATATTGTAGATGCATTAGAATAATTTCAAATTAGGCAGAATAGTTAACTTACGTTCGCTGATTGTTTGGACCGCTAGCACCTCCAGCAGAACGATGACCAGTCGTGGCGTTATTAAGAATATAATTATTCGCTTGAGATGGATGATGATTGACCGTTGTTGGTTGATGGATACCTCCACCATTGTTAAAATGATGCAAGTGATTCGAAGAGTTCAGTGATGCAGCTAATGCATGAGATGAATGTGCACCGACAGCTGCAGCTGCTGCAACATTATTGAAAGTATTGTTCAGATTGGCTGATGCAAATAGATTCTGTTGATTAATCAAACCGTTTCGATTTAAAAATTTATTGTCAGGTGGAGGAGGTGGCCCAACATTTGGTATTAAACGCATTCCATTCATGTAAGCGGAATTTGGTGCAGTTCCTGCCATTGCATTGGGTCCGAATTGATTAACTGCATCTAAAGGCGGCGGTGTCATATTACTTCCAGGTGGCGGCAATCCCAAACCCATTGGTCCAGGTGAATTAATATACGGATGATGAAATGATGGAGCATTATTCAACCCGTTAGCTTTATTAGCCGTGGCTGGACCGGCAGCAACGGCATTTAATGCATTAGCCATGTGCCTATTGAATGCCATACTTTCAGAAATCATTGGTGGAAATATATTTCCTATTGATCCAAGTCCAGCATTAGATGAACGATTATCCAATGAATCACGGCGAGGAGAATTAGAATTACCCATTCCATTATTACCTAAGCCAGAAGCTCCTATGGGACCCAAAGCTAATTCAAAACGAAAATTAAATGCTTGATGTGGTTACCATTATGATATACATACCAGGATTTGGAAAACCCATTTGCTGTGGAGTCAATTGTGGTGCATTTTGATTATTGTTATGGGCATTGTTTAACATTTGCGGATTTGATTGAATATTTCCATAAGCTGCAGCTAAATTCAAGGCTGCAGAATTATTCTGCATTGCTGATGTGTATCCGATCGGTTGTTGTGGTTGATTCCCATTTGGACCAGCCGTTGATGCCGCCGCGAATAAAGCATTATTTTGCATTTGAGAATTTTGCTGTGGATTTGCAGCAGAGACATTCGGTAAAATTCGAGCAGCAGCTGCTGCTGCCAACATATTATTGTTTCCAGTCTGCAACATGTTGATTTGTGGCTGAGTCATTAGACGATGCAAATGTGCTGCAGTCTGTGGTGGCATGGCATGACCCGATGCTAATTGATCGATGAAATTGGATGGAGCTCCAGGAAAAGGGAACGGCAATGGGCCTGCAGAAGTGGCCAATGCAGCCAATTGTTGCTGTTGAGAATTAGTACCATTAGTGCCGTCATTAGCTTGATTCTGTTGTTGCTGTTGTTGAGCAGCTGCGAAACCAGTTGGAGACATTGATCGATTTCCACTTCCAAGTGGTCGGCCTGATTGTTGTTGTTGTTGGATACCCGATGATTGATTCACAGTTTGATTATTAGATGATTGATTTTGAATTTGACCGTTTGAAGTAGTTCCAGGAGGAGCAGGAGCATTTGGCATTAAACCGGTGGGAAACATGTTCCATGGAGCATATCCATAAGCAGCCGTGGCGTATTGAGACATAGAACCGGCTCCTGCAGCCAATGCCATTGGATTCATTGGAAATGTGTCCGTGGGAAAGTAAGGATTTTGTGAATTCTGCGAAGCAGCTGCTGCTGCAGCAGCTGCAAACATATTGGCTGATGGCTGGCCGCCAGTATTCGAAGACATTCCCTGGTTCTGCTGCTGAGCGTTTGTCATATTGAGATGTTGTTGTTGATGATTAGAGAGAATCGACATCGCCGAAGGATTATTTGGGCCAGAAGCATGACGCTGTTGAAGTTGTTGATAAAGAGCCGGATTAGTTTGGCCATATCCATCCATTAATGAATCTGTTGCTGCTGATGGACCCAATGACAATGGCATATAGTCGGAAAATGGATGCAATTGATCTATTCCATGCATTTGTAGTGCATCAGTGTTAAAATCGCCAAATGGTGCTGAAGTGGCTTGAAGAGGATGTCCAGGCATTCCACCTGCAGCAGCAGCTGCCATCATACCATTGAATTTATTGATCAAATGATTTTTAGGTATGCCTCCAACAAGTTCATCGCTATCATCAGAAGAAAGTTGATGCGATAAACCGGGTGCACGACCGAAAATCTTCGCTGCATCTATTGAATTTGTTGGATCATCGACTACGGCACCACTGCCAAAACCATTAGCAAGACTTCCATTGACATTTGATTGATGATGAGGACCTTTTTCATTACTTTTGCCTCTTGCTTGAGTGACAGCTTGCTTGTCATGTAATATTCTAGAATTAAGTCTTGATTCAAGAGTATCTTTCGATGGAGAATTATTCAATACATATTCCGCCATTTTCATTCCAAGACCTCCAGTATCGCTTGATCTTGGTGACAATAGCGTGCCTTCATTTCCATAAGCACTGGCAGCTCTTTTTACCATTATTGGTTGAGAAACAGCATGTTCCGAAAGACTTGAACCGTTTTCAGTGGTCGTTCCTGTTGGCGGTGGGCCTGCACTCCAAGTTGAATCACGGCCCCATTGAACTGAATCAGTGACATTAAATAAAACTTTTGAAGGATCGACATCGGCATGATTTTTAGATGATGGCGTATCTTCGATGCCCCAAATTTTTTTGGTTGTCGAGGCAAATGGACCTTCACTATCTAATGTTAATGTATTAAAACCATCTTCAATTTCTTGAGTGTCACTCGAGACGTTATTCTAAAAATTTAGACAAAAAATTATTGAATAATCAATGAATTGGAACAAAACTTACATCGATTAATGAATTTTCATCAGGACCACCAAACCAGCGTGATGATTTACCGGCATATTGACCAAATTCTGTATTAGTATCTTGTGCAGTTGGATTTGGAGGACGTTGAAACATGTACGATACCATTGCATCATCTTGTGTTTTCGATTGTGTTGATGATGCTTGTTGTGAATCTAATGTATGATTAGCGTTATTAACCTGTTGTTGTTGTTGTGTAGATGATGATGGTGATTGAACATTATTATTTGGATTGGTTGATGATGTCGATTGATTAACAGCTTTAGCTGATTGTGTAGCTGTTTGATCACTCAATTTTGATGTATTTACAGCAGAAGTGGCTGTAGCCGTACCACTTTGACCATTTAACATTTTTTTTTACAAAATTTAAAGATTTATTTCATGCACAGATTCTTTTTTTTTCTTTGAATGTAATTGATCGATTTTAAAAATGAAGAAAATAATTTGATTGATGATGGAAAGACAATTAAATCATAACAAAATTAAGAAAGTAAAGAGGATCAATTTTGTTTTTCCAAAATAAATTATGATGAAGATTCAAATTTTTTGTAATTAATTCTTATTACACACACACTTTTAAATCATGACAAATATAATAATGTATGTTTACGTGTTTGTATAAATGATGCGTGTGTTGTATGGTGCTAAGAAAAGCATTGAAAAATAAATTTTCACATGTTTTTTTTTTTTTTTGAAAATTTTTTCGAGAACAAACAAACAACAACAAAGATAATTTGACCTTTTTTGTTGATAATATCAATTTACAATAATGATCTTAATATTAATAATGATGAAATAATAATAATTAATCTGTTTTGACATAAAATGACTTTTAAAAAATTGAAAATTCATAAATATTAGAATATTTCAAATAAAATTCATGTATATATCGAGTTATTATTATTGTATTTTAATTTGTTTTAGAGATTTTTCAATTTTTCTTCTTTCTTGTTCATTTGATACACTTTACAAAGAAATATTTTGTTTATATTTTGTTATGTTGTCAACACATATCAAAATAATGATAATAAATACATTGAATATCTATGGATAAATTTTTTTAGCTCTATGGGCTTTTGTTTGCTTGTGTTTGTTTTATTGATATTTTTTTAACGTAGGTAATAATAATACAATATTGATAATAATAATACAGATACAGAAATTGTATATCGACATTTAATTATGTTTATAATGTAATTTATTTTTTCTAGTTTTAAATTTTTAAGAAAAAATAAATGATGATAATGTTAAAATTTTTCATCGAGTATACAAAAAAAATTGATAATTACATAATTAAAATTATAATAATAATAATTATATCAATGATTAATAATTAATTTATTATTACAAATATAAAATTTTCTTTTCTTTTTTAAATATTTTCTGTACAAAATTTTTCTCGAATATATTTTATTCTTAATAATTAATATTTGTATCATTATTAGTGCTAATTTTCAGATGATTATGATGATTATTATCGTTGAAATTATCAATATTGAACATTATTATTATTGTATAATGATCAAATTGTTTCAATCTAATTTGCTATGAATGTATTTCTGTAAATCATTGATGATCATCACTACAGTGATGACAATAATTGAAGCTATTGTTGGTATTGTTGATAATAATATAACAATATTTATTAATCATCATTGTTGAATTAAAGGTGAATCATCTATTGTTCGGAGTGAAACATATGTCAATGTAAATGAATGATGAAACACACACGTACACACATACACAATTGAATCAAGTGAGTTGATTAAATTAGTCAATCATTCAATGGTCAATGGTTATTTGTTGTTAGCAGAATAATCAATGTTTGTTTACTCGATGGTTGTCATATTTTAAAATTCATCAATTTATGATAAAATATGGAGTATTTTTTACATTTTAAACTCAAATATACATTCGAATCGATTAAACAGATGTTTTGTTTTTGAATCTTTTAAATTACATATATTTGTTGCTGTAATTATCATCATTAAACTATCAATATTGTTGCTCAAAATCGATATCAATTATCATCAATTATTCTTGTTGTTTTAATTATTATCATTGTTATTATTTACTGAACAACAAAAATAACGAATCAAGAATGTGCTTTTCAATTTTATAAATAATGAACGAATGATATTTTGTACATGATTACCTATCATCATCACCATTATCATCATGATCACATATATACAATAATACTATATATATTCATTCATATAAATACATATATACAAAAATAAAATTGAAAAAACAACAACACTGTACACACACTTACATTAATAAACACACGGAGTGTTGTTTCTGGAGTTGAAACAACAACAAAAATAGCGTCGAAATTAAATAATAATAATAAAATATCAAATGATGATGTTCAATTTTCAATGTGTCTGTGTGTGCATGTTTCAATGTTTATATTTCAATGAATGAATGATTTTCAATTCATTTGTATGGCGATTCTTGATTAAAGAATTTGATGAAAAGATTTTCAATCGAATCTCATTCGATTATCATTAACATATTCTTGATGATGATCATTAACTTTATGATGATGATAATGAATGATGATGTTGTTGTTATTTAATGATGATAATTCTTTCAAAAATGTCTTTCAAGAATCAATTCAAAACAATTGAAAACAAAAAACCAAAACAATGATTAGATATTTTTTGTTTTAAATAAAATTTTCAATATTAAAATTGGCCGACAACACACACACATTCATACAAACAAACACCACACATCACATTTATTTTATTATATTGTGTGTGGCATATCAATAATCACAATGTATACCTTTTATTCACACCACACAGCACACAACACTCAAATTGATGAACAATTTTTTATTTTTCAATATTCATTCATTTTTTCACATATAATTTACATTATACACACATATAATGAATGATGATATATCAATTGATTCGTGTATAGTTGAACATTTATACAAATGTGTATGTATTTTGAGATTGAATATTCAGAAATGAGAAATTGTGATGCTGGATTTTTTTCCTATTTATTTATAGTTTGTTGCTTGTTTACTTGTTTGGATATCGGTTACTTTTGTTGTTGCTTGATGCATGTGTATCATCTTCTTCTTCATTTGCTGTTCTTATTCTTAGCCTTCTTCTTTTCGGTCTTCTTCTGCTACTCATTTACCATATTTTTTTTCACCAGAAAAATATGTGAATGCATGTATATATCAACGTGAATATATTCAAAAAAAAAAAAACAAGGGGAAATGATTCGATATCTTCAATATTAACTCACATTCATATATCTATGAATGTAGAACCATCTTGATCATACATCTTAATGATTTATTTATTTATATACAAATAAATACATGTATATGTTGCGTATATATGTGTTTTGAAGAATGTTGATATGTATTGTATAAGTGGATATCCAAGCAAAAAAAAAATAATCCTCTTTTTCTCATCGGAATATGAAATTTCCCCCCCTCCGCTTCACAAGTGAATGGTCACGATGAAAAAATTTTTATTCATAAAAACTAAAATAAAAATTACCTTCTGTTGACTGTATGCTGCTACTTCTTTTTTGTTTTTTAAATAGGAAATTTTCCTTTAATTGTGACCAAAACTTTTTGTAATGTAAAACACACACACATTACACATATACATAAATGAAAAAAATGTGATCGGAAATACTTATAGATTCGAAAAAAAAATATTTTGATTCGAAGGGGTAAGCAACATTGTGATATCAGTTGAATATGATGGTAGTAGCATAGAACATTGATATTGCATGTTGATTCTGATTTTTGATGATGATTCGAAAAAAATTTAAATTAACAATTCATAGAGTACGTGTCGAAGTAAAATTTAAATTTAAAATTTTAATCAAAAATTTTTGTTTTTATAATTAGGAATCAAATATTTTATGTAAATGAAAATTTTTTTTTAAACATCCATTTTTAAAGTTTATTAATAATCGATTAAGATTTTTTCTTCTCCTATCTCGATGTTCATTTAAAAAATACACAAAAACTAAAAATGGATATAAAGTTATTATTTTTCAATTTTGGGTCATCCGGGAATATTTATGAATTTTTTTTTTAAATTGGAAATGTAGATTTTAATACAAATTTTATGATGCACTTTGACCACCACTTATAATACGACTCATTGATGATGATGATGCTGGTGGATTTTGTTTCAATTGTAATAATATTGAACGCATACGTGATGTATCACGTGTATTGCGCGATGTTTTTGGATTAAAATCACACATTTTACTAATTTTTTCCCATGCCTGTCCACTATTAGCTGGTTGTTCATTGTCACGTTCAGCTATCCATTCTTTTTCAGCAGCTCTGATGTTTAAAATTAATGAAATATGAGAATTATAAAACAAATAATTACGATGAAATAAAAATAAATTATAGCAAAAACATTAAAGCAAGAAATAATCATTAATCTTTGATTGTCATTGACTTACTTGTTATCTTCTCTGTGAAATTCAGTTATTGTTAATTTTATTTTGAAATTATTGTTAGTAATTAATGTAGAAGATTGTTTTTTTAGTGAAATTTTTAAGAAAAGAATTTCAAGTTAAAAAAAGGTACCCAAAAAACCATAAATGAAAAAAGAATATTTAGATAAGAAAAAATAGATGAAAATAGTGGATTAATAATCAATAGATTTAGATTAAAATCATTAAAAAACACCCATCAAAATGGAATTTATCAAATGACAGTAAATACCTATTTTGTTTTTTAGTTTTTTCCAATTCTTCACGATATCTTTTATACCAATCATCTAATTCTTTTTTCGCTTGCTGTCTAAGTTCTTCAATTTTTTCTTTTTCTTCTTTATCTTTAAGTTCTAAATTTTTCAGATGTTGTTGACGCCATATTTTTATTGATTCCGGTTCTTCAGCCGGTATTATCGGTTGATTCATCATCATTGATTGTGGCAATTCAGTAGATTTATTCATTGATAAATCAGATAAACCATTAGATAAATTATTTATTTCACCGTTTGTTTGTTGTTTTTCGGATTCATTTAAATCACCATTCACTTCTTGAAACGAAGAACAAAAATATTAATTTTCGATTAATTAATTAGAAAAAAACATACTGATATCGTTTGATTCAAACAAATCATTTTGAATGGCTGCTGATGGTGCAGTTGTTGTAGCATCTTTGTTGAAATCATCATCAATTTCACCAAGAACTGATTGTTCACGTGCTAAAAAATCAGCAACAGGATCGTCGATTGCATTTGTTGCCGGCGATACGTCATTATTGTTAGTTGAATCACCAAAATCTAAATCTGCCATTTTCTTTGAATCAATAATAATTTATTTGAACAGAAAACAAAAATATTTCTTGCCGGTTTTGGTGAATATATATCAAATCAAATGATTGAGATAAAAATACTGGATAAAAATTTTTAAAATAATGAATGAGCTTTACTTCAACAATTTCTACTTTTTTCAATGACTCAACAATTATTTATTTTTAAGATAGTAATGATAATGATGATGAGATGTAATTAATTATTTTTACCAATGTTTTCTATTCAAATATAGTTATTAATTGATGAAATCAATTGATGGAAATAAGAAGGAAATTTCTTATAACACTATTTACAAATTATTATATTAGAGATATAATACAGAATTTGAATGCGGTAAAACGCGATAATCTGATTTGTTTCGAAATAATTTTAGGCGTTTTTTAGCATTTCAAAAATCAAATTGAATAGATGTTGATGTATATTTTGTAGTTTTCAAGCGATGAATAATGTATGAAAATTGCAGCTGAGACAAATTTTTTTAATAAAAATATTTGACATAAATCAAAGTTGAAAATATAAATAAAATTTAAATTGAACACACACACACAAACACACATTCGAATAGGGACAACTCAGCAGATAATAATTATCATTTATTCTTTCAATTAATGGCCACAAAATAAAATTATGATCGTAAAGCATAGAAATTAGTTGTGTTGACTTTTATTGTAATTTTACTGTGTTTTGGTTTTGATGAAAATTTTCAATTTTTTTCTCATTTTGTTTTCTTTTCTGTTTACTGTTGAATCATCAGTCATTTAAACACTCATAAAGCCAAACGAGCAAAATTAGCGAGATTTTTGTTACAGCCGCCTATATTTTTTCTTCAAACTCACCAATAAAGTTGTTTGCTCTCTCAAGTCTTCGATGATGAATGCCCGCTAAGGACTCGTCATAAGCAATTGGTGAACAAAAAACACGAAACGTGACCATAGCGTTTTTAAACAGTTGACAGGCTAAAAAAAATTTAAAAAATTCAAAAATGACATAATTTAAAGTATGCATGAGTGTCGGTAGATGGCGCTGTGTATGTGTAAGAAAAAAATTTAAATTTCAAAATATTGGCCCTAAGATTATTCTAAGATTATCTATTTAGTTGTTCATTATGTTTTTTTTTTCGAGCCTAAAGAATTTGATTTAGCATAAAAATATTTGTGAAGAATTTTATTTATCTATAATGTAAAACACTACACACAAAGCTGTCAATTTGATTTGTGTGTGCATTTTAATTTGATGAGAATTTGAAGAAGAAAAAAAAATGTATAAAATAAATGAGATGAGATAAACAAAAACATTTAAATCAAAAACAAAACGATAAAAATAAATCGTGTAAAAGTTTGAATGAAACTTGTAATTTTTCTTTTCTTCTTTTTTTTCGATGTATTTTTATCTTGAATTGTTATCATCATCATCATGATAATTTATTTGAATTTTTTCATGACAAATCATGACATTTACAACATGTTGTAAAAATGATATTAGACACCAGATTTATTTATTCATTTTTAAAGAAGATTTTTAAATGTTTTTCCCACAATTATCATCATCATAAATACATACATGCTCAAACCACACATACGAATGGTTTCACAAGTGTCAAAAAGCTTAAAGTTTTGAAAAATTTTCAAAAAAAAAAAAATTCATTGACCTTTCATTTTTGAATCGATTTTTGCTTTAGTGTTAAAAAAAATTGCTGTCGAAAATCAATCAATGAATAATATTTTTTTCATATTTCAAATCGATTACTATTTGCTCTTGCTGCATTATTATCATTATTGTCCAAATATCAAAAGATTTGATTGATTGATAGATCATAAGATTTTGTAATCTTCTTCAATATGAAGAAAATGGAGATTTGAAAATTGATGACGGAAAAATATTTTTTGAATGATTTTTGAATTTGATTATTTTCAAAATTATATCAATTTCCGCGTAAAATTTATTCAAAGCAGAAAAAACACCTACAAATGTGAAAAATGAAAAAAAAATAAGATAATCATTAGCAACTTTTATTATGATCATCATCATATTTACTTTTATGATGAATGGTTAAATAGTCTTCTATTATTTATGATGAAAAGATTTAAATTTTAAAGATTGTTGCATTTGGCTTGGTTTCCGGCACTCATAAAACATTTCCTCTATAATTTTGAATCAAATCAAAAGATTTTCATCTTCGTAGAGCTAATTAAATCAATTTTTTTTTGTTTGTGGTCAATTTTTTCTTCAAGACGAATTGCTGAATGATTTGATTTTGTTTTCTCAGGAAAAGGGTGCTTGACTTTCTTGACTAATATATACGAATAAATTTAGGTCATAAATTATTAGATATATTTTAACATCATCAGACATCATTGACCTTAATTACTGATGATGTTTGAGAATTTTGAGAATGGACAATTTTGATTCGAACATTTAATTGTCATTAATTTTTTCTGTAAGACTAGCAATTTAAAATAATATGATCAGCAAATATTTAGAACAGATTTCAAATGAAATTTTTTGTTTTCTTTAGAAAATCTTTTGATATTTATACATCATTAATTGAATGAATAGGGTGATAATATTCTTTGATAGTTCCAAAAATATCATTTCGAATCGTTTACAACATTTTCTAGCCATCATTTCAGTTTATTATCATCATTTTCATTTTTATACAACAGATATTTCAACCGAAAAACGATTTTTTAAGCTAAAGAAATTGTTAAATTTTGCTACGGTGCAAACAACAATGATATATTTTTATTTTTAAAATTTTTTTATAAAAAAAAATTTAAATCTTAATGTGTTTTCATTTAATGTCTACGTCTTGGCTATTTATAAAAAATAAAATAACCATTTATTATTACGCTTTGTTCTTTTTCAAATAACTTTGATGATTGTCATTTCTTTTCTTTGATAAAAATTTGTTCAAGCAAAAGAATAGAAAAATGATTATCTTGTCAATTGTCCGATTTTTTCGTCTTGAAATTACATTTAATTTTTTTTTTTGAATTTTTTTATTTAAATTTTCAAGAAAAATCTGAGAAATGATAATAATGAAATCTTCGTGTCTGGAATATTTTTTATAAATTACAATTAATTATTTGAAAGTCAGAATATTTTCATTTTCTAAAAATTGATAATTGTGAATCTTTCAAATCTTAGATCTTCAACCAAGTGGTAATTAAGCTGCTTTGGAGAAAATATCGCATTTGAAGTTTAAAATTCTTTTGAAATTTTGATTATTTTTAAAATGGAATTAATTTTTCCAATCAATCTCTCCTCGATAGGCCTACGCCTAAAAACAAGAATTTAACCAATTCATTCAAATTACAGCTGAAAACAATGACAACAAGTGAATGGAAAGATTTAAAATTCATTTTCTCTTCGAATCTTCCATTCGAATCGAAAAAAATCGAATCTTTTTCTTGTATTTTTCTATGCTACTACTTTATATTTTTCTGCACATGTAGCAGCATATAAAAAACGACAGGTAGCAATTTGAAATATATTCGACGGTTTAAATACTGTGGGATTTAAAAAAAAGTAGTAGCACTAAAATTACCTCAAGAATTCCTTCCAAATTGTGAAGAACAATCAAAACATCGGAAAACAAGGATAAACAAGGTGGTGGCCAATTTTTGCACCTTCAACATCTTAACATGCTGCTATCTATTTTTACATTTACACTTTCTGGCATTTTTCCATGCTTCTATCAATTATTATTTATTTTGATTAAATCGACAATCAACAAACATTCGACAAATGTTGAAAAATAAAGAAAATATTCAAAGATTTTTTGATATTTTATGTTGTTTTCTTTAATCCATTTCATTACACTAAAGCTGGAAGTAATAAGTGTCAGTTAATCTGAATTGTCTTTGTTGCCTTTAATTTAATTCAATTCAATTTGCCTTATTTTTCGTTTTTTTAATATGAAAATATTTTCAGAAATTGAATAAAATCGATTAATTTTACGCGTTTTTTTTTGTTTAAATATTCGATTATGAAATCATTCATTCAATCTCTTATGGTATTATGAAATTTAATTGTGATTATTTTACGTTTATCAAATAAATATAATCTCAAATTGATCAATTCTAAGTACTTAAAACATCATTGTATGAATCATCAGGTTGTATTCGTCGTATTTGAATTCAATGTTAAATTAAGTTTTTTCTCAATGAAAATTTTTTTCTAATCCATCAAAAACTGATAATGAGAAATTTATATTTGAATTTTAATTTTAATCCTCGTTAATACGTTTTCAATAATCAAAAAGAAATTCTTTTATTTTTACTTTTTTCATTCACTCCGTCTGATGCATATGAAATTTTATATCGTTGTCCTTGTCACTTGTAAATGATATTTATTTATATCTATGAATTATAAATGAATAATAAACAGACACCGTAAAATTTTATATGAACATCAATTCATATGTGTTGTATATGAATGTTTATAATATTCATGAAGATATTCATTGTCACACAAATTCTATTAAAATATATTGAAAACAACAGAATTTTTTTATTTTTGCCCATATTTTCTTCACGTCTAAATCTTCATTAGATCACGAATGAATCATTTGAAATTTTCATGAAATTAAAAGGAAATTTCAACATTTTTCATTTTCACTATTACTAACATCATTATTCAAATCCAAATTTGGTATTGCATTTATGTCTATTATTATCATTTTTGCTTTTAACAAACGTATCCTGGATTTAAATGGATGTGGAAATAAAATAGTGGGAAAATCAACAATGTCCCAAAAATAAAATAATTGAAACATTTTGAAAAAGTACACGTATACATTATTATTCCATCCACACCCTGAAATTAAATGCAACAATTTATAAATTTTTGTCAAAATTAATATTTGGATATAATATTCAACAAGTATTTTACATTATTTTTCGTTTGTTTGCAATTTTCTATGTTCGTTTGTGTTTTATTGTTTACTCACATTTTTTTGTTGTATATATTTTGTATTGTGTTTTTGAAAGCAAACAAAAAAAAAAGACATTAAATTATCATTTCTAATTTTTTATAAATATATAATCAAAAATACTCCGTCCACTCAAATACATTCATAATCATTGTTCAAAAGTCATAATTAAATCGTAATTATGGCCACATTATCACCATTTATCAAAACAATACAATCATCATCTCCATCTTCATCATCATCATTGTTAACAGGACAAAATTATCAAACAATTAAAATTAAAACATCACCATCAGGTAGTCTTTCATTATTATCCAGCGATATTGATGAAGATTTCGGTATTATCGATTTAAATTCAAATGAATATAAACACATTGATCGTAATGAATATTGGCTATTGAATGATGATGAGTATGATCCTGAGAAAAATTTTTCCTATGATATTGTTTTAGAATGGCTAAATAATTATACACCAATCAAAACTGATGATGAATATCGTAAATATTTTCATGTCGATAATGATGATCGTTTCAACTCTAATAGACATAATTTAACAAGTATGTTTTATTTCTTCTAATTTTTATATTTTATCATAACTTGGTTTCTGTTTTACTATGACAGTTAATGGATATAATCGTTTTGATTATCTTACAAAATCTGTTTCACGAACAGCTACGATAACTAAAAGGAAAATTGATAATTGCAATAATAATTATAATCAAGATCATCAGTTGAATAATACTCCAACGAATTCAACTCCACCATCAAATGGTACTGCTGCCAGATATGGCACGATAACAAAAGGAACGGTTTCACGTCCTTTTTTCCAGAATAACAATCGAGAAATAAATCGGACATTTGATTTGAATGAAACAAGATTTGAATTCTCAGATTCACCTTCTACAATATCAACAGCTGCAACTGTTGCAACAAGTTCAGATGATAATGATACAAAATCGGAAACGCCGAAAATGAATGATCGTCATCCAATTAATACAAATACGATCACCAAAACAAATCGTCGTATTTTAAATGTTTCGTTAGATATTACTGGTCGCAATCTGAAAAAAAGTTTAGAATGTGATACTTCTGAAACAGAAACCGATACGGATTTCAATCCCGCCAATAATCTAACTACAACAACGACATCAGATGATGCTATTGAAGAATTCGGACTTTCTTCTGATGGTGGCCTGAATGAAAATAATGATTTACAACAAAAATCAATTAATCCATCGAATCGTAAATTTGATAAAAATATTGAGGAATCTAATGATGGATTCAGCAGTAGTAATGATGATGGTACCCAAATCAATAATGAAGGTCATAGCCAATCGTCTGATATGTCCGGAAGAAATTATCCTACAATCTCTAGAAATACTACTCGCACCATATTGTTGCGCCGTGAGGCAAGTCAAGGACAAATTCTCAATAACAATAAAATTAATAATCAAACAATCAGTCGAACACCACAACCATTGAAACAAGTATATTTAGTGTCATCAAATGACGATCTACTCAGTTCTGATTGTTCAACATTATCAATGAGGTCATCAATGTCTGGTGGTCGAAGTGAGCCAAATTTATTGGATGTACAAAAGCGGACAGTCAATGGTGCAACGACTTCTCAATTATCGATTCATAATGTTAGCCGTAATCAACAGCCGAAACCAAGATTATCACAGATACAAATAACACAATCGCCAGCGAATAAATTTCAGAGCCGTTTAATGGGTCCCACCGCAATAGCTATGCCTTCAGCAAATGGGCCACAACGGATATCCAGAATTGCACGTCCAACCACAAATGGTGCAATATCATCGCAACCATCACTAGTTAATATACGAAACAGTGGTATTCCTGGAAATAATACATCAGTCATATCTAATAATAGTTATGGCAGTATGGGTTCTATAAGAGATCAACAATTATTACAAAGACAGCAACAGCAGTCGAATCAATATCAAATGCCAAGACCTGTTAGCCAGGTATGTGTGTGTTTGCTAATTTTTATGTTTTTATTTTTCGGTTTTGATTAAGTTTATAATTATCTTCAATATGTCTGCATGGTTTCTTATTTCATTTCTTTTTCGTCTTTGAATATATGCATGATTGCTGTTTCATAAAGCATGAATTAATATCTATAAATTGTAATAATCATATAAAAAAATTAACTAATTGAAAATTTTCTCTTAACCTTGCTTCCTGTAATCATATTTCTATATGTATTTGTCTATACGTCTTAATATCGACTTAATATTAATACTTTTCATCGAAAACATAATTATAATAAATCTACTGTGCACGAATTGATTCCCTTCAAAATAAATAATAAAAATTACATTTAAGCTCGAAATAAACTATGTTAATGATATCGATGGTGATTGTAATGCATATGAGCAATATCAACAACAAGATTTGAATGGTAATAATGTAAAACAGGAACAAAAATTAATTCCATTAGGATTGGATCGAAAATTAACATTTCGCATAGTTAATAGAAAATCACTGCCATTATCATTGATGTCTATGAAAACAATGTTTGTCGATGATGAAAATAATGATATACAGCAACAACGAAAACCAGTTCTTTCAATCAATAATCATAGTCAACAATATGTAAAAAATAATTATTATTCAAATATAAATGAAAATTCAGATAAAATTGTTACATCATCAAATTGTAATCAAAAACAGCATGAGATTGATGCTGTTGTCGTTGCAAATAATAATGATGATATAACCATTGATCATGAACTCGAAAATTTGAATGAAAATCAATTTTTAAATTCGAAATCATCTGTGCAGCATAATCATGATGAAAATCATCAATTTTTATCATCAAAATCACCATTATTAAATCGTAAAACTAGATTACCACAATCAAAATTATTATCATCATTATCAACTTCGAATGAGCATAAACAACAAGAAAAATATGACATTACTAATAATAATAATAATGATATTCCTATTCCAATTAAAAATTTAACATCTCGTATACCTGGATTATCATTCAATGATAGTCGACGAAATAATAATAATGCTAAAAGCAATGATAATATTTACAATTTGACTATTAATGCCGCTGCAAATAATAGGTGATGAGCTTCAATATAATGATAATGAATAAGTTTTTTTCCTTTAAAATGTTTTACTTATTTTATGTTTTAACATATGTCTGATTATATGTTTCAATCCTTTAACATTTGTAGCCTCATACTTTCGACAGTCAAAATAATTCAAATTTTTTTTCTTTATTTCTTATAAATTTTATCATTTTATGAATATTTTTTTTTTAGATTAAGCATCCCAGTCTATGGAAACAGCAACAACAACATCATCAACCACAACAACAGCAACAAGGGTCAATACCAACGGCTAAATTTTTAAATAATAATCAACAATATCGACAAACATCGATGATGAATGCTAAATCAAAAGCTCAACATCAACAGCAGCAGCAATTACGTTATGGCAATAATAAAATTAGTGGTGATCATAGATAAAATTTGAAAAAATCAAATTTCAAATTATTATCATCATTAATAATAATAATTTTTATTATTCAATATTCAATATTATC